>NW_004624730.1:70479815-70687548 GCF_000247695.1 Heterocephalus glaber
CAGGCTCAACTGGATCTCTCACCTCAGCCTCCCGGAGTGCTAGGATTACAGGCATGCACCACCATTCCCAGCAGGGAATAGGCTTTGTAAAGGGTCAGAATGAGGTCCTATCAGAGAATATGAAACTAGAATTTTAGGGCCACTGATTTGATCATATCTATGTAACTCAAGCTTTTGAAGATATCAGTGTAAAATTCTTGCATCTATCGTGAAGAGGCTGGGCAGGGGGTTAGTTAATGGTCGCTATACACAAAGCGTCCTTGAACGCTTTCCTTTTCCCACCTTAGAATCAAAGATGGCGGAGAAGAAAGCACCAGCTAGAAACCAAGTGGCTGCGACCCTCCTGGGAGCCCCTCCTGCTGGGTCTGCCAGCTCAGGACCCCCCATAGTGTACCTGAAGGATGTCGTGTGCTACCTGTCCCTCCTGGAGACTGGGAGACCTCAGGATAAGCTAGAATGTAAGTGCTGGTACTGCCGAGGGCCTCGGCTTTTTCCTGGAGCAGAAACTGTGTCCTTCTTACACTGGACATGGATCTGGGGTCATGGGTTTGAATTCTGCCTCTTTGAGGACAGTTTCTCTGTCCTCTCACCCGAAGTGATATAAGCGACATTACCTAGAATCCTCCCTAGGACACAATATTGGTATAAAGGGTAGGAAGGGCATTTGAGACCTTGACATAGAGAACCAGAATTTGGAAAGAGAAGAGGGGTCACCAGTCCTCTGCTTGGCAGGCTGGACTTCCAGAAAGCCTCCGATCAGAAAGCTGCTCCTCCTCTTGATAGATTTTTCAAAGATCTTCAGCACTTGCAACCCGTCCCCTGTGCTGTGAAAAAGCACCTCCATCATGAGGGGTGTTTTTCCTTGAAATCTGTCAATAATCTTCTTGGAAAGGTTTATTTCCATTTCTCCATTCACCTGAGACCTCCAAGGTCTTGGGACTCTAGACCATGGGGACTGGATAATTAAACTTGAGCTTGGTTTCACGGTACTGCAAAGTTACTTTCCATAACACATCCTCAGGAGGAGTCAGAACTGCTGGCAGAAAGAACCTGTGGCCTTGAAGAAGATTCAACCCGAGGATGGTTCCCTCACCCTCTGGGAGCCTACAGGCACACTTTTTAGAACAGGAAGCAATAGGATCTTGCTTAAAAATATGTATTGTCTTTGCTTCTCTTGAGAACTCCAGTAGACAGTGAAAAAAAATACACGTTACAGTAGAAGTCAAACTTCCAGTTCATAATAAGACTAGTCAATAAAAATTAAACGTTAACCAGGAAAGTCTGCCAAAGGTTAACTCTGCCAAAACCAAAATGAAACAGTTTGCTCGTTAGCTGAGTTTAAAATCTCCCCCATAGTTTTGAGGTGTTAACAATTGCAAGTTTTAAGTGCTAATTTGGTAACAAATGTAGCAGATATCTGCTTTTTCCTGGCTAATGTTAAAAGTGAAATGTCAAATTATTTCCAACATGTAACTGCATTGAGTCTGAGGTTTTATATTTGTAATTAACTGTCAAAGATAATGTGCCAGATTCTTCCTATCAGCTGTGACTCTCAGAAAAGAAAAGAAAAGAAACTTTCAAAGTTATTATTGGTTTTTTTTGGGGGGGGGGTTGGTTTTTTTGGTACCAGGGATCGAACTTGGGTCCTTATCCTTGCAAGGCAAGCGGCAGAACCACTGAGCTAAATCCCCAGCCCCAAAGTTATTATTGTAAAGCCAGGCATTCTGGCACACGTTTGTAATCCCAGCACTCAGGAGGCGGAGGCAGGAGGATCACTGTAAATTCGAGGTCAGCTTGGACAACACAGTGAGTTCTAGGCCAACCTGAACTATATAACATGACCCTGTCTCAGAAAAGGAAAACAAAGTTTCTATTGCAGAAAATTTCAAAGGCAGATAAGAGTACAGAATACAGTGAACATCTGTGTACATACTACCCAACTTCAAAAATTATCAAGTCATGATCAATCTTGTTTTGTTTATACCACCCACTTATTCTGTCTACCTGAAATAAATTCTAGGGATCAAGTAATTTCCTCTATAAATATTTCAGTACGTACCTTCAAAACCACAGACTCTTTGTTAAAGAGAATTGCAATACTATTATTACATTTAAAAATTATTCCCTCCTATAATCAAATATTCAGCCTGTATTCATATTTTCCCAATTATCTTATTTTTTTAATTGTTTGAATTAGGGTCCAAATAAAGTCCACCCGTTGCCATTAATTATTGTCTCTTCGGTCCCTTAGTTTTTTAGTTCCCTCTCTATCTTTAGCTAAATTGTTTCCTTGCAACTTTTTGTTGAGGAAATTTAGTCATTTATTCTGTAGTTTTCATTTGGGGTTTGGTTTTTATTTAATCACATCAACTCTACTCCTTCCTTAATTTTAATGATTGAAAATAACTGAAGCTTTTCTTTTTCAAATCAAGCATGTTTGGTTTTGGAGGTAATAACCTGAAGCCTTATTCATAACTCCCATCACTGAACATCTTATATTTGCTAAACACTTTCAATACATCTTGTTATTTTAGCCTCACGATACCCTGGGAGGATGACATTATTCTCATTTTTCGAGAGGGTTGAAGGACTTGCCCGAGGATGTACCACTACCGAGGAGCCTCCCCAGCTCTTTCTGGTCCTGTTGTTCATGGGCCACAGGGCCAAAAGGAGGTCAGGTTAGAAACTCCCCTGTGTGCAGAGTCCTGGCACAAGGCTGGTGGGATGCTCTGCCCTTCTTTATATCATTCACCCACCTGTCCAGGGACTGGGCAGCGTGTGCTGCAGGCTGCATCCCCCTGACCAGGACTTTCTGAGGAGTCACACAGAATCAGAACCCTACTTTTAAAGAATGTAAGGCTCCAACCAGGTACGCATCACTGAAAAAAATACAAGGTGCAGGGACATTAAAACATCTAGAAGGAAATGATGACACAAATGCAACTTAGTATGACCAGGTGAGCTTGTGCTGAGAGACCCAAAGGTGCTACATCTCAGCAGCGTCAGTGCCAGGGGATCCACTAGGAAAGCAGGCAAGATGATGCATTTAAAGAATGGGAGGAAAAGGAAGAAATGCCTCACTCTGCTAAGTGAACATTTAGTTGTCAGTCCAAATTTCCCTCCCAGATGTCCCTTAGCTACATCACCTCCTTGCAGATAGAACATTATCGAAGATGTTTCTGAATGGCATATTGACATTTTAGGGAGTAAGAGATGCTGGTGGTGCATCCCTAATCTGAAGATCAAAAATCTAAAATGCTCCAAATGATCTGAAACTTTTGAGCCTTGATATGATATCATCCGTGGAAACTTCCATACCTGACCCTATGTGACAGATCATATTCAAAGTGCAAATGCACTAAAAGCATTATATAAATTACTTTTGGGTATGTGTATAAGGTACTCATGAAACATTAATGAATTTCATGCTTAAAATTTGGGTCCTTGGGCCAGGGATTTAGCTCAGTGGAGCTGCCGCCTGCCTTACAGCCCCAAGGTCCTGAGTTCGATCCTGGTAGCAAAAAAACAAATAATAATTGGGTACTGTCCCTCATTATGTATGTGCAAATATTCCAATTTTTTTTTTAAAAATCCAAAACACTTCAGGCTTTTTGAATAAGGGATACTCAACCTGTAACAGCTTCTGTAGTAGTAACTACCACCTAGGATTCCTGAGGATTAAGTATAAAGTACATATGATGGTACCTGGTATATATGAAAAGCTATATGTATGTGTTCATTAATAAAAGTAAATAAAAATAAATAACCTCTGTTGAGTGCTTTCTGTATTACAAGCACTTTCAGTTTGGAGTACCAGTGGCATATTAATCTTCATAATAATCCTAGGAGAAAAAAGTGACTGGAATTCCACTTTACAAATAAACAGACCCAAAGAAGAGAGATAACTGGAGCGCACCGGGTGTGACTCTGCCTAGTGCCACAATCTTTCTATGTGCAATGAAAGCAGCAGCCCGGGTGCCTCCCCTGCCACCAGCTGGGGACGCGTTTGGGGTTGTGCCCAAGACTCACACTTGTGGCCCGTGTCTCATCAGACACACGGTTTCCACCAGCCAGGATTGGTTCTCCTCCCTTTTCTGACCCTCCGAGTCAGGAAGTTGGACTCTGCACCTTGGAGAAACTGAGGCTAGCTGCAGCAGCCTTCACCCCAGTGAGGTCCAGCACTGATCTAGAAACTGCAGACTCCAGTGGTACCAAACCCCCAGCCCACCCCTGGGGGCCAGAGGACATCTCAAGCCTGGCCTCTGTCTTTCTTGCAGTCATGTTTCGCCTCTATGATTCAGATGAGAACGGACTCCTGGACCAAGCGGTAAGCTGGGACCCTAAATATCCCTCCTGGGGGTGAGAAGGCTGGGGGAGTGGAGAAGAATTGAAAATTCTCAGTTCTCTCTCTGGGGATTTCAGCGTCCCAAGACAGACTGCCGTAAGAAGTCTAAGCAGAATCCCTCACCCTGTTTCCAAAGAGCAGCCCTGCAGAGCACGAGCTGTGGTTGTCCTCATTCTAGAAGCCTGGAATCATACAATCTCAGAATAAGGCAATGTGTTACTCGTTCATCTAATTTAACTTCTCCATTCACAAACTTGCACCGAAATTTCCTGTTGGACCCCAAGAGCAAGAGGAGGGTATCCAGGGAGGTAACAAGACTGGGCCAAGGAGAAGGGCATCGCCCTTGGCGTCCTCTCCTTCCCAGGAGGCTAGGTCTGTCACTCTGGACTTTTGCTCCCACACCCACTGCACCTGGAGAAACCTGAAACTCACTCATCCCTTCGGAAGGGCCAGGGACCAGAGAGTGAGCAGAAGAACTGAAAGGAAAGCAGGCAGAGGGAAGGAGCCATAAAGTCAGATAGGCCTGTGGTCATGAGTGGTAATGGCAGAGTCAGAGCATTAAAGAGCTCATTAGTGGTGGGACGGAGTCAGACCAGAGGAAGGGAGGGAGGGAGGGAGGAAGGGAATTCCACTAGACCAACTGAATCATGCCAGCTCCCTTTATTCCTGGGCCTGTCACCTTACTGCAGTGCTGCAGGTTGAGGGAGTTTCGGGACCAACCAGAGAAGTACCGACTCTAAGCATTTGATCAGCTCTTGTTTACTGAGTGTCTACTGCATACATCAGGTGCTTACTGAGGATACATCGCAGTGGCCAGATGACAGGATTCCCTTCCTGCATGTGGTTTCCATTCTCGACACTAAGCAGCACAGAAAATGAGTTGGTGAGAGATATGTGCTAAGAAGAAAGACAAAGGAGGGAGAGGCAGTGTGGAGTCTCAGCTTTTGCTAGGGCTGCCAAGGCAGGCATCCCCTGGGAGGGGACATCTGAACGGAGTCTTGAAGGAGGAGAGGGAGTAAGCAAGGGGCAAAGGAAGCACTGAGTGCAAAGGTCCTGAGGGGTGCCTGGGGCATCGGAGGATTAGTGGGGAGGGGCAATGTGACTGGAGCAGAACTGGAGAACAGATGAGGTCAGAGTGAGGAAGTAGAAGGAGATGCGATTGGAGATGTTAAGGGGGGGAAATGGGGTGGCTGGGGATACTGGCAAGCATATTAAGTCCTATGGTGACTGAAAAGGTTTATCCTTCTCTAGAGAAATGGAGAACCATGCAAGAGTCTGAGCAGAAGAGTGACAGGATTGACTTTAATAGGATCGCTCTGACTGCTGCGTTGAGTATAGAGTGTAAGGATGCAGGCAGAGACACCAGTTAGGAGCTGCTGACATAATCCAGGCAGAGTATGATAGTGACCTTGCTCAGGGCAAAAGCATGGAATGTGGCGAGAAGTGGTTACAGTGCTCATATATTTCAAAAGTAACGCTGCTGGACTGCAACAAGTCTTAAGAGAATGCCAGGTGCAGCTTCTGACCTGGCATGCCTGGCTGATGGGCTCTAGCTCCTTGTTGAACACCCAGTGATGGAGCAGCCACCTACTAGCTTAAGACAGCCATTCCACTGCCAGGGATGATGGCTAGGGCTTCCTTCCTGCACACAGGACATCCCTCTGTCTGCCAGGGCAGTTTTCAACAACAAACCTGCTGCTCCTCTCTCTTCCTCCAACCTAGCAGGGAGGTCAAAATAGGCTGACCCCGAAGTCCTTTGTTTTCTCCATCCCTCAGCTTCTTCTGCCCCTGGTAGCTGATCAAACAAGTGGAATGCCACAGGCCTTTGTGTATTTGAAGGTACTATAGTATGTCCCTAAAATTGTCTCCAAGTTACAATTTCCCTTTTCCTACACTGAGGCACTTCCAAATATCGCCTCCGGTCAAGCTCACCCAACCCTCCCTGACTCTATCCAAGTGTGGCCTCACCGAGATGGACATAGTTCTGTTTACAGCCTGTCCTCTCTGCTTCCATTTACACAACCCATGTCTGAGTCTAATACTTGGTGCCTGAATCCCCTTCTCACTGAATCTTGGGCCCACGTGAATCCACAATCTCCTTTCATTGAAACTTCAGCCAAACCCTGACTTCACTTTTCTGCCCACTTCCCACTTCCTCATCTTGCTATCTTCCTATCACATGCTATAGTTTTGGTATGGATTATTATTTTAATTTAAGCACAATTCAATTTTGTAACTCCCTCTTGGGTTTTAGCTTGCTTGCTTTGACCCAGCTTTCTTCCTGTTGAAGGTAATACCTTTCAAACTTGCTTCGGTTCACCCGCCTGCCCATCCAGAGAAATTTTAGGTAGTCCCCACATGCAAGATGCTAACTTTGATGCCAAATATTCCTCAGTCTAATATGTTCAGCTTTCTGTGCACTCACTCATTAACACCCAACAAATCTGTGGGAATGTAGTAGAACCTGGCCTTGGTAACGCAAGGCTCACTCATGGGCGAACGCACCCCTTATGCATTTCCTATGTCCTATTCATAGAGTCCTGGGCTCAGGGCTGGGTCATGGTGCAGAGGGAAGAGGAGCTTCCAAAAGGAAGCAAAAGTGTGGTTGGTGCCTGAGCTAGGGCCGACACAGTAATCCAGTGAAACTGACCTCTGAGAAGCACGTGGAGCTTGAGTTGCTAAACTTATTGGGGTGAGGAATCGTAAGAAAAGGGAAGAAAGACCACTTTAGTTTGTAACTATCTGTGGGAGCTATGATGACAGAGGAGAAAAGAAGAGGACATTCTATGCTTTCCAAGTTCAAGGACAGAATTACAGTAAAGGAAGCTGGGCCAGGTGAGACCAGAAGAGGTCACCGTTTAGTGAGCTTGCTGAGTCCGTTGGCTCACCCATGCTCTGTGCTTCCTGTGACCATCAACTGTCCACTGGGCTTCCTGGCCAAGGCAGAAGCAAGCAATGAGCTGCTTGTGAAATGCCACTGTGTTGCACCAGCCTCTGCCCGCGCTCCCCCCGCATCTTCCCACTGGATTTGATTCTGGGTTTTGCTCTTGATAACACATCTTTGGCTGTCTCTCCTTGATATTTCCCTTCTCACCATTTTCAGGAGATGGATTGCATTGTCAACCAAATGCTGCATATTGCCCAGTACCTGGAGTGGGATCCCACGGAGCTAAGGCCTGTGAGTTTCCATAAGCGTGGGGTGGCTTTGGAGCGAGCATCGGAGATGCGAGTGGCTGCTGCTGTGCACTGTGCAGGGACTCCCAGACTCACCTTCTTCCCCGCAGCTTCTCTGCGGTCCCCCCCGACCCCCCACAATCTGATAGGAAAAATATAGGCGGTGCTGGTGAAAAGCACAGAAATCATAATTTCCATTAACCTTTCAAACAGAGCTAAAATTTCATAACAGAAATTCATGGGTCAAAGTATTCAGAGTCAGAAACAATTTTAGAGCTATTTTAATCACCAGATGATATGAATGACAACAATAATTGCATGTTGGGACTCCAATATATCAGGTATTATATTAGATACTTTATATGCATTTTCTCTAATACTTATTACAGTGTTGCAAACAACAAAGTCATCTTCATTTCTCCAGATGGGCAATCCAGGACTCAGGGAGCTGGGGTGATGCACCCACAGCTACACAGCCAGGCCAGAGCTGAGTTGGACTGAGAGCCACAGGCTCCTCTCTTCCAGTTAGGTCCCTCATTGCTCTGCTTGCCCTAAATAAGAGGGCAAAGGAGGAAAGCAATAAATGAGTAATGTAGGACCAAAGATCAAGCAGAGGCCAGAAGGGAGGTAGAAAAGTCAAGGATGAAAACCGACACTTGCTCTTCGATTCCACAGATATTGAAGGAGATGTTACAAGGGATGGACTACGACCGGGACGGCTTTGTGTCTCTGCAGGAATGGGTCCATGGAGGAATGACCACCATTCCGCTGCTGGTCCTCCTGGGGATGGACGAGACCGTAAGTCAAGAAGCCTTGGAGAGTGTTTGACCTGTTTCAGAAGAACTTATGAGGTTAGGATAACCCATTCTTGAGAATAAAGATCAGACAGAAAAACCTAGGTGGATGTTTGACCTGCTGCTCATGGTCGGCTATGGCTGGCCTGGTAGAAGATGGCAGAAGACAGAACTCGTAGCAGGAAGAAACCCAAATGAAGGCAAATCTGGGAAAATCTCCCAGTTAGATGAGAGTGGGGGATATGTATAAAGGCTTAAAGTGAAATCAGAGGTTATACATGCCTGCAACTGATCAAGCCAATTCCTGGATTTTCTGCTTACTTACCAAATGAACTAATTTCTATACATGAGATAGGAAGATTACAACTAGTAGGAGCACAAATGGTGACATTAAGCCTTTACCAGGAGAGTCACAGTGGCTATGTGACAATACCTCTTTGAGAGAGAAACAAAACAGGAAGTAAGAGTTGGGTTAACCTCTAGCTGACTCTTGCGGTCCACATCTCCATCCATCAGTTCTGCAATTCAGGACTAAAGCTGGGCCCTCATTCCCAAAACTCACAATCTAAGAATCCTACAGGCATCTCATAGCATCTTCAGCTCTTCCCAAGTGCTAAGTGGAAATCAGAGATCAGCACAACTCCCTTCTTATTCCTTAAACTTTCCTGGAAAGTCTTAATTGGAAATGTCCCTTGTGGTTCTCTGGGTCTGTCCCCTGGGTCTGTCCCCTGTATCCTACAAACAGAGGACTGAGGAGGTAAAGGACTTACCCAAGGGCACACACCAGATCGATGCCAGAGGCCATTCACCACATCCAATAACATTGTTCCCCTCATTTACTGCAAGAACCCACAGGAGCTGGGTCCAGAAGATAGACTTCTGCGGCCAACACTCACTCAAGATTCCACTCAGATCTAAGTGCCCATGTCTCTCCCAAATGCCAGATCAGCCCTGTAGAAAACTATAATTTACATCAGAAAAGTGGAAAACAAAATAAATGTAAATTTAGCTTTTATTACTCAAATATTTTATACATCTATTTTTAAATAGGTATGAATAAATTTTTAGCATATAATATTTGGGGTTTTAGAGAAAGCCTCCATCCATATGCTATTGCTTGTTTGACTTTTTCAAAACCCACAGGTGACCGCTGAGAAATCGGTGAATCTCTAAATGGGCTCTATGCAAAGCAATCTTTCTGGCGAAATTGTGGCAGCAGCATAAAACCTGGTGTGCCCAAGGCAGATCCCTCCCACGCTGCAGCCTCCACTGTGCAGAAATGAGAGAGCCACATGATGGTGCTATAACTCAAGCAGAAATGGTTCTTTATCTCTTCCCAGTTCATTTGCTTCTTGTCGCTATGAAAAGAGTAAGAAAGGAGAAGTTAGCTAACTGACTTAGCTAATGGAGGTATCCTCCGTTAAAATGATAGTCCTTTGAGCTACATGAAGAAGCCATTCTGTTCATAAAGGAAACCCCTGCACTGAGAGGAGGGGCTTTGGCCATACACAGCCCCGAGTGTGACCACTGATCTGTCACTCTCCATGTGGGCTCTGACTAGTTGTGTAACTTCTCTGAGTCCACCTGTAGACTAGGAATAAATCTTCCTCCTTACTTGCAAATATACACTCTAGTTGTTTTGTGTTCCCCAGCATCTGGTATGAAATAGGAATTTAATACAAGTTTTCATTCACCATGGGTCTGGAAGTGAATAAGGGGATGCACTTATTTTCTTTCATTTAATTCTTAGCCCCAAAAGAATCCCTGGAGGTAGATGTTTGCCCGATGAATGAATCAACCAGTCTTTTGGTGACTCATTCTCCATTTGTGAATCCATTTAGTAAAGTGGAGACCCTTAGATAAAAGGGTCTGTAATTCTATTAAGCTCTGGTCTTGGAAGAAATAGGGCTTGGGGGTGAAGTAAAGAGCTTCAGCAGCCCTCAAAGAGGAGAGGAGCACTTGGAAAGAATGTGGGCTCCTCCAGGGACTACAGCAGAAGTCTGAGTCCAGAAGCAGCCCAGCTGTGGTCACCAGAGCCACACCAAAGGTGCCCCGAGGTAAGGACAGGGCTTGAGTCCCGTTCGCCAGACTCACTGAAGACCGTGGGTCCTCATCACCTTTCTACCATAGTTGTCACTGCCCTTCCCACAAGCCTGAGTGCTACCCCTGTGCTGGAGTCTGAGGAAGGTGCAGAGGTGGCATTTGCCTAGAAAAATGTCCTAAAGCCACAGCATCAAGCCGGGCTGGACCTCCAGCCCCCAGAAGGTGGGAGACTTGGTTTCCCAGGGAAGTGGTGTGATTGTGTGAGGTATGGTTCATCTGGTGGCTGAGGGTGATTTCACTTCTGAGCCAATCAGAAGGCATTGATTTAATTCTCCCTTTGTCTCTGTTCACTATTTTATCTGTGTGCAGAGGGTTGGTACAAGGACTACGTTATTTTTCCTGATTATAACACTAGTGCATGCTTACTGTAGAAAATCTGGCAACTGTAGAAGAAAATACAAAATTAAAGAATAAAATGAATGCGTAGAGCTGGGAATGCAGCTCAGTGGAGAGTGTCTGCCTGGCATGCCCGAGGCCCTGGGTTCAATCTGAAAACAAGCATGCATACTGCCACCAGCTATAGCAAATCTCTCTTGACAGATAGTGAAATCTCTTGCCTTCAAAGGCATTATTTAAAACTGAGTTCATAATGTATAAATAAGGCCTGGGGATTTAGGTCAGTGGTTCCGGTGCTTCCCATGCAAGCGGAAGGACCCAAGTTCAATCCCCGGTACCAAAAACAAACAAACAAATAATATATAAATAATGTAATAATATATAAATTTGCATTCTGATTTTTTCACTTAGCACTGTATCTTGAGTATTTTACCATACCATTAGATAACTTTAGAAACTTCTTTATTTATTGCTACCTAATATTAAGTCATATGCATGTATCACAATTAACCTTTTAGTCATTTGGAGACCTTTAGGCCATTTCTAGTTTTTCATTGTTTTAAATAATGCTGAGTTAAATATCTGACAGAGAGAAAAAAAGTTCATCTGTCTCTTAAAACTTATTTCTTTAGGAAAGAGCAAAAAAGTCAACTTGAAAGTCAAAGGTTGTAAACATTTAAAGAATCTTTAGATAAACAAATGATAGATATAAGGAGATATAGACAGACAGATAGACCGATGATAGACAAAACTGTTGTTCCAGTTTACTCTTCTGCCAGCCATGTGGGAGAAGGTTTTTAATCCTTCTCATACTCCCATTCAGATAGCCTTTGTAGTATTTATGAATTTTAGAAAACACAAAGAACTTTATTTTTGTTTGTATTTTTCTAAAGAAGTAACTTGCTTTCCAAATATGAGATGAGCGTCTTATTTAGAAAGAAAGCAGAAAGCGCATCAGGTGGCCGTGGCTTCTTCTAGCTGGGCACGACCTTCTCAGGGTCTCACCTCCTGTGACCCTGCAGGGCTGCACGGGGGACGGGAGGCATGCCTGGACGCTGAAGCATTTTAAGAAGCCAACCTACTGCAACTTCTGCCACCTCATGCTGATGGGGGTCCGGAAGCAAGGCCTGCGCTGCACGTGTGAGTAAACTTCCTTCTAGCCCTTGCCTCTAGGTATCGGGTTGCCCTGCGTGTGGCTGGCTGAGCCCTTCCAGGAGAAGCCAGGTATTCTGCATCTCAGCTGGGGGACCAACCTAAATGTTCCAGCATCAGGAAATAAAGCAAGGCCTCTTGTCCTATGTTGACTCTACTGAGTCAAGTGGAAAAGACAAGTACTTTTGTTGGCGTCAGGCCCCAGTGATCTTCTAGAAAAAAATGATGAAAGTGTATGCATAATTAAAAATCATCTCATACCAATTCCAGCTAGGTTTTCTAGTCAATGGCTATTTCCAGTGTGTTCAGAGGCCCCTTCTTTTTAATCAGTTAAGCAGCATACTGTATTCTATGTTCTGTAAATGCAATTAAAATCACACGTTGTTTCATTTTATAATCTTAGTAAAGTTAAGGCGGGGAGGAGGGAAAAAAATCACAAGTGAGGGATGGGAGAGAAAAGAGAAAGGGAGACTGAAAAGGTAAATAAGAGAAGGAGATGGAGGGAATGAGAAAGAGCGATACAGGAAGGAAGGGGACATGGGAGCCAGAAGAGGGGAAAGGGCTGCGGCAAGAAGGCTTCTGGGGGCCAGAATGTGGGGTGCACAGGAGCCTGGCAAGCACCGCATGGTACAGAAGCCCAGAGTCTGGAGAGCTGTGCAGAGCCCCCCAGGTCCCCAAATTTCCTCTCACACGTGCCGTTCGCCCAATAATAGTAACAACAGCAGTGATAATCCGTGGAACATCTACCCTGGCCCAGGCAAGCGGTGCTTCACATAAATTATCCCATGTAAAGCTGCAAAACCCTTGAAAAGAGAAAGAGACGTCCAATCATTCCCATTTTACAGGTACCCTGAATTTCAGCAAGGTCAAGCCATTTATCCAAGACCACGTGGATTGTTACAAATGGCAGAGCCAAAGATCGGGCCATGCCTAGCTGGAGACCCCTGGCTTTTCTCCCCCACTACCACCACCATTCCCACCAAGCAATGCTGCGACACTGGCCTAACCAGCCAGAGGACATCTCACACTCTCCCATCTGGGGACAATTTCCTGCCCACAGAGGAACCACATGACAAGGTGGAGGTGCAGAAGCAGAATGGGGCTAGTCGGGGACTCTGTTCAAGAGAAAATGGGAAGCAGTTGAATTTCCCATAGGTGAGGCCAGCCTCCGTATGTCCCCTGCTCTTCCCCGGCCATCCAGCAGGAAGTACCAGCCTTGGCTAGGGTAGGAGGCTGGCTGGTGTCACTCACAAGCACCTTCCTTATTGTTTTTCCTTTCAGACTGTAAATACACTGTCCATGAACGCTGTGTATCCAAAAACATCCCTGTGTGTGTCAAAACATGCTCAAAAGCCAAAAGGAGTGGTGAGGTTGGTGACACCTATTGCCTCGTTCTACTGCATGCTGCATCCGGGACAACATGTCCATCACCATGGCCTTCTGGGAAGGAAGGGGCTTTGGGCGCTTTCTCCAGTCCCTTCTGTGCCTGGAGGACCACCCTTAAACCATCTTATTCATCCATCCATCCATTCAGCATCCCAGCGCCCACTATGTGCCAGGCACTGCACCAGGGGTACACAGATGATAGGAGGTGGCCCCCAGCTGCCCAGGTGCTCCACAGTCTTCAGGGAAACACAGGTTTGTAAGCAGAATACAAAGTAGTGAGATGCCTGCTGTCATGGTAGGGCTGTGCAGAACCAAGAGTTGAGGGACCAAGGAGAAAACAGAGCAAGTTTCACAAAGAAAGTGACATTTGAGTTGTGCCTTGAACTCACATCAGAAGGATTTCATGTGGCATCAAGGAAGACAGGGACTGCGGTAGAAGGTGCCCCATGTGTAAAGGCGTGGATATATCTCATCTGGGGTCCGTCCTTACTTTGGTGTGGCTGGGACAGAGGGTACCTAAAGGAAGGTGCCAGGAAATAAGCTCAGGACGCAGTAAGATCCAGCCTGGAGACATCTCATGAGGCAAGTGGAGAAACTAGAAAGCAGTTTCCCGTGCACACATGGGAATCACTGAAGAGCTTCTGAACAGGAGAGACGATTCCATTTGCAAATTAGGCAAATTGATCTGAGCATGGAGTAGGACAGAAATAGAGGGAGAGAAATTCCACCAGTATTTCAAGCAGCAAGCGGTGTCACCCTGAGGGCCGGCCTGGAGTGAGTCTGTCCTCCCTGGCTAGTGTCATCCTAACTGGCTTCCTGCTGAGCACCTCCTGAGCAGGCCATTGGGTGCCCAGAGCTCAGGCAGAGAAGGTGACGGCAGCGCTTGAGAAGTAATCCGGAGACACCAGCAGCACTGGTGATGCGGATGCTGAGGATGAAAGAGGGGAAGAGGTAGAGAATGACTCCCAGGTTCTATCTTGGCCACTGGGTGGTGCCATTCGCAGGGTCTCGGAATAGCTGTCCTTAAAATGAGGGGACGAGCACTCTGCGTTTCTGTGGCACAGGGAAGAGTCCATTGAGGAAGCTGAGATGCTTAGCAGGTGAGAGTGGTACCAGCCGGGCTGCCCTACAGAAGCCTCCCGAGAAAGAGGGACCCCTGGGGACTCACATGCACGCCCCGTGAACCCCGCATGGCCTGCTAGCTCCACCTACACCGCCCCCCCACACCCCTTCCCTGGCCCTGCTTCCTCCAGCACACACAGTGCACTCGCTGTGCCTCCCGGGTTCGGGTTCTGCGCCTGCACTGGGCGGGAACCCGGGGCCAGTCCTTATCCTTCCTAAAGCCTCAGGATTTTCCCTCTTCATAAAGGGAATAATCAGGGCCGGGGATTTAGCTCAGCAGCGCCGCGCCTGCCTTTCAAGCAAAAGGTCCTGAGTTCTATCCCCAGCACAGAGTGGGACGGGGTGGGGGGTACGGGATAATCATCATCTGAGACCAAATTCACCATGTCCACCCAGATGTCAAGTGGGTTAACATAATAAGTTCTTGGTGCCCTCAGCAGTGTGTGGCAGAAAGCAAAATAGGACACATCTTTTGGAGCAATCATTTTTACCAAAAGCTTTCCCAGGTGGGAGGCGTCCCACAACTTAATTGCTAAGTCATTTAAAACATTTCTTGGGCCAGGGATTTAGCTCAGTGGTTTTGCTGTCTGCTGCCTAAGCGCAAGAACCAGAGTTCGATCCCCAGTACCAAAAAAAAAAAAAAAATTTCTTTGTCTTTCCTCAAGCATGGGTATTATGCAAATTATTTCATGTTTTTTAAGTTGTGCTTGAAGCCAGGAACCTCTGGCTGTGCCCCTACCTCCCCGCATGGATCCACAGACACTTCCTGCTGCCATTCAGGTACCTTGGTAGAATTTTTTTTTTTTCTACCAGGGATCGAACTCCGGACCTCACCCTTGCGAGGCAGGCGGCCCTGGTAGAAATTTTTGAAAAGTTCTTCTGAGTTCCAGGGGGAGGGAGCTGAGAGCAATGGCTCCCAGTCAGTGGGGTCGTGGGGCAGTTGGTGTCTCTGTAGCTACCCTCATAGGGAGGGACACACCTGCTTCCTGAGTTCCCAGCCGGAATTGGTGGCGTTTCCTGGCCAGGGAGTTGATAAAACCAGGTCTCCAGGAAGCAAGTAGGAAAGGCACCCGTAGCACCCTTGCTGAGTTCTTTGGACTTTTTGTCTAACCTCCTTCAAGAGTGCTTCTTAGGGGTGGGGATTTAGCTCGGTGGTTCCAGCGCCTGCCTCTAAAGCGCAAGGTCCTGAGTTCAATCCCCAGTACCCCCCAAAAAAAAAGAAAAAAAAGTGCTTCTGAGCCTCGGCAGCACATCATAATCACCCAGAGTGTGTTCAAACACGACAGTGGTGCTGGCCCCGGCCACCGCTGGTGCCACCTGCAGAGACTAATGTATCCGGAGTGCGGGGTGGGCACTAGGATGTCTAGAAAGTCCCTGGTGGTTTTAATGGGCGGCGAAGGCTGAGAAGGGGGATCAGAGTTACCCAGTAGTGCCTCCAAGCCTGCGGGCTGCCCCAGGGAGACCTGAGTCCAAGTGTGCTAGCTCATTGCGGCCTCCCGGCAACCCCGGACAGGACACTTAGCATGCAGACTTCTACAGATGAGGGACCCGAGACTCAGAGGGGCCCAGGAACTGGCCAGAGGCCTCAGCTGTGAAGTGCAAGATCAGAGACCCCAACCAAGTTTGTCTGTAACCCAAGTCCTCCCTGGCCCGCTCACTGTGCTGATTTCCAGAAGCACCCACCACTCTGCAGGGAGTTCTGCAAGGCCGGGCAGCTAGACTGCTAGAGAGGCACTACTCAGAGGCTTGCTGCCCAGGGGAACAAGAGCTAGAATTAAAGCAGAGCGGCTTTGAATCCACCTTGACTACCACTCCGCCCGTTAGGCAGACAGGACCCAGCATCCACTGAGCAGCCCCTGAGTAGGATACCGCCCACTCTGGCCCTCCCACTCTGGGGCTCCTGCCAGACCTTTTGCAGCCCTGGGCTGGAGGGCTTGGTTCTGCTGCCCTCCCTGGTATCCTCCGCTTCCCTCCCGCAGGTGATGCAGCACGCATGGGTGGAAGGGAACTCCTCCGTCAAGTGTGACCGGTGCCACAAAAGTATCAAGTGCTACCAGAGTGTCACCGCGCGGCACTGCGTGTGGTGCCGGATGACGGTGGGTTGGTGCCCAGGGCGGCCCTGCGTCTTTCCAGTGTGGGTTTTTGCGAGAGCTGCAACTCGGGAGCAGTGGACATCCTGCCAGAGAGCGAGAGCAGAGCCAGGGGAGCGAGGCTGGGAGGCCCCCAGAGCCCCGATCCAGACCCCTCATCTAAGAGTGCAACAGAGAGAGGACCCGCCCCGGAGCAGGGGGGTGAGGGACGCTTCCGATGACACTGGCAAGACCACTGTCCGTCTGGCCAGGCAGCTGAGAAGGGCAGGCAGAACCACTATTGTCCTTTGTCTGGGTGTCCTCTGGGGCCAGGGGAGCTGATAGAGTGGGAGATGGATAGGCACTGGGACGCCTGCTCTTTAAGAACCGGAGGGACAGGCACCTGCCCTGAAGTCACACTTGTTATAGCTCCACCCCTGTTGCCTGGCCCAGAGCCCTGGGCCTGCTGCCACCTGCCACAGCATCGGGGAGAGTCCCCAGCACTCAGGACACTGGAGCCCCCCCGCAGCCGATAAGCTGCCCTGCCTGCTTGCCAAAGCAAATTTAGGGCCCTGTCTTGTCCCCCAGACCAGGTATCAGCCTCAGAAAAGACTGCAGAACTCTCAAAATGCACAGGTTGGGTCGTGGAGCATACTTGCGGCCCGCCATCAGTTTGTTCCCTCTGGGGCAGCAGACATGGGGGGGCTCTGAAACTGACATGGGGTGCCACACCGAAGGGCCACCACCTGCTCGTGACCACTTGGCTCCAGTAGCCACGGGCAGCTATTGGCCTCCTTTGTTGGCCCTCAGCAGATCCGGCACCCTGGCCACACTTGAACACGCGCGTGTGTGCACACACACACACACACATATGCGGCAGTCCTGCTGGAGCCAGCACTACATCAGGATTTGGGGGGCATTAGACAGCTTGCCTCCCCGGCAAACCTCTGGACCCTAATGCATGAGGCTTCCTGGATCACCTCTGCTCACTGGCACCTCCGTTTTCCCCTCCAGTTTCACCGCAAATGTGAATTATCCACGTTGTGTGACGGTGGGGAGCTCCGAGACCATATTTTGCTGCCCACCTCGATATGCCCCATCCCCCGGGTAAGTGCGCCTGACCCTGCCAGGGCCCTGGCTTCTCTGGGTTCACAGATTCGATGGAAGCAGTGTTCAGACCTTTATATCCTTCCCAGCGCTTCCCCAACAGCTCTTACGGTTTAGGTTTGAAAGAGGTCGGCTCTGCACCAGCCAGATGTGAGAGAAGACTCTGAGGCAGTGGTTCCAGCTGCTTGTTCCAAGCGCTGCATCCAGGAAGCGCATTGGCTCCAGGCACCCCACAGGCTGATCCCAGCCAGGACCCTCAGCAGCACCTCTGAGTGACTCTGAGCCTCTGTCCCCACTGCCAACTACTCTCCTAGGTCCCTGGATGCCGCTCCTCTGCCTGGCTCCTACTGCAGTGTCTCAGCCCTATTTGGAAATGAATCCAAATTTAACTCCTTTTACGCCCAACCTGAAACGTTTCCTGTCTCCTCCACTGACTGCTCTTTCAAACAAGCACCTCTCTCCTCTTTCCGTCTTAAAAATATTACTAAGAGGGCCAGGGATTTAGCTCAGTGGTTTCCTCGCCTGCTGCACAAGCACGAGGACCCGAGTTCGATCCCCGGTACCAAAAAATATATATATATTACCAAGACCCACTGATTCTACTCATCCCAACCTTGACTAGCTAATCAATTCACCTCAAAAACCTAAGAAAAACCACCACTTTGAAAAACTATCTGCCAACATCTACCAAGGAGGAAATATACAATCTCCCTAACACAATGATTCTCCTTCTGTAGATCTACCAAAGAAATACAAGCATTTA
Source organism: Heterocephalus glaber (assembly GCF_000247695.1). Next base: position 70,498,167 of record NW_004624730.1, read on the forward strand.
TTCCACGAAAAGACATGAGCAAGAATGTTCATAATAGGAGCTGGGAGTTTAGCTCAGTGGTTCCGCTGCATGCCTTGAAAGAGCAAGGACCTGAGTTCGATCCCTGGTACCAAAAAAAAAAAAATGTTCATAATAGTCAAAAACTGGAAGCAAGCTAAATGACCAGGAATAGGAGAATAAAGAGAGGAATATGGTATTTGTGTGATGTAATACTATGTTGCAATAGGAAAAACAAACTATGCTTAGACACAAAAACAGAATCTCAAAGATACAATGCTAAACAAAGAAGCTAGGCTTCTTAAAAGGCCTGCTCTATGACTCCAGCTGTATAAAATTCAAAAGGTTACCCAAAACCAGTGTGATCACAGAAGTTGCACAAGATTGTGCATTGAAGAGTCAGTCATGACAAGGACATGTACATATGCAAAAATGCATCAAGAGGTACGTTTTAGATTTGAGCATTTTATCAGATGCTATATAAGCCTCAAGTGATACACATTGGATGAACACAGTTAAGAACAATCCATGTCAAATCAACCAATAACCAATGCTGGCGGGGCTGTGGGGAAAGAGGAACCCTGCTCCACTGCTGGTGGGAGTGTAGACTGGTGTAACCACTGTGGAAATCAGTATGGAGATACCTCAGAGAACTAGGACTGGAAGTCCCATTTGACCCCGCTATTCCACTGCTGGGGATCTTCCCCAAAGAATTAAAAGAATCATACCACAGTGATATATGTGCGCCCATGTTCATAGCAGCACAGTTTGTAATAGCTAAACCTTGGAAACAGCCCAAATGCCCATCAGCTGGAGACTGGATAAAGAAAAGGTGGTTTTTTTATAAAATGGAGTACTACTCAGCCATAAAAAATGAGAAATTAGAGACATTTATAGCTAAGTGGATGCACATTGAGGCGATCCTCTTAAGTGAAATAAATAGGACACTCATGTATAAATACCGAATAGTTTCTCTGGTGTGAGAAACTGAAAGTGTAAATAAGGACTAAATGTATAATAGGTAATGTGAAATAGGAAGAAAAGGGGCAAAGGGGAAGGAAGTGGGAGGGGTAGGGGAAAGGATAGAAGGGAATGGGATTAATATGAGAAAATGGAAAAATAGGAACAAAATCTTTGTAAATAGGGAAGACTGGAGGGGTTGAAGGGAGGGCTGGGCAAGGGTGAAAAACAAGAACCAAGAGAGACTATGTAAAGGTGCAAATTTCCAATGATGAATGTCATTATATTGTATACCTAAAATGTACCGATGATTAGAATGAATAATCGATAATGTAAAATAGGAAGAAAAGATCCAAAGGGGTAGGGGTAGTGGGAGGGGCAGGGGAAAGGAAAGAAGGGAAAGGAAAAAATGATGAGAAATGGAAAAAATGGAAATAAAGTCTTTGTAAATAGGGAAGGGTGGAGGGGGTGAAGGGAGGGCTAGGAATGGGGAAAAATAAGAACCAAGATGCATCATGTAAAGGTACAATTCCCAGTGAGAAATGTAATTGTGTTGTATACCTTCAATGTACCAATAAAAGAATTTAATAGAAAAAAAAAAAAGAACAGTCAATGTCATATCATGAGATTATTCGAGGAGAGGAGCCAAGTGTGAGGCCTTGTTCTCATGGTTCAAGTTTCCCAATCAACGAAATAGATTTCTGCCAATTTCAGTACCATCCGGCAATGTCCCTTGCCCACGTCTGGAGTTAAAGTCACAGCCTGGAAAGTCCTACAGAAATGCATAGCAGTGCACTGTCTTTGTGAGATCCAAAGTCTCACTTTGAAAATCTCCTCCCATTCTAGCCTTTCAATCTCTTTGTTGTTATTAGCCATTTGATTTTACCCAATCCTTTCCCATGCATTAGACTTTTGCTTTGGTTTGGTTTGGGTTTTGCGTGCGTGGTGTGTGTGGGGGGGGGTTGTTTTGTTTGTTTTGTTTCTTCAAAAGATGCTTGTCTTGGGCTGGGGATTTAGCTCAGTGGTTCCACCGCCTCCTTCGCAAGTGCAAGGACCCAAGTTTGATCCCTGGCACCAAAAAAATAAAAATAAAAAAGATGCTTGTCTTTCCTCTCTCCTCACAGGACAGGCAAGGTGGAAAGTCCGACAGCGGCAGTACGGCAGCCAAGGGCGAATTTGTAATGCAGGTACCTTGCCAGCCCACGGTCCGGGTACACATTCTGAGGGGCTCCAAGGCTGTGGAGGGAGGACGGGGTTTGGGTTCGAAGGAAATGTGTCTCAACGTGTGCTTTCTCATCTGATCAATTCTGTCACACAGGAGGACACTTTATTCCCGGCCTCTGGAGTTGCCTTTGACCGCCACACTGTGGGCAAGTGGTGAGAAGGGAGGTTGGCTGATCCCATCGCTGGTCCAATTGGCTTTGTCACCTGTTTAGGAGCAAGTTACCTAAGACTTCGATATGCGGACCTCCCAAACAATAACAAAAGTGTGGCCTAGAAGTAGACAGTTGGTTTTCCAGAGATGGCTGAGCTGGCTCCAGAATCTAGTCTGTCAAGACAAAGCTAACCAGATCCGAAAGTTCTTCATCCTTAAGTGTGTATTAAAGTTCCAGGGAGGGCAGCTTGGTGAGGTACAAAGAGTCCTAGAAAAGGAGACAGGAAACTCAGCCTCCTCCTCTTCCTTAGAGCCTCAGTCTCCTTGTTCGGAAAGGGGCACAGTGATCCTGTACCCTGCCTGCCTCCCAGAGGGGCCATGGGATGAACTGAGAGCTCACAGATTCGTGTGTTTTGGTGAAAATTAAAATATAAGACATAATGATGGGGGAACATGAATAGGTGAGAAAGCTCTGGACATCTAGGGGGACAGCAAGTGACGTGGAATACACACACACATACACACACTCACACACACACCCACACACAGGTGCACCAGTTGTTTACATCAGGCACCCTTTCGGTTTGAGATCTGGAAACACAGGCATTGGGTGCTGAATATGGAGCAGAGCTGCATCTGTCCCATTTCCATTCAGCTAAATCCACAGGTAATTTACTGAGTGCCCAGTCCTGTGTCTAATGGAGGAGAGCTGTGCTCACCCTTGCCCTGCTCCTGCTGCATTTAAATTCTGGTAAATGCCTTGAGACAACATCTGAGAAAGTAAAAAGAAAGCAAAAACAAACACATACAAGCAACCAAAGAGACTCCCGAAGATGCTACCAGTTGCAAGTACAGTAGTTTTAGTTGCACTGACCCAGAGGAGACGGCTCAGGAATGGGGCCCTGAGGATGAGAAGTCCTTTGAGTTTTGCTTTCATTTTCGTTTTTGTTTTTTCAAAGAGGTTGCATAGAAGTGAGCATTTCAGGAAAGAAGACGAAACCAGTGTGAGCAGACACACGGGAGGGAATTCAGGAACACACTCACTGGAGTCAGCTCAGTGGAGGGTTAGGAGGAGGTGACTGCAGTAGGATGGGGCCAGACTCAGCAGGCCTGGGTGCCAGAGGCCTGGACTTTCTCCTCTGCACAGTGAGGTGTCATTAAAGTGTCTGAGTGGGAGTGGCAGTCCTGAGAAGTCACTGCACGGAGGCAGCAGACAGGGCTTCCCTGGAGTAAAAGAGCCCAGGAGGCAGAGGCTCCGAAAGGAACCTTGAAGGCCAGGGCTTGGCCAGCCAGGATCTTCCCTGGATGCCTGGCTGAGTTCACTCAGGCCCCCAGGAGAGAGGGTCTGTCTCGAGGGAAGGGAGAAGAGTCAGGATCAGGACAGATTGACTCGGGACTGTGGCTCAGCCGTCCAGCTGCAGGCACCCGCTAGACAATGAGAAGTGTGGGCCCAGAACTCAGGAGGAAAATTGGGTCTGGAAATACGGATTTGGAAGACGCCAGGGCGGAAGTGATTTTTTCGCTCCATGAGCATGATTCTATTTATGCGTATGACCACATGGCCGTACCTTCTAAGATTGTATTTAGTTGTGTCCCTCACAAAATTTGACCTTGTGCTGCGGGCACAATGCCACACCATTGTTGAATGATTTGAAGCTACAGTGCCATTGCCCCATCTCTGACCCCAGCCTCCGACCCTCATTGCCATTAACACTCTGTAAAGGCCACTCGAGCTAGAAACACTTAGCTGCTTCACCCCTCAAAAGACTCAGCCATCGGACCAAGACCCACCTCCCTGACCGCCTCTCCTCCATGCCTGGGCCTGCTTCCCATCCACCTCTCTGAGTCTGTCTTAGCATCATCTCTCTTCTCGCCATCTTCCTGGACAAATCAGAGCTCATTTCTTTTTCTTTTCCTTTTTAAGTATAAGATCATCCCCACCCCAGGGACCCACCCCCTGCTGGTCTTGGTGAACCCTAAGAGCGGAGGGAGACAAGGAGAAAGGTACGTGCTCTTCTTTTACAAAGCTGAAAGACCCAGGCCCCTTCTACCCCTGGACCACAGAGAGTGAACTATGTAACTATGTAGGTGGGGACCCAGGCTCCCATCCCAGCACTGCCCAGCCCAAGTGACTTAATGTCCTCATGCCTCAGTTTCTTCCTCTGTAAATCAAGATAATATGTATGCTCATGGGGTTAAGAATTAGAATAGACTCAGTGCTTGGCCCAGGGCCTGTCACGTGAGCCGCTGCCAAGGCTCCTGGGGACTTCAGAGATACTGGTTCTTTCTCTGGAGACATTGGTCTCCAATGTCTTGATTTAAGAGACGTGGCGGGACTCACCTGCTTGGGACCTCCTGGCCTGCGCCACCCCCGAGCAGGTGGGACACCCACCTCATCCATGAAGAAGCTGGAGACCGCTAAGCAGAATGAGAGAGGAGAGAGGCACAAAAGGGAGAAAGCGACTCTGCCTCCCAAGTCTGTCCAGGGGCAACCAGCAGATGACACATCTGCTCATTTGAAATCCTGGCTAATAAAAAAAGAGTAAGAAATAGGATAAAGTAAGAACTACCTGAGTCCAGGGGGCAGGACACATCTCCTGAGCCAGGGCCTAGAACCCCAGCCCGGGTGGAGCCATTGCTTCTCAGGCCCCACCCCTGCCTCCCCTGCATTTCCCGGGAGCTGGGATGCAGGGTCCTCTCCCAGCTCTCCGATGCCTTGGGACAGTGCACAAAGGGCAGGATCACACAGCACAGGCCATCCATGGCGTTTGGCACCAGGTCTCTATGGAGGAAGCACTGGGGAGAAGCGTCTGTGCTCCGGGCTTCTCTACCCTGTCCCCTGCAGGGACACGGCTCCTAGTGTGGGGACCACAGGCTTAGATGGGCGGCGACCCCGAGCAGGGGCTGCGGATTGGGATAGCAGAATTTGCATGCAGCGGTCTCTCTCGGTTTCCAGGAGTGTTCTGTCCCACTGCTGCGGGAGCGTGGAAGTGTTTGTCCTTGTGTGACTTCTCGCAGTGACATTTTCCTCCTCTGTCTTCTCATTCCCTTCCTTTCTCCCTATAGAATTCTTCGAAAATTCCACTACCTGCTCAACCCCAAACAAGTTTTCAACCTGGACAATGGGGGACCTACTCTAGGGTATGAAGACAATCATCTTTATTGCTCTTTATTTTATTGCTCCTCCTCCTCCTCCTCCTCTTTACTCTCTGAAGAAGATACTTTTCTTGTCATTCTGCACGTCTCTTTTATCTCTGGACTCGTCCCTCCTGCCACTTGACACCCTTAGTCTCTTCTGTCTCCAATCCCACACTGACTCCTTCTGGAGATGCTGGGAACACATCTTTATGAGGTTTGGGAAGTAATCTCTGTACCTTGTCCCCCCAAAAAAGTTGATTTTGTGAGAAGGGAAAACTGCATATACTACGTATTTGATTGGCAAAAAGGGCGAGCTGGTGACTTATTTGAGCTTCTTGGCAAAGCTCTGTGAGCTGCTATCTTCATGGTCCCTCTAATCAGACGTCCCTCCAGCAAAGGTGGGAGGCTTGAAAGACCAGGTTGGCAGAGCTGGTGCTGTAGCGCCATCTGCTGGCCAGTCCCAGCCTGAGCTCTCTGCTCATGTTGGACAAGACTTTCCCACCTCTTAAGGATCATCTGTCTTCTGGATTCCACGAAATCTCTCCCCGGGCTGGTACCAGTAAGGATTCTAAAAATAGACTCTGTCCTTGTCTTCGGTTGTCTGACACACTATTTATAGCAATGGCCATACAAGAACCCATTACAAGGAGAAAGATAGGTGAATACAACTCCAGTACTCCTACCTGTAAAATTAACCTCAGAACAGGGCCCACCTAGTCCGCTGCAGTTGCCTTCATGGTCCCCATGACTGCCAATTACTGCTGGATAGCACAGGCTTGTGCCTGAGCAGCAGCCACAAACACCTGGAGCGGCCCATGCTCTTCTAGGATATTTCTGTACTTAAACGCAGTCCTCTAGCTTTATCCTAATTGTCATTACTGTGGGTGACAGGCACGACCTTGCTTTCAGGGCCCGTGGATCCTGAGTGTCTCTGATGTGCTTGTTCATCTGAGATCAGACAGGGACTTTACTATCAGAAAAGCGGAAGAGAGGGAATGTGAGTTTGCCTACTCAGGTGTCCATGACTCAGGGAGTCCTGGGGGTCTTCTCAGACCACCAGCCTGGGCGGAGAGGTGGTCTCAACCTTCAGCTTCCCCAGTCTGCTGCCCAGGGGTCCACAGGGCATGCTGGTTCTAAAGCAGCGGTTCTTCACCTTTATGTGCCACAAACCCCTTTAGCAGTCGATAGACAACAGGTCCCTTCTCAGAGCAGTATTTCCTAGGGCATAAAATTAAATAATTTAGGATCACTGGAGAAACTTATTAGGTTAAAAAATATTTATTGAAACATTTAAAAACAAATTTATAATATGGAAATGTATATGCTTTACCAGTGCATTAAATGGCAATGTCCATCTAATAACTGTAAAATCAAAGCAGTGATGAACAAAAATGGTAAGATTCGATGCATGCCACAACTGTCATAAAACATTATCTGTGATTCTGACTGCTGACAAAGTCACAGTACGGTTAATAGCTCTGTGATTTGTTGCCTACACTCAGAATGTGAAGGAAATGCTAAATTTCAGCAAGTGCTTAAGGAAGATATGAATGTAATGTTTTCTCCCTCAAGTTCCTGGCCCTCTGAATTCTACCCACAAGCCTGTTGGAAGGTGAAGGAGCCCAGGTAGAGAGCCCACTCCAGAGGGTCCGGCTCCTGGGGGAAGCAGGATGCAGGCTCCACTTAGCTCTGTGAAGTGACCGTCCAGCTACTTCTGTGCATCCCGTGTACAGGGGAGCCAGCACAGATAGAGCAGGCAGGAGAATCCAAAGGGGATCAAAATATCGGCAATTATTTGTACTGGTGCCCAAATGGGCAAACTGTGGATTCCCCTGGCCAAATAGTAGAAGATGCTGGAAAAGGGTTTTCTATTCATGCGGATGTGGAGGCTGCTCAGACAGGGTTGGCTTCCTGGGACTTTTCTCACACTCTGTGGCACATATGGTGATTCAAACAGTAAGTGACCCTCTTGACTCCCAAAGAATCAAGGTCCCAACATGCTCCAGGGGAACAGGGAGACTGACTCGGCCTGCATCCGAGGTCAGCCACAGCCCAGTAACGAGGCCACGGTGGCCTTTCTTCTCCTTCGCAGGCTGAACTTTTTCTGTGACACTCCAGACTTCCGGGTGCTGGCCTGTGGAGGAGATGGCACAGTCGGCTGGATTCTGGATTGCATTGGTAAGAACGAGCGCTCATGAGTACATCTGAGTCAGCAGAAGGCAATTAGAGAGAAACGGAGCCGGAGCCTGGTGTCTGCCCTTGGACTAAATAGCTGCTTTGAATGAAAAAAAAAAAAAGCAATTAAGACAACAGAAAGATCCCCACAGAGGTAGAGATAGCAGTTTTGTTGCAAGCTTTGCCTCTGTTGTGGCCAGAGCTGGAACGGCAGCAGAGCCAGCGAATGTGAGGGAGCGGAAGGGCAGGCGTGGGGTTCAGGCAGGTCCAGTGCTGAGAAGCTGAGAACTAAGCACAGATGAGCAGCCGGGGCAAACCGCCTGGAGATGAACCCCTGGATCCGAGTCCAGAGAGCACCTCTGCAAAGTACAAACTGGCACAAGCAAAGGCCAGGCTGGCCTGTGTCCCGCACAGCTGGATCGAAAGGGCAGCGAGGGGAACCTGCATCCCAAGTTGCTGCCCAGCCTGGATCTGCAGGCCCAAGGCCACATGGCACCCAGGAGGTGGTGGGGCTGGTGGAGAAAGCTTGTGATTCGAGGTCTCAAAATCTACAAACCCAGGGAAATGGTGTGGAACTAAGGAGCGGAAAGGAAGCACTGGGGAGGGGGATCACTGAGGTGAGGGGCCCCACAGCCCTGAGCCTGGGCTGCTTCCCGTGTTCCTCATTCAGTCCACAAAGGCTACCTGTGCATCCACCTGTGCCAACCCCCCTGGGGCCCTGGGGTTACAGCAGTGAACAAGCTCCTGTCACAGCAAGAGCCAGGCAAGAAGAGAGGGAGACAGAAGGAGGGAAGAAAGGAAAGAAGGAGAGGGGAAGAAAGAGAGAAGAAAGGAAGAAAGAGGAAAGAAAGGAAGAAAGAAAAGGAGAGAGGAAGGAAAAAAGGACAGAAAGAAGAAAGGAAGGAAGAAAGAGGGAGAGAGGGAAGGAGGGAGGAGGGAAAAAGAAGAAAGAAAGAAGAAATACGTACAATGCCAGAGGATAATTTAGAAACTATTATAGAAAAAGGGCACAAGAAGCCCAGCACGGGATGAGAAGCGGTTGCAGTGTCCAACCCAGCAGTCAGAAAAGCCTTCAGAGGGAGGGGGAAGAAGTTGTTTGCATGGAGATCTGGAGGAGGGGTGAGCTGAAGGAAGAGCAGTCCAAGGAGGAGAAACCGAAAGTGCAAAGGCCCTGGGGTAGGAGCAGGCTGCGGTAGCAAAGGCAGGTCAGTGTGGCCAGAGCAGAGTACATGCAGGAAGCATTACAGGGAATGAAGCAGAGGAAGTGAGGGCCAGGTCATATGGACCTCAGGACATTACATAGAACGTGGCTTCTGTTCTGGGAGATCCCAAGGTGTCAGCAAAGGAGGAGAGGACGAACCAAGAGACAAGGGCAGAAGCGGGAAAGCTGGCCAGGAGCCCACTGTGGCCAGCAGAAACCGTGGGCAGTGAGGAGTGCCCGATTGCGGACATCTCCGAAGGTGGAGCAACTCGGTTTCTGAGGGCCCAGATGTGGAGATGAAAGGGCGAGAGAAGCCTCAGGTGGGCCAGGATCAGAGCCGGGTGGAGCGGACCTGCAGCGGGTCAGGAGGCACCTGCCACCCCCGCTCCCCCCAGAGCTCGGGTTTCCATGGACACAGCCCTGCCAGCAGCCACCCACGCTCTGTCACCTCGCTGCGGAGCTGCCGTGGGAGGAGGGAGGAGCCTGGGAGCGAGGAGGGAGAGCCAGGGCCGCTCTTGAGTGGCGCTAAGAGAAAACGCAGAGGTAAAGGGAACAACTGCACAGTGCAGGGCCCGCTGACCCTTAGAGCAACGTGCCCTCCTCTCCTCTGGGGCACGAACGTGAGGTGGTGCGCCAAGGTGCTAGGCCCTTTGCCCACGTGCAAGCTGCAGCACCTGCCGTCCAGCAGGCCTCCGCCAGGGTGAATGAGACCCATTCTCCCAGGGGACACACTGTGCCCGGGGAACGAGCAGGCAGCCACAAGGCAGTGTGATGGGATGGTGCCTGGCACTGAGGGCACGCTTTAGAGAGGAGCCAGGTCCAGCCCGGGCACCCAGGGAGGGTGTCCCCGAGGTGGCTGCTGAGCTGAGCTGCAGAGCCTTGTGATTTACGGGCGGAAACCCTAAATCGAGGGGGAGGCTGGTGAGTCCAGGGAGGAAGCCAGAGCCTGGGGATAGAGAGCCTCTGCGGAAGTCCAGCAGCGCCCTAATGTTAGGAGCCTGTGGCTCGCGAGGGCAGGGAGGAGGGGAGGCAGTCAAATCCACGCTCCAGTGTCGCCATGGGGATGGCAAGGAGAGACTGCTGGGAGACTGTACACAGGAAGTGATGTGTGACCGGATGGGGCGAGGAAGAGCGAAAACCCAGGATGCCCCATAGGCTTCTAGGCTCAGTGCTGTGAGGATGGCTGACCTGCCCACAAGGTGCTGGGGACCAGGAAGGAACAGATAGGAGGGAACGAGAGACTTCCGGGCAGAGAAAACAGCATGTGCAAAAGCCAGGAGCAGAAACTGGAATCAAGTGACCCGGCACCACTCTGTTTTCTGTCTCAGTCCTTCCAGTGGTGATCTCAGCCCTGGGTGGTGGCCGAGCTGTCACTCCTGGCACAGAGCAGACAACCCGGGGGACCTGTGAGCTCCCACTTTGCCAGGACAGCCCCACCTGGAGCCTCACCTGCTGATTCCTGCAGCTTCCCACGCCCCATAACCACCTCCCTCACAGGCAGGGCCGCCATGAACACACAGTTCTATATAAACACCTCGGTGGGTGCTGCACCTCCTTCTCCAGCCATCCCAGTCAGGCCAGTGTGCTGCTGGAGATCTGCAGCAGATGAAAACAGGTTCCGCTGCGCTTGCTCCAGTGGTTGTCTGCTACTCCCTCACAGCCATCACGGGGAGAGAAGAGAAGGAATCTGTGTACTTACAATTCTGGGAAGTGGTGAAAATAATAAACTGGTACGTAGGCGCCAGATAACTCCAGGAGGTTTTGCTTATTTAACACCATGTTATTGTTTTTTAACTTAGAAATGTGAATAGCTTTAGGTGAGCATTTTCAGTTTTCCCAAAGCACCGCCATTCCCTAGTGTTTTGGACACACCAGTTATACTAGTCTGGGCACCTGCTTAGCCCCTAAAAAGAGGAGAATAGACTCGGAGCCACAGAGATCTGGGTTTGGATCCTGGCTCTGGAATTACTTTCCCTTGATGAACTTTCATTTCTTCATCTACAAGGAGAACGCCTTGCAGAGCTGGTCTGGGAGATGAACGGGAGCATGTACTGGTTACCATTAAGGGTTAAAACCAGGCCACCTCGAAGAACAGAATTAGGATGAAATTTGGATAAACAGGTGCGAGTCCCAGGGAGACAGATTTAGCTCAGTATGAAGCACAAATTGACAGGCTTGGCATAGTGTGTGGTGGTTAACACATCTCAGGTAGAATAAGGCTTTGGAAGTAGTGTGTCCTCCATCACCAGAGGTATTCAACCAAACAATGCTTCCAGGGGACTCAAGCATCAGACCAGGGATAAGATGATAACCCAAAGAATCTGTAGCCCCAGGGCATTTGGTTCTCTGTTCCTTTGTATCGGTTGCAGACAAGGCCAACCTTACAAAGCATCCACCTGTGGCTGTCCTGCCTCTTGGAACAGGAAATGACCTTGCCCGGTGTCTCCGCTGGGGTGGAGGTGAGTCTGCGTGCACGTGGTGCCACCCTGGGGACGAGTTTTCAGGTTTACAGGGATGCTCTACAAAGTTGGGTGGCACTGACCCTTTTCCGGATCCCGTTCCATGGGGTAATAGTCAGTGGAAGTCCTACCCAATCTGTGACCCTTTCCTGTCCTCCTTTCCATGATGGGCCTGTTACAGGAGCCCCTCACTGGGCTCCAGGAAGCCCTTTCTCTCCCCTCCGCATCTCCGCTATCATCCCAGAACCATCAGCCCAAAGCCCACCTCCCCCAGTAGTCAACTTTAGAGTAAACACCACCTCTCATCCGTGCCCTCCCCAGTAGGCCCCCAGTTGAGACCCAGTAGGTCTCATCCCAATAGGGATCTCTAGTTGGTGTTTTCTGTGTGAAGTTTTCCCCTTTACAAAATGAATTAGGATGCAGAATGCAGACCACCATCACCAGCTACTCAGAGTTCCTAGGAACATCCAGATTAGCCCAGGCTCCTGGGGCCTCAGACTCCCATTTTGGAGTTTTTCCTGGGGTAGGAGTGCAGAGTGGTAACCCACTTATCGTACAAGGGGCAGGAGCTAAGAAGAAGTTTACAAATGGCAGCAGCCCCCATGGAGCTCAACACAACACTGAGTAGATAGATGGGTCTGGCAGCAGAGAAGGATGGGGAGTCCAGGTGGCTGGTCAAGTCAGAGAGAGACTCAAGACCAGGTAGGGAAGTGTTGTGTTCGGAGACTGATTCTTGCTTGGTGGGCAGGTTCGGAGGAAGCAGAAGCCAACCCCAGGGGCATCTTAACCTTCTGCCTACCTAGCTGTCCATCTCCCACATGACAGTGTCTTAGAACGGATGTTATCTCCCACCCACAGCTTCCCTGCCATTGTGTTACCGATTCTCAGAGCCTGTGGTTAGCCCGCACCTCCCCTCAGCTACATCGGTCTCTCTTGTCCTCCCCTTCTCCGTGGTTCAGGAAACACAGTGTCTGCAGCCCACAGACACACTGGGAGTCTCCTGGTCACAGGTGTCCACGGGGGCTGCCTGCCCTGAGGCTACCTGTGCAAATGCAAAGCCATCCTCCACAGGTTACGAAGGGGGCAGCTTGACAAAAATCCTCAAGGACATTGAGCAGAGCCCCTTGGTGATGCTGGACCGCTGGTATCTGGAAGTCATCCCCAGAGAGGAGGTGGAGAATGGAGACCAGATCCCGTACAGCATAATGAACAACTACTTCTCCATCGGCGTGGTGAGTTGGTCAGAGACCACCTTTCTGCATGACAGGGAAGTGCCCAAGCAGGGCTCCGATTGTCCGTTGTCACTGCTGGGCCCCTGCTCTGCCGGTCCCGACCACTCCCAGCCCTGACTTGGGTGTGAGCATCTGTGATTCCGGCATGGGCGTGGATGCTCTGATTACACAACACCTCCGCCCCTTGATTATGCAGGAGCCTCTTTCCTCTATAATTTTAACTAACATAAGAAAAGACTAGAAGTTTCTCAAAGACTTATTTATCTTTGGGGTAATCTGAGGCAGCTAAAGAAAACGAATACCAAGAAATAACCAAGGGACCAGGTCAACAGGAAACTTTCACATGAGCTTTGGGAATTGGGGATTCTGATCCTCAGAGAGGACCACGTGGTGCCACCTGGCTTGGCCACTTGGGGCTCAGAATTTCTTCCTCTCCTCAGCCCACACAGTCCTAGGGCTTCCTAAGCCTCTGGGTGTGCCTCCCCTTGCTGCCCCTGGGCTGTGCATGGTGCTCCCCCTGGGTGCTCCCACCGCCATTTATCCTCACTGACTGATGCGCTCTGTGCGTTAGATTAAATGGCTGGGTTTAATGCGCCTGAGTCACTCCATTCCCACACATGCAAGTGCGCGCGCACAAACACACACACACACACACACACACAAGGACAGAGTTGTGTTTCTCTTACATCCGCAGCCCCCAGCACAGCTAGTGTGGCGTTTCTCTCATTGAACTCAGCTTCTGGTTCAAAGAGAACAGAGTGGACCCTGCTTCCCAAGCCGTTGGGGGCAGGACAGGGAACAGGGGTGACAGGATCACTCACATCCACAAGTAGAGCCAGGGCTCGAGACGCCAGCACAGTGAAGACACTTGCCTCTATGGAGCACTTCCCGTGTGCCCACCGCTGTGCAAGGTTTTCCTTATGCCCAGCAGACACCATGGTCTCCAGAAGAGGCCTCAAGACTGGATAAGTAAGAGGCAGACTAGGGCCGCTGAGCCTTATCGTACACGTCAGGCCCTTCCCTCTCGGTCTCCTTGTCTCTGCACTTATGCTGCTCAGTTCCAGATCCCTAGGCCAATCCTCTGGCCCCAGACTGCAAGACACCCGCCTGCCTCAGCCAACCCCACCTGTGCCTCTTTTGCAAATGTGTCTGGGGGGGGGGGGGTAGCTAGCTCGAGGAGATAGCAGGCCTAAGGAAAGGGTTTTGTCTTTAATAAGAAGGCTAAAAACAGAAGCATGGGAAAGACTAAAACTAATGCCTTATATTTACAGAAGAATTTAAAATTTACCACATGCACAGGCTTTTTGATTCCTTTGTTGTTGGTGCTGATGGTGGGGTGGTAATGGTGGTACTGGAGATTTAATCGAGGAAGCACTGAGCTACATCCCCAGACCTTTTTTTATTTTATTTTGAGACAGGATCTCACTTAAATTGCCCAGGCTGGCCTCACACTTGTGATCCTCCTGCCTCAGCCCCCCAGTGAGCTGAGACTACACGCAGGCACTGCTATCCCTGGCCTGATTGTTTTCATTCTCATGACTACATTGAAATACATTATTACCTCTATTTTACCAGAGAGGAAACAGAGATTCCAACTTAGAGATTTGCCCTATTTCCCCACTCCTCTGCCAGTGCTTTTTTTTTTTCCCCTTTGGTGCCAGGGATCAAACTCAGGTCCTTGCGCTTTCGAGACAGACGGCCTAACCACTGAGCTATATCCCTGGCAACTCTCTCTTTCTATGAGTAAAACAGAAAAAAGAGGCCTTGCTGCCTTACGGTCAGGCTCTGAATGGGGAGCAGTGGTGAACTGGGAGCAAGTTTAAAGGTTCCTGTTCCCCAAAACTGGTTTATCCCCCATAGGCCTCAGCCTGGGTTGGGGGCATCTCTCCCCACGCCTCCTCCGGGTTGCTCTGAGTGACCTGTACAGAGCCTTCCTGCCTCTCCCGGCTCGAAGACTCCTCCTTTTCAGACCTTTTGACCAGACTCCACTTCCCCAGGAAGGAGCCCTGCAGTCTGGTGTTCAGGGGGCCCCTACAGCGGGGGCTCCCCATCATCAGTTCTAGCAAACCCCATGCGTTTCTCCTGTAGTAACCAGAGTACAGCTTGCTGATGTTTACTGTGCACCTACAGCACCCCGGGCTCAGCTTCCCTATGGGTAGATGCAGCTGTGCATTCGTGCTTTGTAAGGAGTTGTAGCTTAGTGAGCTACAGAACGCTCTGCAATGGTGAGCGTGGGGCCTGGACTCATCGCTGTCGAGCTCTTAGTCCAGCTGAGTCATGGCTTTGCACGGCCCCTCTGTCTTCATGCTGCCCAAGGCAACAGGCTGCAGGGGAATCTCAAAACTTAGTGTCTGGTGGTTCTTCAGTGCCCCTTATCAGAAATGCAAATTCCACCCCCAGCACCAATTCTAGTGCAGCTTCTGGCTCAGCCAGTCCGGGCAAAGCCTGGGAATCTGCATTTCTAACCAGCCCCTGGGATCATTCTGATGCACGTGGTCCTGACCAAGAGCTCAGAGTAAAGAAAACCTCTTAGAGCAGAGCAGAATGGTTAAAGATAGTGGCTCTTCCCAGCACAGAAACCAGAACTGAAATAAATGGAGAGGAAAGCCAGACTGTAGTCCCAGTGGTAGATTACAGTCATGGCTGCCTTCAGGAACTTCAGCCCCAAATCTTCCCTTCTTAACACACTCAGCTCTGGCTGACAAAAGCAACATGGTTCCCAGCACCTCCCTGTCTCTCTGCACAGTGCCCTGTCCTGTTTAAGACGGTAGTCTGTCAGTATTTACTGACTAAATGGATGTGCATGCCAGAAAAGAAATGGACAACCACTACTCAACCGGATATCCAGACCATAAACCCAACAGCTATGGTTCTTGCATCAGTAATCATGGTTCTGATTTGTTCTTGCAGATGGAAGGAAGGAAGGAAGGAAGGGAGGGAGGGAGGGAAGGAGGGAATTGTCCCCAAGGAAACACATATAAACAGAACCTCCATCACCTTCAGTGGTCAAAATATTTATCTTCCCCGGGCTGACTTATAATATTCCAATCTATTTATCTTTCAAATTATGAAGAACTTCACAATATCTTCCTCATGATTCTTTTCATGTACCTTTAGCATATGCATGTTTAATATTATCTTGCAAAGGAGTAAGGAACCAGGGCTGTTTTTATCTCATTGCACACCCTTAGCCTTCTCTCAATAAAATGTTTGCAGGGTTTGTGTGTTCGCTCTTTAAAAGTTGGAAGGAGAAAAGCTTGATAAAACAAGTAACCAACACGCAACCCTGACAGAGTCCGGGGCTGACATTTGCAGAAGGTCTTGCGCCCTATTTGACTTCCCAAACTTTGTAAGAGAAGTAGTATGTAAACCAACCTGGTTTCACTTCCTTATTATGATTAAATAGAGTCGGAGTCCTTTGCAAAGAGATCCCTGCAAAGTCTTGGCCTGTTCTGAAGGTCTTATTGATACAAATGGCTGCTTCTTTACATTTATAAAGATGGTGATACCAACCACTGCTAGGGAGTCCCTGGCTGCTGTGGATGGATTCTGCCCTGAGTTCACTCAGTCCCTTTAGTGCCAACAGAGCCCACTTAATAGTGAGAGGGTTAAACAAGACAGACTCTGCTGGCCTAGCCACGGAGTGACTATGCCTTCATTGCCACCGTATCCCCATCCATGTGCTAGCTTCCCACCAGTGAGGACTTAACCTAGTTGGCTGTATCACTCCTTCTAACTGAGAATGTGCACTGACAAAAGATGTTAAATATAGTCATGTCCAGGACATCACTTCCGCTGACTTCTCTGGCTTCCTCCTCTCTACTCTCTATTTTTGAGTTAGCAGAAATGTCAGGATGGCCAGGTATCAGTGACAGGAAGTCTGGGATTACAAAATAATTCCTAGAGAATGTGCAACTCTGAACTTCTCACAGGCTCTGCTTTCACTGAGCCTTACTAGGATGCGTGAACCCTTTGATTCAATGAAGTCTGTTTCAGATGCTGGGGAGCCCAGGGGTGAGGAGAGGCCACAGTCATGGAACTGACCTATGTGCCATTTTCTTCCTTACTGACTGTTGTCAGAGTTCGCCAACTGGCTTTTCCATAATGAGGATCCTTCTGCCCATTAGGGAATTTGTCAACAGAGTATCCTTTCCCTGCAAACTTCTGGATTCTGTCAGCATCAAGTCACCTTATCTGTCACCTGTGAAGGCACTAGGATAGTGGCCCTCACTAAGGAGTGACTTGGACCAGGAGTCTACATTCTTTTCCATTCCTCAATGTGCCAGAAGTTTTCAGCACACTCCAGTTTACAAATAATCTAGCCCATTGTCTCCTGTCTTTTTATTCCATAAGTAGACAAAATGACCTCCCCTGCATTGCCTAATACGGTAGCCATGAACTACATGTGACTATCATGCCCTTGAAATGGGCTTGTCTAAATTAAGATGTACCATAAGAGTAAATCCACACCAAATTTCAAAAATGTGATGTGAAGAAAAGATTTTACAATATTCCTATAATTTTCATACTGATTAACTTTGAAATGATAATATTTGCAGCATGTCATATTTGGGGTTAATTAAAATATATTATTAGAACTGATTTCATCTGTTTCTTTTTACTTTTTCATGTGGCTGTTAGAAAATTTTAAGTTACATATATGACATATACTATATTTCTGTTAGACAGCCCTGGCCTAGACATCCCAGTATCTCAGAGTCCAAATAACAGCTTGGAAAAGGGCCAAAATTCTTGCTCCAACTATTGCTTGGAGTTTTGGTTCAGGAAAGAACAGCTCTATGTCCATACCTCTCATCATCTCCTCTTCATGCCACGCAGCCGAGAAAATGCTCCAGATAGTGAGGCTGCCAGAAGTGTCATCATCACTTTCATGGGTTTGCAATTCCCATCACCTCCCCCCCTTCCGAACGGAAGTGTCATTTAGCTGCAATCATCACTAAAAAAGGATTTGGACCATTGTAGCCCTGTTTCCTAAAATTCAAATGAAATCACTACTGATTGTAAATATGTCAAAGTCAGTGCTAGACACGGAGATGCTCAAGAGAGGGAACCTTGACTCTTTTTTTTAATCCCCAGGTAGATAAAAACAGCCAGTCTTTACCATCATCACCTCTTCAGAATTTAACACCAGAGAAGCTGCTCAGTGTGTTCTCTCTCTCTCCTCTCTCTCTCTCTCTCTCTCTTTGTATTTGCCCAAGGGATTACACTGTCAAAATAGGAACCACATGCTAAACTAATAACATTATAAAGGCTGGTCTTTGAGAAAAGAAGCCCTGCAAAACCAGTTATGGAAAAACCAAGGACAATTAGACCTGTACTGAGGGAGGGCATGTGCCAATATTCCAGAGAATTAAAAACCCAGAGCCAGGGGCAGCTGTACTGGGGGCAAGAATAGTGAAGTACAGATTGTGCCAAGCTATATATGATTGCTTTCTTCTTTCTTCCTTTCCTGATGGAAGAAAATCAGTGCTTCAAAAGGATACAAGTAGATGGAATGTTTTCTTGAATACCAGAGAAGCGTCTGACATGTGTCACGTGCACCTTACTGAGCATGTTCACTGAGACTTACCCAGAGTGAGGGAAGTAGGCACCGTCTGGGGGTGCGAGGGGCCACACTGGGGTTTCCATGCTTCCCACCAAGTGTCCACAGGGGCACCTCGGCCACCCCTTCAACTCTTGATGCGTTTTAAACTAAAAATTAAACCAGTAACTATACTTTAATTGTTATACTCCCAAGACATAATTTCAGTAAGGAGTGTTTGCCAACCACAGACCCAGCCACAATCCCATCTTCTTGACTTGCCCTTCCTTCTTTTCAAATGGTGGCTGCTGGCTGGGGTCACTCCTATCCCAAGTGTAATTCATCACACGCACTTATGTGCTCGACAATGCTTCTTCCCTAAACTAGACCTGCTAATGTTAAAAACAAGCCAAAGAAAATATCTGCATTCAGAAATGTTCCTTTATAGAGTCTCTTTATCAAGAAATGGAATATGCATTAGCTGGAAATCTGCTATATGGGATTTCAGACATCTTTTAACCACATAGTCCAGTAAAAGGGTTCCTGCATTTTTTTGCTTCCTGACCAAATCTGAATGGGCTTTTTTGTTTCTGGATGGCCCACATCTCCAGTCCAACTCGCCTGTTTATTTCTGAAACCCAGCACCTGCACCTACAGTGCCAGCGTGAGGTCTGAGCAGGGAGGGCCAGAAACACGTTCTTTTGCTGGAAAACAAGACCATTAACAAGGGTGGAGGACCAAGTTTGAAGAGGAAAACTGAGTTTAGTCTCAGGTTTGGTTCTAGAGCTGTGGACTGTGGTAGTGCCACCATCTAGATGCTAGGAACAGCCACGAGAACTCAGGAAGCTGCCCACGATGGCAGTGTGGGCTGCAGGCAGGGCAGGGGGCTAAGAAGTTTGTACCAGAGGATGGAGAGCCTGGAAACATAGTATCATGGGATCATCCTCAGGGGGACTTCTGAGGTGCAGGTGGCCAAGAGTGCAGCCAAGAAGGTCAAAATAGGAAGGCAACAAAGTGTCCATAGGCTGTGGTTCCAAGTTCTTCTTGACCTTGGAGGATATGGGTGGAATGATCAGGAAGCAGAAACTAGAAGTTCGACATGTTTATTATCTACAAGGCTGCTCTCTTATGCCACTCATGATTTCTACTAATACAGACGGTTAAGAGTTAACGCACAGTAGCATCCCCAATGTCAGCTTTCTGGTTTTGACGTTCTACTGTCGTTATGTAAGATGTTAGCCTTGGGGGAATCTGGGTGAAAAGGCCCTAGGAACTCAGTACTATTTTTGCACTTCTTGTGAGTCAAAATATTCCAAAAAGGAAAAACAACAGCAATACGACAAGGGACTTCCAAAGACATAGCCAGGTCCACAGCCGGCTTCTGCTGTCTGCCAGCTCCAAGACCCTCGTTCTTCCCAAAGGGCAGCGGCTGTCCCTCACTCTCGCCCCTGAACTACCTATCTGCTCCCCAGGCCTGGGCTAGAGTGACAAGGGCTCTGGGACAGGACAGTAGGCTCTGAGTGTCGCTGGCCCTCGCTGGTCCCCCTGGCGCCTCCTCTGGGAGAGGTCGTCTAGGGCTGGGGAACTCACTCCCTACCCTCCACCACGCATGGCCCCAGCCACTAACCAGGCATCTTGCCTTCCTCTCTTCTGCTTTCAGGATGCTTCCATTGCACACAGATTCCACATGATGAGAGAGAAACACCCTGAAAAATTCAACAGCAGGTAAGAGGGCTGCACGCCCAGCTGCTCGGCACCCCGCCCGCCCCCCGCAGCCAGCCAGACCTCGGCCTCCCACCTGCTCCCACGGAAATGTTCTTGGCCCGGCCGCCCTGGGTCTTCGCTTTCCTGCCACGTTGCGGGAAGGACGGTTTCCATTTCCAAGCAGGAAGAAAGTGTCAGAAAAACCTGCGGCGGGCCGTCGGCCGAGCATCTGTGCAGAGGGAGGACCCGGGGGTGGAGCGGGCGCCGGGTGCCGGCCCCTGGGGGACGCGGGGTCCCGCTCGACGCGCAGATTCCCCGGCCCTCGCCCCGCGTTTTTCCTGGGGAGGAGAAGGGTTCACAGTTCAGGAGGCTCAGCTTTTCGGGCCTCCAAGGGAAAGAGGTGGCAGCCTTGGGGCTGGGGCCAGGGAACAGGCAGGGAGTCGCTCTGCCCTCCCAGACAGCAGGGGGCAGCAGCAGAGAGGCCCTGCGCCAGCCTCAGCCAGGGCCCCGTGTGCGGCCTGGGTGTAAGGTTTGAAAACGACGGAGAAAGAAACGCAGGTCGTTTTCAAACCAGATCCTTCTTGAATGCAGAGAGAATTTGCCAGAATTGAGTTGGTACCAGATAGCTACCCCTGGGATTATCAAATGCCCACCTACCTTCCTTCTTTCTTTTTCTTCTCTTGGCCAATTTCTGGCCTTTCTCTGTCCTTTCTTGTACTATCTCGTGGGGACCCCTGGAGCCCACCTCCGACCTCAGGCAGGTGGGGAGGAAGCTGGACGGTAACTGAGGCTTGATCTTCCAACCAAATGGATTGACTTTCAGTTGGCGCCCAGGATTCTCTTTAAAAGCAGAAATTCAGAGTGTTAGCTGAAGACATTCACTGAAAGCCCAGCACGTGAAAGAGCTGGTCACTGTCTTGCTTACTCTTGGCCCTGCCCCACAGCCTGGGAAGCTAGCTAAGAAGAAAGTCTAAGGAATCAGAAACGGAACATAACAAAGCCACAGGTCCCGGGTGATCTGTGGGATTTAATGGCAGCTAAACTAAGTTTATTAGAATGTGCACAAATGGTCACAGCATATTCTTTCTTGCTTTCTCACACACACACACACACACAAAGGGAGAATCTACACACTCACTACATACCACTAGCATGTGTGCCTCCACCCCGTATTACTGTAATCACAAACTTGACGATACTATTGATTCTCCTCTGGTTTTTTTACTCCTATATGTGTACACAATCACTTTCTTTAAAAATACTCCTCCTACACCCATTCCATAGCTTTTTAAGGGCCTCTTCTCACACAAATACTACATATAACTCATTCTCATGGGCCTATGAAGATGCCATATGCCTTTGAAATCCATGGGTTCTATTCATTCATTCGTTCATTCAGTGGTATTTTTTGAAAACCTACTACACACCAGACACTATTTTGCAGGTGCTTTGGGCAGACCTGCGAAGGGCCCTTCTGGCCCCCTGATGGAAACAGGCTGAAAGGCAGATGAGTGGCAATGGTCAGTGGTAAGTGATGGGACTGAGGTGTCCTATGGGAATACAACAGCGTGGAACTCAGCATGGAGGGTTTTCCACTGACAGAGATACTCGCAACCAAGACCCAGAAAGGAAAAATGTATTTTCCAGGCAAAAACAAAGGGGCAAAAACAGAAGGGCAACCCAGGGAGAAGAAACCAAATACTGTATATAAAAAGACACAAAAGAGTGAGAGTACAAAACACATGGGGAAAAGTAAGGGTCAACTTGGTACACTGTCTGATCTCTTCGCGTGGGAGAGAAGTGAATCTCAGCAGTTTGTAGAGAATAAAGAAGCAGAGAGGAAATTTCCCCATATTCTGAAATCAATAGATAGGTCAATATATGACACAAATAGAGCAATCATCAATCATCCACCTGATTAAGTACAGTTAGATAAATCTGTCTGAAGAGACTGTAGTGTACATTTTGATACAAAGTACAAGCAAATTGAATGTAATCTGTATAAATGTCTTCTTTACTTCTTCCAGATCCCATTAACAAAACTACTTTTGCAGGCTAGGATTGCGTAGATATATGCCTCTCTCTGTACCTGGTTGAAGTCAAGGTGGTTTAGTAGCCTGGGGTGGCAACTGCATGGACGTACATTGAAATCCATGTGCTCACCTAAGAAATGAAGATACCTAGAGGCAGCCCCTGTTTCACAAGGTCACAAAAGCCCTGCTCTTAAGGGCTTGGGGACTGTGTGCTGCCATCCTGCCTGCTTACACAGTCTCCAAAACACCTAGGAGTGCTCAGTTTGTCCACTGAGAGGCAGGCAAGCAGCCATTTTCTCTGGGCTTCCTTATTTAGCATTGGAGATGGTTTTAAATAGGCAGGTGGTTGTTGCCATGGTTACCCCATTACACCAGCGGCTAAACTTAGGAAGGGCCACAGGGATAGGAAGAAAGCCTGATACCCAGGATTTGGAAATGTAAACGATATTATCAAACAAGCCTTCATTTTAACCAGCTGAACTTATGTTCTCCAGTGAGTAGCCCCTGCTTGGCTGGAAGCCATCACTGCTTGGGACTCGGCCCTTGAGGATAAACTGAGGTTAAATATAGACAGTTGTAATTGTTTTGTTTTCATTGGAAGAAGGTGAGTAGTCAGGGCTAGAACTTATCTGGAAACTTGACTCTTTCAAAATGCCAATTCAGTTTTCTGGGCTGTTCTAATGAGAATTCTTAACCCTGGATCCAAGGTCTTCAGGGAGTTCTGAGAACCTCTTGGAACTCTACTTGCAAGAGTGTCCGTAACTATCAGGAGCCCTTAAAGGGATCCCCGAGCCCCTGAATGGTTAAAAGTTACAGTTCTGAGACCCCTTTGTATCCTGAGAGGCCTCAAATTATGACTCAACTGTTGGGGTTTCGGGATACTATTCCCCCAGTGGCTTCTCTGTACCAACCGTGCCATGGAAGACGTTTAGTTTCACAAAGGTATTTTCCTGATGGAATAGCTTTATTTTTATTATATTTTATTAGTGTGTGTTCATAGTACATGACTATTGGGTTTATTTGGGGAACTTGGTACGTGCATTTAATGTATTTTCATCAATTTCAATCCCATTACCCTCCCCCCTCTGTTTTCTCCTCACTCCTGCTTGCCCCTTTCCTGTCTCCAGTAGCCTACCTCCTGATTTTAAAATCAATAGCGTCTCTCCTTTTTTAAAAATTTATTTTAGGTTTCATCGTTCAAGAGAAAACATGTGATATTTAATTTTCTGAGTCTGGCTAATTTCACTTAACTTGATGGTTTCTAGTTTCACCTATTTTCCTGCAAATGACTAATTTCATTATTCCTTCTAGCTAGGTAATATTTCACTGTGTATATATAGCACATTTTTTTATCCATTTATGTTGGGAGGCATATAAACTGTTTCCACAGCCTAGCTATTGTGAATTATGCAGCTAAAAACATGAGTATGCATGTATCATTGTAGTATACAGTTCTTACTTCTTTTGAGAATATGCTCAGGAATGGAATAGCTAGGTCAAATGGTATTTCAGTGTTTAGTCTTTTGAGGATTTTCCATAATGATTTCCATAATGGTTATGATAGTTTACATTCCCACCAACCACATGGGAGGGTGCCTTTCCCCCAACATCCTCACTCAGCTTTCACTGTTTTTTGTATTCTTCATGGTACCTATTCTGATGGGGATGAGATGGATTCTCAATGTCGTTTTAACGTGCATTTCTCTGATAGCTAGAGATGTCGAACATTTTTTTCATATTCTTTTTGGCCATGGAATAGTCTTCTTAATGGAGCAAGAACCAAACCCAAGAAGACAGCAATATGAGTCACATGTGATAGAGACTATTTTGGGCCCCTTCTTCTTCCTCGTCATTGATAGGCTAATTATTAATCCCTAATTAAGGAATGTTGTGAAGATCATCATCTCATTGTCAGCATAAAGGACAGAACACAGATTTAATTCAACTGAGATTCTACCACGTGTTAGAAAGTATTCTGGGATAAAAAGTAAGAATGGTCCCTGCCTTCAGAACATTCATAGTCTGGCGGAAAAAAAAGAACTGAATCTTCATATATTTTTTCAAAATTGTTTTAACATACAAAAAAAAATCACATTTAATAGGCCATAGAATGCCAGGAAAGTTGTAATAATATATAAGAACAGTCTAATGATCATATCTCAAATATCGTTCATAAATGGATTGTTTTTGAGTGTAGAAGCAGTGATATAAGGGAACCAAACTAAGAATTATTATCCATTTGTTTTATCTCCTACTAGATGCCAGATGATGAACTAGGGTTCTAAAATATATTAAAGTGTTTAAATCCCAAAACAACTTTACAAGGTAAATAGTATTCTCATATTGCATGTAAAGGAATTAAGTCTGGGAGAAACCAAGTGATCTAAGTGGGGTCATAGACTTTTTCAAAGCAGTACAGCTGATTTGATTTCTGACCTGCTTCTTCACTGCAGAGTTCCAGCCCCGGAGTTTCTGCACCCGCTCTCTCCCTGGGATTTTATTTCATAAATATCTAGTGTATACCAGGCACTCTGATAGCTACTTTTTACATGATCCCAACCAATGTTCATGGTCCTATGCAAGGATAAGTGCTATACTTTACATTTTAGCGTTGAAGACACTGAAGCTAAGGAGGGTGGAGCCACGATGGACTTTGTGGATTACCCCTGTGGGAAAATGCTTGCTCAGTTTGGAAGCAGGGGATCGTAAACACCCCTCCCACTCACTTCTTGTACAGTATGAGTTTTTGCCCTATTTCAGTATCTGCAGCAAGAGCAGGACTGGCTATATGATTTGTGTGGCCCCTTATTCAAAAACTACTCAGAATTACAAATTGGTTACAGAACATTAAATTAAGCCCAGACCTTCCTAGGTATGGGGCCCTGACTTATTGCACAGGTCTCGTACC
The DNA here is from genome assembly GCF_000247695.1 of Heterocephalus glaber. Next base: position 70,522,891 of record NW_004624730.1, read on the forward strand.
CATGAGCTGGCTCTGGCAAGGGAGAGGAACAAATAAAAGAAAACACAATTTCCAGGGCTTGTGAAGTAGAGAGACTGCAACAGAGCCAAAGGGATGGAGGAAAGGGGAGCAGGAGAGGGATTTCCAGTCCCTAAATGGGCAGTGGTCAGTACTAACACAGGAGCCAAGGAAGCCACTAAAACTTCCAGCTACCCAAGAGCAGGTCCTCTGTGAAGTTTCCGGATTGTGTCCCTGCAAAGGGTTTTGTATCCCTGCACTTTGTTCCTAAAACCTACCTAATTCCAATGCCACTCTCAGGATCCAGAAAGAGAGAGCTAACGATGGAGGTTTTGAACTGTTGGTTAGAAACTCAGAGCACTTGAGGAATGTGTTATTCCAAACCTGTTGAGTGTCATCCACTTGACTATGTCCCTCAGCAGTTGAGACTGAAGCAAAGTTATTTCCTGTCATCCTCTTCAAAGAGACCGCAGAGGTGCTTCATGCCTACCAGGAGCTGAGCACCCTTCCCAAAGCACTTGGGTAATTAACAGGCTCTGGAGTGTTAGCTTTCTTGGAGCCAGGCCCACAGAGTAGCTCATGAGGGGCTCCTCAGAAGCCCTGATGTAGCCTGAGTCCTTAAGAGGTTGAAAATACATCTTGCAAGTAACAAAGCACTTGGATATTTATGGAAGGAGGCAGCAGTGTATAGTCCAAGCTGGCATCAAAACTTGGCTCTGCCACCCACTAGCTGTGTGACCTTGGGCAAGTTCATCTTTTTGTGGTTTTTTTTGGTAGCAGGGATCGAACTCAGGTCCTTGTGCTTGCGCAGCAGGCAGCTGAGCTAAATCAGCTAAACCACTGAGCTAAATCCCTGGCCCTAGTTCATCTTTTTAATCCTTTGCTTCCTCCCTTGAAAGTCTGGTTGCTATAAGCATTGGTTGAACTAAGATTAAGTTCATGGCACATAGTAGGTTCTTGATTAATATTTGTTGTTGAATATGAGGAAAAGCATTGCCTTCAATTGCTGATACATCAACAATAAAAGGCTTTTTTGATGGTGTGGCAGGTGGGATTCAGTTCTCATGGGATCTTTGCTCTATAGATAAGGTCCTTAAACTGAAAAGTTGAAGGACAACTAATCACTGGAGGAGACCCCGACAGTGACACATTGAGTCGGACCTGATCCCTCTCTTGGAAGACTGGAAGATGGCACCAATTGGCTGGGATTGGCTTGAACTGGATTCTCCTGGGCCAAAAGTGAAGAGGGAATTTTCTTACTGGCTCCATAAGGAGGAAATTTGGGGTTTGAATGCCAGAGATTGAGTCCAGAATCTAAAGGCAGGATCAAGGTAGTAAGTCACTGACCCCAGCTGCAGTGCCTCAGGAGGAGCCAAGTAGGAACAAGTGAGGGACGGCACAGGGCAGGTGCCATGTGCTCCTTGGGTACTTACTGTGAACTAGCTGGGGCCCAAGTGTGCAGATCGATTGGGTAGGCGGGTAGCCCAGAAGCCGGATGCTGGAGATGTGGCTGCCCTTCCTGTATAGATACTCATGCTCCTTTACCTGCCCCTCTCCTTCCCCATCCTCAGCCACAGCTGAACACTGAAAGTTTAGTGAGAGGCACAACAGAAACTAGCAAAGCTCCAGGCACACAATTCTGAAGATGAAAAGGCCTCCCCCTCCCTCTTAATGCTTGATGTACTCTGTATTATCATATACATCCACAAGATAATCTTTTATCTAAAAATCAGACCATTCTAAGTTATTATTTCCAGAGGCTCTGTGAAGGAGCCCAATGTCGCAGCCCAAATGTTCAACTATCCCAATGCACAGAGCAGCAACCATGGCAGGATCAACAGCTCTCACCATGGGAGTCTTCGTTCTGTGCCCTAGACCAGGCTCCGGCTCTCCAGCACCCCAAAACAGATGAAGCACCCAGAGATCCAGTCTATTGCTGCCTGTTTCCCACAATATATCAAACTCTTTTTCAAATATATAGGATTCAAAGAAGCCCCTGAAGAAGTTGGGTGTGTCGTTTTCTACTTTTATTTCCACTCGTGTGGGCATTTGTAAAGGAAATGCCAACCTCAGGCTTTGCATTCAAGCGCTGTACTTTTGACTCTTCAAGTCACTTCTAACAGCAATATACTTAATTCCTTGACTGTCTAGACACTGTCCACCCCCTACCCCACCCCACCCTTCCCAGGGTTCCTTGGGAGAGAGGCAGACAGTAACACGAAAGAAATATGCGTTTGTGTTTTTTCTCATGCAGCACTCATCGTTGAGCAACTGCAAAAGTCCAGGTTTTTGGGGGCTGGATTATTTGTTTACAGTCAGCTTTTGATTATTTGCAGAAATGAAGGAGGGCCACATGGATCACTAAAGCTGGGGCTGATCAAAGCTCTTAGGAGGCTGTCATTAATATTTGTGTGCAGTACTGTCTGCCCTAACACTCACAATTTCATAATACAGTGAAATCACAGACTCTTAGCATTAACAGCATTTCCCTCCTGGCTTGCCAGTCTGTGTGGGAATGGACAGTAAAACCTCTCAAACGCTGTGCTGGAGCGCACTGTGAGACCTCAGGGCTCCCGACCAAGTTTGCCCTTTTACCAGAGCAGCTCCTTATTTCAATTCAACAGGCCTTTTCCTCCATTCCCTTCTTGGCTAGAATAAAAAGGCATTATTTGTGTCAGCAAAGAATTGAATCGCCTTGTGATAGTATCAGAAGGAACTTGAAAGCAAGCTGGGTTTTCAAGACTGAAGGCCAAATAATCCAGAAGTTATCAGTACTTATTATTGATTGATTGGTTTCTGAAAGTATTACCATCAAAGAGCTCACAATTCAGTATGTAACCATAGTCAGAAGGTTCAGGTTGGCGAGATAACCTCATGGAAGAAAATCAAAACTCATAAATTCAAAGTAAGGTGAGAACTGACTTGTCCTTAGTGGGTGTTGAGTCTAGAAGGTTTCCAGAAGGGAGAGGTCAAGAAGGCACTGGAGGGCCGGGGATTTAGCTCAGTGGTTTCACCGCCTGCTGCACAAGCACAAGGACCCAAGTTCAATCCCCCGTACCAAAAAAAAAGAAGGCACTGGAACTTGAAACCCTGTTTTACCCAAAAGGCTGAATCCGTTACTATTTTACCCAAAGAAGGAAAGACCTGGGGAGAAGTGATTATTGCCCAGAAATATCTAAAAGGATTTTCACACAGACAAAAAAAAATGGGTTATTTTGCATAGTAAATCAATGAGGAAAGTAACTAGAAAAAACTATTTGAGCTCTGAATAAGGATACCACTTGTACCAGTTAGAGCCATCTTCAAATGTAGTGCGTGCGCCATCAGGGTGTTGGCCCTGTTCTCACATTTTATGTGCAAGTCGGTGCTGAACAAACGTTTCTGGGTTCCCATGGAGCACAGGCCCCAGAGTATACATTTCATTATCAGACAGCCTGGAGTTGCTACTAGTCTGTGTGACTTTGACCAAGTTGCTCTTCCTAGATTTCAATCCACGCATTTGTAAAGTTGGAATGTGTCACCATATGTGTCTCCCGTGCCTGCTGTCACAAATCACCACACATTTTGTAGTTTAAAACAATACTGAGAGGCCGGGGATTTAGCTCAGTGGTTCTGCTTCTTACCTCGAAAGCGGAAGGTCCTGAGTTCAATCCCCAGTAACAAAAAAAAAAAAAAATTACTGAAGAAGGTATGATTTCATGGCATGTTTAGATCATACTTCCTACACTGATTTAAAACATTATTAACACAGTAGCACTTATAGATTTTGAAGGAATCTAGTAGAAAGCAGTGGATTAGAGTGTGTTTATCTTCAGAGTGTTTTATTCATCTTTTCTAATTAAAATTTCCCAGTGATCCCAGTGATCTTGTCCAGTCAATATGAGGTTTTAAAGCTGTTAGTCAAATCCCTTTGCAGTGGAAAAAACTATGTGGTGTCTCATGCCACTCTACTTTGTAAAGGATAAAAAAGAAAGACCCTATTTTTGCTATGCATTTCCGGGTTCTGTTCATGATGTTAGGGTTCTCAGTAGAAGCAGTTTCTGTTGTGACTGTCACTAATAGCAAGTCCCCAGCTCAGCTCTGCAGGGGCACAGTTTTTAAGCACAAGTGACTACAAGGGTGTTAATTTTCAGGCTTAGAAAGGTAGTGTTCCCAATGTCGTGCTCCAACCTATACTGCATTAGTGTCCATCGTTTATGGAGAACTTTTATTTTTAACTGCCACACCTTTCCAAGTATAAGATAAATATTACCGATCCACTTCTCAGATGAGCACACTGAGGCTCAGAGATTATGCAACCAGCTCAGGTCCACCCTGAGCTTCTAAGGCAATTTAGATCTGTCTGTCTCCAGAGTCTGCACGTACATGGCTGTGTTTTCCCTCCTCTCACGTGTCCAGTTTGCTGTCCCATCACCTAAGAAAGAGACTAGAGAAGAGCCAGAGATAGTTGGAAGGAAGGTTTTCCATATGAAAACCATAAATAAACAAAAATCTTTTTTCCTGGAGAGAAACAGAGAATGTGTTGGGAGTGGGCCTCAGGTGAAGGATTCATCCAGGAAATAGTGACCACACCTCCCTACTTTTCGCTTCAGCTAAGAAAAGAATGGGGTGTGGGAGGGTGTGCTTTGGAAATAAGGCATTGCCGTTTGGAAAGGGAAGAGGAATCTTCTGGCCTAGGAACATAGTAAAGGCTGAAATGATTTATGGAGCAAAATTGTGGAATTTCCTGCCAAGGTTCCCCAAAACAGAAAGTTTCATTCAGCGGGAACGACAAGCATGTTATCCCTCTGAGCCCAGGCGTGGACACATTGCACCACCAGGCCCACACGGGATGGGAAAACTTTGCCCCTCGTTCTTCAGCTGGGGTGTTCCCTGTGAGCTTCCCTACCTGCCACTTTCCTCAGCTCCCGACTGGGCCTCAGGATGGATATCCCAGTCTTGGCCCGGCCCATCCTAATGCCCTTCCCTTCCGGCCCTGCCCTCCAGGTTCCATAGTCTAGTGTGACATCTCTTCCTGGGGCAAAACCATCACCCGTTACTTGTTTCCAAAGTTTTCTGAGGCTCCCTCCCTGCCCAGCCCAGCCCTGGCCGCCATGTTTGACTTTTTCTTAGAATCCGTGGCAAGGCTTTTTGTCACATTTTCTCCCACTTTGATTTGCCTCCTACAATTCATTATTTGGATGTTAAACTGCTATCTCTCAAGCTCATCATAAGCTTTCACTCAGAGAAGGGTCTGAACCTGCTTAGGACCCACTGATGTAAGACTAGACGGGTGATATTGAGCGTGATCCTTCATTGAGCCAAAATGCACTGAGTATCTTTTTTATGTTTGTTTCGGCTCTGGAGATTCCATCCAGGGCCTTTGAACTGAACTATATATCCCCAATCATTTTTTAATTCTTTATTTTGAGACAAGGTCTCACTGAGTTATTAAGTTCCTCCTCAGGCTAGGCTCAAATTTGGAATCCTCTTGCCTCAGCCTCCCAAGAGTGCCTGGACTGCAGGTATGTGCCACCACACTAGCCTTACTGGGCATCTCTTTGGTGTCAGCATTGTTCTAGAGCTGAGAGAAAGAGTGGATCCCCACAGCCCCTTCTTTCTGGGGAAATGAGCACATGCACAGGTTGTGCTAGTTCCTCACTGTCTTAGGGTTGCTTCGACAGATCACAAGGAGATGGCTAAAAGCAACGGCAATGTCATCTGTCGTGGTTAGGAAGCTAGAAGTCTGCGATTAAGATGTTAGCAAGGAGGGCCGGGGATTTAGCTCAGTGGTTCCGCCGCCTGCTGCGCAAGTGCAAGGACCTGAGTTGGATCCCCGGTACCAAAAAAAAAACAAAGATGAAGATGTCAGCAAGGTTAGTTCTCCCAGCCTAAGGAGACTGCATTCCCTGCCTCTCTCCTTGCTCCTGGTGGTTACCAACAATCCTTGGCATTACTTGGCACAAGCCAAGTACAAAGCCACGTCACTGCAATCTCTGCCTCCATCCCCCCCTGGGATTCTCTCTGTACATCTGTGTGTCTCTTTATCCAAATTTCCCTCTTCTTAGAAAGGCACCAGTCACTGCACAAGGCTCACTCTAATCCAGTATAACCTCATCTTACCTTGATTACATCTCAAAGATCTTACTTCCAAATAAAGTCTCATTCACAGATACGGAGCGTTAGGGCTTCAACATATTTTTCCCACATGGGACACGATTCAGCCCCCAACACCAGCCCTGCCCCAAGCCTGCACAATTAAAGGAAACATAATATAATACAGTGAGCTTTGTTTGAACAAGAGGACGTGAGCAATGAGGGTGTTGCGGAAGCACCTAACTGCAGAAGTGAGATTAGATTCCAAAAAGAAGGTGACTTTTGAGAGAGAGCTTGAGTGAGCAATGGCACTCCACCAACCGAGGAGAGAAGGTGCCAGGGGCAAGCTAGGAGGAGGGCAGCAGCCTGGGAAAAGGGCACAGTGTGAGTGGAAAAGGGCGTGAGAGGAAACCGGGAGACCCCAAAGGAGGTGGAAAGGCAGCTGGGGTAAGATCTTGGTGGTCTCCCCAGGGTCTTCCCTTTCTCCTAAACGTGAGCGAGTGGACCGGGCAGGGACTCAGACCCTAAATATCTTTTCAGTGGATCAGTGGAGGAATGACTCACTTTCAAAGTTTACAGAGCCGAAGTTTCAGGGCTCCTAGAAACACCGTGACCTGTAAATACTGAGCCTTGCTGAAGCCTCACCATAGTGCAGCGACTCGGGGAGAGAGAAAGGAGTGGAAACCCTGGGGGGAAACCCTGGGAAGGAGCGAGTCAGGAGAGAGGCAAAGGAAACCAGTTGTGCTGACTTGGGTGAATTCATAGAGAGCAGGGCTGGGGAACCTATGGAAACCAACCACAGGGCTTTCTAGCACCCTGAACTTTTAATGCACACTCTTTGGTTGTAGAAGTAGAAATCCACACTGGAAAAAAAACAAAAAACAAACCTGTGTGTCATTCTCTTCCTCATTACCACAATTCCAGATTCTCTCTTGTGGAAATCAATTTAGGTGGCTTTTAACCATAATTTAATAAGCCTTTTTGTTTGTTTGTTTTGCTTGCTTGCTTGCTTGCTTGCTTGCCTGTTTTTAGCTCTGAAGAAAAGAGAATGTCAGAGTTCATTAGCCTTCTATTGCATTTTACTAATTAGAGCTTTGGAGAAAGATTAACCTTTTGAATAAGGGTATTTTTGTGATATAACAGAGACCGTCTTTAATTTAGAGCTGATATGATTAGCATATTCACATCTTCCTTAAAATGTTCATAATTACACACATTTTATTACGAAGAAATTGGAGAACAAGGTGAAAGGGTAATAGATGTTCTCAAGAGAGAGTCAAGTGGTAACATTTGATTCCTCATTTAAATCAACATTTCTTAATGCATTTATTTTTCTACCAAAGGAAATTTTGAAAACAGCCTTTCATTAATCAAAAAGCTTAGTAACTCTCTTTAGGGAAATAAATAAATTATCTCTTGAGAACCCCTGGGCAAATTGCTTTTCAAGTCAGTTATAGCATGCCGTGTGGCCCCGATGTGAAATGTGCACGTGAATCCTAGGTTTCATCTGAAGTTTCAGCCCCAACTCAGCCTCATTTACTTTGGAATCATTCACTGCTGATTCTTAATGTTCTGGTGTGTAAAATAGAAATTACAACCATCTCACAATTAACTTATGAAAATTAGAGTAGACAAATTAATGGTTTTTAAATTTTTCAGGGATGAGTATGATGCTATTGATGACTGTAGGAATTTGTAAGAACACACAGCAGTTTATGAATGAGGAAACTGTAGACTCTCTAACCTAAATGCATGGTGTTATAGTTCTTATCTGCAGTAATAATTTACAAAATCTTAGCTTTAGACGGGACTTTAGATTTCAACCCCTTTCCCGGCATCAGCGTCCTGACCATAAACAACCCTCTGTAGAGGGCCATCAGATCTCTGCTTTGAAGATTGTAGAAGTGTTTAAATTTTGTGCAGGGGTGAGGGGAGCCTTATCACTTCCCATTTTGCTAAGAAAGCATTTTCCTTCTCCAGCGCACTTATTCAGTGCTCTTACTTCAATCTTCTAACGCTCTTCAATGAAAGAAAAGCTCTTCTTTTCCAAGAATGTACTTCATACTCTCCAATTACGAAAGTGTCAGGGACTGTGCAATCACTAAATATTCTTATTTATTGAGTCTACACTCAGCCTGAAATTCTTCACTGTCTAATAACAAGACATCTTCTGTTCTGTTTAATAGAGAGTTCCTTTAATCTTGGAAGTGGACCTTTCTGGAGAGCATTCCAGAGTGCCAATCAAGCCAAGTACGCTGCTTTGCCTTTGAACTCAATGAGCTGAAAGTGTCTTAGTAATCTCCCGCTTTGGGTTGCCATAGGGCAAGTGGTGGTGGCAAGGTCTTAGGTCAGTGAAGACCTTCCACTGTTAGTCTTAGTGAGGTTTTATTGAGGCTGTCGGTACCGTGTTCCAGTGGGTCAGCTTCTCCCTTCCCTCTGCTCTGCCACCTCGTCCCTGAACTTGGGTGCAGAAAGAGACAGAGTACTCATAGCTAGGGTTTCTGCAGATGTACACAGGATTGACGATAAACAGGATGCCCTCCACATTGTGCTGATACCCTGGTTCATGATGTTATGTATAATTTTCCCTCCATCTAACTGGTAGTAAGTGGGGGGGGGGGGGTGTGACATATGCAATATTAAGTCAATGGATTAGAAAAGAATAAGAGATTTGAAGGACTAGGTAACCTAGTAACTAGGTAATTTGTCCCTTAATAATCAAAACTTGATAGATAGTATAAGGTTTAAATTCCTAATATCTTCACTTACACAAAATGGGAATTTTAATGGAAAGATAAAGTTGGGCTTAGGCTACTTTTCCAGTAGGTAAAAGACAAGTTCATTACTCAATGTTATGCCTACCACGTTGTACCCTAATTTACAAACAAAACAACAGAAAATATTTTCCCCAGAAAAGATGAGTGGGGATATTTTATTTCTGGGCACATGATATTTGCAAACACCCACAGCCTCCGCTCTCACCCTGCTACAGCCCATCGGCCTTTGAAATCAGGCACACGTCAGGGCTCAGGACCAAAGGTGCCAGCCCCACAGACAGGAAGGAAGGAAGTGAGAGAGAGTGTTTTGAAGCAGCTTCTAGGGAAAGACCCTTACAAACGTTTGTATGAGTGGTCACTGAGTCCCAGTGCCTGCAGTGAGTATCAGTGAGAGAGGTGGGTTAGTGTGGGGCTTCAGGGAGTGGTGGGGACTATTTAAAACTGGAGAGCATGAAAGCAGCCAGTAAAGAGAGCAGGAAGAACCTGATTATTATCAGGTAGGAAAACAACCTAGTATTAATAGATCTGATTTCTCAAGGGAAGCTGGGCTCCATGTATGTATGTCTGTATGTATAATTTTCCGATTTTAAAAACCACTGTGCAAGCCAAATAAACATATTCTGGGACCCATAAGATCCTTGAACTTCCAAGTTGGTACATTGGTCCCCAGGAATTATAAATGTAAGGATATGATAGGGACTGAATATTTGTTTTGCTTGCTTACCTTTGGTCAAAATTATTGATGTTATAAATGTAAATTGGCCCCCTACAAAAGAAGAGAATGAGTAGGCTTCCGGAAAATATAAGAATTCAATGTAGTTGCACTGATAAAGGGTTCCTAGATATCAAAAAGATATGATCCAAAAAGACAAAGGATTCAGGAAGTCAAAGAGAACATAAAACAAAGTCAGAGTCTGATTAAGAAATGGATGTAACATGGAAATAAAAAGGAAATGCCCAATTCCTGTCTTGGAAAAAAGTAAAAGTAGGAAGTTCTGCTGGATTAGGTTAGATTTGGACCTCATGGAGAAGGAGAAGAGAACAGCTAACAATCTCATCCTGAGGGTTTGTGCTGCTCCTGGATGTAGTCACCCAGGTTGTCTTCAACAGTAAGTAGCGTGAGTTAACATGCCTTCCACAGGATGTTGGAAGGAAATGGTCAGGAAGGAAGACCTAGCCAGAGGCAGGGGAGTGGTCCATCCTTAAGTACACTTAGGAAAGTCTAAATTAAACATATCTCTTTTCTTTACAATATGGTAGAGTATTTAAGAGATTCTCTAAGCTACTGTTACCATGCCAAGGCAGAATGAAGTGTCTTAAAAGAAAGAGAACCTAGGAGGAGCACTGAGGTGCTGTGGCTGACCTAAGGATGACTGTTCTGGACCAGGAATTTTGATGCTGGAATGAGAGATCCCTGGCAAGAAATTAGGAGCTTGTCACATAATATTTTTGGCCAGAGACTTGAAAACCAGACAGGAGAGCTTTAAAATGCGATTTAAAGGGGATAAAATACAGAATGTCCAAATGAAACTCTAAAATCACAGCCCTCAGAGGGGCAGCAGGTGTGAGCTAGAAATAAGAGGCACAGCAGAGGTGGTGCCAGGCCATTCCCCCGAGGAACTGGCAGGAGGAACATCAGGGCTGCACCTACAGATTTGGAACACATTTGCCAACTGCACGTGAGAGGGGCAAATCGAACGAGTCACGTTCATGAGAGGAGACCGCCCGACCTTAAAGATAGCACCAAAAATCAAGTAGGGTAGAGCTCGACACCACAGAATAGCGCTAGGGACTGACAAGGAATGACAAGTTCACATAAATCACAGGCCCTGAAATGGGTGTTAGAAACACATACACAAGTATAAGAAGTCACAAACGTCAGAGTGGAAGCAAAGCAGAGAGCATATGGCTGAGATTTTCAAAAGGACGAAATAGAAAAGATTTTGCTGGCAGTGTATTCTACAGGCTTCACAGGCAGAGTGAGGCTCTAGCTGCTGCTTTCCTATTTAAGGTTTTTCAAATTGGCACAGGAGGAAGATGGAATAGGGAAGGGAAGGGGGCACGTATCCAGGCATCTGCCCCATTTAATGAATTTGTGACTTGTCTTGCTAAGGATTTTATGACTAGAGAATGGGGAAAAAGAGGAAACTAGTTTCTCTGGGCTTACTCTGACCAGGAGGCATCTTCATGGTTGATGGTATAGAAGTTTCCCAGGAAATTTAGGAAGAAGTAGCTTGCCCACCCAAAATTTTGATAGCGAAAGAAAGAAAGAAAGAAAGAAAGAAAGAAAGAAAGAAAGAAAGAAAGAAAAAGAAAGAAAAGAAAGATGCTGTGTACCCAAGTGTGTGTCCTCTACTACCCTTCCTGCTTCTACTATTCTCACTTCCCCTCTGGCATCTGTAGGTAGATCTTAGTAAAAATTCCAGCCCAGACTCCTACCACCAGTTACTATAGGGTAAATGAGTTCCCATGTGTCTTTCCCCAGAAATTGAGGAAAGCAAAGATCCCCAATCCAAATTCACCAGGAAAAATGTGCCACTTGTATTTCAAGCTAGAACTCAGAATCCATAAGGCCACAAAGGCAGTTTTATTCACGCCAGTGGAGGTAATATTATGCCAACTCAAAGATGAAGAAACTAAGTGACAGACACTAAATGATTTGCCCAAGGGCATATAGCAAGTGCAGGACTGAACTGTGACTTAAACCCAGGCCTTTTTAAATTGTAACCAGAGTCCACTCAGCTCCACCAACATGTCTCCAAAATTAGACACTGTACTTAGGGTACCTAGTGGGCCCATCGGCTTGTGCGGGTTAGTATGGAAACCCAACCTCAACATAATATTGTTTCTATGGGGAAATGTGTTCAGAGCGCCAAACAACCAGCTTACCCAGGGAAATTTTGTAACCCGACCTGTCATGAGCCAGGCACTGCCTCACGGTCAGAAAGACTGGCTGTGAGAGGGAGCAAGAGAAGAGAGCAAACACACTCAGCCTGCATCCCCTGACCCTGTGGTATTATTGCTGTCTAATTCTGCATCTGCCAAAACAGTCTGAGATGCACCTTCAGAGCAGACCCGAGAGCACCCTCCTCCCCACAGAAGGTAGCTGTAAGGATCAAGTTGGGGATATTTGGCTTGGAAAACAACTCCTGCGGTCCGGGCAGCACAGTAAACGTGTGATAAGTCGGAACTGAGATTACTCCCAACAGCTGGGGGGAGGCTGAGCTGCAGAAGGAGGGCCAGGTGGGCAGAGCAAGGCTGCCAATCACAGTGGGGCGAAGCATGGATCTGCTTCGGGGCTCTGCCTCTGCTCCCCCCTGGCAGTCCCATTTTTTATCCTCGGTTGGTCAGGACCCAGGAAGTGGCCTTTCTCAGCAGAAGGCTCAGTTCCAGCAAAGCAGCCGCCTTCTCAGGCCCTCAGGGTTTATGTCCTAATAAGTTGTCCTGGGCCGCCTGTGTCTTAACTGTCCCTGCTGACCTTCAGATCTGGGCTTTATGGGCTGATGATGAATGTGCGGGTGCTGGTAAAGCCCAGCTAAGTCGTCACAACAGAACCTGGGGAACACACATTCCCATCCTGCCTCTCCTCCTCTCTCTCCAGGCAGGGATTTCTTTTTGTCCCAGTGTTTGACTTTGCTCCCTGATAAATACTGTAGCCAAATCAGCCTGAAGGGGATTTTCCTTCTACAAATAACGGAATAACTCTTCAAAGGGAGAAAAGATGCCAAGGAGCAGCCAAGCTCAGTGAGATTTTTTTCTTTTTTTTTCCTTCCTTTCTTTCTTTTTTCTTTTTTAATGCAGGAAGGAAGCTACTTTCTCCTGACAAGAACAGATACTGGCTTAAAAATACCCTAGAGACTCAGGCTCTTAGAAAAACCCTGACAAGATGGTACCCACCTTGTCTGGCTCCCCAGGGCTCTCCTAAGGGTCTTCCCTACAGTGATGACATTCACATCATTGTGACCCTTCTCTGGCCAGGCTATGAGGACTTCAAAGAGACCCAATGTCCTCAGAGAGCAGCATCTGTGAACATGTTGGGTGGCCATGGACCATGAGTCTCAGAGGAGCCTTGTTGCCGCCTGTGGCTGTGCCCATATGTCCATGTGCTGCCCTGAGAGGATCCCGTTTCAGACTCTGGCAGGTTTCCTCATGCTTGGAGTCCTGCGTGAGAAGGAGATACTGTCAGGTGGCCGACAGAATTCAACCTAGCAAAGGAGAATGTGTCCATAGTCCACAGAAATAAGCTGTCTTGTATAGAAGAGAAGAGTCATTGTTCTGAAGCAGATTCTTTGGAGCCCAGACTTGCCCTTGAGGGCAGAGAAAATGCCCTACACATCTCCTGGAGGCTCTGGATTTGGCCCCTTGATAGTTTAGTTCAGGAGTGGAGACCACAGACCAACAGGGCGGCTTAGATCACTGATCCTCTGAGGAGTATCACAGAGTCCCAAGCAACCAGAGCTGACCAACCTTCAGCTGAGATCCCATGGCCATGTGCCTGATTTGGGTAATGTATTCATGCAAATCCAGTCCACAGCATGAATGAGAATGGCCCACAGCTTTGCATCACTAGCTCTTGGAACTTTAGTTGACTGTTTCTTTTCCCTCAGATGCCTCTGGGGAGTAGCAGTGAGAGCCAGCGGGAGCAGCATGGTAGGGGATGTGGACTGGAAGGCAAGAGGTGACATTTGTACTCCAGCTCTGTACCTCCCAGACACACTATCAAGGATTGGTCTTAGTCCCCAACTATGTACCCCTAGAATGACGTGGTGCCTAGAACACCATTGTCCAGACTCGGGATGGATAATTCCACGTGCACCTTTTTACTATGAAATAATGCACCATTTCTCTTCACCCCCAGTGAATGAAGGAGGCTGAATTAAACAAGATTGTTGTCACCCAGAGAGCTGTTCTAATTCATATTCCCATTTTTATTATATAATACCCATTTGCCACACAACTTGTATCTCTAGCTACCAAGCATTAACCAATATAATTAATTTAATTCTATTTCGTGGGGGTTTTTTTTAAAGAATTTAACCCATTAGTTAGCCTAGATGGCCTTTGTTATGATTAAGCATACAAGTGCTATCCTCCATTAGGAGATATTGACAGCAATTTATGGATTTCATTTATGCTTTGGAAGGCTCCTTGGACATTGTGATCCCCTGGCTGAGAATCTCTGAACCCCAAGACCACTTAAGTGTGAACAATCTGTCAGCTGTGATTTCATGGGTAATTTTTCACACGTAAAAATGACTTAAGAAGTGTCCTCATAGCTTATTAACAGGATTCAGTGCTTATACAATAAGATAACAAGCAAGTTTCTCACTTCATGATCCACCTCTTTCCCCTCATAGGTCCCTTCTTAAGCTCCCTCCTCTTCTTCTGCTCACTGTGTTTCTGTCCATCCCCTCCTGGCCTCTGGTTTCCAGTCCTCTCATCATCCATCAGCCTGGATTTTTCTGAGTGCCAAGAAAACCAGTCTTGTCCCAAGGATGGAACAAAGCCAGGGAATACCTTGCCTCCTTGAAGCTCAAATACACTGAGCCAACACAAATCTGTTGGCAGGAGCAGCAGGCACAAGAGTCTCATTCAGAGCACAAAAACAGCTATTTCAAAAGCCTCCTTCCTTATTACTGGGTGTTCACTTTCTCTTGAACCAAAGGGGCCATGCTACCTCTTGGGAAAGATTATTCCATCCATAGCTCCGTGCCTTGGGGTCACCGAGCACCCAATCTGATGAGCAGCAAGAACAGGGGACAGCATGCAGGGTGGATTAGAAGTGGTGACAAGCCCTCCGATGGGCCAGGGCAGCTGAGTGCAGTGACACAGATGGCCCCTGCAGCACCCGGGAGGTGACAGTCACAGGCCCCTTCCAGGATTTGACATCCTGGCCTTAAAACTTAGCCCATGTTGGCCGGGGATTTAGCTCAGTGGTTTCACCGCCTGCTGTGCAACCGCAAGGACCCAAGTTCCATCCCCAGTACCAAAGAAAAAAAACAACTTAGCCCACGTGCCTTGGCTTTTTTTTTTTAACTCCTAATGTAAACTTTGATTAACACAATTACTAAAATTTCAAAAGCATTTGGAATTCAAATAATGCAGAATGTTAATAGGTATTCTCAATATTATTACTAACATCCATCATTCAATTATAATTCTACCGTAATTGTGAATTCTGTGTTTCTGCTATTCCTCTTTGATTTGCTAGATTGCTATTCACTTAATAACCTGATCCTACTCTGTTATTTTCAGTAGTCATAGCAATACCATCACCAATAATCCAGCAAATCCAAAGGGCATCATGTGAGTTCATTTGTTTTGTTTTTCCGTTGAGATGAACCTTATGAAAATGTATAATTAATGTACAGAAATGGCCTGTTGGCTAGGTATAGTCCTCCCAGATGGCAGTTTTTGGCCTATACAGTGTTCTCTTAAAAAGTTAAATTAGTTGCCAACACTAATATTCAAGAGGTTTTTACATAAAAATCCATCTTTCTGGATTCTCTTTCAAAAATGTGAGCTCTGGTAATGTTTGCCCCTGAACTTCCACACCCCAGCAGTTGTGGAGTGCACGGGGTTTCCCACCCTGCCCTGTACGGTGCTGGCTCAGTCTGCTTGGGGGAACTTGGAGAAAATTTAGGAGTCAGCTGGTCGGGGCTGTTCACTGTAAGTCGAGGAGCCTGAGGCCCAGGGATTCCAAGCGCTGCTAGTGGTATCGCGGCCAGTGGGTGTGAGAACGGCTAGCCCAGAAGCGCCTGTGGCATGTCACTCTGCCCCTCCGCACAACACAGGACGCCAGCCTGGGCAGCACCTGCTTCACCAGGCCACCCAGCCTGAGGCTGACTGACAGAGGAGGCCCAGCTAACGGTCTGAGTCATGAGCCACTCCGAGAACCTGATTATCAAAGCTCAAACCACAAAGAGGAATACCTTCACTTCAAGGGCTTCTATTTCTAGAAATAACTATAGCGTTCTCTGTGGAGACTTCTAAGCCCAAAGAAAAGTTTTCATGTGTTGACTTCTGATGACTTCAAAAGTCCATTACCCTTGAAACTTCCTTGAATCTCAGAAAAGGGCCACCAGGAGCTCGGGTGGTGGCGGGAGCTGAATACAAGGCCTGTGCTGGTACAAATGCCCAGCAGCTAGCTTGCTTTTCCTTTTGGGCATCCTTGAAAACAGGCTATTTATAGCTGTCAGGGTGACTGATTCCAGCCCTAAGTTGCTGACAAACACAAAAGAACATTTTTAATTAGTCTCATTTTTTTCCTTCATGTGTCAAATGAAAAGATTCAAGTAACTAGTGTGCAAGTGATGCTATTTTCTTATAAACCAGGGGAAATTAAGACAACCCACAAATCGAGTCCATGTACAGTATCACTGCTGTTGTTTGTCACTCATCTATATGGCCGAGGGGCCCCTGAGAGCCCAGAAGGGATCTTCTGCCCCAAGAATGGGTTCAACAGGAACCTAGCAGTCTTGTGGACCTAGAAATTGACTTCAGGACACTGGATAAGGATTAGTCATCTCGAGCTGAAAGGTGATTATGAGAGGGAAAGAAATGGTGGCCAAGGAAAACTCAGGAAGGGAGACACAGAGAGAGTGTTCCCGCAGTCATTAAAACATTGTTAGCTTTATTTCATTCAAAAAATATTGGCCTCCTGGGACGGACCCTCACACTGCTCCTGCCCTTGCCCCTGTGGCCACTGGGGAATGAAGCTTCCAGGGCCGGTGTCTCATAGCAATAAGGAAGGACAGGCACTGAGCACTTAAACACCTGCTTGGTGCTTCACATTTGCCACGGAAGTGTCACAACTTTGTTGAGTAGAGAACAGTGTTCCTACTTTGTAGAAGAAGAAATGCAGATGCAAAGAACTAAAATAACTTCCCCATCCCAGTCCCCTGGGAGGCTGGGGCAGGAGGATCACAAGTTCAAGCCCAGTCTGGACAACGGCTGTCCCAAAGTTTAAAAAATAAAATAGAAAAAGACTAGGGAGGTAGCCCAGCCCCCAAAGCTCTGGATTCAATCCCCAGTACTGACAAAAAACCTTGCCAGTCAGTAAGCAACAAAGTCAGGCCTGAACTCTGGCCTCTTAGCTACTAAATGCTGTGTTCTTAGACAACAAGAATGATGAAATGGACCGAAGCCCAAGGCCCGTGCTGCAGCAGAGTCCTCCAAACAGGGTGTGAGTAAAGGTGGCCAGCGAGACAACTTTGAAAGAAAAGGAGCATTGGCATTCAGGCTCTGTGGTTGGCGGGGAGAGAGGGTGTCTCCAGTCTCAAACTGTAGGGTATCACGTATCTTGGGCTTTCCCTGAGGTCTTTAGAAAGGCTTTAGGTGCTGCTGCTGTGCCGATAGTGGTAAAGGAAAAAGAGAAAGGAAGAGGAGGGAGAGGAGAATCCACTCCAATCTGTGAATTTCCTCATTTGTAGCAATAGTGTCTCCCTCCCGGGGTAGATGCTATTCTTTGAAAATGAAAAGCAATAGTAATGAAAAATATTAGTGAAAAACTGACACAGTCTCCTGGGGGGTCGGGGATCAAATGTTAGCATGGTGGTGAAGTTCTGTGAAGGCAGAGGTCCTCCCCTCCTAACATCTCTAATCTCTGGGCTTTTCACCACCTGGTCCAACCAATGCCCACAGCACATAGCTGCCAATAAATGTTCCATGGATCTGTGGATGGGTGAAAGGAAGGAAGGAAGGAAGGAAGGAAGGAAGGAAGGAAGGAAGGAAGGAAGGAAGGACAGATGAGCCAAAAGCAAACGTGCTGTCTTTTAGTTACAAAAACTGACTGCCCCTGGAGACTAGATCTCCTATGCCTCTCTGTCAGGAAACGGTACCCGCCATCTATCAGGCTGAGACAAAACTTTGGGCATTACTTGCACTACTCTCTCTAACGCCTCACAATTAATCAACCCCATCAAGTCTACCTCCTAAATTTTAGCTTTTGAATCTTCTCCAATACTACCTTCACTCCCCAGTTTTTCTCCTGGATTCCTTCACCATGTCCAAACTGTTCTCCAGGGCCCCAGTCTGTCAAACCCCTTCCAATCCACTCTCCATACCTGGACAGAATAATCTTTTAAAAACACAAATCTGATCAGCTCACTACTGCCACCACCATCACCCTCCTTTCCACTGAAGCATGGTGTGTGGCTCCCTCTAGATTTTAAGATAACCCCAAACACCTAAGCCTAGCATCCCTGTCTTCACAATCTTGCTCGAATCTGCCTCTCCAGCCACACCTGGCCAAGCCACACCTTGAACCCTGTGTCGCCTGCAGCAACTCTGTGCTCTCTGTCTCTGGCCCATCGCTTGGTGTTGTGATGTAGCTGTGTTTTGTCAGTACTGATACTCATGTTGAGGCGCAGTCCCCAGTGTAATGATACTGAGAGGTGCCAGGGCCTTCAGAGCGTTTGGATCATAAGGAATCCACCCCCAGGAAAGGAAGAATGTAGCTTGCTAGAGGAATTAGCTACTGTGAGAGCAGGTTGTTATAAGGCTAATTCTGCTTCCTCAATTTGCTCTTCCTTTCTCTCTCAAACACATGATCCTTCCCCACACACCTATTCCCTCTTTTGCTTCTCCACCATAATAAGGTGTTGTATGAGGCCCTTGCCAAAACTGGCCAGCAGCCTGCTCCTCGGCCTCCAGAACTGTGAGCTAAATAAATCTCTTTTCTTTACAAATTACCCAGCCTTGGATATTTTATTATAGCAACAGAAAACAGACTAAGACACCGAGGTTTCTTCCTCTTCCTGGATTGCTCTTCCCCTCCTTTCTCTGTCTCTCTTACACATCCCTCTGATCTCAACTCTGGCATCCCTGCCCTAGGATGCTTACTCTGACTGCTCCTGACCTCACTAAGAATTTGGCCTCTCTTCCTGTGTACCCGGTGCTTAGTGCTTGCTTCCCACAAGGCGAACGGCGTCTTTGTCCTTTCCAGGTGCCTGGCTCACTGAAAGCTGTGTTTTGACCTTTGTTGAACTTATCACATGCCTTCTAGCCCTTGGTGGAGTAAATGTTTATTGCATCAATAAATATTTTGTCTCACTTTCAGACATACATTTTCTTAGAAGCATATTCACAATCACAATACATCTTTGGCCAACTGGGTGACCAGCCAAGATAATTAAATAAGATTAAGATGTAGTCTGTGTCTCTGGAAAAATCAATTAATAGGTAGGGAACATATTTTTTAGCCCAAAGTCAGGATACATGATCTTAAAAATATGATTATATATTTTCTTGCCCAGAAAAATATGAATATATAATGTATGTATATACAATAAGATCTGTCATTTTTGTTTTACTGTGTTATCCAAATATGCCAACTCCAAACACTGAAATAATAACCGCAATTAGTGAGTAGTTAACATTCTGTGAGCATCAAGAATCATGTGAAGGGCCAGGGATTTAGCACAGTGGTTCTGCTGCCTGCCTCACAAGCGCAAGGTCCTGAGTTCGATCCCCGGTACAAAAAAAAAAAAAGAATCATGTGAGGGAGGGCTGGGGATTTAGCTCAGTGGTGCCGCACCTGCTTTGCACGCCCAAGGTCCTGAGATTGATCCCTGGTACCAAAAACAAACAAAAAAGAATTATGTGAAGGGGGTTTCTATCATTGCATTTCATTTTTTCAATATCCTTTGGACCAGATCTTTCTATTATCTCCATTTTACAGATAAAGGGACTGAGCTTTTAGAAAGATTAAACTTCCCAGAGATTACAGCAGCAATGGAGGAGGACTCTACTTGGTCCTCCCACAGGTTCTGTGATACTGACCTAACCATGACCTCTTAACCTCGACAGATCACCAGAAGAGTCACTTGTGGGCAAAAATAGCTGTGGCTTCTGGAAGTTTTTATTAAAACTCTAAATCTCTTGGCAGTAACTTTCAAAAGTCATGATTCAGACTAGCAGTGGTCCTTGAAAACAAAATCATGATGCGAATCTCCTGGCTACAGAGATGCTCTTGCTGCCAGAAGGGAATGCTTGGCCTTGCTGTGTGCGGAGACCTGTGTTCTTCCCGTCACTTGGCCTCATGCCATCACTGACTGTTGGGCACTGACAGTCATTCTGTCCCCTGAGGAATTATCTCCTTCAGGTTTAACTAGTCCTGTCTGTGTCCGTGGATTTCACTGCACTGGGATCCATCGCCCTGTCCACTGACCATAAGCGTAATGAACAGCTGAACAGTCATATAAATGTACATATTCCTGGGACCCATCCCACAACTATCACATAGGAGCCCTGAAAGCAGCGTTTTGATCACATTCCTCAGGTAATTCTAATGAATATTAACATTCAGAACTACAAGTAGAGCCTTCAGCTAGATCCTCCCAACCAGCAGCATCAGCAGCTTGTTAGAAAACGAAGCACTGGGGGATCCAACCCTGACTTACTAATCAGAGTTGCAATTTAACAAGATCGTCAAATGATTTATATAGGCACATTTCCGCAAAAAGAACCAATAACCTAGAATGAGTCCCAATTATTTTAACCTCAAGATATGGATATGAAATGGAAAACTATTCAGCGTACTGGGCATCGGAGCTCGGCCTGCCCGAATCCCACTTCCACCCAAAGGCTGAAGAGAACAATGTCAGGCACACCTGCTCTGTGGCACAGGCATTGAGAAGCAGTGTACTTAACGTACCCCCAGTTCTAGCTGTTTTCATGAGGCATAATCCTCACACTTACTCTGCTTTCCTTCATCATTTGTTATTTACTTTCATATACACTAAGAGTGAGAAAGGCTCCTTCCCAACCAACTAATCTTAGAATTTTTCATACGGTGGAAAGACTCTGTCTCACCTTCAAGTTCTAGGTAAACTGTTGGAGAAACGCAGAAAAAATGTCAGTCATTCTGATGAGTCACCTGCTGTGGCCTAAGGAAAATCAAGAAGGAATAAGAGCTTTCCCCCCTCTGAAGAATGTTCCTTTCCCCGCCTGGTTCGCAAATCTGAGGACAGAGGATTAGCAATATTCAAGGTGGCTTCCTCTCTTCTGAGTGCCAAGAAGAATGTGCTTTTGTTTAATCCTCCCTTTGTGAAATCTGTCAGCCTGTAGACTGAACAGGTGTCCCTTTTCTGAGCCAGCCCCTGATAATGGGGTGACGGTTGTGTGGGGAGAAATGGAAATGGTCACACTTCCTGGTGTGACCATCTGACAAAAACCACCAAGTGTCAGGCGCTCCATCTGACTTTGCAAAGCCCCTAGCTACATGGGAACCTCATTGATTGATTTTTTTTTTTCCTCTCCTAAAAAAATGTTGAAAATATGTTAAGCTCAAAATGGCGAGCTCCTCCTTTGAATTAAATATGATACGGTCTACTACTAAATGAAGGACTGTCATGACCTGAGCAAATACAATTGGGGGGAGAGGATTCGTGACTATTGCCACCAAATAATCCATCTTTATTTCCTCTGTTTCCAACTTGCCTACAAATTTGTATTTGTTCTCTTACCTCCCCCTGGGTAAAGCATAGATGAACAGCACATCTTTGGGGCTGGTGTGGGGCTGGCCCTCTTCTGTCCTAGTAGTGCACATCCCTTAAGCTCAGAAGGCTCCGCTTTGTACTCCAACCACACCCTTTAGCGAGGGCTCTGCCTACCGTCCCTCTGTGTTAGTGGTAGACAGTGTCAGAGCATGCTGTCATGTGCCGCCTCTGATTGGATTTCCATGGAACTCTTTCCTTGATGCAGCTCCAGAAGCAAGCGGGCCCTTTTCCTGCCCTGACCAGGCAGCTTAAAAAGCAGTTAGCGGTTCATCCAGAGTTGCCATCGTGTCTAAAACAATGAACAGATTTCCTCTAAGTTCCTAGCAACAGGTATTGGTATCAATTTCTACTCCTTGATCATCTGATTAACAAATGCTGAAAATGTAAGATTAGGGAACGCTGTGGGCTTGGACCCTCTGTGCCAAATAACAGCTATTTTACATGACCACTTCCAGTACAGAACACTGAGCCATCTCTCTGCTTCATGGTCCAGGATGAAGAACAAGCTGTGGTACTTTGAATTTGGCACCTCAGAGACCTTTGCAGCCACCTGCAAGAAACTCCACGACCATATAGAGTTGGAGGTAAGCTCCCACGTGGGGAGACTTAAGCCTTGTTTTTGCTCCTGGAATGTCACACACAGCCTCAGGACATAGCCTCTTGGGTCCTTAAAGGTGAGCCAGAGTGGAGTATTTGTAGCATCTCCATTCTGTCTCCAAACACTTCCAAACATCACTCAGGGCTCCACATCCCCTGGCTGGCCCACTTAATCACAGGTAGCCAGGGTCAGCTTCATGGCTGTGCAACTGTGCAGTCGCGAATCTCTATGCTCAGGAGGTCCTGTGTCACCATCTTGAAATCCTTAATGATTTTTTTCAGCAGAGAGTGTTGTATTTTCATTTTTAACCAGGCCCTACAAGTTATGCAGCCAATCCTGTTGGTGTACTTGTGTTCTCCCAACTGGCGCTTGTAGCAGCCTGCCCCAGACAGTTTGGCTTGTGGGCACCCCTTTGCTGCTTGATAAGCTGCCTGAAGGGCTGCTCTCCCGAAATCTTCTCATTGGCTGCCCTGGGCATGCCTCCTCGGACTCTGGCCCCCTGACAGCCCAGTCTCCCCTCTGCGGGTCCTTGGGCCTGTTGGTTCTCAGCTCCTAACCCCGCTTCCCTCAGGTTTCAGGCCTCTAGTCTGGTTTCCACTTGAGCAAAACAGGTAAGAGAGGCACCTAGAGCATTCCACCAGGATGGGCTTCTCCTGGCCCTGGCTTGGCCTTGAAGCTACCCTGAGCAGCCCAGTGGGGCCTGGGCATCCCTTTGAGAGGCTTGGTGGGCCTGCAGCACTGTGGAAAAGCCCACCCTCCCTTCCAGAAGGGAGGCTGTGGGCACACGCTACTCTCAGGGAGTTTTCACAAACCACACATAAAGCCAGGGGTTCTGTGCTCCATTTGACTCATCTGCCCACCTCTCCCCTTTGGTTGCTTGGTTACTGACACCAGGGTGGGAAGCACAGCTCCTTGAGCTCGGCCAAAGGGCGCAGACCCAGAGTCAGGCTTGTGTCCCCAAGTCTCAGCCGGCTAAGGCCACTTACACCTGGGAGACGCTGAGGAGCCAGCCCACCTCTATGTACTTGTGGAACACGCTGCCTGGGAGCTGCTGCTGAAGGTGGGGCTTGGCTGAGGACTGAGCGTGGCTGACGGATCCGTGAGCATTCTTCCTGTTGGCATAATTGTCTGGTGGGGTCTCTTTAAATACACCACAAATGAGGGACAGCCCTGGCCTAACCACGGCCAGCTGCAGCACACAGCGACTGTTTGTTCTCCCTGCAGCTGGCCTTGACATTGTGCCCAGAATACAGCAGCTCAGCTCCCCTGACTCTGTGGCCCGCCCTCCTGGCTCCACACTGGCCCCTCTGGGTCCAAGGAACAGCAGCCCTTCCTTAGCCAGAGAGGGCTGGTGGCCTAGTGGCAAAAGATACTGGTGGCCTCTGGAGGGGTGAGGTTATTAATGCCGTGGGTTGTTGGGCATTTTCAGAAGCATTTCCTGTTTTCTGTATCTCCCCATAATGAGTCTTTTTAGTATTTATTCATGAGGGTTAGCTGGGAGAGGGAGTCACAGGACAGAGGCTCTGACAGCCCACAGGATTGGGGCAGGCACCTTCCACATCCAGAGAACAGTGAGTGGACAGTCCTGTGATCCAGAGGCAGCTGTGAGAGATCCAGGGGACAAGGCATGTAAGTGACAGGCATGAGGAGACTGCAAAGCACAGCAGGTAGATGGGACAGCTCGGGACGCAGAGCAGGGAAGGGAAGCTACCAAGTGTCCCTCTGAGTGTGGCTGCTGCACGCACGGCCCTGACCTGAGCAGCACAAGGTCACCCCATCCAGCTATTTCCACTGTTTGCAAAGCCCTGCCACAGCCTTTATCCCAAGTCCTACAATGACCCTGTGGACTAAGAAGGCCAGGGATTATTATCCCTACTTGATGGAAAAACAAGCCGAGGAACAGAGGGTTGGAATGGTATACAGAGAGAGAAAAGTAAAAGGGGACAGAAAAAGTCACATACTGAAACTGCCTAGCGTAACACTCCGCATTTGTCATGACAACCCAGGGGGACAAGTAC
This sequence comes from Heterocephalus glaber, assembly GCF_000247695.1. Next base: position 70,546,856 of record NW_004624730.1, read on the forward strand.
TATCATTTTTTTAAATGAGGCTCAGCTACATTCAATAACCTGACCAAAACTTCATTGCTGGCAACTGGGAAGAAAAGATTGTGGGTCTTCTGAAGGGAATTTAGCTTGGAGCCCAGTAAGCAGAGATTTACTTAATAAGTGTGAAAACCCAGTAAATCCTGCAGCCTTCTTCGTCGTGTGTGGGGCTGTCTGATTCCCCTAGCTCGGGCAGCTGTGCAGCTCTGCTGAGAAATGATTTGCAACGATTCCATGTCCTACTGCTCATCTGAGGAAAGCGTGAAGAGGTTTTGGTGGACAGGAGGACAGTCAGAGAGGAGACCGGCCCTAAAGTTTATAGATTTTTTCCACCCAGCATCCCATTTCATTTTGACCCATGGAGCACACAACCTGACAGGATATTCCTGTCATTGCTTTATGAGTGAGGAAACAGGCTGAGGAGTTTAGCAACTCCGAACTCAGGGAACAGAAAGTAAAATCTGCTTTTTTATTCTGTCCATGTATCTACCTACTGATTTTTGGTCACTGTAGCAAAACACGTAAAGCCCAAGTGAGATTTTCAGGGAAGGTCTCCATTAAAGGCCATTCATGGGCTTACAGGTGCTTTCTCAGACAAATGGCTAGTTGGGAAGGAATAGGAGACTTTGTCCCATCTATGTAATAAACCTCATAGCCCAGCTGGCAAGAGTGCTCTGCAGAACACACAGAGGCCAGTTAATACAGTCCTCACTGAGCCAACGCTGCAGGAACTAGTTCCAAAGAGTCACAAAGAGTCACTAGTCATTTGGGGGCTCAATGACCCAGGCAGGGGAGAAAGTGACTCCAAATATACTGCTCACCTGCAGGCACTTGGCCGGGGCTGGCAAATTGCAGGGGCCCCCACTGAGACTCACAGGCCTTGTTCTGCATTTAGTTAATGCTAAACTTGCTGAACTGTACGTCTGAGCCTCAGTATTCTCATTTATAAAATGGAGGTGAACGGGTTGGTCCATCTCCCGATGCCATTATTCAGATGAAGGTTTTGACAGCTTTGGGGGTTTTATTTTTTGTTTTGTTTTGTTTTGTTGGACCAGCTATTGTGCTAAGTGTCTCACAGAATCTGCAAACCATGCCTAAGTGGCAGGTACCCTAATGACCATTCCAGAGCAGGGAAACAGAGACTAAGAGGAGGTAACAAGTGCACAGGAAGTCCAAAAACCCATTGCTCAGGAATTTGGAAACTTGAGGGGCAGTAGAGACCCTCGAGAAGCTCATTCTGGAGCAGAGATTCTTAACCAGCCCTGGGGCAGAGCCAGTCTGTTGCTAATTCACAGTCTTTCATTCATTTTGACCTTTCAGATAACATTAAAAGCAGGCGTAAGAGTTTTGAGCAGAACAGATAGAGTGCAAACACTCACCGAAGATTCTTCCCCTGTGGGAACACTCAGGAAGCCCGTGGACACAAGGGCTGCACCAGGAACCAGGGTGCTCAATACTTTGTTACTGGCTCTAATTAAGAAACGATGTGTCGGTCCGGGGATTTAACTCAGTGGTTCCGCTGCCTGCTGCGCAAGCGCAAGGACCAGAGTTCGATCCCCAGTACCAAAAAAAAAAAAAGAAGTGACATGTCAGTTATGGAGGTACACACCCCTAATCCCAGCTACCCAGGAGGCAGAGGCAAGAGGATTGTCAATTTGAGGCCAACCTGGGCGACTTAGCAAGAACCTGTCTTAAAATTTAAAAAATAGAATAAAAAGATCTGGGGATGTTGCTCAGTGGTGGAGTTCTTGCCTTGCGTGAACAGAGCCCCAGTTCAGTCCTCAATATGGAAAAAAAAAAAAGCCATGTCATGGCACCTCCACACTCACCAACTATCTGTCACCAGGTCTAAGATGAGTCCCTAGGGTACTCTTTGATGCCTTTTTGCTTCCAAAGGGGCCTTTTATATTTCTTCTAACCTGGTTTCACCTGAATAAACAGGTGGGGTAGGGGACAGAGGCTCACAGTGAGTCACACACACATCCCCCCAAGTCCAGAATAGCCTTGCAAAGGTTTCAGGCCTGAGCACAGTGAGGTGGAGCATGCCGGGCAAGGCTTCAACTGGAGCCCTCAGTTTCCCTTCTGTGGAAATAATTCATTTTACTGGCTCCAGTAAGAATTCCTCAAATTCCTTGACATTTAATCCTTAAAACAGCTAGCCAGCTCCACTACTATGAACCTTGGCATGGGGAAAAAAGTAAATCCAAATCTAGAAGGTGCTCGAAAAAAAGAATTATCCAAGTAGGTATGGTGGTGCACACCTGTAATCCCAACACCAGAGAGGCTGAGTTGGGAAGATCAGGAGTTCAAGGCCAGGCTGGGATACATAGCAAGACCTTGTCTCAAAACAAAATCCAGTATACTTTGGAGATCCCTGCACAGCAGTTACTGCTCTTTCGTGCTCTGGGAATGTCCTGCTCACTGTTGTTCAAGGGAGCAGAGAAGGAACTCTCACACACTGCTGGGGGGAATGTACATGGTAAACTACTTGGGGGGATTGGGCAGCACAACAAGCTGAAAATGCATTTACAGACTCTCAGACCCAGCAGGTGTCTCTCCACATAGACCTGCGGAACTTCTGCATCTGAGCCTCAGGTGAGCATGGAGGTGCTGTCTGGCATGTTTGTAATACAACAAACTGGAACCAAGCCAAATGGCTGTCATTCTCACACCTTAAAAAGACAGTGTGTGGGCTGGGGGTTTAGCTCAGTGGTTTCACCGCCTGCTGCGCAAGTGCATGGACCCAAGTTCGATCCCTGGTACCAAAAAAAAAAGAAAAAAAAGACAGTGTGTGCATGTACTAAATGCCACTGGACTGTACACTTTAAAATGGTTAATTTTATGTTATATGAGTTTTTACCTCCACAAGAAATGTTTTTAATTAAAAAAAGTGGGGAGTGTCCTGGGCACCATGCTAGCAATATTTAATGCATATCATGATCTGGATTTCACCTAGGAGAATTCTAATACTAATGTTACGCACAGTCAAGTGCATGTAAAGAAGCTTCGTAAGTAATGAATCACATGACTTTAAGATTGGGTAGCTACTCCAATTCAGTGCCATTAGTTTTTCGGGGTTTTTTTTTTTTTTTGGTCCCACAGATCGAACTTGAGACCTTGTGCTTGCGAGGCAGGAGGCAGAACCACTAAGCTAAATCCCCGGCCTGCCATTAGTTTTTAAAAGAGAAAAATCAAAGACTTTACAGGCTAAGTAACTTGACCAAGTTCAACCAGCCAATATGTGTCAGGGCTTCAACAGATACCTCTTACTCTGCAATGGCATCCACCTGCAGCATTGCACATTCTTAAATCAGCGGGGAAGAGATGTCTAAGCCCTGGGGCAGCTTTTCTTGACTTTTCTTTTCTCTTTTTGGCACTGAGGAATTGAACTCAGAACCTTGCACTTGCAAGGCAGGTGGCAGAACCACTGAGCTAAATCCCTGGCCCTTGGTCTTTTCTGGAATGATATGAACCTTCTCAGCCTGGGCAGATAGAGCCTTTCAAAGCCTGAAGTAAGAAAGCAGGAATTGACCATTAGTCCATCCACCTCATCACCATGGGTGAAATGGAAGGGGCGCTTGAGAAAACAAAAGGGGTGAGCTGACTGTGCATCCCAGCCTAGAGTCAAAAGGAAGCTAGAGTGGTCGACCCTACCCCCTCCCTCAAATCCAGCAGCCCCCTCCCAGCATCTTCCTCACTGTGAGGCCATCAGTGCACCTCTTGCCTCTTCACATTTCTTTTCCTTGAGCATCTACCACGTCCCACAGCTCCCCATGCCCCTACTTCCTTCAGTGGTTTCCTGCCGCCTCCTACTACGTGTGCTGATTTCCTGATTTCAGAACTAATCCAATGGCATGGTACAGTATCTTAAAGTCCAGAGGGCCAAACACGAAAAGTAACCCACCATCTCACCAAGCAGAGATCAGCACCACTAGGATGGTGGCCTCAGCTCAAAATATTAGCCTTTGTTTCTTTAATGTCAAACATCCTAAGGACCTCTGTGATCCTTTAGTTCTGTTCATCTTCATCCATCTTTAAACACAGGGTCTCCATCTCGCTACTTCTTGCAGCCTTGTACTGATTATAAGTTTCCATCAATGGTACTGAGGATTGTTCTGCTAACTAAGGAGAAATTGTTTCTGTCAATTTTCCCTTATAAAGACCTATTGTTTGCTTGCAGTTTCGGTACATAACTTTTTCACTCTCTTAAATGACGCTCTTTTTTATTTTTTACAAATATATACCCTGAGGTTCACGTCAAGCTTCTATTCATCCATATGCTTTTATTTTTCTGTTCTTTTCCATTTCCTTTGTTCTTTGTGAATTGCTTTGATTTTCTTTTGTCTTTAGATTCCTCATGATACATGCTTTGTGTCTTTCAAGGACTTTGGAATAACTTTTTAAGATGAAGTCTAAGGCCTACATTTTCTCAAAGTCGTTGGGTATTACACACCAGGTTTGATCGACAGGGTCCCAGAAGTCTCTGAAAGCAGAGCCTGGAGGTCACATGACTTGTATGCTCCCCTCAACAGATTTGTGTTGTTGCTCCCAGCTAATGTTTGCCCCAGAAAGCTTAGCTTTCCAATCACCAAGGTCCCTTGGTAAAAGAATAACTTTCACCAAGCAATGTCTACCAAACAAGTACATCTCCTAAGTAATAATGAACCAAAAGGCCCTGCCAGTGGGAAATGTATCAGTTATCTTAGATATTTTAGAGTATTGAAAAGAATTTATGATCATCCTCGCTGCATCCCAGAGATTTGGGACCCTCAGAGAGGAGAAACATTCCAATCCTTTTTTCCTGTACAACTGGGCTCTTAAATAGACAGGCAATAATATATACAAATATGCTTTGTTGGCTACAGCAGGTCGGTCTGTTTTTTCTAACTTAGCATGTTCAGTCATAAACTTTCTGCCCTAGTCCTCCTAGAAGAAGAATTTAACTCTTTAAGGAATCTAACAGGGATTGAATTAATACTCATGTGCACATATGCATGTTATATCTGAAGTCTGTTAGGATCGAAAGATGGAGAATGATAGCAGCTACTCACTGAGCGGTTCACATGTGGCAAGCTGTATCCCTGGCCCTTGCATCCACTTTGTATTTAATCCTCACAGCAGCTCTGCGTGGTAGATGTGTATATGCCATTATTAAACTAGGAAACTGAGTCTCATTACAGTAAGTAAGTGTCCAAGATGAGATGAGTTTCAAGCCCAGATCTGTGATTCCAGCCCCACATCCCTCCCACAATGCCAGGGCACGCCCGGCAGGAGGTGGCTTTCTGAATTACAGGTTTGCTTTGCACTAATATATGTGTGTATTTAGTTGACAGAGGAGCTCCCATTCAGAACGTGCCAAATGTAGGAAGCAGTCAGCTTTCCGAAGCAAGAACTTCCTCATATTTTGCATCCCTAGGCTCAGCACAGGCCCTAAGATGAAGTCATCCTTCAGTAGTTACTGATTGATTTGTAAAATTGAACCGAAGTGTGAAAATCCCATATTTAGAGTGACCAGTAATAGAAATTACCACTTCTACCAGCCTCAAGTCACACCTTTTTGTTGGAAGCCACTAGCATCAAGGGGACCCACCCTGCTGCATTCGGTACTCACAGCGGGAGGAGGGCAGAGCTTGCCGCCTGGCACTCAGGCCTTCTAACTCTGCAGCGAGTGGGAAGACTCTCCCACGCCCAGCTCCGAGCTGTTGCTGGGATCTTTGAAAGTAGCAGAGGGTCTGGGACAACTGTGAACCAGGACAGGAAATGCCAGTGTTCTCCCACCTCTTTCCCACTGAACAGACTTAAAACAGGGAGTGGGCAGAGCCCATATGGAAGCGCGAGTGCCAGGCACTGTGGGGTTGGAAAAAATGACCCTGCAGGGCAGAAGAGGGGTCTGTGTTCTGAGCCTTTCTCATTGCTCAGAGGTCTACCTGCCCCTGAGCCCTGCCAGTCCCTACAACTACCAGTCCTGCGCGGGCTACAGGAGAGTGGACCCCTCTTAAAGCCTCATCCAGCCCAGACTGGCTTCAGCTCCCCCAGACAGGCTGCAAAGCCTGTTAATCTGCATCCAGAGCAAGAATCCCTTAATACACCACAGTGTCTCTAAGCCTGGGAAGGGTGGGGCAGCAGATAGGAAATGGCTTTGCCCTCTGTCCAACTCTGAGGCAACCCACCACCGTGAGCTCAGAGAAACAGCAGTTTTGTTTTGGAAACTGGCACCCAGTGCAGACTCACTCCTGGAAATGAATTTAGGCCCCCCATCCCCAGCTGCAGTGCTCTGCTTCCAGCCTGCCCGCCAGCACCCCCTTCCAGCTGCCCCTCTCAAAGGCACTATTGTGCCCGTCTGGCACCGCAACAGAGGAGGGCTAAAGAGGAAGAAAACATTTTCTGCCCATGGGATGTTCTCTAGCAGGTTGTGTGTACATGGCTTCCACACTGCATTCCTTGAGCCCACACAGACCTGCCAGAACTCCCTCATCCCTGCCAGAGATGGCAGAGCCTGCCAGCCCAGTGGCCCACCACAGCTCCCCGTCCAAGAAGGAGGAGTGCACAGCTGGGTGGACAAGGCTGGCAGAACAGGGGAGGCAAGTGCCATGGTGACACTTTCTCAGCACAGCACCCACTAGCCAGCCAAAGCAAATTCTGAACTTGGAATCTCAGAATTGGAAGGAGATTTGGTCCCACTTACCACTCAATAAAAGATTCATTCTCGCACATGCAAGGAAGTGGGGCTCCAGCCTCCTCCTCGATGCTCCAAGAAGAGGAAGCTCACTGTTTCTCACAAAGGCTGTCCCATTGCTGGATAGCACTGACTTTCCTGATGTTCAACAAGAGTTGTATGTTCCATTTCTCACCGCCTGCTTCCCTAGTCGGCACTTAGCGTGATGCTTGGAACACAATAGCTGTCCATAGGTGCACAACTGAAATCCCCATGCAACAGGCCTTTTTTCATCCCTTAGAGTCACACAAAACATACCTCCTCGCTCTTCCCTAGAACTGCCTTCAGAAGGCAGGGTGCTCCTACATATTGTCTTGCATTAACCTTCACTGAGCTACACATCCCCAGCTCCTTATACACCTCGATAGACAGACCCATAACTATCCTAATAGCTCATCTCTTGACATTGTTTGCAGTGCCTGCCTTAAAATGAAAAAATCGAATCCCATGTACCCAGAATTCTGTAAATGTGATGTCAAAGGTAACGAAGCATAAGCGTAACAGGCATCAGGTATGCGTTCTCTGTTCTCTCAGCTGGGTTGGCTGCTTGTTTCTGCCACTTGTATCTAATGCAGGAAAGCTAAAGGTTAATGAAGATAACCACAAACCCAGATGAATTTGGAAAAGAGCTTAGTGTGACTTGAGTCAGTGTTTCCTCATCTTGAAAAGGGAGGCTACAAATACTAACATTGCAAAGTCATGAAGATCTGAAGTACTTGCTTCATAACAGTTACTCAATAAATGATATATAGTAAGATGAATAACATTGTGGCCATATGTTAGCTACTGCCCACAAGTCATCAGCTCCTAAACCAATGTTAAAAAGCTGCTCCAAATGTGCAGGAAGCCACTGTCCTGGAAGATTCACCTCCGTGCCAGGCCAATTTTTGCGGGTAGATAGTACTAGACTGTCTTTCCAATAATACTATCGCCAATCATCAGCAGCACTCAATATAGCACCTTTTCTTCTCTGCGTATATCAGATTATTAACCCTAAAAACATTCTCTCTAGTTCTTCTCTAGGGAAAATAGATATCATTGTTAGCCCTGGCTGTTTTTCTTTCACTCTCAGTAAATTTCTCTATTCCGGCCATAGGCCCTGCAGATATGAAGATATCTACTTCCTTTTCTGTCTCATTGCTTCCAGCCAGTGGTGAGCTTGAGCCAGCCTGCCTGCTGGTGCATCTCTGCCCAAATCTCAGGGATGCCTTTGAGTGCTTTCAAATTGGCTATAATGAGAGTATTTGATAGACTACAATAACCGAGTTGCTTTTTGTCTCTGTTTTCCTGAAAAGCCTATTGTTACACATTCAGCAGCACACCAGGCCTCCAGAATTGACCTTGTCTGGGCACCTTGAGGACAGGGACCCTGTCCCATTTCTGCTCCATCCCCAGAGTCCAACAGAGAATAAGTAGCTTCTCATTATTCTTGATGGGTGAATGGGTGCCTTTGTCTTCTGTCTCTTTAATGCCTTTCTCATATGAAACATGCTCATGTGCCCTGTTCTTGTTAGCAGGTGTTTGGGAAGGGATTTCCTTTCGCCTTGGCCAGAGGACAACTTTATGCAGAGTTGAATTAACTTTCCATAGCTCTCCCCATCCTGGATTCTGTCAGCTTTACTTGGTCATTATATTTATCCAGAGAAGTTGGGAGAATTCATCTGGAAGGAAGGAAACCTCACCAGATTTCTTCAAGTAACAGCTTGGTTTTTCGTCTTAAGATTTGTCCACACATGCATTCTTTCGATTCACAAATAATTATACTGAACACCAGGTACAGCTAAGATATGCCAGGATCTATGGAGAACACAGAGCTGTGCAGGTATGGGCCCCACCTTCTGTGAGCTCCAAAGTCTTCTAAGGGACAAGCAAATACACATAACACATGGCAAAAGATGCATTCCCTATACCAAGGGAAAGCAAAGCAATGAAAATCAGAGAAAGGGAAGATCACTTTGTAGCCAGAGCACTCGGAAGAACCTCATAGGCTCAGTTGGAAGGATGCAATTCTGCTAGACATAAAAGGCTGCCAGGCAAATGTGGCAGAGTGCACAGCAGAGACTTAGGAGGCCCCAACTCTGTGGCCTCTACACAGAACAGTCCAGGCTCCCGCAGGTGGCCTGTATTGTCTTCTTTGGCTGCTCTCCTTTCCAAACCTAGGGGACCCTATGAGGCCCCACTTTCCAGGGTTCAGCTTTCCTCCTGGCAAATTCAGAGAGATCATCTCCTCTCTGCCCACCCTGGCAGAAACGTCCCCACTGTGACTGGGCACAGTGACCCCAACTGTGTCCTCTCCTGGGCCCCACAGGACCCTCGGCCTCCATGAAAGAGGCAGAGGAGCTGGTGGTGTAGCTCAGAGGTAGACAGCTTGTGTAGCAAGCTCAAGGCCCTGGGCTCCATCCCCAGAACTACATGGAGGCAGGGCAAGAAAAGTCAGCCAGGTGTGTATCAGGCACCTGTCTGCCCTTCAGGGTCTACCCAAGGTTCTGACTCAGAGCCAGGCAGCAGCGGAGGGCACCTCACCTCCTGCCCCAGTCATCAGTACCTTGGTCAACTAGGTCAGGATGGGGTCCCTTCCCCATGGTGTCTGATCTGTTGGTTTCTCTAGATGCAGCCCAGAATTTCCCTTTTTCCCCCTTCATCCAGTTCTCTCACTCGCTGGGAAAGGACAGGACCCCAGGATTGTCCCCAGGCCAATTCCCCTCACTTCCTTCAACATCTTCTCTTCCATTCCATCTACTTCCATCTTAGCCATCCCCAATTTCCTCTTCCTGCTGTACATTCATTCATCCCACAAGTCTTAATGGAGTATCTTCCCTCACTCAAACATACAGAAAACCTTATCCTCAATCGTGTAACCCCTTTCGATCTCAACTTTCCTCTCCAGTCCTGCCTGCCACCAAACCACACGGCTCCTCTGACTCTATTCCATTACTGTCACCACCCCCAAAGACTCGAGTGTCCCTGGTTGAGTCCTAGCTCTTCCTTGAAATAGCTGTGTGATCTGGGCAGGCCACTTGCCAACTTTGAGCCTCATCCTTCTCATTTTGGTAATTAAGAGTGATCCCCAGTGTTCCATCTGGGTTTACCATTCTGTGCTTCAGCTTCCATCCAGGGCTTGGAATCTCTGTTCGTGGAGGCACTCACGACTTCCTGGTTGTCAGTCCCAGTGACCATAGGTGTAAGTCCAGATCCGCTGGCTCTCATTGACCATGTAACATTGGGACATCTCCTTCCCCTCTTTAGCGTCGTCTATAAAAGGAGGTCCTTGGACTGGGTGACCCTTCAGGCCTTTGACTCCATAAGAGTTCAGATGCAGAGAGGAGAGGAAGAAAGATCCCTTTTGGAGAATGGACAGGGAAGAATTCATGGCAACAGTGGCATCTGTAAAGATTTGGAAGAAGTGTACTAGGGCATCCTGTCTTTAGAGGACCATGGTACTGCGTCTAGGCAAGGATCATCACTGGCTGATTAAGAAATACAGTGCGAGGGCTGGGGATGTAGTTCAGTGGTTCTACCACCTGCCTTGCAAGCACAAGGCTCTGAGTTCCATCCCCAGTACCAAAAACAAAACAAAACAAAACAAAAATAAAGAAATACAATGGGAGGTTTAGGCTGCCGGCACCTGAACCCAGGGATAGATCTGAACACCACAAAAGGGGGCAGGGGAGCAGAACCAAATTATATGCCTCTTAATGAGATGTAACAGGAAGTACATAGCCCCAGTAATGAAGTATTCATGCCAAAAGCCAATCATAAATCTGATCAAACCTCTAGATCTAAAGGGATTAATTTAGTGAAAATATAGGGAATAGACTGGGAATATGTTTAAAAGACACCGCAGAGATGTAGTCGGCAAAATCCAGAATGTCAGGAATCCCACAGCCCTACTCCTCCAAGCAGGGTGAGTGTTAGAAATGCAAAGTCCCAAACCCAGAAGTGATTTGTACATACAACGTTTGTTGGAATTTTTTTGTTGTTGTTACTGGGGATCGAACTCGGGACCATGCTCTTGCAAGGCAGGTGGCGGAACCACTGAACTAAATCCCCGGCCCCCATACAAAGTTTGTAGAAACCTTGCTTTTCCAGACAAATGGCCCATTTCTTTAAATAAATTAGACAAAGAAAAAAATCTGGGATTTACAAATCATAAGAAGCCCAAAAGCTACATCAACTAAATGCAGTGTGTAGACCTTTCAGACATACCAGCTATTTTTTTTTCTCAAATGAGACTATCGAAGAAAATTGAATAATTACTGGATATGTATTGATATTAAGGAACTATTGTGATTCTTTAAAAGTGATAATATTGAGGTAATTCTTTTCATCTAAGCCTTGCATTTAAAGATACACAAGTATTTGTGTATAAAATGATAGAAAATCAGGGGTTTGCTGTAAAATAGTTCAATGTGAACGTGATTAGCCGTGCGTTGCTAATTGCTCAGGCTGGGCTTGAGGGTTAAGTGGGGATTTATTATTCTCTCTTCTTTCCTATATGTTTGGAAAGAGCCATAATAAAAAGATTCTAAAAGAAAGACCTAGGAGTCATCGAAGACGAGAGGGATAAATTAGGATAAAGAGAAACGTCTAGGGCTGGGGATTTAGCTCAGTGGTTCCACCGCCTCCTTCCCAAGTGGAAGGACCCGAGTTCGATCCCTGGTAAGGAAAAAAAATAAAAAAGAGAGAGAATTGTCTAGCTGAAAGATGACGGAAGTCCCCACAGCCCTTGAGGTCCGGGTTCCCCTCCAGGGGGGTGCCCTGCAGGAGGTCAGAGCAGAGCTGCCCTATGTGGCTGTGAAACACCACAAGGTGCCTCCCAAACCAAGGACATCCGCCTGATCCGTGGCATGGTGAGTCGGGGTTAGAAGAAAGGAGAGTTTCCTAGTTGACAAAAACTGAAACAGGTCGTCACAGAAATTGTGAATTCTCTCTGAGGACTTTCAGAAGTAGGTTCCTGAGGTCTACCTGCAGGCCTGGTCCGACCCCGGGCAGCAGGAGGGGCACAGAAAGACCCAAGGTGGGGTGGTCAGTGCCCTTGCCCTGGGTCTCTGGCAAGTCCAGGTTCTGCCCAGAATTGTGGGATCGTGGGGATCCAAGACGCGCTTTCACCTGCTAGCCTGGTCCCTAGTTACCTGCCACCGCTGGCTCGGAGAGAGCCCTTAACCCGCCGCGCGCGGGCTGTGATTCTTTATGCTGCTGCTAGACTTAGAGCAACATTAAACTTCCAGCTGTTGTTTGAATAATTGAAATCTCTCACTACTACTCTATACTGTATCGAAAGTGGCACATCGATTTTAGATATTAGTATTATTATACCTTGACTCTGTGCCAGGTTTTTTTTAAGTATATACTCGAAACAGTCCTTGGCCAATAGTAACCCACCAAGGTTTCCTTCTTCCCTACTGCAGTTTTAAATGCACCCTGTCCACTTCCTCTCTGGCCATAACCAGCTTGAAGTGCTAGCTATTAACTTGGTAAACTGTTAACCTTTCCCTGGGAGGGCGGCCATTCATTCTCACTCTGCTTTCTGAAAGACACCCAGTCTCATTGGATTCTTCCTGTACCTGGGGCAAATAAAGGTGGCAGGAGCCTGGGGTCTGTTTGAAGTTGATGTTCAGTTGATCTCCCGGCCTTAAGGTTAGCTACCATGCCCAAGGCAGATCAAGAGAGAACTTACAGGCACTTGAAGTCAAGTTGCTGGATAAAACTCTAGATGTCAGTTAAGGACCACACTGACAAACTCAGGGAAGAGGGCCACTTCCATCGAATGAGAAGCAAATGGAAAAATATCATTCCAGTTTTCAAAAAATAGGAAAAGGATATGGTCTGGAAACCACGTATTGATATACTTCAGTCCCTGGGTAGATTCAAGAACGCTTGATTTACACACAGATACTAGTGACTTAATATGGGTTCTCTTATTCCTTTCTTGATGGAGATTGTAGAAGAATGCTATTTGATCTCCACACAATGTCATGTTTTAGTAAAAAGAACATGAAATAGAGGTCTAGAGACCTAGATTTTAATATAGGTCCATGGTTAATAAATTGAATCATCACAGAAATTTTTTAATGTCACGAGGCCTCATTTATGAAAGAGAGGTAGGTTAGTCACCTTTCTGTTGCTGGGATGAAATATACCACATAAAGGAGAAAAGGTTTATTTTGGCTTCAGAGGATTCAGTCCACGGTTGGCTGGCTCTGGGCAGAAACATCCTGGTGGAAGGGTGAGGCAGATGAAAGCTGCTCATTTCGGGCCGGGGATTTGGCTCAATGGTTCTGCCACCTGCCTGCCAAACGCAAGGTTCTGAGTTTGATCCCCAGTACCAAAAAAAAAAAGAAAGCTGCTCATCTCTGCTTCCAGGAAGCAGACAGAAGGGAAAGGACTGGAGAATAGATAGACCTCCCAAAGGCATGCCACCAGTGACCTGCTTGCAACAACCCCATCCCCAATAGCTCATTCAGTTATGAACTCATCAATGGATTGCGCCATTAATAAGGTTCGTGCCCTCCCGTCATGATCCAATCAACTTCCAAAAGCCCCACCTCTGAAAACATGAGATTTGGGGGGAACATTTTCCATCTAAACTACAGCAATAAGGCATATTCTCTGAGGTCTTGCTCATCTCCTAAGTTCCATGATTCCACCTTGTAATGAAAGGTGGGCTGGCAACAGTACACTCCTGAAGATGCACCCCCAGTAAACCGCCACACCTGCGGGCTGTTCCTGTACCATGGATGCTGTGCTACAATGCCTGAGGAGAGGTACTGGTCCTTGGTTCTGCCCTTTCTATACAGGTATTAGTGACTTCATCTCCAAACAATAGGCATGCTATGACCAGGGGTCACAGAATGAAGATCTCACTGAGCTGGAGGAGACTTAGATTGAAAGCCAGATTAAATTAATTGATATTAATGTAAAGCCCTAGGCCTAATTTTTTTTTTTAAACCTTCACAAGTTCAGGCTAGGGAAGAGCTGGCTGAGCAGGCTGGTGCACCTTTTATATTTAACAGTAAGGATAATGGTAACAGATGGCATGTGTTGAGCTCTTCCATGGGCTTTGCACATTATCTCATTTCTGGGGCATGACAGTGTCATAGAATTTCAGCCCAGGAAGTGCTGGTGTCATTGCCACCTGTCCTGTCAGATCCTGTCTCTGGTGTTGCTGTCATTGGTGGGTGACAAACTGGAGTGTGTGCAGATCAGGACAGCCCGGGGGTGGGGGGTCTGAAAACCAGGTCCTCAGGGGACGGTTAGGAGAGCTGACCGTTCTCAACCCGGAGGCTGCACAGCCAGACTGTGGTGTAAGAGGGGGGAGAAATAAAGGCGTAGTTAAGACAGGTCTGACTGCTTGCTGTCAAATCCGTGTGCTTCTGTGTGTCAGTTGTGTGACACTGAGCAAGTTAGCCTCCTTTGTGCCTCTGTTTCCCCAAACGTAAAGAGAGTGTGGTCATAGTGACCGGTAGAAATGTCACAAAGATAATCAATGAGGTGTTCAGAAAAGCTAATGTGTCAGGCGGCAGTGCTTGGTATACAGGCCCAGTGGTGACTGCCACTGTCATCCTGTGTCTGGTGCGCTGGTTCCCTGGAGGAGAAAAGAGGGTCATTCTGCCTTCAGGAAGGGAAGAGGGCCAATGGGTAGAAGCAAGAAGAGAGAATATAGAGCTACCTAAAGAGATCTTTCAAATTCTCCAAACTTCTCAATGGAAAAATAAGCTCCCAGTTAGGAGAGCAGCTTGTCCTGCAGTGGGGAAACCAGTTAGGGAGATGACGAGATAGCATCAATCAAGAACTTCAAAGAAATCAGGAGATGAGGCAATATGAGGGGTAACAAGCCCTACCTTTCCAACTCTCCTCTGATGAAGCCTCTAGAAGGTGAGTTTGTAGGAATTTTAGTCCATTTTCTGTTGCTACTACTGAATAATGCCGACTGGGTAATTTTAAAAGAATGAAGAAGGTTCCTTCCTCTCACAGTTCTGAAGGTCCAGTGTGGAGCTGCATCTGGTGAGGTCCTTCTTGCTAGTGGGGACGTTCTGCAGAGTCTGAAGCAACATGTGGGTCTCTCATCCTTTTTTTTTCCCCCTAATACTGTAGATTGAACCCGGGCCTCCCCCATGCCAGGGAAGCCCTCTACTACTGAGCTATATCCCCACTCTTTTGCTTTTTATTTTGAGACCGCAAGCTCCAGGTCTCTCTGTAAGTTGCTCGAGCTGGCTTCAAATGTGCAGTCCTCCTGCCTCATGCTCTTAGCTGGGATTACAGACATGTACCACCTCTCTCTACCTCTTCCTATAAAGCTGCTAAGGCCAGCATGTCCTCCCACACACATGACCACACGTAACCCTGATAGCCTTCCAACAACCCTACCTCTTCATACTGTTACAATGAGAACCAGCTCGCATCATGCGTTTTGGCAGAAGTAGTCCAACCACAGCAATAGGGAGCCCTCATGGACAGTAGATTTTTACTGTATGCTTTTGATTTTTCCTTTCTCACAATACGCAAGATAAACCACATGGACATTGTAGTCAAATTCCTCAAGTTTGAAATCCTGCTCGGTTATTTATCATCTGTGTCATCTTGGGTAACACAACTCATCTTTCTGGGTCCAGTTTGTTCTTCTGTAAATGAAGTACGTGACTTACAATCCTGACTGGGGAAGATGGGAGTTAATACGTTTCTTGCTGTGTTGGTAAGCTTTATGTCAAAGTGAGCCATTTTAGAGTTAGGTGAGTCATGCAGACTGAAGCCCTCTGGCCTTCTGTACCTGGTGGGGGTGGAGGTGGTAGAAGTTGGGAAAGAAACTCTGCTACCTCAACAAGCACATATGCCAGATTTGCACTTACAATACAGATACGGGAGACAGGCAAATTCTGAAAGCTTTCCAAGTCTTAAATCTTGTACTTCTCACAGGAGTGAAATAGAGGGAAGTCAATGACATTTTTCTGTCACTTGTTGAGAATCTACTATGTGTTGGGTTCTGCATTCAGTGTCACTGTAAATCTTCACATTGGTTGGGAAGGGACAGAACTGATGATGATGACCTTGAAGTGGAGAAAAGCTTAGCGATTGACTTGGCGTCCATCCCTAGAACATTTCTAGACCTATGGAAGTCTTGTGTTGTCTTCCCCAGAGCTCTCCAGGCCTAGATCTCCCCATCTGACTACAATGACTGAAGCACTGAGCTTGAGCAACTTTGCCCAAGAAGTTTCTGACAATGACAGAGTGGTGGCTGAGGACCTGTCACATCCTTGAAAAGAGCCCCAATATCCCTCTCTCTCTCTCTCTCTCTCCACCTTGGGTTACAATCCACTGGGGACACTAACAGATGGCCTTTGCTCTGTGTTCCCAGTGTGATGGAGTTGAGGTAGACCTGAGCAACATCTTCCTCGAAGGCATTGCCATTCTCAACATTCCCAGCATGTACGGAGGTACCAATCTCTGGGGAGAAACCAAGAAGAACAGGGCTGTGATCCGGGAAAGCAGGAAGAGCATCACTGACCCGAAGGAACTGAAATTCTGCGTCCAAGGTAAGCCAGGCATGAGGCTAGTTGCTCTAGGGTTAGGGTTAGGGTTAGGGGAGAGCTGGCAAACCACATCAGGACCTCAGTGGGCTCAGTGAGGCCCACTAGCCCGGCAGGGATCTGGTGCTCTGAAGATGCTGCAGTGCCTTATCACCCCTGCTGTTGATAATGTACACGCTAACTGAGAAGTCAAGAGTCACAGAAAGGGAGTAAAGGCAGTCGATAGTCGAACTGTGAGACCCCATAAGGTCAGCTATGTCAAACGCTGCTACTGTCACACTTACCAGTGTCCCCAGTGTCTGCATCTAGTAGTCTTTTCTCAGCTTCCACCTCACTGCACCTGCAGTGGCACTGGACCCAGTTGGCACTCCTTCCTGGGAATGCTTTGTCTTCTTGGGTTCGTCTCGCTACCCTCCTGCCTCACTGGTCACTTTTGAATCTCTTTCCTTTCTGTCCTCTTGATGTCAGAGGGTCCCCACACAGGGTCCTTGACCCCATTTTCTCTTCTCTGTGCTTGCCCCCTTGATGACCTCATCCACTCATGAGACTTTAAATACCACGTGTGCCCATGCTGCCTCCAAACCTATCTGCATCCTCCTGAGCCTTGTGCCCCTGTCCCCAGCAGGTTGTGCAGAATCTCTGTGCCGTACCTCACAGACACCGCAAGCTCTGCATGTCCACAACTGAACGCCTGCTGTCCCTCCCCCACGCCTTGTCCTCTCGAGTTGGTGGCAACCTGGACCCTCCTGGTACCCAAACCAAAGCATTGGCACCATCCGCAGCTCCTCTTTTTATCTAACATCTCACATCCAGTCAGTGAGAAAATCTGTTAACTCTACTTTTTAAAAATATCCACCTGCTTTCCTGCCACCTTGATCTAAGATGCCGTCTTCCATCCTCTGGCAGAGATTACCGCTGATCTTCTGGGTATTCCCCGCTTCCACACCTGCTAAGTAGAGTCTGTTCTCACCATTGCATCAGGGACCCCTGTGAAAATATGTCAGGTTGTGCCACTCCTCTGCTGAAAATCCCTCGGTGGCTCAGAGTAAAAGCCAAGGGTCTTAGTGTGACCTGGAGTCCATGAGGCTTGGCCTCCCCCTGTCTCCCAGACCTTTATTTTTTTCTAGTACTAGGGATTGAACTCAGGACCTTGAACTAAGCTACATCCTCAGCCCTTTGTTGTTGTTGTTGTTGTTGTTGTTGTTGTTCATTTTGAGACAGACTCTCATTATGTCACTAGGTTGTGCAGACTGGGCTCAAATTTGGGATCCTCCTGCTTCAGGCTCCCAGAGTGGTGGGATTGGCAGGCGTGCACGAATGTGCTAGCCAGACCTCATCTTTTGTGACAGTCCCTTTCACCCTGCCCCTGCCACCCTGGTTCCTGTACACAGCAGGCTGCTTCCATGAAGCCATTGTCCTTTCAGTCTGGAAAGACAGAGCAGTGTGCCTTAGAGGCCATCAGCTGGTCCCTCCGCTTGTACCCCCACAGAACACAGAAGACAGCTTTCTGAGAGTGTCCTGAAAACCACCTTCACTGCAGCCGCTTAGCCCCTTCCACAGTGACTCAAGTGGGGACTCAGTCAAAGCTGGGAGCTGATTCCTCTGCGGATTGTTTGATCTTCATGGGTTCTCAATGGCCCAGTGGGGAGCTGGAGGACAAAAGTGTGTGTAACACCATTATCCAAGACCCTATACAGGCAGCCAGGGCACTGGGTTCTCATCTAAGTGTTGCTACCAACCTGGTTTATTTTGTTGTTGTTGTTGTTGTTGTTGTTTGTTTGTTTGTTGTTGTTTTGGCACTTCAGTTTTCTTTGCTATAAAACCAGCATCTCATGTAAAAGCTTTGATAGCTGGATGAATGGGATTGAACTGGATCACTGATTCTGAAATCAGGCCTGCTTCTTGAAAAGGAAGCGTCCCAGACCCCATCTGATCTATCTAAGGAAACTCTTGGTTGCTTCCTAGAAATTTCAATTTGTGGTGAGTTCACTACATGATTCTGATGGGCTGCTGCGTTTGAGAGCCACTGATACAGACAAATAAATGCCCACAGGCTCTTCCTAGTATTTCGTGGATCTGGGTCTATGTTGTTGGATGTCCCAGGCTATAATTGCTGAAGTTCGAGTGATTCCACCAGTAAAGAGACAAAACTTGGGTCACCATCAAAGTGATTCGCTTGCTTTGTACCCATGTTTTAGACCATCAAGTTGTTTTATACCTGGGTGAGATCATTAAGTAATACCATGCCCACACCTCCATCCTTTAAGAGAGGAAGTAGGAATTTTTATTTCTCTGTTGTCCTTCTAGGGCCCCTTTATTTTGTACAGTAAGCTTTTCAATTTGTATAAATTATTAAACTGAATAATGTGTTCCTCCTTCCTCCCTTGGCAGGGGGAGTTATGAGTGCTAGCAGAGGGTGGGGGAGTGCTGAGGTTGTATAAAGTTCCTCCAGATTTTCCCACCCTGGTGCTCCTGCATCAGCCCCCACCCTGGCATCCAGCTCTATCAGAACTGAGAAGGGAATGAGTGGAGCAGGATCCTCCCCTCCCCCCACCACAGGGCTTGGGGAAGCTCTTGCTAGCAGAGGTCGTGTTAAAACTCAAGATCAACCTTCATCTTCCCCTAAATGTCTGATTTTCTGTCTTCCTCTTCTTCACGCCAAAGTAAAGCATCTGCTGATTACTGTTGACCATCATGTACAGGAACTTTCTTCCCCAAATCCCCCTTTCCCAGCCCCAGAATCTGCTTTCAGAGCTAAAACTGAAGCCACTTCCTTTTCTTTAGCTGAGGACATGAGCTGCTCAAAGCCGAGGCCAAAGAGGAGGGCCTGGCTTCTGGGCTTTGCAGAGAGACAGCAGCCTTGAGCTAGCTTCGTAAAAGGACCGTGATCTCGTATAAGTTGAGCTGTTCATGGGCAAAGCTTAAGAGGTAACTTATTTATTGGAAAAGCATTGTTGGCCTGGGAGAGAGATCTGGATTCCAGTCCAGACTGGGCCTCTCACTAGTATGTGACCTTGGGCGTGTCTCTTCACTTTCCTGGGTCTCGATTTTCCTTATCCATAAAACAAGCAAGCCGGGAAATCATATTTTGAGATTACTTACAGTTCCACAAAGTGAAAGTATGGATATATTTTGTCTACATTAACTCCTTTGTGTACAGAGTTGTACACACATTTTTCCTTCTTTCTTGTGTGTTTTGTCCTAAGACTTAGAGGCTGGTGGTGAGTGTGTGCAGGCTCTTTATTTGGGGGGATTCTTTAGTCCTTGGCGGTTTCATTGGGACTGGAAGAGAGGGCAGAGTCAGGAGAAGGTAGTGGAAGAGAAAGGGTTTTATCATTGAAGTGCAAGAGGAAATGACGGTAGAAGAGTTTACTGTCATATTGTTCATCATAGATCATTCTTTCTCCTGGAAAAAGCAATCCAAGTAAGAAGGCCCTCAACATTAGCATGAATGAGTTCTATAAAAACACTGCCTAATGAATAAGCAACAGAGCACAGGAAAAAGCTCTAGGCTTGCAGGTAGATAACAAGGTTTTAAGCTTGGGCATAAAATATAAACCATGAAGGTTTTTAGCTTTGTAAACCTTGGAAAATTCCCTACATCCCTGAGTCTCCACTTCCTCATCTATAAAATGAGCATTATAATACCCAGCTTGATTTGAAAGTGAATGGGCATAAAATTGCCTGAACCACAGGATAAGCTCAAACTTATTAAAAAAAAAAAAAAACCTTCAGTCCTAATATATGCTGGCACATGTCTGTTGAATTCTGAGTTTGGTTGGTTTGGTTTGGTTTGGTACCACTGGAGACTGAACACAAAGCTCCATCTGCAGCCCTTTTTCACTTCTTATTTTGAGACAGCATCTTGCTAAATCCTTAAGTTGCCCAGGCTGGGCTCGAATTTGTGATCCTCTTACTTCAGCTTCCCAGAGTGTTGGGATTACAGGCATGCACCACTACACCTGGCTGATTTCTGGCTTTGAAGCTCTTGTCATCAGCATTACCATCTACCTGCATTTCCACTGCGAAAGAGCAGAGCTCCAGCAAACTCTAGCCCAGCCTTCATCCTAACATGATAAACTTTTACCATCAATCGTAGCCATTGTCAGCTTTCCTAGACTTTTCAGACTCCAATGATGGAAGCTGAGAGTAACTCATCTTTGCATTCCCAGTGGCTGACCCCTGTAGTTACTCAAAAAAAGGTTGCTAGATAAATGATAAACACATGACATTGGTTACTTTTAGTTTTTGTACCAACAATAAGGATAGTGAGAAATAATCTTGTTTTTATATTTCATTGCAACTTGCAAATCATTTTACATATATTAACTTAATGTAATCCTAACCAAAAATTCATGACCAGCATTATGCCTAGCTAAGATCATATCCCTATTTCACAACAGAGGGGGAACAAAGGTTCAGAGGCTGAGAAGGACTTATACAATTTATGTACAGGAAAGCATCAGAAGCAAGACTCACGCCCATGGTTCCTAGCCTATCCCAAAATGGCTAGCATCCAACTAAAAAAGTTATTGCAGAGGCTAATGTATTTCATGTACAACCAGTTTGTCACAACATAGGAAGCATTTAGACCCAGTCTGAAGAAGGACTGCACATCTACTTTTTGAAATTCAGTTCTTCCTGCAAGGCCTACCCAATGGTCATCTCCTCTGAAGTCTTTGGTGTTCCCTCAGAAACAAGGCTACCCTCTGAATTCCTAGAGCACTGAATTTTGCCTTCTATCTCACCAGCACACTGGCTATGAGTTGTTGGTGTGTCATGGGCGTGTGTAGTCTCCTTATATCTCTCCTTTGCCTGGCCCTGGAAAATAAGGAGCATATGCTGTTTATATTTGTGTCCCTTTCAAAGACCTCACCCTGGCTGCCTCACAATGTTCTACAGCACTGTTTGCTTGGGGCGGGGGGGACCCTTGTCTTCTAGCAGAATGGGCAGCAGATTCTGGAGTGGAACAGGAACAGGTAAAAAGTGAAAAAATCTTGAAAAAAAAAGTCAAGAGTTGTATGTATTTGTGAGACTGAGAATTTAGCTATTAAAAACCCATTTGAGGGCCAGGGATTTAGCTCAGTGGTTCCGCTGCCTGCCTTGCAAGCACAAGAACCCAAGTTCGATCCCCGGTACCAAAAAAAAAACCCATTTGAGGGCCAGGGATTTAGCTCAGTGGTACTGTACCTGCCTCACAAATGCAAGGTCCTGAGTTTGATCCCCATTACCAAAAATAAATAAATAAACATAAAAACCCATTTGATAAGTAAGGTGTGTTGGCCATCTTCAAATAAGGAATTCAGACAGAGCAGAGAGCAGCAGTCTCCCACGTTTTTGGCATGGGGCACTGGTTTTATGAAAGAGAATGGTTTCTGGTTGATTCGAAGAAGCCTACAACCTAGATCTCTTCACATTCGCAGTTCGCAGTAGGCTTTGAAGTCCTGTGAGAATCTAATGCCACCGCTGATCTGACAGGAAGTGGAGCTCAGGCAATGAGAAGGGGCTATGAATACAGATGAAGCGTCTCTGCCAACTGCCACCTCTGCCACCTCCCACTGTGCAACCTGGCTCCTAACAGGTCACAGACCAGTACCAGTCTGGGGCCTGGAGTTTAGGGACCCCTGACTTAGAGGACTTGCAGGTGAGGGCCCATGGTGGAGCAAGATACTCACCACTGAATAAGAGTTCAGGGGGCCCAGGCCTCAATGCCACCACCACCCTGGCTCCCTTGTAGCCACTGTGGAGTGGGGGAGCCTGGCCTTAATAAGCAATCCCACACAGGGCTGGGGATTTAGCTCAGTGGTTCCACTGCCTGCCCCACAAGCGGAAAGACCCAAGTTAGATCCCCGGTACGAAAAAAAAAAAAAGCAATCCCACAGATAGGCATCTAAATGGGAGCTGTGCTAACTGTGCAAAAGAAGAGGCACGTGGCTGCCCAGGTCCGACTGGGGCTCACTAGCCTGGCACTCAAACCAACCAACATGGCCTCTCTGCAGGCAAATGCATGGAGTGGCCAGATCTGCCCTCCCAGATGTGGAGGCTCTTCCTGGGGAGGGGAATCCCTCCTGTTGGCAAATTAGTCGACTCTGCTCCTTTGCAAGCATGTGTGGTCCAGTCATCTATGCACTTTGCCTATGTAGATTTCACTAACTGTGTGAACTAGGACTTGAATCCTAAAGCACGGGAGGGGATACCAACCACCCATCTCTCAGATTCATACTCTCAGGTAAAAAAAAAAACAAAAACTAGTGCTCAGCTGAGGTACCCAAACTAATTGTGAGCACAGGGTCCATTGCTTCTTGTGGCTGTCATCTCACTTTATAAAACCAGAAGAGAATGTGGCCTGGTGGGTTCAGGAGCTATGCAGGGTTGCTCCTGAGTTTCCAATTCAGTGGAGATCCAGTGGTCCGAGTAAACAGTAGTCAACTGCTACTCTTTGGGGTTGGAAACAAATTTAAATGTTCTTTGAAATTATGCATTGAACAGAAGTCTCTGGTTCAAGTTTCTCCTGTGGGCTGAGATAGAACAAAGCAAGTGCTCCCTAAATAATTTCAGGAGTACTAGGGGTGTGCACTGGGACTCCCCTCAGCGCTAGGAAGTAACCATGACAACATCCATGCCCTTCCTGTTTGATGTTTGCAGGCCTACAGAGAGATTTTGCTTTGCTTTTCATTAACAAAAAATCTTACAGCTTTGTCATTCAGTCCTTCAAGCAGCCACACTGGAATTAACACGCACCAGGCTCCACACCCGCCCACACTGCCTCCCCCATGGCCGCCTGTCCCCTGCCTGTGCCTCACCTGCTGCTCAAGCTGGACACTCAGAGTCAGGCGTTTCCCCCCACAGCTCCCTGGAGGAACTCTCCTATAATCTCTTTTTAGCGTGGAGCCACTCTTGCCAGACTGCAGGGCCCCCAGGAAGTCCCAGATGCTAGAGTCTCTTCCGTATCCCTGTGCAGGGCACAGTCTCTGAGACCTTTCCAAGGGCGCCTAGGAGTATGGTTGGACCAAAAGCACCCAGAGCCAGGAGCACCCAGAGCCATGAGTTGGGAGATTATTTCTCAGTTAGTCTCTGAGCAAAGTGGAATTTGTGAGTGTTGCTGGCATGCGATGTCCCAGGGCCTCGGAGCCAGCATCAGCCTGTATTGGGGAGCTCAGGAGACCTGCCTCCAACCCCTCTCTCCCCTTCTCTTGAGCTGCTTTCTGTTCCCAGCTCACTCGGTATCAGGCAGTGCCTGTGATCTGTTTCCACAGACCCCGCATCACATCTGGTACGGTTAAGGCAAGTGTGTGTGTGTGTGCGTGCGTGCGTGCGTGCGTGTGTGTGTGTTTGAAAGACAGAGAGACAGACACAGAGACAGAGACACAGAGACAGAGACACAGAGAGAATCTCACTCTGTAGTTTAGGCTGGTCCTGAACTCATGTAGTCCAGGCTCCTTGTGAACTTGCAGCGATCCTCCTGCCTCAGCCCTCAGCGCTGGGCTTATGGGTGTCTGGCTACCACACTCAACCTCATAGTTTAGGTATTTCTTTGCAGCTTCCAAATGAAGTCCACATGACATGGTTCTCAGATGCCTGTTTCTATAGAAACTGTGATGTTTTCTATGTAGTATTAAAATACTAGAGTCATAAGCCTCTTGGAACTTTAGAAATCATTTTGTTCTCTGATAAGGAAAGAGAACCAGAAAAAAGTGAAGTGGCTTTCTCTTGACCAACCTCAGCCTGAAATGCAGACTTTTTTGGTTCTCTGGTATAGGAGCTAGAAAATATTTTTCCTGAAGGGGCCATAACTGTTAAAGTAATTGGGTTCTCTGTGTGCTGTACAATCTCTGATGCAACTACTCAATTCTGTTTACATAGCATGAAAGCAGCCCGGGAAAACACGTAAATGAATAGACAAGGCTATGTCCCAATAAAGCTTTACTGATGAAAAAACAAATAGCAGGCTGGATTAGGCCCTATGGCCATAGTTGATCAATCAGCCCCTTGTTAGAACCTCTCATGGCGCATGAACCAGGAACATGGGCAATGCTTGGGTGCATATCAGAAATGCACTGTCACGGCCCACACCAGGAGCAGAGTCTGCATTTCCACAAGACTCACTCATGTTCATATATATGCTGACAGGTGAGAAGCGCCTGGTCAGTGGCCTAGGCTGCACCTGCTAAGAATGCCCAGAAGAAATTTATATATTCAAAAATGAG
Source organism: Heterocephalus glaber (assembly GCF_000247695.1). The sequence goes on from NW_004624730.1 coordinate 70,571,317, forward strand.
GCCCAAGGCAGTTAATGAAACTATCCCAGGTCACACTACATGGTGGATCTGGGACTAGAGCCCAAGTCTTAGTACTGGAAAGATGGAAGTCTTTTTGTACCAGAATACCCACCCTAACCCCAAGCCCGCCTTCCCCTCTCTGGTTATCCCTAACTCAACACAGAATCACTGCAAATTGAAAGAAAGCAACTGGTCCTTCTTCCTCAACTGACTTTTAAAGAAGAGGACTCAACTCCAGCAGTGTCCTCTTCCCCGCCCTCTCTACAAGACCTGGTAGGGGCTAGCCAAGGTGAAAATCTGCCTCCGGAGGCTGCTCACCATCTGCAGAGGGAAACTTGCTCACACAAGTTCAAGCTGGAATCGAACTCAACTTAGTTCCTGCCTCCGGAGGTCTGCTGCTCAAAATAGTACCACGAAGCAAAGGAATCTTTCACTCTTCACACACAGAAGAAAGATCTAAACTAGGTTCCTTGGCAGAACCAGACACCTCAGTTTTTCCCTCTTCTGCTTGCCCCATCTCCGTTCCCAAACCTGTTCCTGTTCCCCTGTAGCAGCTCTCGGGTCATGTAACGCTGTGCACCTCCTGAGACCACAACAAAACACCAAGCTCACCTTATGCTCTGCACACCCTGAACATTGGTGTTCTTGTTTCATTTCTATTTTGTGCAAGAAGTGTCTGTCTTAGCCAGTTTGGGCTGCTATAAGAGAATACCGTAGACTGAGTGGCTTAAACAACAGAAATTTATTTTTCACAGTTATGGAGATGAAGAAGTCCAGGATCAAGGAACCAGCTGATTCCTGGTGAAAGCCCAATCCCTGGTTTGAGGATGGACACTTCCATTGTATTCTCACATGGAAAGATCATTTCTCTCCTATCTCTTCTTAGAAGGGCACTAATTCCTTTCACAAGAGCTCCATCCTCCTGACCTAATTACCTCCCACAGACCCACCTCCAAATTGGGATTAGAGCTTCAACATATGAATGGGGGGGAGGGGTACAGACATTCAATCCATAGCAGTGTTTAATCTTAGCTGATAAATATATATTAGGCTGTTACTTATTGACTATTTATGGGACAAGCCTTGCATATTTAATTATTTAACCCATTTTATGTTTGAGGTCCCAGAAGCTTGGTGGGTTGAAGAGATGGGGCTGAGGGCTGGGAATTTAGCTCAGCAGCATAGTGCCTGCCTGGCAAGCACAGTCCTGAGTTCAATCCCTGGTACCAAAAAATAAAATAAAGACATGAGGCTGAGATCACACAGGAACATGTGATGGAGCCTGGATTCACACCTACCTGTAGGTTCTGAAGGTGTTCCAGGTACTGTGGAGGAGGAAACAAGAAGATACTTGAAGGTCCAGCCCTCAAGTGGTTCACAGTCTACTTTTCGACAGATGAGAAAGACATGTTAGGGACAATCAGGCTGATACTGTCACAATAGGCAAATGTCGTGGAGTAACGGAGCCAGGGAGTTCTTTAAGACCGTGGCAGGCAGGGAAAAGAGGGTCTCTCCTTCAGAACTTGATCCTGGCTGCCCTGCACTATGTCATAGACCACGTAGGCAATCAATAAATATTTGATGGCTCAATGAATGAACGAGAGAGAGAGAGAGAGAGAGAGAGAGAGAGAGAGCGAGAGAGTACTAGCACTTGGAGCTGGAAAGAATTGGAAAAGACAGTGAATGAGAGAAGGAGAACATGGGCTGGGGCCTGAGCACACAGAAATAGCAAAAGGGGAGACTGGAAAGATAGACACCCTTGAGTCATATGTCATGGAGTTTGTGCATGATTCTTTGACTATGAAGAAGAGAGAGTTTTACAAGCCAGGCAATAGGATCCGAGAGTCATGGACGGTTTCGGATAGAAGAAAGGGGAAAGCACCTGGCACCAAGGAGGCCAGTGAAGAAGCTAATGCAGAAAGTAGGTTTATAACTCTAAGGTCTTCGTTTGGGAATCAGAGGCCCAAGGAGAACGGACAGAAGCTAAGTGAGTAAGTGAGGAACAGTCAAAGAGGACACTGCCTCATGGGTGATTCCTCCTGCCCCACAAACCAGCCAAGACCCCCCTGCTTTTTCCAAGCACAGTTCAGCCTTCTCCTGCTGCCTGCACACCCAGCCCAGCCCCTACCGCCAGAGGCCTCCTTTGGCAGAATGGATGCCTTCCGCAGCGACCCCCACCCGTCCTCCTCCCGCACACTGCCAACACATATCTCTTCCCATTCTCAGGCCGATTCATCCGACACTTTGAAGCATCCACTTGACTCTCACACTAGATGCTTAAAACATTTTACATTAATCATCTCATTTCAGTTCCCCTTAGCGCCCCTGCCTTAGTCCATTTTCTGCTGTCATCGCAGAATACCACAGATTAGGAAGTTTATAAAGAAAAGGAATACATTTCTCATCATTTAGGAGGCTGGGAAGTCCAAGACTGAAAGGCCCCATCTGTGAGGGCCTTCCTGCTGCGTCAGAGTGGGGTGAAGGGTACTTGTGGCAAGAGAGAGCACACAAGGGAGAAAAGCAGTCAATCTCCCCCACCCTTTTAAAACCAGTTTTATATATATATAAAATTAATCCACTCATGAGGATGGAAGCCTCACGAACACCTAAACACCTTGCATTAGCCCCACTCCATGCCCCTCTTAATACTGTTTCGCTGACAATGAAATCTCAACTTGAGTTTTGGAGGAAACAAACATTTAAACCATAGCAACCCCTGAGAAACTCTAGAGATCAAAATATAGAGGTCCCAAGGAGGTTAACTGACCTGTCCAGGGCCACATTAATTGCTGGATGTGGGACTAGAATCCAAGTCGTAGGATTCTAAACACATAAACTAAGAAGACTTTTTGAAACTTTTTTTCTTTGGTACCGGGGATCGAACTCGGGTCCTTGTGCTTACACAGCAGGCAGCGAAACCACTGAGCTAAATCCCTGGCCCTCCAAGTCATAGGATTCTAAACCTAGGATTTTGTCTACACACACACACACCCACCCACCCACACACACACACACACACACCACAGTACCCTCCCTCCCCTACCTCTCCATTTCTGGCCAGTCCTGACCCAACAACCAGAAAAAGTCTCTCCCTGCCCTGAATCTCCTCTAACTTTGTCTTTCTGGGGTGAGTGGGTGTGTGGGAAGGTGCTATATGCATCCCTTTGAGCTGTGATCAATTTGGTCACTGTAGATCTCTGTGTTGTGCTTTATATAAGTCATGTCTGAGGGTCAGGTTGGAATTGAACTGCAAGTCTCACCAGTAATGGATGCACTTTATTCCAGATGCTGTATTTGGAATCGAAGCTCCTTGAGCTCAATGGTAAAGTGATTCCATATAACACACCAGCTAGTACTTTACCTTCAAGCTAAAGACCTGGGCTTTCTACCTAGTCAGGTCATGCTGCCTGGAAGTCTTCCCTGAGAGGAGGAGAAGCTCGCCTCACTCCAAGCTCACCTCCCTGCCTTCAGAAGGCGCTGTCACCCCAAGGAATTTTGTCTCCCCCATGAGTCCTTCAATCTGAGTTCGTTTCTTAGAGTTCTACAGACCTTGCTTTGAATTCTAGTTTTTGCACATGCCAGCTGTGTGATAGAAAGCAAGCTTCTTAACCTCATTGAGATTTAAAGATTTCTTACTTTATTTTATGTTGGAACAGTAGCTTGTATGTTTTTGTGTTGATCTGCATAGTAGTCTCCAACAGAGTTGCCACAGGGTTAAAAACAAAGGAGACCTCTGAAGCTCTAGGCCTGGCCTAGAGTTTGTGGCCAGCAATGTCCTCACTGGAATCGGGCCAAGTCCTGTAGCTCCACTGCCCACCTGCCATTCCAGGCCTTACCAGGCCTTTGGCTTCTCCTAGAGATGACGGAAACAGTCCCTCACTGCAGAGCCATTTCCGGATCTTCTCTTCCTAAGAAATTCCCCACCACATGGCCCTGCCTGCTGCCGTCCCTCCCCTTCTGAAGCACCTGGCCACCTTCATCACCCCGACCTGTCCCCAGTAGATAATGTCACACAATGCAGGCCATGATTTCAGGAGCCAACAACAAGGACCATTGTGGCCATGGGCTTTCTCCTGACCGGAGCAAGGCTACACTGAACCTTCTGTCTTCAGTGCACTACAAGCAAGGCAACGACTATTATGGCCTGCTCCTGACTGGGTCAGAAAACTAGGAAGAGAGCGAGTATCCTTAAGGATAAAGCGCCTCTACTTCAAAGCAGGGAAACTGGGGCCCTGAGAGGTGCAGTGATTTGCACAAGGTCACAGGCCTGGACAGCCAGAACAGAGACCCAGCTTCCAGCCATTCCCTTCCCATAGGCCCAGCAGCCTCACCACAGAACACAGTAGCTCTGGGCCACTTCTCCTTCCTAAGGGGTCTGGATCCACGGAGGTTATGCAGAGTCAAAGGCCACTCGAAGCCCTCTGTCTCCTTTGTGGTGCTCTACCAGCCCCTGAGAGCAGAAGAAACCTTTGAGCCAGCGTGATGAAGGCGTGGCACCCAGCAGGACCAGGGCTGTCAAATCCATGCCTTAAAGGTCTCCAGAGCCCCGCAAACAAAAGAAGACAACTTGGATTTATTGTTATTATTGTGGGTCTCTGCACACACACGCACACACACACACAGAAAGCTGCACAGAAAGGAAAGGAACTCATTTTCTAACCGAAGGTTTCCTCCCTCTTTAGAGTACAAGAAATAGAAATAGGGATGCCTCAACTTGCCAGAAGGGGTAGTCTTCCTAAAATCTCAGCATCACAGTGTCTCTATAGCTCTGCTTTTCTCCTCTTCAGGGCTCCCTTTTCCCCCTTCTTGTTCTACCCATAGCTTTCCTCCCTCATCCTCTCCGCCTCCTCTTCTTCCTCCTCCTCCATTACCTTCCCTGAGTTCCATTAATTACCAGGAAACATAAAATCACAGTGACAGCAGCTGTTTCCTGAGGGCCTCTGTGTGCTGCTCCAGTCAGATCAGGACAGGTACAGGGCACTGTGTGGCATCTCTTCTAAACATACAACAGCCCTGGCAGTAAGTTGTTACCTCTACATTTCCAGAGAAGTCAGTGCCTTCTCCACAATAAGAAGTGAGAGTGGGCGATCAGATTCAGAGCCAAGTCTGTCCCGAGCACTGCTCTTTGCTCTGCTACCTGTTGCAGGGTACACTGCTGTGCTGGCTTCCAGAATGCCAAGGAAGGAGCCCTCCTGCCTGTTCGGTTTGCTGCAAGGGGCCTTCTGCCTCTCTCCTCCTGGCTAGGCCAGGATCTCTAGGGAAAGCATGAGTCATAGACTATTTTTCCAGTTAGTTATGATCCGGATACCTGTGGGCCTGGTGCTTCAAGGGCCAGGAGGGAACACGAGGGTGGGGATGCAGTTTGGCCCTTGAGAGCCTTCCTGTTTTCCTTGCTCCTTTGTGTCCAGGGAGCCTCAGAGCCCCTCCTCTGCAGAAGATCAGGAAACAGTCTTTGGGGTTCACTCCATCTCCCTACTCCCAGGCTTTCTCAGGCTGCCATGCTTCCAAGCTGAGCCTTGAAGCTCTTGAGCCAGGAGCAGTGTTTAATCTGTGCCACCGTCCCCATAGGGAGCTTAGATGGGCTGATCAGTGTCAGGCTTTGCTGGGCTTCAGGCTCCTGAGCCGCCAAGGGCACGTGGCATGTCTCCATGGAAATTTGGAGGGAGGAAAGGAGCCCAAGGCCACGCCAGCTGCAGCCTTGGCAGCCAAGTCTACAGGAGGCCTGCCAGCTACCACGCACCTGTCTGGACTGCAGGGACTGACCTGGCCCCACTGCAGAGCAGGCCAATCTCTGTCCTTCCTTTCCCAGGTACCCCAGCACCTGTCAGCCTCTCGTAGCACAACTCTAAGGGACGTGGCTGTTTATAGAATGCCTTCATATTCTTTATCTCTTTTGTTCTTAAAATATCCCAGGGAAGCAGATTTTATCGTTATCCCTCGTGTGCACTGAATTAGGTCACCCCCCTCCCCAGCTTCATATGTAGAAGCCTTAACTCCCTGTACCTGAGGGTGTGACTGTGTTTTGTAGACAGGCCCTTTAAAGAGAGGACTGAGCAAAAGTGAGGTGGGCCCCAATCTAACCTGACTGTTGTCCTTGTAAGAGGATGAAACGTGGACAAATAGAGACCCAAAGGTGCATGCGCACAGAGGACATCCGTGAGAAGAGGCAGCAAGAGAACAGCCATCTGCAAGCCATGGAGAGGCCTCAAAGAAAGCCAACCTCCTGGCACCTTGATCTTGGACTGGGACATTGTCCTGCTGGCTTCCACAGCACCAAAGGGTCTGAAGGGACAGACTGGACGTGTCCTTTAGATAAGAGTGTTCTGCCAGACTTTACCGGTCAGTGTTGAGTTCTGGTCCCTCCTCCCAACATGCCCAGGATGAAGGAATTAAAACCAAAATGGGGCTTTGAGATGAAAGAAGTAGAAGAGGGAACTGAGTTAGGGAAGAGATGAAAAGAGCAAAAATCAGACAGAGCAGGATGCGGATTTAATCCAGAGCTCACCTGGATGGCCAGCCTCTGTGTGGAGGTGAAAAGCCGTCAGGAACACTGGAAATGTAGGGAAATGTTTGGAAGTCCAATGTTAGGGATGGACTCTTGTACACAGCCCTTAACACGTGGATAGGCAGATGGTCAGGAGTTGTAGGGATGAAGGTGAAGAAGACACACTATCTTTTTTTTTTTTTCGGTACTGGGGATCGAACTTGGGTCCTTGCGCTTGCGCAGCAAATGGCGAAACCACTGAGCTAAATCCCCAGCCTGAGAAGACATATTTTCAGTGCCTACTCTGTGCCAGGCACTTTCACAAGGCTCTGTCATTTAAATCTCATGATACACTTCAAGATCAATGCTATTATTCCTAATTTTCAACTGAGGAAGCTCTAGATCAAAGCAGTCAAGAAGTAACATACATTGCTCTTCATTCCAACTCCTGCCTACATTTTGGTCAATTAGAGTGCCTCGGGCTCAAGTTGTCAAAGTTGAATGTGTCTTAGAACCTTTTAGAGGGCTTGTTAGGACACAGACTGCTGGGCTCAACCCTCAGAATATCTGATCCAGTAGATCTGGGCTGGGACCCAAGAATTTGTATTTCTAACAAGTCCCCGGGCCACGCTGAGTCTGCTGGTCCAAGGCCACACTCAGAACCACCTGCCAGTGGGGCTGAGAACCCAGTCCAGTGGTTCCCAAACTGTACTGAATTAGGTCCAGGGATTTAGCTCAGTGGTTTCACCGCCTACCTCTCAAGGGGAAGGTCCCAAGTTCGATTCCTGGTACCAAAAAACAAACAAACTGTGCTGAATTTTGGAGTCACAGCAATCTTTAAAAACAGTTATTGATGTCTAGCTCACATGCCCACATATTCTTATTTAAACTGGTATTGGGTACAACCTGGGCAGCATTGCTTTTCACATTCCTCAGGTAACCCTAACACACAGCAAATGTAGGAACCACTGACCCAGCCTCATTCCTCCTTTACTCTCCTCAATACCAGCGTCCACTTCAGCTGCCCATTACTGAAGGAATTGATCCTCAACTAGCACTGCTCATAGCACCTCTTCCCAACCTCCTCTCTCCCATGGCCAAAGAACATCTGTTGTAAAACTTCTCAAGTCACTTGCGAGACTTCTCTTTTCATCCAGTCCTTCAGCCAGACTCTGTGTCGATGACGTTTGACCTTTTGCCACAAAGAGCAGCTGATATGTTTTTTAAGTGACTTAAGTTATAACATTCAGGGCCGGGGATTTAGCTCGGTGGTTCTGGCACCTGCCTTGCAAGCACAAGGGCCCGAGTTTGATCCCCGGTACCAAAAAAAAAATAAAAAAAGTTGTAACATTCATGTGTACTTGAAGAAAGTAGGAAATACCTCAAAAAGCATAAAGAAGAAAATAACAATTACCTTTAATTTACCCAGGGGCCGGGGATTTAGTTCAGTGGTTCCGCTGCCTGCCTCCCAAGCGCAAGGTCCTGAGTTCAATCCCCGGTACCAAAAAAAACAACAACAACAACAACAACAAATTTTTAATTACCCAGGATGCACCACTGTTAAAATTTTGCTGAGATCTGTCCTTTTCTTCTATGCATATTCTTGCCTAGTTGAGAGCATGCTCTATAAGTAAGTGCATATCCTGCTTTCACACTTAACATTAAACTTAGATATATTTAATGTTATTGAAACTTTATTTAATGGCAGCAAAAAATTGTCATTTGGATACCACATCATTTATTGAACTGTTTCCATACAGGTGGGAATAGGGGAGAAGAGAGTACTTGTTTTATCATTTATATGATAACCAATATATATATATTTGTATGAATTTAGGTTCTGTCCTTTATTTCTCATGATCATGTCCAAGAAAGAAAGTAATGGATAAAACAGTATGAGAATTTTAAATTCATTCCAACTGGCCAAATTCCAAAAAAATTTTCCCCTGGTTTATATCATCAGTGTGAAGGAATGCGTGTTGCCCAGTACTTCTCTTGCCCAGTACTTGATGTTATGTTTGGTGCCACTGAGGATTTTTAGTATGGAGATGACATGATCAGATTTGCATTCATAAAACTGCATACTAGAGGATCAAACAAGTGGGCCAGATTGGAACTGGTATTATTGCCCCTGCTGTTCTCTGCTGCTTCTATATTGTCCCTCTTCCATGTTCCCTTCCTCCTTTCCTGGAGAGTATATATGGAGTGCTTGCTGTACCAAACACTACACAAGGCTTTGTCACCAAGTAATAAGAGAGGTGCTGAAAGGCTCAAATCTGTGGCTGACAAGCTTGTGCCTGGCCAGAGAGCTCTTCCTCCAGATCTGGTCCAAAAAAGTCCCTGAAAGTAATTCTCCTTAGGGAAAAAAATTTAGTATTTTCCAATGGAATTGCCAAGTAGGCTATCGCTAAGTTAATTTTGTCTCCATCCTGTGCCTGTCCACCCCGTGCCTGGAATCTCCTCCTTCCTCCCTCATCTTCTCAACCCAGCAAACTACTTCAGCCTTCATCCTTCAGCACCTTCCTTAAATATCTGTGACCTCTCCCTTCTGTACCTTGCCTGGTCAGAATCAGCCACTCAGCCTTCCTTGATCACACAGCTCTGTGATGGCATTTTCTGTGACTAATTTTGTTTCTTTCTTGTCCAAGAGGCCTTCGGGAATAGAACGTTTTGTGTCTCCAGCTCTTAACAGCGTCTGGCAATTGGTTGTTACTCAGTGGCTGTTGAGTGAATGACTGAATGAATTACTGTTTTACTAAGGTGCATAGACATTCCATCTTAGATGGACTGAAGAGTGTAAAGACAATATGGAGATGACATGAATTGCCAAAATCACGCTCAGAATCACTGGTGCCTACGGTAAAACAGACACCTGGTATACCAGATGTCCCGATCCTGGATTCTGTGTTCTAAACATTAGTTGTTATGTGTGCTTGTGCACAGACTTGCATTCTGTTCTCTTTCATTTTAACACCAGATTTAATGTTCCCCTAAGTATCTCTGTGATAGAGGAAGTAAAGGAGATTAAGCAATGCCAGAATTCCAAAAGTGTATCCCAAAGAAAATTAATACCATAAACTGTTTATAGGTACCACCCCAAACAAGATTTTTATTGTCTAGTAAGTTCGGAAAACAAAGTTAAATAGGTTTTTCTATCATAGGCATTGTAAGAAGAATAAAACCTCCGGCCAGGCAGTGGTGGAGAAGAAGAGCACTCAAGTCTTGCCTCAGTAAGAGGCAGGAGTCATCCTTGCCTCTTTCTGCCTAGGAGAAGCCAGAGTGCAAATGCAAAGGCAGAAGGGAAAACCATGTAGCAAGATCCTAGCCCCTTCCCCTCCAGTGATCTCCTCATTTCCACATCTATGCAAGCCCCTGCCCCCTCTCACCCACTCACAGTGATGAGATCAGCCTTCATTACTTCTCTCCTAGAGCCAGGAAGCAAGGTAATGTGTGGGAAGTGATAACAACTTCAGAGTTAAAGCCATTCAACAGGAAAATTTGTTAAAAAGACCAAGACATTGTAAAGCTGAAACACTTGAGTCTATTAAGTCCCCTGCTTCTCAGAACATTTTGTTACCTGGGAATGTTTCAAGCAGGGAAAACACTGAACCATGGCAGCACTGTCAGATCCCGAAGGCTGGTACAAAGAGCAACATTTTATAAGACAGCTGTCTCTGCCACTAGAGAAAACTTCTAAAAACTTCTGCCTCTGTTTTCTCCTTCTTCTCCTACCCAGCATAACTTCCCCACCCTCCTCACCCCTAAAGGCACTCTATTTATTTCCCTCCTCCCCATCCCCCCTTCCTCCTCCTCCCTTTCTTCTCTTCCTTCCCCCACTTCTTTCATACCCATAGCCCGTGTTGTTTTCACAAACACTATTAGACTAGCGCAGTAACCTAAGATTATCCAATGGTTATTCAACCCTTTGGTAAGAAGGGAACTAATTAAGTGACTAGTGGTTTAGACATTGTTTATTAGCTCCAAACTCCTTTGGAGAGCCTGGAGCATTCTTCTAGACAAATATTACCCTTTTATGGCTTCTTGTCCCAAGTCTAAAAGAGATGGAGAGCCTAAAGAGACAGTAGCTTTTCAGGGATGTGAAGAAAGGACTACTCTAGTAGGAAAATAGAGTGTCGATGGATGTAGAAGAGAAAAGCCCTGTGCCTGTCACATACAGACGAATGCAGTTTGTGTGTCTGTTGGCAGCTGTGTGCATCAGTGATCATCAGGAGTTTAAGATGTGGGCTGTTGACACAGTGTGGTCAGCCCAATGTTTTATTTAACTGTCTTCATTAGAAATACATCCATCAAGAGAATGTTTTTAAAATCACGGTTAGTCTCTTAAACAAAAGAATGAAGGCAAACTCAACTATCTCCTTACCAATCTGAACAAACACTGCTATCCTATACTGGGGGACACTTTAAGAGGACAGAAGCTATCTGTTAAATAAACAAAAGCATCAACAGGGACACGGTTTCCTAGTTTGTGGATACTAATAACACATTATTACTAGTCGCAACCGGTGAGAAAGGCACTCTTGCCCTGGGAGGCAACAGAATGGAAACTTCTAAATGCTGCTTTCAAAATTTTACTTCTGTTCGAAAGTCATAAAAGTTGCATTGTAATCCTGCCATTGCTTTCATAAGAGAATTTCGGAGAGAAATTCCAAGCCTCCTGAATTGTAACAAAACGGGCCGCTTCCAGGTTCTGAATCAGAGCAACTACCACCTCAGGAGAACACCGATCCTGGGTGACTCTGAGCCTGAGACTCCAGTTTCCTCCACCTCCTTTTCTACTGTGGGCTCAATAATCTGGTGTAAGTGAAAAAGTATTTTCCTTGGCTTGGATTAGGTACCTGGTGTCCTGGAAGAGGCCACTGATTTTCCCAAAGATGTCCCGGGAGTTTGGCTTACCTGTGGCTTACCACAGGCCAAACATGAGGTCAGTTAGCCATCAGTCGTCATCAGTGAGGCCAAGATTTGTTCAGACACTGAGAGAAGAGTGGGTAATGGCCCTCGTCAACATTCCTCACTATCCTAGTCCCAAACCTGTATCTTTCACCTTTGGTGGAATGGGTGGAAATTATTTCAGAAATAGCTGATTCATTATTTACATTACTCTTCATTTGAAGAGGCTTTGTGATATGTCAACCTAGTCACTGCATTCATATTAACATTCTGAATCAAAACTTTTTTCCACTAGAACTGTTCTTGTGAAAAGGTACATTTATTGACCTTGGGGAGATGCCGTACTCCCCAGTGTTTGGTGGGAGATGAAGGGATGCTGATAGACCTGAGTTGGCCATCTAGGGACCAAACCCTCTGGCCAGAACCAGTCTAAGGAACAGTGAGATGTGTGTGCACTGCTTTTCTGTCTCACTCTGCAGACCTCAGTGACCAGCTCCTTGAAGTGGTGGGGCTGGAGGGAGCCATGGAGATGGGGCAGATCTACACCGGCCTGAAGAGTGCAGGCAGGAGGCTGGCCCAGTGTTCCTCTGTCACCATCAGGTATGTCTCCTTGTTACCCAGCAGCTTCTGAGTCTCCCCACCGCCCTAAACATTCTTGCAGACAGTAGCTGGGAAGCAATCTTTGGATTTTATGGTAGGGAAAGTGGGGGACAGAAGCTTAGATAAGGTGTGTAAAGAGCACCTTTATAGACCATTTCCTAAGGGGATATAATACAAACGATCCCAAACATCAGCTAGAGGGCCCACCACAACCAATTTGACATTCCCTTAAAATAACCTGGTAACATTCTCTAAAAAGGAGTATAAGATTATGAAGTCCAGAGAACCAGAGATCCTATTCTGTGCCCTTTTTATCTTTACAAATTAAAATGTTAGTATGCCAGGAGGCACACTCTGATACAAACCAAGTTCCCGGCTCTACTCTGTTCTGTTGGATAACGGCCTTGGAAATGTTATTTCCTATTGACCTTTTTATACTAAACCATTAACAGCAGCAAAGCCAGGATTGATGGCACATGGCTGTAATCGCAGCGATTCTGGAGGCCGAGGCAAGAGGATCATAAGTCATATACCAGTCTGAGCAAACTAGCAAGACCCTGTCTCAAAGTAAAAAATAAAAGAGGCTGGTAGTGTAGCTCAGTAATAGAGTGCTGCCCTAGCATGCTCAAAGCCCTAGCTTCACTCCTCAATATGCCCAATCAGCAAGCCTGTACTGCTTGACTAACAGGATGACAACTTTTCAAGGTGTGGACCACACAGCCAGCCACTGCAGATCTGGAAGATACGGGTCAAATAGAGCGGATCCTCTGATTTTAGTCGCCCCTAGTTAATCAATGCAACTAGTCATTTTCTCAGATTTTTCCCCCTCCTGGTCATTTCAGAAGCCATTATTCCCTCTTTTTTCCACTCACCTGTTAGAAATCAGATCTATTAATGTGCTTCCAGGATCACCACAGTACGCAGCGGGTTTTTCCCAAAGGCATCTGACCACAGAACCTTTTTCTCCCAGAACCTCTTGGCCAAGTGTCCTTGGAGCACATTCTGGGAAAGTGTTCATGGCTCTATCCTGCATCCCTCTGAAAGGTCCCTGCAGCTCTTCTCTGATGTCTCTTAGCAGAACATCTGTTCCACTGCCCCCTTTGCTTCATCCCATGCCTTTGTCTTTTCTGTTTTTTCCATTTCTTTCTAGGCTGTTGTCCTGACGGGAACCCTACTTCCCAGGTTACTCTCTCATGCCTGTCCACTTTCCAAATCACTAATACTGACGGGGTCCAGTCTAGGCCCTAACTTATGTAGACCACAGAGAACACAACATCCTTGTCCCCAAGGAATCTAAAAACTTGGGTATACAGGGAGAATTTTTTTTTGTATTCAGTAGAACTTTTTCCAGGTAGAAAAAGAGGTGTCAGCCAGTACCCTCATCCTCCTGGCCATTTCCCACATCCTCTTCAGCCTTAAGTACCAAAATGCCATTCTTCCCTCTGATTATTTGTGTTTATTATTAAATTTATTATTTTTACTACTAAATGGCCTTTGGGTCAGAGAATCACCACATCAAAACATAACTTGCTCCTCTCATTTTGTAATGCCAAAAACAGGGCAGCTGTCAAACCCAGGTGAGGACTTCCTGGGCACCAGAGGGGTAACTGTCTCCCACCCCCCCGACCGAGGGCCTTCAGAGAACTGCTTTTCCTCCCACAGAAAATGCAGTAGGAATTCAGAGTTCTAGCAGGAAGTGACAAGAATCCATATGCCAGAGAAACCCTTCCAAACAAGAAGCAACACTTTCTCCTCTTATCCTTTCCCATCCTTGGGGACAGTATTCCTCCATGCTCCTTTCCCAGCTAACCCAGCTCCGCGGTCCGTGCAGCCCCTGAGCACACTGTTGTCCAGGATAGAGTGCAAGGTGAGACACACTCAGACTCGAGCTGCACCTGGACACCTTGGAGACGTTACCTCAGCCATGATGCAACCACTCACTCAGCATCCAGGTGGAGCCCTGGCCCATCCACAGGGGAGTTCCTGGCACAACTGCTGGCCCTCTGGCTCACTGCTGGACCAAACAGGGTCTGCTCAGCAGTGGTGCTGCCTTGTTCGCCGGCCGCTGTTTCCTACACTTTTGTGGCTTCACTTCTCACCCACAGGGAGATTTTCCAAAATGGGTCTGAGAACCAAGGCGATGGAACCACATCCATAGTGCTTATAAAAGTGCAGATCCCTGGGCAGGGGTTTTAGCTCAGTGGCACTGCACCTGCCTCGCAAACTCCAGATCCTGAGTTTGATCCCCAGTACCATAAATAAATAAATAAATAGATAAATAAATGTGAAGATCCCTGTGCTTGGCCCTGGACCTGCCATGATTGAACCTAGGGCTTCACACTGAGCTACGTCTCCAGCCCTTTATTCATTTTTCATTCTGATACAGGGTCCCACTAAGTGTCTAAGTTGCCCAGGATGGGCTCAAACTTGCAATCCCCCTGCCTCCGTGTCCCAGAGTGCTGGGATTACAGCCACCATGCCTGGCAGGATTCTACTTTCAGCAAGCCCTCCCAGAAAGTCTTAGAGAACCACTCTTAAGCAAACACATGAAGTCTTCCCACTTCTTCCCTGGTGACAATGACACTGATTCTGCTACTCTGAGAAGCTCACTGTGTTCCCTTGGGTTTTGGGCTTCCAGGACTAACAAGCTGCTGCCAATGCAAGTGGATGGAGAGCCCTGGATGCAGCCACCCTGCACGGTGAGTTTTGCCAGTCTTGAGGGAGATGGTGAGAAGCTTGACTTTAGATCCCTTTGGGACACGGACTTGATATGAAATCAATGAATCGTAGAGAGGCAAGGAGTTGGAAGATCTAGTAGATCTCTCTACTTTATTGGCCCATCCACCTGTTCCTGCCAAACTCTTCTTGAATGCCTGCTATGTGCCAGGCACTGTGAGGCACCAGATACAAACCAGAATGACATGTAGACCCATCTTCAAGGTCTGGAACTTCATCTGTGGTACCTTGGCAGCCTTATCTTGAACCATTCCAGTGGCAGACAACTTAACCATGTCAAAAAGAAGACTGTGCTGCTAGTAGGCAAGTTCATTTGTTAGAAAGAGCTTCCTTGTGTGGAAGCCAAATTTACGTGCTTCACCTAGAACTCCCACCGAGATGCGGTGACCACTGGAGAAAATTCTGTGCAAGTCCATGCTCCCCGACAAGGCCACCCACCCATGGCCTTGAAGGCCGGCCTGAACACTCCACTGAAAGGATCAAGTTCATGGCACAGTCACCCAGCACCTAGAACAGTGCTTGGCTTGTAATAGTTGCACAATAGTGTGTTGCATGATGAGTAAAGGACTGAACAAATGAGAGGAAGAGGAGATCCCCTTCCCCTACTTGCCATACCCACACTGGCTCTCCACTTGCCACAACTGCACAAGGCGTGTTTCTTCTCTTCTTAGTTTGTTCTCTGTTGAAACCCCAGCTAGAAACTATGATGAAGAGAAGCCACTGACTTGATTTTCAGGGTTCATGTTGGTATATTAAGATATTTTATATGATATATATATATAACTTACATATTGTGAACAGTGTGATTACAAATATGCAAATCTCTCACAAGCACAAGAATCCGAGTTCAATCCTCGGTACCAAAAAACAAACAAACAAATATGCAAATCTCAAAAGAGACCAAAGTTGTGTTTCTAAGCTTCCTCCCTGTAGCAGAGTATTCAGACAACCCTGTAACCAGCTCTTTGGAGCCCTTACGACCATCAAGTTGTCTTCTACTAGAGAAAGAGCCTTCATGAGCCTGCTGAGATGAAATGGCATCTTCCAGAAAGATCAAAAATGGAAATTTCACTGGGTGTGGTGGCGCAGGCCTTTGTGATCTCAGACTTGGAAGGCTGAGGTAGGAAGATCACTATGAGTTCAAGGCCAACCTGGGTTACATAGTGAGTTCAAGGTCAGCCTAAACAACACAGCAAAGGGCCAGGGATTTAGCTCAGTGGTTCCAGCACCTGCCTCCCAGCGCAAGGTCCCGAGTTCGATTCCCAGTACCAAGAAAAAAAACAACATAGCAAGATCCTGTCGAGAGAGAGAAAGAGAGAGAGAATTTTCTATCATAAATAGAAATTTCTTTGAAAATATCATTCAATCTTAAGACTAAGAAAAAAAGGAAAGCATGTTATAGCAAAAAGTAATAAGCATTTTACTGGTGTTAGGAAGGATAAAGCGAATTTCTGCCACTCATCATCATGATAGAGCTAAGTTTAAGAAAAAAAAAAATCTAAGTTTCTCCTGCCTCCTAAAGAAAAGGCTGAAAGAAATCAAATCCTGCTCCACCTGGCCCAGCACTATCTGAAAACTGGGTTATCATTCTTCTAAATCCAAGCGCTGCTTTTTGGAAGTAGC
This sequence comes from Heterocephalus glaber, assembly GCF_000247695.1. The sequence continues at coordinate 70,587,668 of NW_004624730.1, forward strand.
CAGGTGCTTCCCTGTTTTGCCACACCACTCTCCCTCCATGCTCCCTCTCACAGAATACAACTCACTGTGCACACAGTTGTGGCCCAATGCTGGTAAAGGGTGCAGTCCAGAAACCCATATCCAACAGTGTCTTAAAATTGATACAGCTCAGGCTGCCATAACAGAGTGCCATAGACAAGCGGCTCAGCACTGGAGGCCTAAGATCAAGGCACAAGCAGAGTTCGTTTCTGGTGCGGCTACTCTTCCTAACTTGCAGCAGCACCCTTCTGACTGTGTCCTCACCGGGCCTGTCCTCTGTACCTGCGCCCTGTACCGCTTTCTCTTCTCACGAGGATACAAGTGCTAATGGATTGGGCCTCCACCCTGTGGTCTCATCTCCCTTTACTTACCTCCCAAAAGACCCTGTGTACAAACGTGGTTACAGTGGGGTCAGTGCTTCAAAAACTGAATTGGGGGCCGGGGATTTAGCTCAGTGGTGCCGCCGCCTGCCTCGCAAGCACAAGAACCCGAGTTCGATCCCCGGTACCAAAAAAAAAAAACTGAATTGGAGGGGGACACAACTTAGTCCATGGTAGAAAATTACAAAGTGGTTGTTCAACTTGCAAGGGTTAAAACAAATGTGCTCCTTATTGAAACATTTTCTTGAAGGAAACACACCAACAGTGAAGTGATTCAAAATTAAAAGCATTGACTGGGATTGTCACAGTACAGAAGAACTTTGGTAGGAATTGAAACTAATTTAAATGAGAACTTAGAAACCTGTTAAATATGGTCATACAACTGAATGCAAATGGCAAAACTGTCTCTTCGAAAGAGAGAATATATAATGTAAACATTAATAACACGGATCCCAAACTGAAGGTTATATGAACAGAGGCTGAAAGCCTATGGGAGACATTATTGAAGGAATAGTAAAAACATGCTAAATTTTTATTGTCTCTTTTCACTTTGATAATTAAAAATATAATTCAGAAGAGAATGTTAGTAGCTAGATATTCACTTGTGAAACTAATAACAGGGCATATACCTTTTAAACCCGGGAGAACAAGATATATAAACCATACCAATATAGAAAAGACAGAAAACAAATAACAAGCCAACATTTAAATTTTTTTGAAAATAAAAAAAGTTGAGACTAAATGTATCAATACTGACAAGAAAAAAGGGTTAAAGCCCTCTATTAAAAGACCAATATTAGCTTAAAAACTAAAATCCAAATGTATATTCCTTACAAAAGATACACCTAAACTTAGATGAAATAACTGTAACCTATAAATGATTGAAATATCATATTTTCCAAGGATTTATAGAGTATTTGCTAAAATAGATCATAAACTAATTTACCAAAGAAATAAAATCTCTATACAATCCAAAAGCAGAAATTATAAAGGTCATTTTCTTTGACCAAAAAGCTAACTGGAAATTACTAATAAAAGATTAAATGAGTAAGCAAACAAAATCTAGACACTTGGAAACTAAAATTCTCCTAAAGAACAATAGATACAAAGGAATTTCATTATTGACAACTAAAAAGCTATAAAAATAAGAAAGCTCCAGTTCAAATCTAATAAAATAAAGCCTAAGCTATATTTGGAAATAAATTTAAAGCCTCCTATAAAACTAAAAAAAACTCATGAATAATCCCAAAATTAGAAGAACAATAATAAAATAAACATAGGAGAACAAAGAAAATAATAATGATAAAAATAGTAATTATATAATTTTTAAAAACAGGAAAACTTAGTTCTTTAAACATGTCAAATTTTTCAAAATCTAACCTTAAAAGAGAAAAGGGAAAGATTAGAGATATTAAAATGTAAAAAGAACATACAAGAAATATAATATAAAATCTAAATTTGAACATCATAAGAAAATGAAGGGAAACCTTGATAACTCTTAATAAAGTGGACAATGCTTTCAAAAATGCATGCAAAATGACTTCAAAACAAATTATCTTAGTGCTGGACCCTTTCATACTCTTAGGAAATAAACATTGAGGTTAACTATTCCCTAGTATAGACAAAGACAGAAAGCTATCCAATCAATTTTATGAAATGGAAACACTTTAAAATAGAAAACTCCAGACCAATCTCAAATATGAATATGATATAAAGTTCTAGTGAATGTGTAGGTAAATAGAACTGAAGATACGTTACAAGAATCATTTGCCTGTCAGAGCATATCCAAGGAACAAAAATAAATCTTCTTTTTTTTTCTTTTTTAAAATAAATCTTCTAATATTAATTTAGATGGGAAAAATTACATGATAATATAAGTGCATGACTCAGAAATGTTCAATAATATTAAAATTTCTGATGTTTAAAGATTAAAAGCGCCTAGAAAACTAACACTAGAAAGAACTCTAGCTCAGTGGTTCCACCGCCTGCCTCGCAAGCGCAAGGACCTGAATTCGATCCCTGATACCAAAAACAACAACAAAAAAAATCAATTGAAAACTTCATAGGATAAAATATTTCATTGAAGTCCTATAGAAAAATAGACAAAAATTAATAGCTTTCTTATGTACCAGCAGCAACCAATCTAAAGAATACAATAAAATACCTCTAAATATCACAATAGCAGAAAAAAAATAGCAATAAAAGATATAAAATGTTAAGCTGAATTGTACAAAATGGATGAAAATACCCAGAAGACTTAATAACTCGGGCCCTTGCGCTTGCGCAGCAGGCGGTGAAACCACAGAGCTAAATCCCCGGCCTGACTTAATATTTTTTTAAAAGGTTTAAACATAGAAACATCTCATGTTCTAAATCCCACTGCAATCTTTTTACTTGACAAAGCAATGTAATTCCTAGAGAATTTTATAAAAGAACTTTAAGAGTTCTCATAAGATATTAAAATAATTATAAATCCAAAGTAATTTGAGTGATGTGCTATTGTCATGATATTGGATAGGTAAATCAATAGTACAAAAGAAAACTCTAAGAAACCCTAGTATACATAAAAACTAATGAAGGAAAAAGAAAAATCGTAAAACTACCCAGAATATTGCCTGTTTGGGAAAATATCATTATATGGCAACTTTTCACCTCAATCTATATTCTAAAATTTTTTATAACAACACACAAAGAGACTCAAATTAAATAATATAACATTATTAGCTCTGCAGGAAAATAGATTATTATAATTACACCATGGGCAGGGCCTTTTGATGAAAAAAGTGACATAGTTAATATTAACCAATTTTAAATTCTACAAGTCAAGAATCAATATAAATATTTAAAAGGCTAAAGATAAGATGTGTATAAAATCTGTATTAAAGAGCAGGTTATTTCCTATACGGTATTAAAAAAAAAAACAGCTGTAAGAATCCAGCAGGAAAAAAATAGCAACAATGGGATTGTGAACAATTTACAGAAGAAGTGTCCTGGGTTGTTAAACCTGTGAAATAATATTTAATATTGCAACCTTAAAAAAGAGAAAGAGCAATTCAAACTGAAACAATGAAAAGCCATGCCATGTTTCCCTGACCAATTAGCACAGTTTAGCAAAATATTCATTGCTGTCAAGGAAGTGGTGAGATCCACATGCTCAGTGAGGTAACTGTGTAAACTGGTACAGCCATTCTGGAAAACATCTGGAACCATCTCTATTAAGAATAAGTGTAGAGGGCCGGGGATTTAGCTCAGTGGTTTCACCGCCTGCTGCGCAAGCACAAGGATCCGAGTTTGATCCCTGGTACCAAAAAAAATGAATAAGTGTTGTAAGCTGGACATGGTGGCACACACCTGTAATCCCAGCATCCAGGAGGCTGAAGCAAGAAGTCACTGCAAGTTTGAGACCAGCCTAGGCTACATAATGAGTTCAAGCCCAGCCTGAACTACATAGTGAGACCCTGGCTCAAAAAAAAAATAAAGAAAGGAAGGAAGGAAGGAGATAAATTACCTAAAAGCCCAGCATTTCAGGGAGGAGTTTAAACAAGCTATCTGAAATCTTTTTTTTTTTGGTACTGGGGATCAAACTGAGGACCTTGCACTTTCCAGGCAGGTGTGGTGCCACTGAGCTAAATTCCTGGCCCGAGAATCATTTTTATTTTTCTGGTTTTGGGGGTTTTTTGGTACCAGGGATCGAACTCAGGTCCTTGCACTTGCACAGCAGGCGGCGAAACCGCTGAGCTAAATCCCTGGCCTTCCAAGAATCATTTTTAATCAATATTTAAAGGCTAAGGGTATAACTCAGTGGTAGAGCACTTGCATAAGACCCTGGGGTTCAATCCCTAGCACTTCAATAAAGATAGATAGATAGATAGATAGATAGATAGATAGATAGATAGATAGATAGACAGACAGATAATCTATCAGTTTCTTAATCTGTGAGTCTTATTTAGAAGCTGATTTCAGCCAGGCATGGTGGCAAGCACCTGTAACCCAGCACTCAGGAAGCTGAGGCAGGAGAGTCACCACGAGTTCCAGGCCAGCCTGGGCTACACAGCAAGACCTTGTCTCAAAAAAAAAGGATGATTTCAATTTTGATAAAAACATATAAACGGGGCTGGGGATTTAGCTCACTGGCCCCACTGCCTGCCTCACAAGCACAAGGTACCGAGTTTGACCCCTGGTACAAAAAAAAAATATATATATATATATATACACACAAATACAAACCAAAAACAATATACCAGAAAGTTATTAGCTCTGTGTGATTTTTAAACTTTCTCCATATATTTATATATTCTTAAAAATGAGCATAAATTCAAGCATAAAAATACATGTACTGTATATATATATATTTTTTTTTAACTTGTCTTCTGCTTGCAGCACTGTAAGATGACCTCCTGTGCTTCACTATCACAGTGAGGTGGCATAATTTGAGCCTCAAAACTAAGATTCTTGTCCCAGAGTGGAATGACAGTAGAATTTCTAACTTAGGGAGTTGAGTGTGTCCCAGAATGAAGTACGCACCAGAATAACCTGAGGGCTTGGTTTGGTTTGGTTTGGTTTCAGTTTTTGGTGGCACTGGGATTGAATTACACCCTTAGCCCTTTACTTTTGAAAAGATCTCAGTAAATGGCTAAACTGCCCGTGTGACTCCGCCGAATGCCAGAGGATGTGATCCAGTAGGTGCAGGTACCCAAGGCTGCATCTCTAATGAGCTCCCGGGATACACAGGTGCTCTTGATACAGGGGCCACCTTTTCGAACCGCTGATCTCGATGAACTTGCTGCCATATCAGGAAATCTCCCTCGTCTCCGACCCTTTTGAGGTCTGTCTGGCTGTGTTTGAAGGTCTCTGATGTCAGAAAACACTTTCATAAAGCAGGGCACACTGAATCCTTGGAGAAGCCAGAAGTAGTCGAGGCCCAAAAGACAGTGCAAACCCTCCCTCCTCCCCTAGGCTCGCTTCCATCAGGAACTTTTTATTTGTTCGTTTTTCTTGTGGTTTTTGGTTTTTCGAGATGGGTCTCACTATGTAGTTTGGGCTGCCTCTGAACTATGTAGCCTAAGCTGGACTTGAACTCGCTGCAGTCCTCCTGCCTCAGCCTCCCCAGTGTAATCACAGGTGTGCACCACCACACCCAGCTCACAATCAGCAACTTTTTAAAGGGTTAGAAGCTATTTCAGACCTTTTAGGTTTGTGCCTTTCTACTTATCTCCAGCTAAAATTAGGCCAGACCTCACATGCTTCCCCAGGATTCGGGAAGAGTCTGCACTTAGGGTTATTGGCCATTTTACTATATGTGATTGGAATCACACACACACCCCCATGTGGCAATGTTCAGGAAGAGGGTCCTTTGGTTATTACTTCTGTTAAAGTAATAATAATTTTTTTAAAGCTGGGGATTTAGCTCAGTGGCAACGCGGCTGCCTTGCAAGCACAAGGTCCTGAGTTCAATCCCCAGGACCGGAAAAAAAAATTATAAAGTAATAAAAAAAAAGTGTTGATTTGCAGAAAATAAACTCCTAAACAAAATCAGTGTCCAACACTAGTGAAGTTTAAGTTTTTACTCCATCCCAAAGGGGAAAGTATAGGATGTGGTGGTGGTGGTGGTAGTTGTTGTTTAATGTTTACCTATCACAAGGGTCTGCTCGGTCAGTTCTCAGTAGTGGAGCAGAAAACCACGCCACGGGACTTCGGTGCTCAGGGTTTGGTGCTGTGACTGATGAATGGCCCCCAAGAAAATCAAAGAGACTTTAGTTTTCTAACTTGTTCAATGACCAGAGAAGTTTTGATTTTAACTCCAGAAATGTAGGATGCTCTTTTTCTGATGGGGGAAAAGGGTGACTTTAACTACCTCAAACCACCTCCTACAGTGGAATCTCACTGTTTCACACACTAACCCTTCTAAAACCGGGCTAAGGGACTGACCTCTCTTTGATTCAAAATGAGGATATGACCTCATACTTCTCTTTCATCTATAGTAATAGAATCCACAAATATGACCCAAAAATATCATGCTACCCAAAAGTTCCAAAGTCTTGCCCTATTAAGACCTTTGTCAAAAATGCTGAAAACCCAAGTGGGAGGAACTTGAGTTTCACTTCCTCCTCTTTGCCTTGGAGGTGCTAACAAGCCAGTACACTGCGCAGCCACAGGGAGAAAGGAGAAGCCAGGGTCTTCTAGCATCAAGCAAAAAAGGAAGGAACAAGACACCATGGACAATTCTATAGCCTGGTGACAGGAGCCGAATGACCCTTAGGTTGGCTTCCATCAGCCTGGAGATGTCACACAGGAGTGCGTCTATTTCATGGTTGTCACCAGAGGAGCAAACCAAGAATCCATCAAGCCCCACTTTGTGTTGTTCGTCCTATTGTGTGTGCTGTGTTTGTTCCAGAGTCAGTGGGAGTGAGGCAAGGGCTGGGAGCCCCCATGGCATTTCTCAGTGGTGCAGTTCAGCACTCACAGATGACAGGGATTTTCGGCACCTTCCAGGCTCAGTTCTGGGAACAGGGTGGCAGCTGATGCATGGCCTGCATTTCCTGCTCATGGAGCCTGTTTTTTTCTTGATGCTAGAAGACCCTTCTTTCCTTCCTTCCTTTCAAATCTTAAAATTCTTCTCTAATTGCTCCCACCAGACTCTTCTCACTCCTTACCTAACTTCTTTTTGATATCACCTGGTTTATCCTACATTATTTAAACTTGATGCACTGTCTCTCTCATCAAAACTTTTTCTGTTTTCTGTGATCACACATTTCCAATAATGTGGTAAACACCACAAGATTGGGTTCATAGATTTATGGGCTCATAGATTCTGTTTCTTCTCCTCCAGTAAAAGGCAATGAGTCTTTAACTAACTGTTACTTTCCATTGTGTAGTTTACAATGGGCTCTCCCTGGCAGTTGAGCCTATGATCTTTGTGGGAAAATAAAAATATGACAAATGTTATTATCCTCACTTACAGTTCAGCAAGCACTGGCTCTGAAGATTAAATGATTCATCCAAAGTTTCACAGTAAAGAAGTAGAAGTGCTGGGACCCACACCCAGGTCTTTGGCAACCCAGTCCTAGGCCTTTGAATCTTAAGGGCTTCCTGTTCCTGTATGATCTGCCCTACTGTGAATGTGTGTCATATGTGATCAATGTTGTTGATGCACTGATAACACAGGTTACTGAGGTGGCAGTTATTTTGAGACCACATTCTGAGGACAGTGTTGGGAAGGACAGCAAAACAGAATCAGTGTCTTTCTCAAGGAACTGACTCAAACTTTAGAGGAGAAAACATTTTTAAACCCTAAATTTTTAAAAATGGTTTTCAGGGGCTGGGGATTTAGCTCAGTGGTTCCAGCACCTGCCTTGCAAGCGAAAGGTCCCGAGTTTGATCCCCAGTACCAAAATAAAATAAAAATGGTTTTCTACTCTTTGCAGTCAGAGAGCGGAGTCTGAGCATAGGGCAGGAGCCATGGCAGGACAGGCATTTAGGGCCGAGTATTGGTTGAAAGAAGCGCAGCCGAAACTGTCACCAAACGAGGGATTATGCTTCCAGAAAAATCTCAAGGCAAAGTACTGCAAGCAACTGTGATAGCTGTGGGATCCAGCTCTAAGGGAAAGGGCAGAGAGATTCAACCAGTGAGTGTGAAAGTTGGAGATAAAGTTCTTCTTCCAGACTGTCTTTTTTTTTTTTTTTTGGTACCAGAGATCGAACTCGGGTCCTTGCGCTTGCACAGCAGGCGGCAAAACCACTGAGCTAAATCCCCTCCCCTTCTTCCAAACTCTGGAGGCACCAAAGTAGTTCTAGATGACAAGGATTATTTCTTATTTAGAGATGATGACATTCTTGGAAAACATATAGAGTGAAGTAAACCACTGTTGCATCAGCATCACACAATGCTGCCCATTCCACTGAAGTTCTGCAATCTTTCATCCTGCAAGTAATTTCCATGTCTCTTTTATAATAAACTGATGATAGCTAAACTAATGACATCCATTGCCTCTAAAGTTTAGTTTCGCTGTACTGGTGTACACAGTTCCAAATAAAACATGTAAATGAAAAGAAAGAAAGAAAGGTTTTCCCTGGAGGATAAGAAAAGAGGAAGCACCTTACGAGGCACACTTGGGAACCACATGCTGCTGCTTGGGCAGAGTCTCATTGAAACCTCCAGCTCGGCTGGCTGACGTCTGTCCACCGCCTGGGCCGGAGGGAGGCTGGGACTCGGGCTGCTCTGCTCTGCCCTCCGGGAGTGAACTCCGGCCACCTACATCCCACGGAGCCTCGGGCTCCCATTCCTCCTCCAGCCTACCGAGGGGTTGAATGAGAAAGTCCCGAGGTCTCCTCTGGCTGTGGCATTCTGACCGTCTATGAATAGCAAGGACACGAGACAGGTGGGAGCCGCTCACCCTGTGGGAAGCTCCCACCTGTCTCTCCGCAGTGTTTCCGCCCCTCACTTCCAGCAGTGCCAAACTCCAGGCCCAGGCCGGGTCCAGTTGCCAATTTTGAAGCCATTCAAGGACAGTTGTCCTTCTGCATGGGGCTCCTTCCAGCCAGGCCTTCTTTTCTCTCTGTGCAACTCCTGTCCTCCAGACTGTGGCGTTTGCATTGCCACTAACTCATTTCTGCATCTTTGCTTTTTAGATTAAAATTACTCACAAGAACCAAGCGCCCATGATGATGGGGCCTCCCCAGAAGAGCAGCTTTTTTTCACTGAGGAGGAAAAGCCGTTCAAAAGACTAGACTGTGTGTCAAACACCAGCCAAACCAAGAGAGAAAACAAGAAACTGTAACTACATTCACACAGACGTGCACACATGCACACACAGACGTGCACACATGCACACACACACACACACACACACACACACACACACACACAGCAAAGCCGCCCTGCTGGAAGGAAACTTCACCTCGACATGTATTTGGAAATAAGGGAAACACCCCTGACAGAACCAGTCCCACAGAACATTTCAGATACGCTTAGGGCCGAAGCAACCCCCACATTCCCGGAGGCCCTGAGCAGGACTGGCAGAGACTGCAGGAGAAATCTCCCCTTCTTTTCACCAGCCCTGCAAGTTTCCTCAGCGACGCCCGTGAGGAGCAGGCTGCCCACAGTGAGCTCGGATGTGGTCAAGGCCCAGAGCTCCATTCCAGAGAATCTGCGCAGAAATCCTTTTGTACAGAGACAGCAGCCTGCAGCCCTGGGAGCAGAATCCCTGGCGGGGCTCAGAAAGCACAAGATGGCTTCCTGGTTGCCCTTCGAGCAAGGACTTCTCCCCGAATTTGCTGAGGCGGCAGGAAGGCTGCCGCGAGCTGTTTCCATTCCCGGTTCTCTGCGCTGTCAGTGGGCACTTGTTCATTTCCCGGGCCCTCTCCCGGTGGCTGCGTGTTTGTTTAGCGACGGCTCCAAGAGCCCCCAGAGCTGCCTGCCCGGCACACCTCAGATGTGGTATTTATTTTCTTAGTTCTGTGAACACCTGGGAGGGAAAGCGGAGAAACTGGGCTTTATTTTTCAAATCGGTGTCATAACAGTGTATAAAAGGGGGGGGGGGGGCTACCCAGCTTCTTTTTGCCTCCCGCCCCCAGGTCCAAACGTTTATCCTGTTGCAAGCCCTGGTGGCCGTCTGTCCCCGAAGGCAGAGACGGTGGGAGGCAAGCACTTGTTGGGGACCCCGGAAAACAGTCCACCAGGGGTCCCCTGTGCTCTTGGCCCCTCCCAGTCGGAAGGACCTTCGATGGTCTTGCGTGTGTGTATATATGTGGGATATATATTTATATATAATACATAAATATTTATTTACTGACGGACTTTTTCTGATTGGAAATAAGCATAGGTAACATGGGAACAGAAAGTGGACAAGAAAAGGAAGGCTCTTTCCCACTTCGCCATTTCGTTGTCAAGGCACGCTTCCCCGTGCTGATCACAAGGTGCAAGGGGAGTGACAGGAGCTGCTCGTCATGAAGAAAACATCTATTATGGGTCCTCAGAACAACCACGAGAGAGCTGCCTGGCGAATTATTCTCCTGTTTGTCAAACGAAGAAACTGAGTCTCAGAAAAGTGAAGAGGCCTGGGCCGGGGATTTAGCTCCGTGGTTTCGCCGCCTGCTGCGCAAGCTCAAGGACCCGAGTACATCCCCGGTACCCACCCACCCCAAAAAAACAAAGTGAAGAGGCTTGGCTAATGTGGGTCAAAAGCAGGCGCCACTAAAAAGGTAGTTATGGGAGGAAAGGACCCACACATCTGGGAATAGGCTCATTTCGGGCCACGGAGGAGGGATACTACTTGGATCCAGGTTTCCAAGGAGGAAAAAACGTGCAGCAAGTGTGTGGAAAGGGCAAATTCACACAAGCAAATGGGGCCCTGGGAAGGCTTCCCAGCCTGAATTGGAGAGAAGTTGGTCTGAGCTGAAGGCATCGGACAGATGATCAAACTGAACTCTCCACATGACCCTCCTGTTGATCACCAGAGTCTCTTGGTTTGGAAAAACCCTGGCTACAGCAGTGACCTCAGTAGAGAGTCACCAGGAAGACTGAGTGCCCTTCGAAGGATGCTTTCAGCCAGCACAGAGGGTCTCACAGTGCATGGTGGGCTTCATTAAGACGGTGCCAGCATCCCTTTCTTTCCCAAGGGCAATTCTGTGCAGAGCTTCATTGATACAAAGCAACATTTTCACTTGAGGCCCCATCCCTCGTTCAAATTTCTCAAGTCCTGAGCCCACCTGACACCACTCCATTGAGCTGCCTCTAGTCTCCTTGGACTGAGCCAGGAGCTCTGGACAAGGAAGGCAGTATTAATATGGTGTGTACAAACTGGGTCTACCTCTGAAGGGACCAGCCATCTAGGACCATCTGGTACTGAGATCTGGGACCATCCTACTCAATCCAACAGTGCTGAATCCCGAGAAAATCGAAACCAGGCTCCCTGAAGCATAGCCTTCCTGATGGGATCCTTGAATGGCTCCAGAATGGTGATAGGTACTGTCTCCGAAGCCATTTGATTCTGAAACTGAGGCAGGTTCAGGTTTGGGGTCCCTGATTCTATGACATTTACAGGAGCTTCTGTGTAGGTTTCAGTCCTGATCCCCCAAGATTGAGGCTGTTGAGACATGACACTATCAACAGATGAAATTATTCTCAGACATGCAGGGGTCATGCCAAAATAGGCTTCCATCCACTCCACCCCAGTGAGCAGAAAGTGAATATTGCTTGAGAGACATACCTGGGCTCTCCTGAGAGGAACAAAATGGAAGAAACTTCAGTGGAATCGCCTGCTGATTCGATAACCTTCGTAAATCTTGTGGTGTTGTTTAATCTTACTTTGGAAATCATCTTTTAAACACCATGACTGCGGTTTCTTACTGTGTAGTGCCTCATCAGAGTGATTCCCCACTGCAATAACTGAGGTTAGCAAAGAAGGTATTATTATCTTGATCATAACGAGGAGAAGGAGGCCGAATGAGGTTGAGTGACTTCTCAAAGCCACACAGGTAGTATGGGGAGAGCCTAGTCCCTTATTTCTTGTCTTAATTCTAATTCTAACTGTGCTATAAACATGTTCTCACCTGCCTTCATGCTCCCACCCCACTAGCAATAAAACAGTGAAACAGGAAATCGTCAGTACACTGTGTTGTCCCTGGGCTGATGGGCTAGGAGTTTCGTCTCATATGGTTTAGTCTTTCTGGGGTTTCCCCAGTGCGTTGAGAGTGGAGAAAGACTTGGTATGATGATTACATTCAGGTCAGAGACCAGCTTCTCTCAAGAGCGTTCTTTTCACAGATGGAAAAGATACGTTAAAATTGCCAAATAAATTAGGAAATACTTGGCAGAACCTGGAAGAGCCTCCAGACTGGCGTTACATAACATGCATATACATTATACATATGCACATTATATAAGGTGACATAGTACTTAATGTGCTGTATATATTATGTAAATTACATATTTGTGAGTAATCATGATAAATATAGAGACCCACTAATCACTTTTTTACACATACTCAGTGACAGATTAGGAAGTTGCTTTGCCAGAGAGTCTTAAAACTTACTCTCTCCTGCTGCTTTGGTTCCAACTCCTGCCAAAAATAATTGCATCAACTTTTCCCATCTCGAGCACCCTCTTCTCTTGACCAAAACTCTCAGTTACCTCCTGTCCCAGGCAGGCTGTGCCTTCCATGCACCACTGCCACCGTCAGGATCCACAAAAGTTGAATTCCGGGGATGGAAGGATCCAGACTCTCAGACTCCCTATGCCACAGGCTGACACCTCAACGCTGTCAGCCAGGTGGGTGTCTAATGCCAACAGTAAAGGCAGGAGGAGGGCAGGGGCAGAGGGAAGGAGGAAGAGCCTACTAACCCTCCAAGGAAGCAAGCACCATAGCCCTCAGCTCCCAGTTCCCTGATCCAATGCTAGTCAATCAGAAAATTATTCCATATATCTAATCTAAGCCCTCGTAGTGTATCTGAAGCCATAATGTCCTTGAAGGTGTCTTACAAAAACTAGTATGAGAGTCGGGGATTTAGCTCAGTGGTGATGCCACCTGCCTTGCAAGCGCAAGGTCCCGAGTTCGATCCCTGGTACCAAAAAACGAAACAAAACAAAAACTAGTATGAAGTGCTCTGTGAAAAAAGTTCTATAGTCAAGTACGAGGTCCCTATTAGGAGATACATAGAGAAACTTGGAGAACTTCCAGGATAGAACCACGGAGTCTTCTGTCCGTATCTAAAGATTAGGAAAAATCACCTTCAGCCCACCATTACTGTTCTCAGTGGAGATAGGAATCTGCAGGTAACCACTCTCTCCAATAATAACCCAGGTAGTACTTTTCTAGGACAAGAAGTCTCCCCTTGCAGACACTTTGCAGTTGTTTGTTTTGTCTTTTGCTTGTTTTTTGAGAAGGTCTCACTATGTTACCCAGGTTGACCTTGAACTGTTGGGCTCAAATGATCCTCCTGTTTCAGCCTCTCAAGTAGCTGGGATGACAGGCATGTGCCACCATAACCAGCTCTTTCTTATTTATTCTCTGTGGCTGTTTTAATTGTTCTCTACACACCTTCAAGCAAGAATCAAGGATCTGGACTCTGTTCCCTGAGTGGGGAAGGGACTGGAAAGGGGGTTAATGAGGGACAAAGTAAAGGGGAGACATGACTGCTAGCAGGTTCAGACTTCATCTGTGTGGCCAAGGGAATGGAACAACAGCTAAAGAATACAGTTGTAGAGAGGTGGAATTTCATTCAAGTAATTGCTACTCTTGGAGCCGGCCTGATATGGAAAGGGCTGCTGGTGTGTGTGTTGGGTGCTGATGAACATCCACTTGCTCTTACAGGAAAGGCTTTGACCTGGTTGAGCAGAGATAAGCAATAGTTCATTTCCCTTGCCCAAAAAGCCGTGGAAGCTGTTTTTGTAATCATCAATGTTAAATCAATAGATGTAGTCATTCCTTTTTAGCTGCATTTCTTGTTAGTCCTTATTTTCTGAAAGAATGATAAATATCTCCAAGAAAAATTTCTAGATCAGTGTACAGTGACCAATTAGACCAGACTTACACATCCATTACTGACCTGACTCACATATCCTCAGGGCAGCTGGTGATGGTATGATCTCTCCTCATCAGCTCTTAAGAGTTGAAGGAATGGGTTACTACTAGTATTAGGACCAAAAGAGAGTTTCCATCTCTATTGGGGTCCATATTAGCAGTGTGAAAATCTTCTAGTCACAGATATAAGGCATACCTCAGACTTGAAATAGCAAGGAAATAAACTATCCCATACCTCAAATATCAATCAATTTTTAAATAAAACTGGAGAACAGAATCATACAGACTTTCATATGGAGTCACTGCTTTTAGCTCAACTGATGTTCTACCATATTGGAATGCATATTTCAATATTCTGTTATAGAAAGAAAACAGGAAAAAGAGATAAGAAAGGTAATTCCCATTCACTGCTTACTAGGTGCCAGTTACTATGTCAAGATCTTTTTATGTACTCTTCCTTTTAATCTTCCGAACAGCCTATGAGATGTGCATTGTACCTATTTCACACAAAAGGGAATTACTGCATAGAAAGTTGAAGAGCTTTGTCCAACAGATAGCAAGTAGTAGACCCCGACTTGGCAGACGTCTACTTTGTATCAAACTCTACACTTTTTCCACTATATTTTAATGCTGTTAACATTCTTATCTGTTTCCAACCCTACTAGTGTCTTGAGTGAAGTTACATGACACTAATCAACTGATATCCTATCTGTTCAACCTCTACATAGCCATCTAATTATGTTCTTCTGAAGAACTTCCAGGGCTTGTTCATATTGAAACTCAACAGCCTTCATGGACAGCTGGATCCCAAAACCTCACCCTTGCTGTTCAGTTATCAACCATCCCTTAATCCTCAATGTCTTCAAGTTCCACTGGGATGGGACCCATTTCCCAGCACCTACCTAATACATGTTTTGTTCAGAGCAGTGAGTGGGAGAACAGCAAGCAGTCTTCTCAGGCTTAAATGTCATGGTCAACAGTGACCAGCCAGCAGGGGAAGGAGTGCTGGAGTTTTTGAAGGGAGCCTCCAGCAAGGAGGCTCTGCATGTGATCCTCATTAGTGATAGGCGTGGGCCGGGCCATCTGTGTTCCACAGGAGAACAGAATGGCAGGCTGCCTTTAAGATGCCAAGAGATGCTATCTAATGGGAAGATCCAGAGTGCTCCAAAGGCAAAGAAGCACTTTTCCTCACTGGCATCCTTGTGGGAAACCAGAGACAAAAAAACCCAAAGGGTTCTGGAAATTACCTACTTAGTTAGCAGGGCATTCTACTCTTGCTACTGCTTCATTTTTCATGTCCATAGTGCAGGATGTCAAACAGAGTCAGGAAGCCTCATCTGCTAACTAAACGTCCTTAAATAAAGCCACCATGGACCTGTGTTATCCTGAAATCTACATTTGCAACAGCAGGTGCATTATATCAAGGCATCAGTTTGCCATTAAGCCTCTAAGTCTCCCAGGGATCAGGAACACTACAGATAGAAGAGACCATTTAATTGAATGCTAATTGTAGATGCTAGAGGAATAATCAGAAAATATAGCTATTATAAATGGGTCAAGTTAGGAAAAGGCAATTTGGAAACAAAGGGGATAACAACTAACCCAATTTCAAAAACGTAGTAGGTTATAGGTAAGTATTTGTAAAATGAGCAAATTAATGAATAGCTAAAGTGAGACTCTGTCCTTCTACCCTGGAATGGGTGGGGGGCAGGGGGATGAAAGCTTTTTAACTAACAACTCAGGAACTTGAAACCACAGGATGTAGAGGGAGCTCATGGAGGCCTTTACCCAGACATCTGTTGAGTGATGGATACAGCTAAATATGGATCATCAAAGGGCTTTCTAGGTCACATGGAGGGCAGCTTCATGATTCAGAAAATATGAAATTCAGCTTGAAGAGAAAGGCAGAAATGTTTGTAATCCACTTCTTAAGAGATCAGGCCAGAATTGACAAAGAAGAAAAGAGCAGCATGGAAGTAGAGCTACAATACAGTAAGAGATCCACATAATAAGATACAGATTCATGAGATGAAAGGAGAGAGAGAACTGGATTGTTTTAGCAGGTTGGTTTGGGCAAGGAAGGTGAATGTAAACACTGCTGTCCCCAACTGGAAGAAAAGGGTCAGGAATCAGAGAGAGAAAGAGAGATTACAGTCGAGTTAATGGTAAAACCAAAATGTATAGGTATTGATGAAATTATTACATAACATTTATCATTATTATCTAGTCTGAAGTCTATTCCTTTTAGAACTTCACAAGGACCTTATGAAGTTTGCTATTGCTATATGGTTCCCCAGGTGGCAAGAGGGGAAACAGAAACACAGCAAACCTCTTAGTGGCAGGTCCAGGACTGACCTGTCCGCCTCTGCATTCAGAGCCCATGTCTGGGCCTGATGCACCATCAGCGACTCCTCAGAGCTTCAGGTACAGAAACAGGGATTTTCAACCCCCTGGCCAATCCCCTGTGTTATGATCTCCTTCTCAAACTGGACACCCGAGGCCCTCTCCTCCCCTCCACAGACCTGGAGTGCAAAATGGCACTCATGTGTCTGGGTGTGGGTGACACTGAGGGGAGGAGCAGTTCCAGGCAGCAGGAAACCTATGGGCACCTTCTCCTCCTCCCCTCCATGTAGTCCTCACTCCCAGGGATGAACTGGGCTGTGTCCTGAGACTCTACTCAAAGCAGAGATAGCCAAGACCAGCACCTGGGGAAAGAGCACAGTCAGATCAGAGTACTCACACAGTATTAAAGCTCATGGTAAAAGATACACAGAGACCATAATAAGGATCAAGGGCGAGAGAAATGAGGCCAGGTAGTCAAACATCACACACACGCGTGCGTGCACACACACACACACACACACACGAGACAATCTAGGAGAAGAATCCAGAACGTCTGCAATTTCTGTTGACTCTTCAACAGTACTTTCAAAGTAATTAATGAACTTATTTTTTCTATCTTGTCTTTTTTTTTTTAAGAAAACTAGTACTAATAGGTAAGCAGAAAAATGGCATGATCTTCAAGAAAAGAAAGATTTTTCTGGTGAATATCTCCTCTCTCCCTAACATCCATGAGATAAAAGGTTGAGCACTAGATCTTTGAATTTAGAGAACCAGACACACATGGAGGTGTAATAGAGGATGTCACTGACCTGCTGTTCCGAGTCTGGTACATCGCACCCTGCTGATACCAAGGCACTAAGGCAATGATAATAATCCCAAAATGATGAAACAAATCTCACCTCCAGTCTGCTCCCTCTGCCTCCTAAAGGAACATACTCCCTTGAATTAAAACATCTGCAAATAACACCTTTTTTATGAAAATGTTCAAATACATCAAAGAGTGGAGCCATGAATGTAATGAGCCACCAGGTACCCATCACTTAGACTTAACAACTGTCAACATTTTACTATGTCTGTTTCACCCTTTTTTTTTGCCTGAAATTGTTAGAGGTAGATTCTAGGTACCATGACACCTCACAGTAAATACTCAAGCGTGAATCATTATGGGGAATCCTTTTTTAAGGATTGAAGATTGCATGTATCATTCACATTGATGGAGCAAGATTCAAGCATTTGTTTATGTGAGCTTGGTTATTTCTCAACTGACTGAATCCAATTATTCCCTAAATAAAATTAATCAAGACTTCACTCTATCACCTGTGAGGAGAAAATTTTGAGTGAAATCTAAAGAAGCCACATTTAAAATATTCCTGGGACCGGGGATTTAGCTCAGTGGTTTCACCACCTGCTGCACAAACGCAAGGACCCGAGTTCGATCCCCAGTACCAAATTAATTAATTAATTAATTAACAAAAAATAAATAAATAAAATATTCCTGGCTGATCTGGAAAGAAGCAAGTAAACAGCATATTAACTAAATTCTTAGAAAACAGTAAACTGGGAAATCTTATAAACATGCATGATGCTAGAAGAAGAATGTAAAACATTTAGAGGAATTAAAAATTCACCTGAAAAAAAAAACACATGCTCCTACTTCTGAAATGAAAATTGTTGAAAGTTTAAAATTATAGAGAGGTTGGACACAATATTATTTTGAACAGGCAAAATAGGCCATCTGCAGGCTCGTTTAATTCATATAAAAAACAGGTGACAGTGCCCCATCATGTGAAGAATATGAAGCTAGACTGGGGGTGGGGAACAGGAGGCTGAGATGGCAGGCAGATCCTCCTCTGCACTGGGGTACAGCTAAACTGGAAGTGTGTCAACCCCCGAGAGAACGTCTGGGTAGCCGGCTTGTAAAGCGTTGGCTCATTTATGCTGAGGAAGAATCTTTGATAGGCGACGTGTAAGGAACGCAGGGACTGCGCCATGTCCTCTGTGCTTAGCCACTGGGTTCCGGGTGACCTGGCTGCAGCTGTCCCAGGGTCAGGCATCACTACCACCCAAGAGGAGAAAGTCTGGAGTGGAACCCAAAGAGGGTCTTAGCTGTATTCAAAACATTCCTACTTGATCTGGGGATGGGGCTGGTTAGTTAAAGGAAAGGCTGAGTGACAGCCAACTCTGGAATATTCAGCCTGCCTCAGTCAATGAAGGAAATGAGTTGCCCACTTCAGCACAGCCTAGATAGTGACAACTAGAAACTGACACTCAGCCAAGGCCAGATCCCCAGCCTGTGGACGGTGGGCACCCATCTGGCTTCCCATACTTCCAGAGGAAATCTTTCTCATCCATACCCCATATGCTCCCTTCGATTCATTGAACACTCCCACCTCCACCACCCATCTTGGGGTTCATAAGTCCAAGCACCACCCTTTCCTTCCCTGACTTTGACGCCATGAGGAATGTGGACTGGCACAAAGATGAAAACTGCTTTCATCATTTTGAGCGTAGGAACATGTTTGCTTCCCAGAGCGCCCCCTCTTTGGAGGAACACATCTCTTCTAAGCTCCCTCCTCCAGCCTAACCCCTGGCCCTGAAGCTCGGGATCTGCTGATGGGCGTGAAAACACATGAGCTCACTGCAGCTTATGCAAGAGCTCTTGGCAGTGCTCCCCAGAGACGGATGGCAGGCTGGGTCTCCACACACTTGCCTCTGCCGAATCTAGGCAGTGTGATTCTTCTTTTCCCTATCTCCTCAGGACAGAGAGGCCTATTTGTACCACTGCTCATCGGCCATTTTGTGGCAGGGAGGATCTCCCAGTTTTTAAAACCAGGACAATTTCCTGAGGGAAGAAACATGAACTTAAAAGACAAAGTTCATGTGAATGTGTTCAGCCCCCTTCACAGTGGCACTGTGTGTAGGGCCATCCTGCTTTGGGTCACCACAGACAGCAGTGAGAGAAGTAAAATGGGCTTCTGAAAGCTGAAACCTCCTTGACATCTTAGGGTACTCGTCTATCTCCAGGTTTCATTCTAAGATGTCTATGAGCAGGGCGAAGGAAAAAACACAAAAGAAGGGAATCCTTCTCACAGAGGGAAAAATGATCTCAAAGACTGGTCTTCTGCAGGAAATTGATCCTGGGTCCTATTGATTTGGGAGAAGTCCTATTACTCCTGACTCCATTTTCTTGAAAAGGAGAAACTTCTAGAAACTGTACTCAGGAAACTCAGGGAAGCGAGGGGAAAGACAAAGCAAGGAAAGGCTATGAGCCAATCTCTGAATTCAGGGGATATTTTATATGGCTCCCAAGAAGAGAAGAGACTGTTTTATGTCAGGAATGATTCTTCTGCCATCAGGGAAGGAAAAGATCGGGGAAGGTGAAAGGCCCTCTGCAGTGATGTGGCTTCCTCTCGTTACCTGGGGCCTGGCATCCCTGAGACCATATCAGGGAAGACACAGGATATCAGCCTGTACCTCTTCTCCTTTCTGAGCCTCTTGGCTGTGCCCTCTGGGTGCCCCACCATCACAGTAGGGTGCTGGGAAATGCTCCTTTCCCCTGCTTCTCAGCATATTGTTCTTCTCCAGTCACAAGTCTAACTCTAGTTCCTACTCCGATACCAACTAGCAGTAGGAACATGGGCAAGTCCAGCTCACTTTTCCCTCATGTAGAATGGGGCTGGCTAGAATGAGTCATGCATTTACTTATTGATTCACCCATAAATATTTGGTTTTAAACAATATTTGCCAGGTACTCTAATCTCTTAATATGTTTCAGTGTGCTTCTCTTACTTTTTCACCATCTTTTCCCATCACATTCCGCTTTCCTCAACCTCTACTCACCCCAAAATCCTGTTGCTTCCATTTTTCTTCATTTTATTCTCATGTTGTTTCTCATCATTCCTGCCTATCCTACCTCATGATTCTTTTATTAGTTTGTTTGTACAAAAAATCAAGGATCAGAGGGGACCCTAAGGGGATCAGAAAGGATCAGAGGACACACTACAGAGGCAGATTTCTAGATGTACCTCCTATGCCTCACAACTTCTGCCACAGATAATTGTTCTCGATGTCTAACTTAAACCCCTCTGTTCAGTACACCTCTCCTTCTTTGCTACAGCTTGAGTCACATCACAGACACAGAACACCCTTGTGGGATTAGGGCACTTAGGAAGTTTAACTTATAATGACACAGTAAACATCACAGGCCCTAAGGATTTTTAGTTTCAATGGAAAAACAACAGAATTGGCAGATTTAGCTTTGGTACCATCAGCAAAGCAAACAAAAGCCCACAAGCACAACTTTGTTGGAGGCATAGTTCCTAACAGACTCTTGATTAAGATGAAAAGTCCACTGAGCCAAGAATCACAGCCCCCTTGGGTTGTAAAGACCCTCCCCAGCTGACATCAGTCCAACCTTTCACACCTAGTTGGTAGCCAGCACAGCACATGACATCTGTGCTTTGTTGATTATGGTTAAATAGCAAATGGTGACCATTCACCCATGGTTCCTCCATCAGTAGATACAGAATTTCTCTCCAGGGGCCGGGGATTTAGCTCAGTGGTTCCACCACCTGCCTCGCAAGCACAAGGACCCGAGTTCGATCTCCGGTACCAAAAAAACAAAACAAAACACAGAATTTCTCTCCAAAGCCATTTTGCCAGGTCCCTAGGTGGGAGGCAAGTCAGGTATATACCTGGACAGAGCCTGATGCTGCAGATGGCCTTTTGATCTGCGCCAAGGTAGTCTACAGTCTCGAGAGAGACAATGTGATCTGGCATATAGATCACCCAGCAAGAAGGCAAATTTCAAGCCCTGCAGTGTTTCATTTCTTTAGTCTCCAGATGGCAAAAAGCAGATGACCCAACTAAAGAGAAGAGGCTCCACAGCAAGTTGCTGACCCAGCTTACAGCACAGCTGTCCTGTTTCATAGAACAGGAAGAAGTAACCTTTTGGGCTTCTCTGTGCCATTGACCTCGATGCTTCGTGGGTATCTCAGAGAAAGTATCATTGTTAGCAAGTAATCATAATTCTAAGACGCCACCTGCAAAGAGGATTCTGATGGACACTTTCTTCTCTCTCTGCAGAAAACAAGGAAGACTTTTCTATCCTGGGAAAGTATGGTAACTGCTCCATGGCAGCTTCCAGGGAAAGGTGCCAAGTCACATCCCGTGAGGGGACAGGGGGTGAAACCCTGCCCAGAAGTTTAAGAGTAACACAGGGAGTGGGCTATAGTCCTGCCTCGGCCTTGTGGTCTTGGATATATCCTTTATCTTGCTGGGACCTCTCTTTCTACCACCTGCCAAACAAGGGGGCTCTGAAGACCATCCTGCTTCAGTGATCTTGCCTTCCCTGGGGTACATGCTGCAGCCATAGGACAGAAGCCAGGGTCCCTGTCCTTGTGGGTCTCTACCAGGCCTAGGGTTCCCCCAGGCCTGCTGACCCAAGAGGGCTCAGCTCAACCCCTCAGCTAAGAATCTACTTTCTTTCCCTCTTAAGAATTGACTTCCCTTTGGTCTAATAAAAAGCAGAATTGATCATACTCAGAAATCAGCTGCTGGGGGGAGTCAGCGTGAAACACTACAATGTAACCCTTCAGTGAGCCCTCCACTCCTACACACACTCATGTACACACAGGCAGGCACACACACACACACACACACACGCCTGAACCAAAATGTAAACATTTTCCTTTCTGTGTATCAACCCTTTTTCCCTTTCCTGTTGCCGATGTGTTGGGAGAGGATTTGATCCCACAATGCAAAAGCACTGCTCCCACTTTCGGGTCCTCAGCTGGCCCTCCATGTTTGGGGGTAACCTTGGGCACAGGTTAAAGCTAAAGGGCCTAACCTATTGTTCTTCTCCAGTCACAGGGCTAACTCTAGTTCCTATAAATGCAGACTTTACCAGCCAGGACCGTGGCAGTAACTAATTAGCACAGTGCCAGGACCCAGAGCCTTCCTTCCCTGCTCCCCCATTCCCCCGCTGCCCCCAGCTGCAGATATGTTGTTCTATAAAGGCAGTTGCCTGCTCAAGCCTGCCTCTCTGCCTGCATACAGTGCCATGGACTTGCTCAGTATGTGTGTGTCCTGACTCTGGTTTACTGCAAATAAAAATGACAGCAGATGGCTTGCCCCTGACCCCCTGGTGGTTCCTTTACCTGTCATTGCTTGAGAAGTCCAGATTGTCTGATCAGCCACAGAGCACTGGGGTTGTGCATGGTGTCCAGACTCTTCGGTGACCTCTTCACAGTCACATATGCCAGGAACGTACCTTGGCTACACCAGGCTCAGGAGGGACTAAAATTCTCTGTTGCCACTTTCCTGATGTTGAAAGACAGGGACAGGAACCCAAAAGCCCTATTAAATAAGCCCCAGTGAAGCACTGCATAGACAACATCACATTGCCATAGGAAAACTCCCCTGGGAAGCGGTGACCATTTTATAGATCAGGAAACAAAAGGCTCAAAAATGGTAATTAACTTGCTCAACAAGAAACACAATCAGTAACTCGGTTCTACCTCTCTCTCTCATACCCCTAAATTTATGTTCCTGAAACTGGTGTGTGTCCAAGTGCGGCCCATACACTGCTTAGGTCAGAAACACCTGGGCTCTGGATTCCCAGCTCCTCCACAGAACTCCTGATTCGTGATCACTGAGAGCAGGACTCTGAAATCAGATGTTTTATAAACTGGGACTCCACAGGGACCCTTGTGCCTGTGACACTTGGAAACCCACTGCCCCATATAAGTCGGGCTTTACAACAACCCAGAACCCTGAGCCTGGAGAAGAAACCTGGTAAAGAAGCAGGTCTGCACCAAAAGAGAAAGAGAAGCACAGGCCAGGGACGTCACTTCGGAGTTTGCTGAGCCCTCTCCCCAGACGTGAGTCCCAGGGACAAATCCACTCACTAGTCCATAGGCTGAGGCTGTCCTGAGCCAAAGTTTCAAGGCCCAATGCAGCCTGGCTGGCCACCCCTGGAGCTGCAGAGCCATTACTGCCGACCCTCCAGGCTCTTCCTGCCACAGTTGACCACCCGGGCTCCAAAAGCCCTGGAACTCCTGCCCTGAATGGTCAGTCTGCTCCGTGTCCCTGCTGCCATTCTTAGGGCCTAGCAGAGACTCTGACCTCAGGGAAACTGACCAAATGTTACTCATTCCTACCCATTCCTTCCCTCCGCCTTCCCAGTTCTATTTTGTGCCTCAGAGTTGAGGTGGAGGTTTCTGAAATGATGGTTGGGATGTCTGAGGTGGAGCCCTGTGAGACAGATACATAATTGCTACCCTAGGGCAAAACAAAATACTAGAAATAGCTCAGCTGCCCACTCAGCTGCACGGATTCAGCCAGATTCTCACTCTCCCAGCTGCAACACTAACTATGCGTGAAAAATATTTTCTTCCAGAAAATGGCCTTTCTGGAGTCAAGAAAGCAAGAAAACACTTTCTATACAGTGTTCGCTGTAACCAAATCAGTAAACCACTTAACTTGCTAGAAAATAGTGCATGGGAAACAATTCTTCCAGTGAGAATTTTCTTGAATTTCTGTAGCTAACGAAAGAATTGTGCAAACAAGGAAAATATGGGTCCATTCAAGAACAAAGACCTTTAGCAGTTGTGTTTGCATTTTAAACTATACCTAAGAGTAAATGACGTCTATTCATTTGCTATAATATTTACAAGATTCTCTAACACATATGACCATGTTCTTGCTGCTTCCCCCAACTTAATAGGTTACTGTGTCCCCTTCAAAGGAACAACAATGCCTTTGTGTTTTGTTTTGTTTGCCTTTGTGTTTTTAATGTTCCTCCCTCTTACTTCCCATTAAACCAGACTATCAATTATTATGGAAATATTGCGGAATATTTCCTAAAACCACTCACAGAAGGAGCAGAAAGTCAATAAAGGCTCGAGAAATGGTGGTGACGTAAAGCAGATGAGAAAGATCAGAGAGAGCGGTAGATCACTGTGGTCTCAGAATTGGGGATCACAGAGAACACTTGGGGCAACCTCTCACCAGAAGCAGGACTCCCCAACAGTCCCCATCTCTGCTTGAAGACCTTGGCTGACAGGCAGCTCACTACTTTCCCAAGAAGTGCAAGTGAGAACAGCTCTCTGAGCCTAAGATGGACTCTTATTGTTCCTAAATCTGCCTCCCAATAACTCTCACCATTGGCCCTGGGTTGGCCACTAGCAACACAGAAGAAATCTTCCTTCTCTTCTTAAGACAGCTTTCCGGTATTTGGAAAGAGCTACTTTGTCCTAGTTAAGTCCTTATTCATTTTCCCCTCCAGCCTAAACCTCCTCGGTATCCTTAGAACACCCTTTGTATGTTACACTCTCAAACCCTAGGCTACCCTTGCAACTGCCTCTGGAATAACAATCTGCCAAAGTCCTTGAAATGAGATTCCCACAACTGAACATGGCACAGTGCCTGACAAACAAATGGCCAAGTATGCAGAGCTGCACCCCTTGCCCTGGATACTACATTAGCTTTCTTTAGCAACCATGTCATCCTGCTAATTCACCTTGATCAAACAGTTCACAAAGTCTCCTAGCCTCTTATGAATGATAATAGCTACCACTGATGTCTCAGTCCGTTTTCCATTGCTATAACAAAGTTCCTGAGGCTGGGTACTTATAAAGAAAAGAGATTTACTTGCCTTACAGTTCTGGAGGTTTAAAAGCATGTCACAGGCTTCTGCTACACTCTAGTGAGAGTCTCATGACAGATGGCATCACAGTGCAGTGTGGAAGAGATCACCTGGTGAAACAGGCTGTCAGAGAGAGATTCAGGGATCAGGCTCTCTCTTATAGCAGCTCACTTTTGCAGAAACTAAATAACCCTATGATAGCGACCTTAGTATCTTTCAAGGGCAGTAGCCCCAAAGACCTATTCAGCTCCCACCAGACTCCTGCTCTTAAAGGTCACAACTTCAACACCACCACACTGAGGCCCAAGCCCCCAACACATGAAAACTTGGGGGACAACCCTCATCCAAACTACATCACTCGGTATGGTGCTTCACTGACGACAAAGTCCTTTCAGAAACGTGCTCGCTCTCCTTTGCTCCTCTAACAACCTATTGGGTTGATTAAAGACAAAGAAATTAAGGCCACAGTCAGGCATCAGCCCTGAACCTGTGGTTCCAAGCACTCCTCCAAACACACCCACGTTGCCTTTTCCCTTGAACCTCTCTTCGACTGTGAAAGGTCGCCCCACCTTCATTTTAGTCTCTGCTAAAATTTTTTTCTGTTCCATTTTGTTCTGCTAATTTCTGCCCATCCCTCAATCTGCCTATATCTTTTTTTAACTCCAATTCCTGTTACCTGTTATGAAAGGGAATCAGGCAGCAGAAGAGGATGAGACACCAAACAGGAGGGGCCAAGGGAGGCAGCGTTCTGAAAAGAACGGGGAGTGTGGTGTAGAGATGGTGAAGTGGAGGTGGGGTTCCGGGCCTGCCCACCTTGGTTGGCTCTGCTACCCTAGGCCACCCTCTGAACCTCTCGGAGCCTCCCTTCCTTTCTTTCTTTTCTTTCTTTCTTTCTTTCTTTCTTTCTTTCTTTCTTTCCTTTTTTTGGTACATCGGGACCTTGTGTTTGCAAGGCAAGCAGTGGAACCACTGAGCTAAGCCTCACTGTCTAAGGAGTGGGCACGTGAGGGGAACCGGCCAATTCGCCAGATCCTTCCCAGTACTATGAGTCTAATCATCTTATCATTAATCCAATGGTCTCTTGTCTCTTTTGGGTCAATGAAGATACTGAAAATCAGAATTCACTAAATATTTTATATGCCTTTCCTTTGCTAAAATAAGGAAAAGGAAAGATGGCTAGGGAGCCAGGGTCACAAGCAACATTTATTGCATCTGATTGCCAGATCTGACTTTTTTCCCTGAGGGAGAAATTGTAACAAAGAGGAAGGAATCCTCAAGAGGGTTAAACAAGAAACTCTGCACTCAGGTCACCAAATACCTTTCCCACAGTATCCCAGAGTTCAGAGCGGGACTCCGAGTCCCACAGTGAACAACCCTCCCAACAGTCTGCACTTACCTGGCGTGGAGAGGGACAGACACTCCTACACCTTAAACATCACTCATGTGCCTTCCTGAGGTTGGGGGGAGTTCACAGGACAACATTCACTGATCATTGCACCAAGGTAGGAAATACCCCATGTTTTTATTCTTCTGCAGAAGTGCTATCCAATATAAATATAATGAGAGTCGCAAGTATATGTTTAAATTTTCTAGTAGCCCCATATAAAGACTAAAAGGGAAGAGACAAAATTGATTTTAATAAATTATTCTTACCTCCACATATCCTAAATACTATTATTTCAATATATAGTCAACATAAACTCTATCAATGAGATACTTAAATTTTTTTGTACTAGGTTGTTAAGAACCAACATGTAGGGGCTGGAGATTTAGCTCAGTGGTCCCACTGCCTGGCCTGCAAGCAGAAGGACCAGAGTTCGATCCCTGGTTCCAAAAAAAACACGCAGTCACACACACACAAAAAAGAAACAGGACAATGAAGAGGTACAATTCTGCCATTGTCTAGTTTCCGGTTTTTTCCCCCTCTGGTACCAGGAATTGAACTCAAGACCTTGCACTTGCCAGGCAGGTGTGGTGCCACTGAGCTACATCCCCGGCCCTGCTATTGACTTGATCAGAAAATAGCAGACAAATTAAAAACCCTTCCCAGCTTACTTCCCCTAAAATATAACCTCTAGAATTTTCCCCTCTCCCTGCCTTTGCTGCTCTGGCTCCTTTGTCTGCTGGGTCCTCCTGCTACACTGACCCCAATACCTCTCCAATCAGCAGCAGCAGGAAGATTTTCCTATCTCATTTCTACCAGCACCATGACTAATATATACCTATACACCACATATCACCAGGACAACCACACACACACATATCCACCACCGCTACCACCCACTATATACACGTATGTGTGTACCACCACTCACATGGAACACGCTTCCCATAGACACGCACATACCTCACATATAAATGCCCCTACACCTAGAGATATGGACACCTATATCACACTACACACAAGAGGCTTGCCACCCCACCTCTACACTCCAACAGAATAATTAATTATTCACCTCAGAACCCTTTTTCTCCTAATTTCTCTAGACTTATCTTTGTCATTTTGATTAGAGTCATTAGTACCAAACACCTGTGACTCCCCTAACTATGAGCCCCTTCAGAACAGATTCCATTTCTTTTTTCATTTCTATAACCTGCCTTCGGCTTTATGCACAGTTGAGGCTGGATAAATATTTCTGAGTATATAAACAACTCAATCCATCGGCCCATATGTGTCTATAGGGCTAAATGAAGTGGCCAACTCTGTGTGGCCCGGAGCTGGGCACCATCCTGGACGGCTGCTCCTGCCTGGTCCTGCTCCACCACCTGGGTCTCATTCCAAGGAAAATATTTGTTCTGTGAGCAAATAAAATGTTAATATGTTCTAATCTGTTGCAAAGATACACAGAGCTGCCTTCAGCCTGAGACTTAGATCTGAGGCCACTTCAAAGAACTGAGAAAATAGAATGTTTTCAGTGGGGCAGAGAAAATGTAGCTCTTTCCTTCCCAGACTGAAGGGAAAATGAACACTGAACAAAGTGTTCCCTTGAAAGTGTTGTAAGTAACTCCTGCTGTGGCCTGTCAGAATCCCAGCACCCCAGGCTTCTCTTCCCCATCATCCTACCTACTCAGCAGTGCCAAGGCCTAGCTCAGGAATGGTAGCACACATCTGCAATCCCAGCTACTCCAGAGGCTGAGGCAGGAGGATCACAAATTTGGGGCAGGCCTGGGCCACTTAAAGAGATTCTGTCTCAAAATAAAAATAAAAAGAGCTAGGGATGTAGCTCAGTACACAGGGACCCTGAGTTCAATCCCTAGCACTACACACACATACACACAAAAGTGCCAAACCTGTGATCTGAAAACACAGACATTCACGCCAGAAACCTTTACTCCATGCCCACATTTCACCAACAAGGGAGATGCTCGGCTCCCTGAGATGTGGGTGTTGAGCAGTGTCCTGTCCCTGGCCCCTCAACACTAGCCATCTGTCCACGCAAGTATCATAAACCATGGATCCTGTGTACCTTTAACAAACACGCGCAATGGTTGAAGTAAGAGATAAAAATAAATTCCAAGTCACAGGGAATTGGGAAGCGGTCTTTGTGTTTTGTTTGTTTCCTACTAAAGAATTCTTAGAAGTTCTGAGCCTTCCATAATAGGCTGTCATCAGATACACTTGTTTGGGAATCCAGCCTGGCATTTGATTGTAGGGTTCAAGCTTCGGCAAGAAACATAGTATCTCATCGGCCCCTTAGCCCAGCACTGAGGCAAAACAACAAAAACAGAGCGCTGAGCTCTCCCTCATGGAAAGCCGATATGCACAAACGCCTAAAGAAAACTGGTTTAAGATCCCTGCAGTGGATTTTAAAATATAACCCAAGATTCCCCCTTCATTTCCATGTCCTGTGAGAATGCTGAGTCCTCAAGTCTGTGGAGCTGTCCTGGGCCCAGGTACACCTATTTCGAATTCAGGTCTACGAGCTGGGGGTGGAACTCAGTGGCAGTGCACTTGCCTAGCATGCTTGAGGCCCTGGGTTGGATCCCCAGCACCACTAAACAAAAACAAAAAAACTCAGCCATCCTTTAGGTCCCAGCCTTAGCGCCTCGTACTGACCTTTAGTGTGTGTTTCAATTCTCTCAACAAACTGCAGGTGACAAATATTAGTGTCATCATCTATTTTGTAAGTGGTGCATCTGAGGCTTGGAGAAGCCCAGTAGCTTGCCCACCGTGGCCTAGCCAGGGTCAGAATTCTGTTTTGAGACCTCAAATCTCCTCTATTAATGTGGGGAACAGCTTCACCCGGAAGCCAGCTAGCCTGGAACTTCAGGAATAACATTAACATTCCTGCTAGTTTGTTATTCAGAGTAACTGCTATTCTCTACCTCATTAGAGCCCCAATTTTTTTCTTATGAGTGATTTAGATTTAAAACCACACAATGCTAACCCAATCCATTCAAAAGGTTTTTTGAAAACCTCTGTTTCCTCTTAGGTTCCTCCATGACAAAGTGGATTTGCAAGACCTCTCTACTGTGTTTACAACATTCCTGTACCCGCTGTTACCTCCTCTTACCAAAACCCAGATTGACAGTGCACTCCTCCCTTTGACTGACCCATGTCATTCACAGTGACAGAGGGACCATCTCACCCTCCTCTGAAACAGGCAGTAGAGTCTGGCCAGACCTACAATCAGACCTACGCGAACTTGTACACAAACGCGTGCTCAAAGCATGTCCTCAGTAGCGAATTGGGAACAGCATAATACTGAACACCAGGGAAACAAGAAAATGATATTATAGCCAATAAAAGACATATTAGGCAAATCTTAAAAATGGAGTTATAAAGAGTATTTAATCCCCTGGAGGCATGCCTATGAAATAAGGCAAGGCAAAAATGCAAAATTATATATTAAAAAAAAAAAAAAAACACTCCATTATGTAAAACAGGGAAGAAAAAAGACAAGGAGGAAATATGTTTAAATGTTAACGGTATTCATTTCTAGGATGATGGATGCTTGCTAGTTTATTTTTAATCTTTTTTTGTATTTTCTTAATTGTACGCAGTGGGTACATAATGATTTTGTAATTTGAAAATTTTTAAGGAGACTTTTCAAAGACCAAACTCCCTGTTTGTGTGAATTAAGAAGACTGATTATAACAATAGCAACAAAACCAAATAATTTTTTGGAAAACTGCATAAAACAAAAGTGAGGTTATTAAGTATCTGAAACCTCTCTGATTGGGATTAGGCTATAAATTCAGATGTTGTTCAAAGTATCATAATAGGCAGGTCTGCCTGCGGAAAAAACAATCTTTACTTCCTTCCGACCCCACTCCCTGACGAGTAAGGCACAGTCCTTTAAAATAACAAATGTAACTTAACAGCCAGGATTCTGCTACTTGTGGGCACTGGACTTAGTAGATGTAGGCTCCGGCTGGCAACGGCCCGGACAGATCGCCACTGTGATCAGCGGTGATAAGGGACTTTTGGAAGAAATCCCAAGATGACTTGGAAGTGGGGAGGGAGGGTCAGGAAAGGAGCAAATATGAGCCCCGCCTGCTCCCACCCCCTCCCCGGACTGTGGGGCCATCAGTCTCCTCCCTCCCCTATCCGAGCAGCAGGACGTGCTGCGTGGATCCGGTCGTTTGCCCGGAGCCCACAGACCCCACAGACGGCCCTCCCTGCTCTTCCCGTGACCCGGTCTTGCTCTCTGCCCTCTGAGGAGTTCTGGGCCAGGATGAGGAGATGTCTGAAGAACTTTTTTCTTCCAGTCCCCCATCTCTTCAGTCCAGTTCTCTGCTCTTTCATTCTGATGTGCTTCAGCCCAGTCCCCAGTCATCAGATTTGTCTTTCCCAAATTTCCCCTTTCCGCTG
The DNA here is from genome assembly GCF_000247695.1 of Heterocephalus glaber. Next base: position 70,618,391 of record NW_004624730.1, read on the forward strand.
GTCACCTCCCTCCTCTAGAACTCACTGAGGCTCCCTCGTGCTCAAAGAACCAGACCCAAGTTGCTCAGATCTGCAAGGCACGGTCCCTACACAACTCCCTGGGCACCCCAGCACCCAGCCTGGCCCTCCCCACCCTGCAGGGGCCCTCAGAAGTTCCATCAGTTGGAAAGAAACGTTCCTTCATGAAAACAGAAGAATAAAGCCTTGTTTAAACTGCTCGAAGATACAATTTTCTCAATGTGAAGTTTTTGCCACCAATTTTTGTTAAACCTTTGGCACAAGCAGCTCTGTCTATCTCTTGTGAGAACCCACAGATGGCAAAGGAAAGGAACGAGTCCCGGGTGGGTGAATAATCACGGAAAAGCCTCTGGGACCACCCATCACGTGCCCTTGCACACCTTGTTTATTTCACAGACACATGCCCATGGTCGCGGTTTTATATGTACCCATAACATAAATCCCCATTTTCTACCCAAAACATTGTCCTTGGTTCATACACTAGAATTATACAGCGTGTACTCCTGTGACAGTCTTCTTTAAAAATTAAAATTTTCTACTAAGAAAATTAAGGTTGCTGTGAGCCAAAACACCTCCGCAACTTTGCAAATAATTGCATCAGACACCCCTCTCTTCCCCTAAGATATCACGCATTAAGCCAGAGCTGAGCCTTGATCATACCATTCTGCCCATGATTTCCATACTCTCTTCTCTGCCGAAGAATGCTCCAGCACTTTGTAAGAATCCATCCTACTTGAAGATTTTCTGCCCTCTGTCCTGAGGTCCTACAGAGCTCTTAGTCTTCGTTTGTTTTCTTTCTTTCTTCCTTTCTTTCTTTCTTTCTTTCTTTCTTTCTTTCTTTTTTGTCTTCGTGAAAAACAGTGAAGAGGAGAAAGATAGCCAGGACTGGTGGAACAGGCTTGTAATCCCAGCACTTTGGAGAGCTAAGGCAGGACCATGGAAAGTTTTGAGCATGATCTTATCTCAAAATAAAACACTTTAAAAAGGGTAGAACGTTGAGCGTGTAGCTCCGTATGAAGGCCATAGATTCAATCCCCAGCATGCACACACACACAAGTGCACACACCCACAACGACATAGATCTCAGAAGAAAAGTAGTTAAGAAGGGAACACTAAGTGAAATCTACAATAAAGGAAATACTACATTAGGAAGGAAGGAATGGGAACTCCTTTACACCAGAGGAAATTATTGTTGATCTCAATGAACAGGTCAGTGGTGGTGATGAAACATTAGCATCTACCGCCTGGACACACATGGAGAAGAGGGGAAGGACAAGATGTATTTACTTTATGCCCGAAATCCTGCTAGATGCTTTCCAAACATTCAAATCATTCTTCTCAAGAGCTTTGCATCATTATCCCTAGTTTAAAAATGGTAAAACTGAGGCTCTGAGAAATTAAATGATTTGCCCAAATCCATCCACTATTCATGATGGAAACTCATTTCCACCACTCACACATACTAGGCACTGGACATCTCTGCCTACACTATCTCACTGAATAGTCCAATACAGAGGTGGCGAACCTTCGGCACACATGGCCCAGCAGGCTGTTTGTTATGATTGAAAGCTCTAAAAGGTTCGCCATTGCTGGACTAACAGCTCTTTGAGACAGGGGTGAATATCTCCATTTTTTAGACAAGAGACTGATGTATGGAGAATGAAAAGTCTTACACCAACAGACAACTATAAGGGGGCCAAGGATTTAGCTCAGTGGTGCACCGCCTGTGTTGCAAGCATAAGGTCCTGACTTCGATCCCCGGTACCAAAACAAAATAGACAACTATAAGTAATGATAGAATTGAGACAGGAAGCTCATGCTCTGTTCATCATCCCAGCTGCTGCAAGGAAACACAAGTATGAATTAACAGCTTCAAGAGAAGGTGAGAAATCTGAGAAGCAGGGAGATAGCTTACCCCACTGAAGGTCTTTGAATAAAGAGTGTCTCCCAGACATGAGTCTATGGAGCTACTACCATATTACCATATGGATTACTGAGTTACCATTTACATTTACAAGGTGTACATATAATTGTAAATGAATGCCAACCACATTCCAGTCAGCAGTGCGTGGGTTGGACAGGTAAAACATGGATCTTGTAATGAAAAATTCCATCTTGTCGTTGAAAGCAGTTTAATACAGAAGGAGGAAGAGGAAGACCATATTTAGGGTTCATGCTCTATTGTGACACAGACAGGCCCCGAGGTCAGCATTCAGGTTCAAGAAGAACCTAAGATGCCTAAGTGGGAAGGAGCAGATGAAACCCTGCCAAATATATGCAGCAATTAGGTTAGAGAGCAGGCAGGAACGAGTGTGGAAGGTTTCGAAGATGAGCCAAGTCAAAGGATTTATGAAATTCTCCCAACCAAGATGCTATTTGATGGAGAAAATCCCTCCATGGTCAGGTGGAAAGAAGCCCCTCACATCGGTCTTCTTTCTTGGGTGCCTAAAGCAATCCCGAGGTATAGTGGCATCCCCCTAGGGCAGCCAGCAGCACTGAGGAAGACTAAGCAAGCCAGGAGTGAGGAAGAGTCTCCTTTTGGCTCCTGAAGCCACCACCCACCAAGGCCAGAGGAGATGTAAAAAAGGGTTCTTCCAACTTCTCCAACACTGCCCAGTCTTTGTGGGCGAGGGGCTCCCTCTGTCAGGGAGGACAGGGAACAAAGCTGAATGGGTGAGGCCGCAGAACAGCTGCTTTAGAACAAGGCAGGGGGTCCAGACATGGAAATGGGAGGTTTGGACATTTTGGTACAGTATGAATTTCTCTGGGTTCCTAAGGGCTCTAAGGTCCCACCAAGCTCCATGACATCCCAAATTGAGACAAAAGTGAAATCCAGGGTCCCAGAGCCCAGGTCCTGCCGCTAAGGAAAGGAAGCCCTTCCCTGGGCACATGCCTGACAGCAGGTCACCAGCTCCACCTCCCTCTCTTCCCACTCAGCCTGGGTGAAGCTGGGCATGTGTAAAACTTTGCATGTGCAAAGATGCCCCAGCTGCTATTCCCTCAGGCACAGTGATGGCTGTGTGGTAGAAACCTCTTGTTCATTCACTGAGTTATTCAACCTTTGGTGACCACCTGCTAAGTACCAGGTGCTGTGTTCAGGGCTGGAGGATTCAGACAAGAAACTAAATTGTCCCTAATAGAGGAATGTGTCCCATAGGCAACCCAGATGCACAACATAGTGTATGATTTAATTGGGAGCATCCCTGAGGATATGATGTTTGAAGACAGCATCTCTGTCTTATTTGCGTGATTGCTTTAAAGCAAAAATGAGATATATTGCAAGATTTCCAAATGTGAGTGCTCCTCCCTCTCGTCACTAAGAGGCTAAGAGCTCTGATGAACTTTCCCCAACACTCCCACTCTGTCCCCTTCTCAGTCCTGTCTCTCCTGGCCTTAACATCCCCCAGGGAGCCACACCTGAACAACCAGCTGTCAGTCCCCAGACATGCCAGGTATACCCAGCCTGCGTGTGCTTGTGCATGCTGTTCTGTCTGAACGAAGAGTTCTTCCTGCTTTGCTCTGCCCAGCAACATTTTAGCAAGCAGTCATTTAAGGGCTGGTCCAAGTGCCAGCTCTCTCAGAGCCTCCCTTGACGCTCACGAAGTACTCATTGCTCCTTCATCTGTATTCCCAGAGCCCGTTTACACGTCACTATTACCACACCTGTAAACACTGAACAATAGCTATTTGTTCCTGCGCCCTCCTCCCACCTCCCATTGACTCTTCTCAAACCCCAAGATGAGGACAGCAGCCACTCAACAGATGTTTATGGAAGTGGAAATGAAATTTACTGCTCTGTAAACTCCCATGTGTCTTACATTAAGGAGAACCTATAAAACTGACAGCCCAGCCTCCTCTGACCGAAGGAAGGACCGTTCTCTAGCCAGGCTGTACACTCTTTCCCACCTGTTCCTGGGACTCAGTGTTATGGTGGGGGATAAGAGGGGTCAGGGGCAGAAACAGCGCAATGAACCCCAGTGTGGTTCTGTAAGGGCTATAATGCATACACTTAAAGTCATTGTTAAACAATAGAAAATACCTAGAATGATATACAAGAAACCATTAACAGTGTGTGATTTTGGAGAAAGGGTACAGGCTACAAGGTAATGCAGGGGCTTTGATTTTCCATTCTACGCCTTTCTATGAAAATTTCTCTGAAATTTTTATCTGGAGTCCTTGTCACTTTTCAAAGAGGTAAGACATTAAATGAGTCCTGTGACGACAGCTTTTTGGTTTTTTTCCATACTGGGGATTGAACCCAGGGCCTCATACATGCTAGGCAAGTACTCTGCCACTGAGCTACAATTCCAGTCCTTTTAAAAATTTTAATTTGACAGCAGTCTCCTAAGTTGCCCAGACTCTCCTCAAACTTGCAATCTTCCTACCTCAGCCTGCAAGGGGCTAGGATTACAGATGTTTACCACTGTGACTGCATCATTCATCTATCTGTTTCTTTCCTTACCTACTTATTTATTTTTACAGTACTGGGAATTGAACCCAGGGCCTTCACATTGAGGTACAACCTCAGCCTTTTTTTAAAAAATTTTTTTTTTATGTTGAGACAAGATATCACTAAGTCCGCTAAATTGCCCGGGCTGGGTTTAAACTGGTGATCCTCCTGCCTCAGCATCCTAGAATATTGGGATTACAGGCATGTGCCACCCCACCTGTAGTAACTCTGCTACTACATCCTAAATGACCAAGTAAAATTACCAAAAGGCATGTGCTAGAGTCTCACTTGAATTTTTTTTCACTTGAATTTTCATAACAGCATCATTAGTAATAGCTAAAACCAAAAAATGCCTATATATCCATCAAGAGGGAAAGGATAAGTCAGTTGTAATATATTCACACAATGGAATTCTATGCAACAAAGAGAATAAACAGAACACAGCTACAAATGGATCTCCCAAACAATGGTGCAGAAAAGAAGCCAGACACAACAGCATGTGCTGTATGATTCCATTTATGTAAAGTACAAAGAAACAGAAAAAACTGTTGGAAGCTAAGATGGAGGAAGGAAGAGAATTAGGGGCTGGAAGAGGGGTGGTGGAGGCTTTTGGCAGAGCAAGAAGAGCTCGTTGTATTCTGTTTCTTAAAATGAAGGTACGGATATGCTTAGTTTGTGAACTCATTGAGATCTACATTTAATCATTTGTGTATCTTCCTGTATGTGTGCCATATGTCAATAGAAAGTAAACAACACAGGAACTAGGCCACAGTGGGGATGCCTGGACACTCCCTCACCCCCAGCTGATGGTCCCTCGTGGGAGTTGGACGCTGCCCTTCCCACCTCCTGGACTGGTGGCAATAGGATGGCGTGGAGCCGGAGCTTCTTGGTGGCTCCTGATGGCTCTGAGAGCACCCGTGTCCAGCCCCAAGGCAGAGGCACGGGGCAGGGAGGAACAGCAGAGGACCTGAGCACCTCAGTGGGCTGTCCCAGGATGGGATGCTGTCTCATAGTTTGCATTTTTAGGCACTGTTCAGCTTCCTGACGGACAGAGCTCAGAGAAGGGAGAGGAGTCAGGTTCCCTTATTTTTTTTTTTTTTTGTACCAGGGATCAAACTCAGGTCCTTGTGCTTGTGAGGCAGGTGGCAGAACCGCTGAGCAAATCCCCCGCCCCAGGTTCCCATTTAAATCAATGTGGTCTTCCACCCCAGAGCCAAGGCGTGGGCAGACAGGCTGTTAGCAAGAAGCATGATGGGAGAAGAGTATGGACACTTGTTTTTAAACACTGGTGTTTGGTTTCAAGTGGCCGTAAGTGGGGAGCCCACCTTGGGTGGAGAGGGCAGGCTGGATGCCCCATTAGAAGCCAGTGAAAAGGGGCCATTTTTTCTGGGGGCTTAACTATGAATTGGCCATTGTTGAGTTCCCTTTGTTCAACTCAAAATAAATACAAGCCCTCTGTGGTGGATTAGCTAATGGTCAACTTGGAACGCCCAGCTGAACTGAGTCAGCATGGTTCTGGGTGTGGAAGACCCACCTGAGGATTGTTGTCAGTGGCATAAAAATCAAACTGGAAGGAAAGTTTATTTGCTGTTGATTTCTTGGAGAAACTTGCTGCAGCTAGTTTTCCTGATGAGAACGTGGCTGTTCATCTCGGAGAAGGAGCTCAGGTCCCCCCTGTCACTGGGAACGGCTGCTGTTCTCCTCAGAGGAGCTCTTATCTTCCCCGTGAGTGTGGCGTCCTGGCTCCAGTGCAGATCTCTCAGCCTGGTGGCACAGACCCTTCAGCCAGCGCAGGCTTTCTGGCTTCCACCACTGGCCTTTGGGCCTTCCCGGTGCAGATCCTCAATACAGACAAGCATGAGACATTGCCGTGGGCTCTGGGCCTCTGGCTGGACTCATGGAGGACACTGCCTTGGGCTCTAGAGCTTCAGCTGAACTTGTGTGGGACATTCCCATGGGATCCAGGCCCTTGGCTGGATTCTTTGGGTCTCCAGTGTGTGAACAGTTCCCTTGCACTCCTCTGCATTTGACTTTTTGGGTGAATATTAGAAAATAACCCTATAAGTTACGTGTCCCGTATTAAATCTATTCCTGTGCAAACCCTGTCTACAACACCCTGCAAGGGCCAAGCAGAATCTGAGGGGAGGTGGGCGTTTACAGACCAAGCCAAGAGATGAAAGAACCGCCCGGCTCACCGCCCGCTCTCCAGCTGCCGAGCTGAAGCAGCCCTTGAGAGAAGCCACATTCTAGCTCTGCCAACCCTGGAGCCTGCTCTGCCGGTGGGGCTGCTGGGAGGGGCCAGAGCAAGGCCTTTCATAGCTCAAGGCAGGCACAGGCTGAGTTAGCCTTGGGAATAAAATCCAAAAAGGTCACAGCAAGGGTTAACTCATGGTCATATGAAACTCACCACCAAGGGCATAAAAGGAAGCAAAAAGAGAACTCTGAGGGGTCAAAATAGATTTTGCCAAGTCTACAAATTCAAGTTCCTCCACTTCCTCATTGGAGCAAGCACTTTCTCTCTCTCTTAGAAGCAGTGGGCTCTTTCTCTACTCTCATTTTCAATCCACTAGTTTGCTAGTTTCCAAGTGGGCAGTTGAGAGGCAGAGAATTTCTGGGGACATGAGGAGCTAGCTGTGTTCTTAATGCACTGAGAAATTCTGTCTAACAATAAAGAAGAAGCAGGAAAATGCTAACAATCAGACACAGGTCTCCTAGTAGCCTCAGGGTCCTTTGTGTGCAGTAGGCAGAGCTCTGTGGGCATGACATACAGCAGGACGCTGCCATGTGGCGGGCTCTGGAAACAGGCAGGTCCCCCAGTGGCTTGGGAGAGCCTGCTGGGTGACCAGGATGCTGTGACCATCCTGCTGCAGAGCTGAACTCAGGTCTGAAGTCAGTGGGAAACCATGGAAAGTTTCCAGAGATTTCCATTTTTGTTTTTTTAAGGTTTGGGGCTTAAGGAAGAAATCCTCAGCCGTCAGGAATCTCAATTCCTCACTCCTGTAGGTTAATTTTTTTTTTTTTTGTACCGGGAATGGAACTTGGGTCCTTGTGCTTTCGAGGCAGGCGGTGGAACCACTGAGCTAAATCCCCAGTCCTCCTCTAGGTTAATTTTCATAGTCAGTGCTTCCTAAGACCTAAGAACTGTGAATTAGGAGAAGGAGGGAGAAAGTCTTAGAGCTCAGGAATGAAGTAGGACAAAAATAATATTCCTTGGGTCGACTGGATTGGAGGATCAAGAACCTGCATTTGACTTGACTTGCTCTTGCCTGAGAAATCTCAGGCGGGTTTTTTTTGTTGTTTTTTTGATACTGGGGATTGAACTCAGGACCTTGCACTTTCGAGGCAGGTGGCAGAACCACTGAGCTAAATCCCCAGCCCTTCAGGTGTATATTTTTAAATGTCTCACTTGGAACCTCAGTTTTCATATCAACAAATTGGGCATTATCACTACCTCTGACAGGAGTTTGGAGATACTAAATAAAACATTGTATGTTAAGTGTCTAACAGAGCCAAGCGCATCGGGAATGCTCAATAAATGTATTTTCCACTTTATTTCCAAAGTGGCTTTCATGAAGACAAATCCTTGATGGCCCTAGAGTAATTCAGAAGTGGGGCTGGAGTTGCTGGAGCAAATTCCCTAGGGTCTACTGTCCTGGGGAGTGGCAGGTGAGCAGCCGAAGCACCAAGGCAAGGATAAGACAAGATGGTAGAGGGAGAGATTGCAGGGGTTAAGGTAGCATAGAAAAATGCTTAGGAGCAAAGACTCAAGATTTGCCTTCTGCTCCTGACTGTAACTCTTACTGGCTATGTGAACTTGGGCAAATTTACTGACCTCTCTGCCTCGGCTTCTTCATGTACAAAATGGGGAGAATAATGTTATTCTACATCATAGGGTTGTTAGAAGGTCCAAGTGGATTAACATAAGCAAAGCCCCGAAATAGGGCCTGGCACTCTTTGGGAGCTAGCTGCTCATTAAGCACACCATTTGGGTGAGTGGATAGGAGAAGGAGCGTCCCAGAATAGTTGAATGGAAGCCTCTGAAAGAATCCTGCTTGGTACAGCCTTCCTACTCTGGGTTAGCTATGTGGCCTGGAGCAATTTATTAAGCTTTTCTGTGCCTGAGCTTTCTCACTTTGAAAAGTGGAGGTGATAAGAACAGTTCCTCTCTCTGAAGGCTTTTGTTGGGACTACGTGTGCTATTACCCATAAAGTGTTTAGCAAAGTCCTTGGCTCATATTAAGTTCTCAGTAACTGTCCACTATTACTATCCCTGGTTTTAAGGATTCCTTGGAGGCAAGGGACTCCTATTTATTTAAAGAAACTTTGAGCTGAGCATGGTAGCACAGGCCTGTAATCCCATCACTGGGAGGCTGGGGCAGGAGGATCGCCATGAGTTGGAGGCCAGCCTAGGCCACATAGTGAGTTCAAGGCCAGCTTGAACTACATAGCAAGACCTTGTCTCAAAATAAGAAACTTTGAGGGCCAGGGATGTAACTCTGTGGTTCAGCTGCCTGCCTCGAAAGCACAAGGACCTGAGTTTGATCCCTGGTACCAAAAAAAAAAAAGAAACTTTGAAACTATGAAATTTTCTTCTTTCAGTTCTTAAGGCATTTATTTCTGAATTTTTGAAAAGAAAATAGTGTTCTTTATGTTTCCTTTGAAGACAGAGAAATATTTCCATACTTTTTAGAAACTGTCTTCTAGTCCCTTGCTCCATACTGTACAAGAATGGGGAAGGTTCTTGGGGACTGTATGCCAAACTCTGGTCTCCAGTCCGGACAACACTCACACTCACGATAGCACTTCTAACAGAGGTGGAGGTCTGTTCCCAGCATGAGGGCCTAAGCCCTTGATGGAGCCACGTGTCCCCCACCAGCCTAGTGATTAGTTCAAGGCAGAGCTGCCTGTTTTATACCATGACTTGCTTTGGCTTTTTATTTATATTTATTTTTCTTCTTTTTTTCGTACCATATATTGAACTCAAGACCTTGTGCTTGCGAGGCAGGTGGCAGAACCACTGAGCTAAATCCCGGCCCTGCTTTGGCATTTTAGGGGAACCTTTAAAAGCAGTCCTCTAAAGAGAAAACAAAGCTCCCAGGTTTGGGACAACTTTTTTTTTTTTTTAATTAAAAAAAAACAACAACTATTCTTTTACCTTGTTCCCTGAAGACACACATTAAACTGAGTGTAAAGAACAAGGGTCTAGTTTTCTTACTGTGACTAAGTGAGCTTTGCTGTTACTGGAGGACAAAGACTAGATTGACCTGAGATGAATGTTCCAAAGAGGCTGGTCTCTCTTTTTGTTTACTTTTCCAATTCTAATTCTCCCTAGAAGGAGAAGGAATGATAATTAAAACACATGCTCTACAAAACCTCCAATGTAAGTATTGTTCTTAGGAGGAAAGACTCAAGGTACTAGACAAAGAACTCCTAACTACTGACCCTTAACTCTTACAAAGGCAAAGATAACAAGAAAAGGAGGATGGGATGGGGATGGGAGGAGGGGAGGTAAATCACAAGGAGAAAGCAAAGAAAAGAAGAGAAGTGGAAGGAAAACAGCTGCAAACATTTAACAGAAAGGAAGCAGTCCTGGGCACTTGAGTTGGCCTGGCAAATAGGACAGAGTGAGCTGTACCATACCTACCCTGCCTCCTCACGGTCAGACCTGGACCAACACAACGCTCCAAATTCCCAGAATCACAGGACCCCAGAATCACAAGAGAGCTGGTATAATCTTTTTTTTTCTTTTTTTTTTGGTACCAGGAATCAAACTTAGGACCTTATGCTTATGAGGCAGGCACAGTGCCCCTGAGCTAAATCCCGGCCCTATGATCTTTAGAGTGCCTCTATTCTGGCCAGTGCAGTAGCATCTCTACACTAGCTTGACATTTTTCTGTGAAAATGCCTCCTGAAGACTCATTACCCGCTATAGCATTCTTTCATCAGACTACTCCAAACATTCCATAGTTCTTCCTAGAGCTAAAATTGCTTCTCAATGACACAAACTGGTTTTGTCTTTTACCAGTCTGGGTTTAAATGAGGTTTCCTGGTGTCTTGCTGAGCAAGAGAGGTGTTTGTAGGCTCTGGCGTGGGACCATCTTTGTTCTACCCAGGTTCAGCAACCTACATACCAGCTCTGTGACCATTAGCAAATTGCCTAATCTTTCTGTACCGCAGTTCCTCACTTGTAGAATGGAGATGTTGATAATCCTGACTACTTCAGTACTATCATTGTAAGGACAAAATCAGATAACCAGTGGAGAATTGTCTATGGCACAAATAGTTCATATATAAGTGTTCTGTCAACCACAGTTAGTGAAATTATGCAATAGACTATGCATTTCTCCAAGGCAAAGCCTGAGTCTTATTCATCATTTTTGTATAGCACAGAGTCTGGCTGAATATTTGCTACAAAATAAAAATAGATGTTTACTGGATGACTATGCAATTAACTGACAATAGCACTATTCCAACCTAAATCCCTACACACGATCTGATCTTGAGTCTATGGCAACCTTTCTATAAAAACCTCCTGCTCAACTCTTCCTCTACTCCACTATGCAACACTATCTAGAAATTCCCAACTTTTTTTTTTGGTACCGAGGATTGAACTCGGGACTTTCTGCTTGCGAGGCAGTCGACAGAACCACTGAGTTAAATCCCTGGCCCTAGAAATTCCCAACTTTTCTTCACAAGGCGGATAGAGAGCCTTGGCTCAAGGCAAAGGTCGCAAGAGCCACATTCCAAGAATCAAGTCCAACCAACCCTGTTTGGGAAGTCACTGTGAAGGGTCATTCAGTTTTCCTATAGCCAAAGTTGTAAAGTAATCATACTTTTGATTTGCTATGGTAAGGATTTTATATGGTAAGGACCTGTGGGTTACAACCTTCCAGAGGCCTGGAGCCTGAGAGACTTCAGCAAAGAAAAAACAGATCAGAGAGCAGACTGACAAGGAACTAGATAGGGGAGGGGTGGCCAAGGGGAGCAGACAAAGCTGGGGAAGGAGGGTCTGGGAGCTAAGGGGGACTCTGCACTTGGCTGAGGATGTCAACTTCAGGATGTCAGCCACAAACTGGAAGCACAAATGGACTAAGGTAAAATTTCCAGCCACCAAACAGAAATGGCACTGCTTGGGGAATAAAGGTGCTAAGGAAAAACTGGAGTAGCAAGCACAGTGCTCATCACGGAGGAACTGCCCCTTAAAAGCTCAGAGCACTTTCCCACGTGTCTGCTTGTGCCCACCCTAGTCTGTCCCAAAGTCAGTAGCTCAGCCTGGTGGGTGCTGGGCCAGCTCTCTGGGTAGCGCTCCAGTTCTTTCAGGGCTCAGATCGTTCAAAGGCTGTAATGAACACATCAAGTTCCACTCGGGGGCATAAGTGGAGGTAGAAAAGCAGGTGGGCAAATTTTGACTTACATTTTTTTTCTCCTAAAAATCCATTCTGCATGCCCAAGGGGGTGTGCGAGTAACCCCAGGGTTGCCCACTGCTGAATCCCCTTTGCTAGGAGCTCTCTCTTAAGGCTTGTCATCTTTCCTCCCACCGCTGACACAGGGCGAGCATCAGTATACGCCTCTTGAAGAATAGCAGCCTCTGCGTTCAGGGGAAGAGCAGAGAGCCGGCTCAGGCCCTTCGCAGAAGGGAGGAGAAGCGGCGGAGGGGGAACAGGATGGCTTGTTTATTTGTTTCCTGGAACACCCTGTTAAGAATTTCCACAATTGCAGTCAGAGCTCTATGATTTGGCAAGCAGAACTCTCCTAGTCGTTCTCGGCGGCGCAGGATCTAATTCGCAAACACACCATCTTGCATTCAACACTTCAGTGAAAAACTAGCAGCCCGGGGAGAAAGGCAGCGGTCTAACTCTGCAAGCCCGTTCCCGTTCCGGCGGCCTCGGGAATGTCGCTTTTTTGACCGGCTAGTGCCGCCCAGGGGGAGACTTCCCTGAGCCCCGACCCTCCCGCACCTCGGCTCCAGAACCCACTCGGGCAGAGGGTACGAGCTGCACTTACACCTGAGGATCTGGTTGGGCCTTAGGCCTTGCCAGTATAAAATAGTAACTAAAACCTGCGAGAGCTCAGATTTAAAAGGAGTTAACCACTTATTCTTCTCACTGGAAACCTGGTGTGAAGAAATTAAGGCCTCTCTTAAAGGTAACTAAGATTAGAGGGCTCAGTTTCCGTTTTCCGTGGACTGAACGCCCAGGCCGGTCGGCGAGTTTCTCTCTGTGCGGAAGGACGAATTCCTCTCGCCTGAATTCTAAAACGATAACTTTGCTTGGTGCTGCAGCTGCGAATGTCTGGCGCCAAGCGACCCAATCGTGGTCTTGGCTTTGCAGAGGGAGAAGTGGGGGGTAATGGAAAAAGGTGAAGAGCCATGCCTTGGCGAAAAGTCGGGAGAGCTCCGAAAAGGGAAGTAACGGCGGCTCCCCCTGGCCTCGGCCCCTTTAAGTGCTTCACTGACTCAGCTAAGCTTCCCCCTCAGGTCGCGTTTTTTATGAATGAAAAACGTCCTTACATTCATTATATAAACAAGACTATGCTGATTGGCCAATGGCCCCCGGTGCATAAATTATGTAAAAACAGACCCCCCGAGGGGGCGGAGGGAGACCCACAGTCGGCCAATGGAAGCAGGAGTTAGTGGGACGGCTCGGTTGGATTTGCTCGAAGACAGGGTAAACAAGAGGTGATGGACGGCCGCGGGAACGGCCTCTGACCAATGGGAATCAGGCTAGGTTGGGGCCGCGGGCCAATGGCGGCGGGCGGAGCAGCGGACCGCGGGGGCCGGGCCAGCGCTCCAGCCTGGTTGGCAGCTGCGGCGCAGAGTCCAGCCGCTGGTGCGCGGAGCAGTTCGCTGTCTCCAGAGCGGTTCGGCCCAGCCGTTCGCCTAGGCGCCCAGGCCCGGTGCGCGCGTGCGTGAGCGCGCCTGCGCCGCCGGGGCCGCTGCCGGGGGGAGGGCGGCCACTGCAGGTGAGGGGGCGCGGCGGGGGACCGAGGGGTGTCGTCGGGGGTCCTGCAACGAGTCTCGAAGGCCCAGCTGGCAGGAGTTCCCAGGGTGACCCGGCACCCACGAAGTCGGAGTGGACATCTGGGGCGAACCCCCGGGGACCGACTGCCCCCTGCCCCCACGGCCCGGCTCGGCCCGGCTCGGTCCGGTTCGGTTCGGTTCGTGGTAGGCGTCGGGCGGGGGCGGCTAACGGTTCCGGAGCGCGAGGAGCGCGGGTTTCCGCACCTCGCGGGGGAGGCGCGCGGGGTGCGGGGTGCGGGGTGCGGGGCTTCGGGGTGGGGCGGGGAGGCGCGGAGTCGCGGGGCTTTGGTCTCCGGAGATCTGAGAGCCCCGAGGGGACTTGGAGGCTCGCGAGAAGAGACGCTGGGCGCAGCTTTGCAGTCGGGAGGAGGGGGCGGGAAGCAGTTGGCGGGGGCTCTTGGGAGGCGCTGCCCCCAAACACCCCGAGGGTGGGATGACACAGGCGTGCGCCCTGCGGCGTGGGGCTCAGCCCGCAACTTGGGCGGACCTCGCAAGTTTCGGGTGGTGCAAAGTGGACAGCTGTCCCGCCACTCCCATCCCCGGCAGGACGAAAACCGGGGAGCCCCAGCACGGGCCCTGGGGGTGATGGGGAGAACACGGTCGCGGAGCGGGGACGGAGAGATGACGGAGCCTCTCGCTGGATCGGGCAGCTGGCTGCGTTTTCGGAGGGGAGGGCAACTCCTGTCCTGCTGGGGGGCACCTAGGCGAGATGCTGCGGATGAGGGCTGTGAACTGGATGCGATTGGTAGCGCCCGGCGCCGCACCTCGTTTTTATGAATGTGGCTGACTTTATGAATGAAGCGGGTTTCTTTCGTTGGCTCTCTGCTCCCTGCGGCTTTTTTTTTCTTTCCCTTTTTTGTGAATGAAGCATTGAGCTTTCTTCCTAAAACGCTGGGGTGAGGGGCCTGCGTTGGAGGCTGGGCGTGCGTTGGGAGCGGGGGCGGGGGCGCAGCCGGAGGAGTTTTCATGAATGGGGAAGGCTGGGAATTGGGTGGAAGTGTGTCTTGTTTTGTGAATGGGGCCCAGCGCGAGGGATCCAGTTACAGCCTCTACCTGATGTGGCGGCCGCGGCTCGCTCTCCCATTCATAAAACCGGGCCCGCTGCGCGCCACGGGGGAGGGGCTTCGGTCGCACCGCAGCGCTGTGTTAAACTTTTCCTGGGGGCACCGGGGGGGGGGGCACAAAGGAAGTGGTTTAAACTCCTAGATGCACTCGAGCCTTCCCTCCAGGCTTTTGAACGCAATGTTTTTAGCCCTTGAACTCTAAGAGCTTCTTTTAAAGATCTCCGATGCTGCTTTTGGATTTGCTTACGGCAGTTTCTTTCTTTAAAAAATTTAAAAGATATTTTTGCTCTTCAGGGTGAAGTATTTCATCATGAGGCTGAAAATAGCTTTCCCTCTGGTCTCTTACGCCTTGTCCATCCTCTGACATTTACAGAATTTTTAAGGCTGCGATTTAATCAGGCAGGTTTTCGAAGGCGACCGAGAACTCTTTCTTGCCCCTCAACTCCCTGCTAAGGTTTCTCAGATGTTGTAATCGAGTTGGAGACCATGAGAAAGAGACTCTATTTCAAACCCTTTTTTGTGCTATTTGGAAGGCAGGCAAGCTGGCGGGAGTGTTTTTCTAGGAAGTTATGAACTGTGCTGTTTCGCTCCTCTCCTTTGATTTAGAAAATATCTGATTACTTGGGCCAAGTACTGAGGAGGAGGCTGATCATGAAGGGCTTTGTGGTATCCTGCTAAGTTAAGAAAATCTGATATACTCCACACAGTGTGAAAAACAAGTTGGATAGAATTGCCCACTGGGAAAAAGTTTCCTATTTAAAAATTATGGGCAAGTTAAACAAAAGAAATTACCCTTTAAGTATTTTTGCATTGCTTAGAGCTAGGGTAAGTGAAATGAATGTTTTCCTCCTTTTGGTTGACCTAACTCTGTTTTTTATATGGAGGATAAAAAAAATGTTTAGGAATATGGCACCTTCCTAAAATTGTTACTTTATTCCTCCAAATTAAAAAAACTCTGTCCTCTCTCTTGGCCTCAGGCTCTCTCCAGCTATAACACTTACCGGTACTGATAGGAGTTGTTGGGTGATTGGGGGGCAGGGATTGTATCTGGGAAATTTGGTTTTACTGTAAGAAACAATTTTTTCCCAATGGATCATTTATTTTTTTCTGCCCTCTTGTTTTGTTTTGTTTTGTTGAGGCAGGGTCTCCCTTTGTAGTTCAGGCTGGCTCTGAACTCTATGTACCCCAGGCTGGCCTTGAACTCCAGTCGATCTTCCTGCCTCAGCCTCCCAAGTCCTGGGATCAGGGATGTGCGACACCGCACCCAGCTCTTTTTTTCCCCCCCTTTTAAAAAGACCTTTGTAGAACTGCATTTAAAATACACAGTGTATTTAGTTTTCTTTATCCATCATTTTTCATAGATTGTTTTTTTTTTCTTTTGGTACCGTGGATCAAACTCTGGTCCTTGCGCTGGTGAGGCAGGCGGCGGAACCACTGAGCTAAATCCCCAGCCCTTCATAGATCTTTTATTCTGTTAGAGGTTGAGATATCAGATAACTTAAGTTGCCATGGAGATATTTGTGACATATAGGCATACACCTGTTTGGACAGAAGGTTAGCTTTAAATAAAGAGTTGTATGTGAAGAAAATGTACTTCTGATAATATATTCCTGGAATTTTACATAGCGTTTTTACTACTGACCTACAAAATACTTTTAGATTTTGTATGTCAGATTCTTAATTGCCAATAACTTGGAATACTTAAACCCAGCATGTCAACTTACTGTCAAAAATTAAATCATCTTTTTTAAAAATTGCACTGCAAATGCCCTGGAGGATCTTCTATAGAGACTCTGAAAATTACCTTTCATGATGAAAATAAGGTGATTTTTGGTTTTCTGTTGTTGGTAAGGGACAGTCAGTGCCAAAAATCTATAATCTTAATGATTATAGAGAAGAAAGGGCAGAAGATGATGACTGGGTAACTGGATTTGGCACTGAATATATCTGATGCCATTAATCAAGCCCAACATTGGTCTGAAAGCTTACACCTAGAGTGGCTGTAAGTACAGTACTTGAGAGAAGGGTAGTGATTTTGCAGAGGCCCTAAAGAAAGAGCAGTAGAAAACAGATTCATTTCTCTTTTCCTCCTAAGTTAAAATATCCCAAATATTGTAATATTCATATTACAGGAGGATCCTTTTCCCCCAGAAATTGCTCAATGCTGAAACCTTTCAAAGTCATATTAGAGACGCTGGAAGCACCATGGATGGGTTTTATGATCAGCAAGTCCCTTTTCTGGTCCCAGGGGTAAGTTCATTCAGCTTTCAGTTTATTTTGTCCTCCCTCTTCCGTAAGAGCCTTCTCATTGGGCCTTTTCACCACACTTGAATCCTCTGTGCTGGCCTCTTTCAGAAATCTCGATCAGAGGAAGGTCGAGGGCGGCCTGTGATTGACAGAAAGAGGAAGTTTTTGGACACCGATCTGGCTCATGATTCTGAAGGTAGTGAAGCTTTTCTCCGCTATCTTGTGTCTTCCTCAAATCACTCAGTGACTGTAGTATGTAGACCCTTCCCCCCTTCTTCCTAATAGAAGAAATGTCCTCATTTTGGGGTCTTCTGTTTTTAATTCCAGAGTTGTTTCAGGATCTCAGTCAGCTACAAGAGGCTTGGTTAGCTGAAGGCAAGTTTCTTGGCTGTCCTATTTTCCATATAAAACATTTTACTGTTCCTTTTAATAAAACTTAGAGGTCTAAAATAAAAATCTCTTTTCCAGCACAAGTTCCTGATGATGAACAGTTTGTCCCAGATTTTCAGTCTGATAACTGTAAGTACCTTTCTCGTGGTGACATATTTGTTCTGAACTTGTTTGGTTTTTTATCACCCATGTCTAGAATACCCTTCAGTCATAGCCAGCAGATTTGTACAGTGGTGTGTATGTAGTTTCTTTTAATATCAGGGTTAACCCTGAACATTTTTGTTTCATTCATTATTGAAATTATTTCTAACATGATTCTAGTCTATTTCAGACAAGACTTCCTGAGCATAGTTCTGTCTTAAATTTCTTTTTTTTTTGGTACCGGGGATCGAACTCAGGTCCTCGTGCTTGAGGGGCAAGCGGCAGAACCACTGAGCTAAATCCCTGGCCCTTAAATTTCTTTTTACCTTAAGAATGTTGCAAAACTTAAAGCTCCAAAGTATAAATTAACTGACATATAGTGGGCCAAAGGTCTATTAATGGTCTTTTTTCATAGCCTCATTTGTTTGTAAGTGCAGTCTTTGATGTGAATGATGAGTCTGACCTTTTTCTTTCTCTTAAAAGGTGCAGAAAATAGTTAATGGAAAATTCCAGTTAATTGTGGTTTCACCTAACGTTGTCAATTTTGTTCCTTCTGCGCTAACAAAGGGCGGTTACATAGTAACCTGATTTTTTGTTATTTTTCATGTTATAGCTGGGACTTTACTGTTCAGAGAAGAGTAAAACCTTTTTCTTAAAACAGTCATTAGGTGCTCATTACTTGAGATAATAAAATGCAGGAAGCAGCTGCAAAGATGGCTGTTGGCACTGGTGTGCGGGGCATGGTTAGCTCTACCGGATCTTTTGAGGCTGTCCTCAACAGGTTTGGGAGCTTTTATGGTCCAGGCAGAGCAGAGCTATCAAGGACAAAGCTGGCTGATGAAATTTGAGCAGCACAGGGCTGCTCTAGAGAGCATTAGTCACTGGCGAATGAGCAGGTTTAAGAGAGGCCTGGAGAAAATGCTGCCTCTCCTGAGGGTTGCATCATAGAGAAATTCATGTCTCTTAGTCATAGTTTATAATAGCAAGCACCTGAGGCAGGCGAGGATTCGATTTCTCATTTTGCACCAACAAATTCTTCTCAGCTTTGTTTTATCCCTGGTGGGGTGCACCCATGCGAGCACATGTGTGGGTAAAAATGCCGCTAGGGGAGAGAGGGTATCTGGGTCTAAGTACTAGCTGGGTACTGTAAATCTATTAAGTGAAAGAACAGAGGAACCAGCTAAATATTCTTTTAATGATAGACCTCATGTCCAAGGCAGAGTGCCATGAAACTTTAAAAGAATTGACTAGCCCACAGATGCATGGTTACCTTAGCTTTGTCATAGCTTGCTGTGGTGTTTTCTGTAGAAAGTGAATGCTTGTTAATTGTTGCCCTTTGATTGCTTTCACGTGCTTGGGAAGCTTGCCACAGAAAAGCTACATAAAGATAACCTAAATATGTGTGTGTGTGTGCGTGTGCGCGCGCGTGCGCATGCGCATGTGTAAGATGAGAGACAGAATTTGTAATCTAACTTTGTTCTGTGTTGACAGTTTGGCTCATCCTTTCTAGTTCTTGCTCCTAGCAGCATAAACTGCAGTCTGTTTGGGAGGTGGCTTTCTTGGCAGAAGCTCTTTGAAATGTTTTTATGACAAGTTTGTTTGTTTTTCTGTAACTCAAAAGAGTTAAAAGGGAAGTGACATGGCTGCATTCAGATTGATCACATGTGCTGAAGCAAGGGTCTGTTCTTTAAAGAAAGATGTCAGCAAACAGGATTTGTATTTAAGAGATATCTATCTGGGGGAATAGACTAAGCAAAGAAATCAATAAATGTGTTTTGGCTCCTTAGAAATTATTCCTGCTCAGCAAATAGGATGTGCTAAGTTCTTTAATTAAAATGCCATACCTTAAATGGAGGTGCTTTGGGAGATGTACCTGCCTACCAAGTATGATGTATTTTTTACTTTGTTTGCTTTTTGCTTTAACTGCTTAAGCTTTTCTGTATTTTAAGGATAAAACATATGGCCTAGAAATTAGTATTCCTTTCCCTCTCTGGCTCTTAATTCTTTTTTTGTTTTGTTTTATTTTTTTGGTACTGGGGATTGAACTCGGGACCTTGCACTTTCGAGGCAGGTGGTGGAACCACGGAGCTAAATGCCCAGCCCCTATGGCTCTTAGTTCTTGAGATGGAGCTTGGGGAACGATAGCTTCATAAAGGTAGGTTGACTTTCGTGAGAGGGTAGTAGCCAAGAGCACCAGCTGAGGGGAAAGGTGCCGCCCAGAGCCATTTCATTCAGGCTGGGGTGTTTGACTGCAGTTAAGACCCACAGGGGAGCCAGAGAGGAGCTGGTGGAGTGTCCCACCTGGGTACCTGGACAGGGCAGCACATCCTTACTTCTTTTGGCACTTTTCCCAGCCTTGGGTAGAGGATCAGCTTCCCTTCCAGCCATCTTCTGGAAGAGCCCCTGATTAGTCCAGGGGAGGGAAAGGAACAGATTCAAGTTCAGTGGAGCATTATGAGTTGGTTTGACTCACCCAATCAATGGATTATACATCAAATTTACATTTGCCAGGGAAAGCAAACCTTTTTTTCCTTCAGTATCACAAAACATTTGGAACATGTTCTTGCTACCTGTGGGCACTGGTAATGGTACATCTTGTGAACAATGATTTGACTAATTTTCCATTGTGGATGCACAAGAGACAGTGTGTGGAATGTGGAAAAAAAGAAATACTGAGTAGTCTAGGTAATTGGCTTTATTCTAAAATACCAGGTTTGAAGATTATGGCTTTAAAAAAAAATGCTATACATTGAACTTCTAAAGAGATGACATTTTTTAAAGTTTTCCAGATTCAGGTTCTCTATCCATAAGCATCCATCCATAAGTGTGGTTGGAATAAATAGACCATTTTGAATCATACAGAAATGCCCAGCTAATCTCTAGCTATACAGGTTTTACACCTGCCTCGTAAATACAGATGTTAGTGAGATATTCCTTACCTGCAAAACCTTAAAAGTCAAATTTAAGGAAACAAAGTGCAGCCTGTAGACCATAGCCCGGTGCCCCGCATTGCCCCTTGGTCCTGAGAAGTAAGTCCTGAAGATCCCAGATTGAGCTGGAAATCCCTTGTAGAGTGTCTTGACTGACACACACCCGCCTGTGCTTTAGGGAAGAGATAATGTAGGGTCTAGGTAGCTGGAAAGACTGACCAGTGCAGGTGAAATGGGAAACATTAAGTGAAATGAGGGGGAAAATAATCTACAATGATATCTTTAAAGAAGCCCTCACAAAGCTGTGTAGTTAGGGGCCACTGACATGCCCTGTTTATTTCAGGGCTCTCGAGAAAGCCCTAGCGGGGTGAGCCATCTAGGGTAACTCCTGTTTTCTTTTGAGATCCCATTTATCTCAGTGCTTTGAGTTTTTCCCTTTAGGATTTGGAAGAGAGCAAGAAATTGTAAAAGAAAAATTATTAAAACAGAGGTTTCCTTGATGGCATTTTGGTATGTATACAGATGAAACTGCATGTAGGATTATATATATATATATATATCCTATATATTTATAAGTAAGTATGTATGTATATAAATGACTGTAGCTAAGTATATTATCACAGAGTTACCAAACTTGGGAATCTGGGTCAATACACAGATGTATATACTGTACTTCTTCACTA
The DNA here is from genome assembly GCF_000247695.1 of Heterocephalus glaber. The sequence goes on from NW_004624730.1 coordinate 70,639,334, forward strand.
CATGTTTTCACAGAATTAACAGATCTGAAAGTCATGAAGATTGGAACACAGAGTGCTTTTGTTGAGGGGGTAGGGTAGACTTTACCTTCATTTTCAATTGACTTCCAGAGTACTTAAGGATGTCTTACTAGATGTTAGCATATATAAAGAGCGCTTTTTGAAATGCAGATTTCAGTTCTGATTTATAAAGATCATACTCATTTCAATGGTGGTATTGTGAATAATTACTTATCAGCATATTGAATAGCTGAAATGGTTTATACTAAGGAAGAGGGCATGATAAAATCTTACTTTAAAATTCCAACCTCCATACCAAATACAGTTAAGAGAACTATTTTAAAATCCAAATGACCCCATTTTCCTCTTGAAGGGTTCTTTTTAAGATCCGTGTTTCAAAAAGAATGGAACAACAGGAGGAAGTACGAGTAATTTCCTAAGGACCAGCTAATTAACTGATAAAATCTTTTCATAAATACATTGCAATAGATGGCTGGGGAAATAGGATTAATTTATGACAGCACTTGAGCCTAAAACACGGTGATCTTAATCCTGTGTCACTGTGAGATTATTCCACTGGATTTTTATTTTCTTTTGATACGTGAGGTAGGAATGGGGTAGTGGCAGGCCATGCCTTTCTTCTGGACAAGGCACACCATCCTGGCCCCAGATAGCATGTAGCTGAGCTTCACAGATATTTTTTCTGTGATCTAGGGCTATATCTGTTAGAAGAGATCCTCCTAAAGTCTTTGGGAAAGGTAGCAAGCAAAAACTCTTTGAAAGAAGCAGTCTATGGAGGCAAGGGTATTGGTTTATATTTTTAGGACCCAGTAGTTCTGAAGATAGAGAGAAGGAAGAAAAAGAATGTCAAAGAAAGCATGTGGAAAACACAGAGGAGAGATGACTGGACTCTGGGTTTTACAGTGTGATTTAAGGTTTTTGTTACAGACAGCCCACTGCCTTGCCAGGGAGAGGCTGCTAAGCGATTTGAAACTCTTTGCATTTTGATAGCTCTAACATCCTCAGATCTGAGACTTTAAGGGACTAAGACCTAGAGCACCCATTAATCTAAAAACCATGTATTTAGCAAAATCTTTCATCTAACTAATTCATTTAGGCTTATTTAAAACAATGAAATTTAAAAAAAATTCTTCTCTTTGCTTTTAGTCCTCTAATAAAACCCCGTAGCCTTTCCAGTCCTTTGTATTTGGTGAGAAAGACTTGCAATGGGGAATCAATCTGTGTTTGTCAGACAGGTCACTTGTTTAGGTGCCAGAAGGAAGAAAATACTGGCATCAGTCAAGAAATCACCATTTATCCCCTGCTCTTCAGCGTGCATCCATTTTATAAGATTAAGACATAGGTAGTGTGATAAAACTGAAAACGTGTACTACAGTATTTGCCATTTCTACCATCTAGTAGTATCACTGCTAGGATTTCGAACCTCCTCATGTTCCTGGGGGTGGGGTGGTTTGCTTGTGGTTTCTTTTTTTAATGAGAGACTGTTCTCTCCACACATTTCTTGGGTTTTAATGGTGGTGAAGTATGCGTGGTCTCAGGCTGACAGCACCCTTTCAGGCATGCGGCTGCCCTTGAGGCAGCTTGGGCCCCATCTGTGCCCTGGCACACAGTGCTTCTCCACTTGGAGTCCAAGGAGCTAAAAGTCTTGTCATGTTGCAGCTCCCAACTCTTGGACGAGTCCCAGGCATGCTGATGCCATTACCGGATTAGGTTGCTTTTTTAAAAATTCATTTTGTGAACTCATCAAGCTCATTTAACAGAGGCTTTGGTCGTCAGTTTCTGTCGTCCTATCCCTCTAGGCTCAGCTAAAAGAAGTGACAAGACACTGGGCCTCTAGTGTGTGTGTGTGTGTGTGAGTGATCCCTAAGTGTGAGTGCACCTTAGGGCCTGGGAAGTAGGGAGAAGAGCCCTACCTAAAAGACCCCTGCCTAGTGCAAATAAAGGCTTCCCTCCTTAGAAGGAAGAAATACGTCTGGAAAATTGCAGCAAAGGGTAAAAGATTCCAAAAGAGCAGGCTATAAGATACAGCTATTAAGGGGCTGGAGATTTAGCTCAGTGGTTCGGCTGCCTGCCTCACAAGCACAAGGTCCAGAGTTTGATCCCTAGTACCAAAAAACCCCCACAAAGATACAGCTATTAAAAGGTGGGAATAGCTTAGTTGGAAAGACTCAGACTTGAGGCAGGCAGTGAGAAGAGGTAAAGATATGACATTTGAAAATAGCCAAATACATTATGAAAAAAGGGAAGAGTCCAAGAGCTTCAAGTTATCTCCTGGATTCAGTTTTCATAACGAAATATGTTTTTCCTTGAAATAAAGTGTGGTCGTCAGCACTGGCTTCATCATCAGCTCTCCCTCAGGGTGGCTGTGGAAGATTTGGCAAAAATCTCTTAAGAAACCAAACCAGTTTTTTACCCTGTCCTTTGTAAAGTCATGGAGGAGATTTCACCCTCCAACCCCAGGTCTGCAGTCTTCCCTTTTGATACATCCTAAAGCCCAAGGAAGGGACTGGGAAACTGTCCTGAGTAGCTCAGGGCCAGCCGTAGCTAGAGACTCTCAGTGTCACCAGAGCCCCTCACCCCAAAGGAGGACGCCAGGTGGCTGGCTCCTGGTGTAGCTTCTGGAGAGGCAAACTTCAGAGAGAGTTGTCCCCTCCTGCAAACCAGCTCGCCTGGGGGCAGGTTTTAGAAATACCGGCAAAGTCTGTTTCTCTGCTGGAAGCTGCACTCGTTTTCTGAACCAGGATGGACAGGATAGTTTTCCTTTTGCCTTTCCCACATTGCCAGAGGGTACTTGCCGGCCTCACTGCTGGCAGATTTGTACACCCTTGCAGATTTCAGCAACAGTCTTGGCCTTTTGGGTCCTAGGGAGGGTGCAGGGCAGGCAGGCGTCCCTGCAGTGTCTGAATTTGTTACATAAACACAGCGCCCTAGGCGAGCAAGCAAGGTCCCTGCAGCGACAGCTGGGCGCTGGGCGCTGTTGGGTCTGCCCCAGCTCGCTGAGTCGCAGACTCCCCCTCTTGCCTGAATGGAGCATTCCAAATTGGTTGTGAATGGAGGGCGGGGCTCACTTGCAGACTTTTTCAATGAATAACCAGACCCCATTGTGCAGCCTGTGGAAAAACAACCAACTCAAACAACACTGGGACTGTTAGAAATGTGCTTGTGATTGGCAGCTTGGAGAGCCTCCAAAATTAGTTTCCTTTGGCTTCCCTGCTGCTCAGTGTTCTTCAAGCCTGGGCTTAATGGGGTTTAAGTTTTCTTTTAAGTGCTGTCTTTAACCCTCAAGTTGCCGGCCAGAGGGCCTGAGTCTGTGGAGCAGGGCTACGGTAGACTGGTGAGGCCGCGAGTCTGCACCCCTTTCTTTGTCTCCCGTTTAAACTGTAGCGGTCTAAAGAGCACAATACTAGAGGGGATGGTGGTGTAGCTTCCCCTGGAAAGAAGTGTTGAGACTTGATCTGAGGATATTATCCTTTTATCTCATTCCCTGGGGTTGTGGCTTTCGCTCCCCATTGAAGATTCCCGCCTGCTCTTTGCTTCATGCCACAGCAGATATTTCTTGCTTAGACTTTACACAGAGGTGACAAAGCTGTAATTTCTTTACTCCTTCTCCTTGGAGAACCTCCCTATGGCTACAGCCCTTCCACTGGGCGCTAATCAAATGCTGTGCCTCCCAAAATGAACATCTCAGAACACCAAAAAGAACCCCAGCCTAGGAGCAACCCCAAAACCAGAGGGAGCTCCTCACGCTGGAACCAGGCCAGGTTCTGGAGGTACACGTGCTTCAGCAGCGTCCAGCCTTTTCATCCTCTTCCGGTACCTCCAGCCGGCTGACACCTCCAAAGGACTGTAGTACACAGCCCAGGCTGTGTAACAAATATGAACAGGGATCCTCAGAAAGCAAAATAAAACTTAATAGTAATGATACGATACGGTCTCCTCGGGACCGTGAAGCGCTTTTCTTAGGCCCTGCTCTTCATCCTCACAAGCACAGTAAGGCCATTTGCACTTGTGTTTTGCTGTAAATTGGTCTTGCAAGTTTGCCTTTTCTTCTCTATTAAAAAAGAAAAACAAGGCCCGGGGATTTAGCTCAATGGTTCCGGCGCCTGCCTCGAAAGCGCAAGGTCCTGAGTTCGATCCCCGGTACAAAAAAAAATTAATTCTGGAAAAAAGAAAAACAAAAAATTAGGCGTAGGCAGCTTATCCTTTGTGAGAGTTTGAAACCTGTCAGGAGGTGACCCCAGATAACAGTTGTGCAGGAGGGATAGGGTGGGGATGGGGGCTTCTCGGGCTGAGTAGGACTTCAGTTTACAGAAACACTTTTCAGCTGAGTGGAAATGCTTTGTAGCGGCCTGAAAGGAGCTCTTGCCGGCCCGGGGATTTAGCTCTGGTTTTGCCGCCCGCTGCGCAAGCGCAAAGACCTGAGTTCGAACCCCGGTACCAAAAAAACAAAAGAGCTCTTACGAAGGGTGTTTTATACTTTCTCACACGAAAAGTAGAATAGAGCGGGGGGGGGGTGACTCTTGCACATAGTTTACTCACAGCGAAGACCAGGTCCTGGAGCCACCCCAAGTTTTCTAATCTGAATTTTAATGGAGAATAATTGAGTAGCAGGAACTGCAACGTGCCGAGGGATCTCTTGAGTCAGACATTTTCTCTTACTCTTCAGTTCCCTTTTCATTCCTTTCCTTCCCATCTGCCATGGAACCTTATTTCTTGAGGAATATGAGGAAAACAGCATAAAGTTTCGGCATATTCTGTGTCTGAAGAATATTAAACGCAGTGTAGTTTTCACTCCTGCTGAAACAAGGAACAGTTTTCCTTAGGTTCCAAGTTTCTCCAAAAGCGGAGGAGCTCTGGTGTGTTTCTTTGTGTCTCCTCAGCCATGGCTCCCTGCTCTGCACTCTTGTCAGTGCCTGGTGAGTGTGCTGGGCACACCACCGTTTCTCTATTGTGTTCTGTCCCGTCAGGCTGACCCCAGCCTCCTGCCTGGTAGGCAAGTAATTCCGCAAAGGGTCTCAAACTCTGAGTTCTGCGAATCTTTGAGCGGATGTTACAGTTTCTTCTTTGGGCGCATATTTTAGCCACGTGTCCCTCTGTTGCATTTAGACACTGAGCAGTTAATACTGTGCTTTGCAGTAAGACCCTGGGGTCTGGAGAAAGAGGCACACCTGAGGCACCTCAAGACCCTTGCCAGGTGTCTGCTTGGAGGAGAGGGGAGGCTGTAGACAGAAGGGAATGGTTCTGGGGTAGAAGCCGATTTCCCTAGGGTTTGGTTTTTCTCCTGTCAGATTTTAAAGATGAATTTAAATTCGAAGTTGAAGATTTTCCACGGGGCTTAAATAGTATTTCAAGAACACTTACCGTTACACTTTCGTGCCAGTTTAGGTGAGAATTGTATAAATTGGGAGTACATGATGGAAGGGGGATGGTAAGGCTTCAGGTTTAATTCTGCGTTGTTTTTTTGTTTTGTTTTGTTTGGTACCGGGGATTGAACTCGGGTCCTTGCGGTTGTGAGGCAGGCGGCGGAACCACTGAGCTAAATCCCCGGCCCTAATTCTGCATTTTTTCCCCCTGTCGTGGCACTGTACACACAGCCCCTTGTGGTCACATCTGCTGTGGTTGGGTGAGGCCATGCAGTGGGAAGAAAAGGGCTCTCCTTAGCCCTCTTCCATAGTCTTGAGAAAAACCAGTCGTCTATCATATTGATACATTTTGTTTTCGTTTTTGTTTTGGTACCAGGGATAGAACTTGGGTTCTTCTGCTTGCAAGGCGGCGGAACCACTGAGCTAAATCCCGGCCCTCATATTGATACATTGTGAATATTAAAATTCTTTGAACAGTAAAATGGTCTGAATAATGCTCAGAGGCTCCCTTTGGTGTAATCTGGCCAGTTCATTTTTATCCTGCTAGCCTCTTCGGTGTGAAAACAGCCAGCATCCCAGGGGTCCCCACTCTGTAGCTGAGGCCTAGAAGCCCCAGCCTGTGGCAGGCAGTTGAAGGAGGTGGTGCTTGAGGCGCCAGGGAACCTCTTATTGTTATCTTGGCTGTCCTTGGAGTCAGTGCCAGAAGGCTGACTTAGCTATTAAGTGCTTTCTTTGATTTCTCCCTGGCCTGCAAGTTCTTACTCAGTCACAAATACTCATTCTACACAAAATATTCTTATGGAAGAACCTCATATCTATTGATACGTGAGCCCTACCTCAATCAAAATTGGTCCTATTCTTTTCTAAGCTCCTTTTCTCTGGAAGGGGAATAAAGAAGGAGAGGAAGCCTTGAACTCCCCTGGAGTATAAAGTCGCCTCCTCATTTTCACTGGCCGGCCTGAATGATACTGTCACCTGTTGGGTTACGATTTGTTATCATACGTGACCTTCCAAGCTGGCTTTCATGGGCAAAATTTAGTTTTTCATCTTCTGAGTTGGTGATGCGGTTGGGAGGTATCGTGTGCTCCTGCCAGCTGCTACCAGTGTTGGAAGAGGGCCTAAGAGGGGACAAGGAAATTTCTCACTGTTGTAACCATTGAGCCAGTGCCTAGAGGGAGCAAACTCCAAACCACCTTCCCTTCCCCGTGTTACTTACATAAAGTCACTGGAAGAAATAAACATCATAATTCAGATAATGTGACTTGTCAAGTCAGTCCCCCTTCCCAAAATGCTCTTGGGGAGTATAAAGCCCCCATGTTTGTCTTTTCTGCTTTGACCTCAGCCAGAAAGGCGCTACTCCAGGGTCTTAAGAAGAGCCACAGCTCGAGGCCTTTCAAGCTTAGAACTGTCCTTGTACTTCTGGACCTTCAAAGCCAGGTTTCTCCACAGTTCAGTCTGTCTTGCATCTCACAGTCCACATTCCAGGGAGCAGTAAGGGCATAAAATACCCTAACATTGGCACCACACAAAGCAAACTTCGAAATACCCCACTCCTGAATCAGTGTGCACTCTGCAGCACCTTGTCGTCTACATAGAGCCCAGCGTTTCCTCAAAGGAAGCGATGTCCACCAAGCCTGATACCTTGTACGTGTCATGACCTGGACCCACTGTGCCGTTGTCAGCTTGAGTCCACAGCAGCGATTTCAGGTTATCTGAGATAAACAGGAAGAGGGAGAGAGGCTTACTGAGTAAGGTCTCATGGTCTTAACCTTTTTGCACTATCTGTTCTCTTGTCTAATTTTAAACCTAGGTGGAGGAAATTCTTTTAAGAACCTTAATTCCTGTATCCTAGGAAAAATTCCATCCACTGCCTCTCAGCCTCTCGGAAATGTTTTAGTACCACTGTACTGATTTATACATTTCAAAGTCCATCCAGTTCTTTTCTAAGCTCCTTTTCTACCCTTTAATTCCTCTTGTACTCGGGGCCCTGTGTTTTCCATTGTCAGTGTTGTAATCTTCTAATGTTCTTGACAACTATGGGCCTGCCACCCCAATTAGGAATCAAGAGTGAGTTCTCTAGAGTCCCATTCTCCATGCTGCTTATCAAACAAGCTGCCTAGCATTTTTTTTAATAGTTTACTAGCAGAGTTCTGGGTGAATCTCAACCCCGTCCCCAAAGGTCCTGAGAGTTGACCGTAAACACCTGGTCAAGCCTTCTCTGCTTTTAGGGGCAAGAGTGATGTCCCCTTCCCCCACTCCTGTCTTCACTCTATCTGGCAACACCTGGCTCTACTGGCTCTGGTTATTTCACTCCATTATTCCTACCTGTTCATGAAGGGTCATGAAGACCTCAAAAGCTAGAATCTATCTTTGGTTGGTCCTGTTCCTGTATCAGGGTAACCCTAACTGTTGGATCTGTCTTTTTCCATAATCCACGCATTGATTATAACTTCAAAGCCTTTTTTCTTGAGCCACGCTATATTACCCAAGTTGCTAAATCTAAATCCTGACAGTAGAGTGTTTTTATTGTCCACACAACAGTTCTTGAAGCCTCTTCTGCTGACTATAGGGGTTTTTTTTCCCCTCTGCATAGGAGAAATCTGATTCCTGGAGTCAAATGTTCCAGGAACTAGCTTTATCACTTTCTAATTTGGCTCTTCTGTTATTTATTGGACAGAAGATGATCCTGGTCATATAGGAAGTCCTTCAATAATTATTCATTGATGGTTTTTGTTACCTCTGGGTTAATCCTAGATCCTGGGGCCCTGACATTTACCACTAGAGCAGTCAGTCCTTTGATCCTTATTGAACAACAAGACAAATAGGACAAAACACCCTGGAGTTATCAACACCATAACTCCCTCCCACCATGATTAAGAATCAGTCTTAAATCCTGAGTACTATAACTGTGCTAATCCTGCAGCAATGTTTCTCTATACATACTGATACCAAATTCTAGTCCAGACCAGAAACCTTGTTTTCTTCATGTAGAACTTTGCCCTGGTCAAAAGCAGCTGTTCTTGCAGTTTGAGATAACAGAATTAGCCTGCCCTAAAATGTCAGACCCTGTGTTCAGTGTGTGCCCACCTAGCTGTTGGCCGCACAAGTAATTCTGCCAACCTTCACAGAATGGTGATGGCTACACGGTGTTCTTTTGAGGGTTCGGGATGAAATCTACTGAATTGTCCAGCTGTTCTGAGCATGTCCCCCCCACCTGTTGTGCATGTATATTCCCAAGGAGTCGAAATTTTCCATTTTTCTCCAAGAATACTTCATGGTCTTAGATTAAACATACAAATGAGTTCTTGTTATTTGTCATTAGTATGCATATGGAATTGCTGGTAGGTGTTACTTTGGTTGATTGTTTTATACTTCTGTAATTGCTGTTTTTACCCAGCAGTGGAAATGCTGGCAGCAGGGAATAGTCAACAGTGGCACTCCGCATTCTGCCCTCTTTTGGGTGTTGTCCTTGTCCTTTCTAAGTGGGCCAAGGCCAACAAAATACTTGAGAACCACAGGCTTAGATGTTAGATTCTGACCAACATTTATCCTTGTGTAAATTTAGATTCCTGGAGCTGTATTATTCTTCCAATTTGGTAGCAAGCCAAGGGTGGCTTTCTTCATGGGTTTGAAGTTCTTAGCACTTCTACTTTTGACATATTAGTCAAGCATAAGTTGAAGGATTTTTTTTCTCAAGAATTTTTTCTATTTCTTAGAGGAAACGGGGTATAATATCTTTTTATTGATTTATTTTAAAAATAAATTGCTATGTTTGCTTCATTGCTCTCTCATATATCTTTTTTTTTTTGGTACTGGGGATGGGATTGAACTCAGGACCTCGAGCTTGCCAGGCAGGTGCTGTGCTATGCCACTGAGCTAAATCCCCGGCCCGTTTCTGAACCATTTTGAAAGAAAGTTGCAGACTTTATGATATTTCATCTCCATGTGCTTTAACATGCATCTCTGGAAATTAAGACAGTCTTTTCCACAGCCTAAAAAAATAACTTACTCGGTAATATTCAGAATTCTCCACTTGTCCCTAGATATCTTTATAGCTGGTGTTGATATTGCTTTTTTTTTTGGTACTGGGTATTGAGCTCGGGTCCTTGCTCTTGCGCAGCAGGAGGCGAAACCACTGAGCTAAATCCCTGGCCCAATACTGCTTTTGATCTAGATTGAATTAAGAATTTCTTTTATGCCTCATGGATCTTTGATCTATAGTACTCTCCCTGCTTCTTTTCCCTATAACATTGACCTTTTTTAAAGAGTCCTGGCCAGTTATTGACTTTTTAAGAGTACATTTTAAAAGTGTGTATAGAAATGCAAACAGCCTAGAGAAACGCTGATCTTAGCCCTGGAAATCTCCTATTTCATTGGTTCTCTCACTTCTCAAATCTATGTTACTGTGTTGCACTTAGAAGAACAGAGCATGTCAGATGTTGATAATCGTTGTCAGAAATAGTTCATGCCTTTTTGAGGGACTCCTTAAAAATTTTTACTTCAAAAATAAATGTTTTAGTTTGATTTAATAGTTGATTTTGCTATTTATAGAGAATTTATGCTTCCAAAGGTAGTTATGTTCATTTAAAATGGCTCATTCCCCTGTACCTCCTCCAGTTCTGCTTTTAGAACTTTGCTCCCTAACTAAAATTGATAACATTTTTATTTTTGGAAACGGTTGCCAGGCAGGATCAATGTTAACCGTTCAGACAAGTTTGAGCGTGCTTCTTGTCGGGTTTGGAAATCTTAGGCATCTCCTTTTCCAGAGGGTCTTTAATGCCAGAACCATCCGGTTACCTTATCTCCTTGGGAACCTCCTTGTTCCGGGAAGCAGGGTATTGTTTCCTGTCAGTACCATTCTCTAGTGCTGCTACAGCAATTAGCAAAAATATGGTTATACTACTTTTCATGCCTGAAATAGGTTTCTAATCCACTCAGTCCTAAAATAGAGAAATAGTCCTGACCCCTTCTGGTAATATGGTAGAACTTAAAAGTTGAGTTCTCCTTTTTCCTTCTAATTGGCTGTGTGAGCTTTGTCTCAAAATTTGTCAAAGAAGGCCAGAGTCTGAAAAGGTGAAAGTAGGATTCAAAGCAGACTTCCGGCTTTGTTTTGTTTTTCAAACCTCAGAGCCCAGAAAATAATCCCTTTGGTGACTTAAATCCGGTCTTTGTGAGTGGGAGACGAAGATGAGTGAATCAAGGGAGAAGAGGCCACATAGTGTGTCTGCCAGCTTAATATTCTTTCTTGTGCTTCCTTTCCTCATCTTCCACACACTTGCCACCACCAAGCAGTAGTATGGTCAGATGTCTCAGACTTCGCACCCTGCCTCCCACCCCCAGTTCTTGAACTAAACAGTACACAATTCTTCCTCTCTAGTGAGATAAAGTGGGATGATGGTGGTCTAGAGAAGAGCAGTGACCCAAAGCTGGTGGCCAAGAAAGTAGTAACCTTAGGATTAGGCCGTCGCTGCAGGATTGTGGCTGTGGAATCCTCAGAGTATCTGGCCATGCCTGTTCTGGAACATTCCACGTCACCTTTGTTCTGAAGGGCTGCGGGAGGCTCTGGATCAGAGGCCAGCCACCTGCAACCTAGCCTCATGTGCGTGCCATTCAGAAGCAGGTGTTTGTCTTCTGGTCAACTTCTGTCCTGAGACCCAGCTTTCCATGTGAAGGAAGAGGACTGAGGCCTTTGAGTGTCGCCAAATAAGGCCTTCACCCAAGGTCAGGTCTGCACAGCTGACTTGGGAAACATAAGTAAGTCCGTCCCACATGAAGGGAATGCAACTGAAGAAGGGAGAAGGAACACCCCAAAACAAAACCTAATGGTGACGACTGGTGGAAGGTGCGCAATGCCTGAGTGTGAAGCAGGAGCATAAAGATGGAGATTAGTCCTTCTCTTCCCTCAGGCCACAGCATAACTAATGGGCAATTTCTTTAAATGCCTCAGCTGCATGAATATTTTATGTACTCACAGCAAACTCTGTGGCAAATTGAAACTTTGATGATTTTTAGACACCAAGGAAAGCCTTGTTAGATCACAGTGGCTTGTCTTCATCATTCATTCATTCATTTTGTACTACTGGGAATTAACGTGCCTAGTGAAACTTGAACTTTCAAGTCCTCCTGCCTCAGCCTCCGAAGACTGAGATTATAGGCATATGCTACTGTGCCCAGCTTGGTTTCGTCATTTTAAAAAATTCCTTTGGAATGGAACTGTCACTCACTGTAACATTTATGTGAAGTATTTTCCCTTCATTTGGTCCATGTGCTATGATGGTGAACCTCACACCCAGCCTCGATGTGAGCTAGCTGCTGTGGACAGAGTCCACAGGCCTGGATTGTGGGCACAAAACATATTTTGTGAACAGAGGGAATCACTGCTGCTCTTGAATAGGCCAACGTAGCTATTCTTTTCTATTTTAAAACAATTGGCTTATTTCTTTGGAAGATTATTTCTATACCATCACAGAAGATTTTCTGTAATCACAGAAATATTCGTATTAGTTCAGTGGTGCTGTTGCACCAAGACAGGGCTGCTTTTCCTTTCAAAGTAGAAACTTAATTGAAGTATCACATAGAAATTGAGGGTACAGCTGCTAGATGAATTTCCACAAATGGCATAAGCATTTAATTTTTTTCCCCCATTAAGTTTATTGGTACATTTTAGGTGTAAAATACAGTTACATTCATCATTGGGATCTTGTACCATTACATGAGTATCTTGGTTCTTATTTTTTTCCCCTTCCCCTCCCTCCCTTCACCCGCTCCGCCCTTCCCTATTTGCAAAGGCTTTGTTTCCATTTTTTTCCTTTTCTCATATTTTTTCTTTTCCCTTTTTTCCTTCCCCTACCCCTCCCACTTCCCCTGCTCCTTTAGACCTTTTCTTCCTGTTACACAATATCAAGTATACATTTTTAAAATTACAATATCAAGATCTAGGAGACATTACCACAGATTGTACAGAATTTAAAAGGATATAGAAAGCATATTACAAAAATCTTTTTTGAAATAAATTTGACAACTTCTGAGAAGTACCTTGGAAGACAAATTAATGAAACTAACTCTGGAGGAAATACAAAGTTTGAATAGCACCTATTAAAGAAAGTATATTCCTAGCTTGAAAACCTACCTATATGACAACAGCAGGCTCATAAACATTTTAACCAATAAATTATATCAAACAATTAAAGCAGAAAAAAGAAGGAACACTTCTCCCCTCATTTTAGGAACTCAACATTGTGCTAATCCTAAAACTGGATAAAGATAATAGAAGGAAAAAGTATGAACATAGATAGGCATAAGCATTTAGATGAGGATACAATTTCAGAACACAAGAAGTTTCTGGGCGCCCCCTTTACGGGTCCCTCGTTGACGGTAACCTCCATCCCAGCTTTAAACACCATAGATTAGTTTTGCCTGTTTTTTAACCTTCTACAAATGATTCATACAGTGTGTACTTTTGTGTCTGCCCTTTGCCCAGCATGTTTGTGAGATTCATCCATGTTAAATGTAGTTTCTTCATTCTTCTGTGTAGTGCCAAGATTTGGTTTGGGCTTACATTACCCTATGGATAAATTTAGGGAGAACTGATGTCTTCACAACGCCAGGCTTTACAATCCATGACGTTATACATCCTTCCGCTTACTGAATCTTTACTTTTTCTTAGTGTTTTGTAGTTTTCAGTATAGGCATCTTACATGCCTTCTAGTAGATAAATCTTTAGGTATTTGGTTTTTTAAAGTCTACTGTGAACGTCTTTTGTGAATTTCACATTGTTTTAGTTACTAGATATAGAAATGGTTTTTTTTATATATATTGACCTTGTATCCAGTGACCTTGCCAAATTAGCCTGTTAGTTCTTAACACTTTGTGAATACTATACTTTTATATTTTCTGTGTGCCCACTCAGACCATCTGTGAATAACTGTTATAGTTCTCCTTTTAATCGTTTTTCCTTGTATTTATTTTTCTTACCTTTTTGGACTGACCAGGACTAGGCCACTGTCTAATGTTAAAAAATCCTTGCAAATTCCCTGCGATGAATGTTATCATTATGTATCTCTAAAATGTACCAATAAATGTTGTGCTATATAAAAAAATAAAATTTTAAAAATTAAAAATTCTTGGGGCTGGGGATTTAGCTCAGTGGCACTGTGCCTGGCACTGCACCTACCTCACAAGCTCAAGGCCCTGAGTTTGATCCCTGGTACAAAGAAAAAAATTAAAAATCTTCCAAGAACTTCACTGGTTTAATAAGAAAAGCAACCATGAAATTAAGTTGGTTAATACCTAAATTTAAAACAGTGTTACAATGTACTTCAAAGCAGTATATTATACCTTATAGTGCATATACACAGACTTGGAGTTAATTAAATCTTACCAGCTGCCTTTGGTTTTCCTACTCCTGACAAGTAGAAACTTTCATGTACTTATGTAGATAGATCCTTAGAATTCTTACAGTTAAGTATGGCTACAGACAGCTCACTCAAAGTGTTCTTGCCTTGGATGGTAAGAAGGGTTATCCAGAAGAAATTTGAAGGAAAGGCAAGGTTTCTGGGGTGAGAAATGGCGTGTGGCCAACAGTGTGGAGTGTGAGTGTTCAATCACTGGCTGTAGAAGATACCAGGTCTTCCAGAGTGCTTGCACCTTTCTGCATGAGGAGCAGACTTTGATCAGCTGGAGTAGAGAAGGGAGAGTAAGGGAGAGGTGGCACACTGGAACCGGAGCCAAGGGAAGGAGGAAAAAAAGTCAGAGAGGTTAGTTGCTGATAGGGGTAAAGGAGGATCCTAGGCATCTTGGTGTCCTAGAGACAGAGGAAAGTGTACATTCCTGAGTGGACTTAAGTGTCTGAGGTACAGTATGTCCCAGCTGGAGAATGCAGAGTAAACATGAAATACAGCCCTGTGAATTGGCCAAAAAAAAAAAAATCTTCCAGTCATCTGGCTTGTCTTTGCTTCTGTTTCCCTGTTTCTTTAATCCTTTTCTGACTCAGTCTTTTTTTCTCAGATTTCCCTTTGGGAGCAATATGAGAATGAGCAAGAACTGCTTGGGTAGAAATCCCTGCCACTTACAGGCTATGAGCCTTGCTTTTCTGTCTATAAGAAGACAGTGGAGGTAGTTTTCCCATTGGGTTGGGGAGATTGAATAAAGTATGTGTGTTAGTCAGCTTTTTAGCACTGTGACAGCATAACTGGGAGAAAAAAAAACCCTACAGGAAGAAAGGTTTATTTGGGCTTATGATTTTAGTCGGTTGCATTTAGACCTGTGTTGAGGCAGAAACATTGTGGTCGAGGGCAAGGTGGAGGAGAGCTGTTCATCTCGTGGTGACTAGGAAGCAGAGGGGTAAGAGCCAGACAGAGTGGAAGGGCTAGGGACAAGATACACCCACCAAGGGCACACCCCTGGCACCTGTTCCTCCACTGGGCCCTGCCTCCTCATAGCCTGACCAGCTGTGAGCTCATCCATGGACTGATGAGGTTATCAGACTTGTGATTCAGTAACGTCCTAGGCCCATCTCTGGGGATAAATCCCCAGTGAGTTTTGGGAACACTTCCTATTTAAACCATAGCAGTATGTAAGGGCAGGCAGCATGGTACTAAGTGAATGGTAAGGCGTTACCTATCCAGCAGCCTTGTCCGTAGTTCATCTTCCTTGTTCCTTTATTGAGGAATCAGTTCTTTTCATCCACTTTCCCTTCATTTCAGAGCACTCTCAACTGGTTTTAGTGTGGTATTTTGTTGTTTGAGTTGAAAACAGGTGTATGTCTTCTAATTCTAATGTACAGAGTAGTTGAGTGGTCCATCCCCATTTCTGTCAGTATGGTAGAAGATTGCTGCAGTGACAGTGGGGAGCCCTTGTCTCCTCCCTTCAGATACCTCCAGTACCTTGGGCAGTGCCATCAACTCCTTTGGGGCTTGGGTTCTTAGGTGTAAGTGCAAGGGTTCGAATTAACTTAATTCAGTGTATCTCTTAACTGCATTGATGAGAAGACTAAAAATCAAGTCTCTCACTGAATTACACCTGCAATGAAGGCGGGACCTTGTCTGTTTTGCTTACCATCATATTCCCAGCACCTTCAGATCACTTGGCCATAGAAGATAATTTAGTTCAGAGGGCAAATGGGAGGCCCTGGGTTTGTTCCTCAGGAATGAAAAAATTTTAAAAACACAGAATATTCAGAGAAGTGGGAGGAGGGAGAGGAGGAAGAGGGGAAGAAAAAGAAAAAATAAATCTTTTTTTGTGTGTGTGGTACAGGGGATTGAACTTGGGAACTTGCGCTTGCGAGGCAGGAGGCAGAACCACTGAGCTAAATCCCCGGCCCTCAAAAAAATAAATCTTTATGGCAAAAAAAGGTAGTCTGTAATAATCTTGAACTCTTATCAGGGCCCCATTGACCCGCATTGTGGGCCCATCTTCTGTAACTCTGAGCTGAAATGCAAAGATTCTAATTATAGTTGTTGATCAGCCCATAGTCAACATTTTTAGCATTTCTTTTCAAACTTCCTCAAGAGTTCCTGATCCCTTTTCAATTCCAGTTCATTGCTGTCTCTTCCATTCCTAGGCCTCCATCCTCCATGGTTCGGTGAGTCGGCTGTGCAGAGGTTCTCTATTTTTGAAAGCGCGGGGTATAATTATGCAGCATCATAGCACCATCTGCAAGGTGCTGTGCCATTTTCTTTATTTCTAAGGGAGCATCGCATACCTCACTTTACAAATGAGGAAACAGACTGAAAGCCAGGAGCCATCCTGGGGCTTCTGAGTGCCTCCTTTAGATACACCACTATCCCTGGCTGACAACCCAGCACCGTGAGGTCCCTCCCATGAGGTCCCTCTAGCACCGCAAAACTTGGGGGTGCTGAGCTTCTTCCTCACGGTGCTTAGGGGCCCTGTAGTGGCTCTCGGTGTAGATCAGTGAAACTTTTCCATTCTTGTTCCTGCCATGTTCCATATCTTCTCTCTCTTTGAAATGGTTGATTCTTGGGAAGAATACTGTTTATGACTAACACTGTGCCTAGACTTACAGGGTGGATTGTGGTCTCTGGCTTCGAGGTTAACAACCAGTTGGAAATTCAATGCACTCATTCGCTCATCCAGTGCTTCTTGAACACCCCCTTTATGACAGTGAGCACAAGGTTCACATCTGAGCGGATACTATATGACTGACAGCCCAGGTTGTGTGATACACGCCAAGAGTTCGCTCTAAATTTGAATAAATCAAGATACCAGAATTTGCTGGCAGTTCAGATTCCATTTTGAAATGGTTATGTGCTGCTTCTGAAATCATTGTAAAATTTTTCTTTCTGGGCAGGGTGGTTTGTACTCTAGTGTTAAGCAGAACTGGCAACTTGTATAATAATAATGTGAAAATGTCAAAACATTTCTAAAACCGGAAATTATAAAATTGAATAATACCGTAATCATTTACTTTCTAGACTGAGGTAACGCAGTGATTATAATGATTATCTTTAGATAAAGTAAGCAATTCGACTTTTCAAGGGCATATAGCTTTTGTTTATATTGGGGCATCATTACGTTCCCTTATTATTTTGCTCAAACTTTTATGGCAGAAAACTGGTGAACAGAAAGCCAGTGACTGACCAAGAGCCATGCTGAGAATATTCCCTGTGTTGGAGGAATGGCTTTCTCTGAATAATCTGACTTGCCCTTCTTGTTTCTTAACATTCAAACAAGTGTCGCTACTTTCCATGTCTGCATATCTGAAAACATTTGATAATAATTGAATGTTGGCTGCCATGATGTCACCATTGAGAAAAAAATCATGAGGGACTCTAATATTAGACTTCTAAATATAATCTGCTAGTTCTCCACTTATTTCATGTATTCTGGAAAAGCAGTTGGCATTATGTAAGAAAGGAATTATGAAAACCAGGCCTTTCCACTCAGTCCCTGGCAGGAGCTGGCTCTGCTAGGCCTGTCATCAGTGACAGAGTTTGCCTGCCTTATGTGTTCATAATGACCCCAGAACCTGGGGTTTAGGACACACTGGAGAAACCAGTTCACTGGGCAGAGTTTTCAGCCTTATCAGATGGAAAAGGGACAATTGTGTACCCATTTCTCCTTAGTATGACCACTAAAAATTAACCGAACTCCTTGAAAGTGTTTAGGAGTAAACAATGAGTCAAACAAAATTTTAGTGGGTCACCAGGGCACTGACTGTGGTTAGCTGCTTAATGAGACCTTTGATACAGTGGGAAGCGGCCACATAGAAGATTAACTTGCCTTCCCTCCCTCCAAGGCAGCTGCACAGACAGTAGCCATTCAGTCTCATGAGCAGAAAGAAGACAGAGCTCACAGTCTGCATCCTTAGAAGGAGTCCTCCTCCTTTGGGGAAAGGGCTGCCTCGCAAAGAGGCACACCTATCTTTTTGTTCCTTGGGGGTTTTTGGTCACTGGATGTGAGTCACCTTGTCTTGAAAAATTCTTTGTCTTCTCAGAACCATATATGGAATATGTAGTTGGCTTCCAAACAAAGCAACCGCTCTATGCACTTTATTAACACTACCTCCAGTTCATTTTCTGGTGCTATAACAGAGTGCCAGAGATTGGAAAGTTTATAAAGAATATAAGTTTATTTGGCTGAGGGTTCTGGGGGGCTGGGAGCATCTGGTGAAGTGTTCGTGTTTTATATGAAGAAAAGCAGAAGAAAAAGGGAATGTCTGGAAAGATGCCCAAGCGATGGCTTATTTTGTCACCACCCGTTCTAGGATAACTCACTCCCACCGGGACAGTAACCCTGCGTGGGGGTGGAACCCTCGTGACCCGAGCACCTGTTGAGGGTCCTGGCACTTCTCAACCCCTGTGCACCGGAGCAAACCTGCAGCCCGAGTTTAAGGGACTCCACTCCGTTCAGACGGACCGACATACATGACTGGCGTGTATGAAAGGGCCGTGGGAACCCACGTCTCCGCCGCCTGTTCACCGGCCCGGGGATGGGGGTGGGGGCAGGTATCCTGTCCACCGTTGGCCTTTCGCAGGCAGTGGGTTTGGTCTGTTTTCTTTTAAAAATTTTTTGTAATGTTCCTGAAATTGAATTTTTCTTATTCAGAGTTGACATTTAGTTACTTTTGAAGGAGTTTTCTTTTTCAGCATTATATATTTAATTGGTAAATATACAGCTGAATAAAATGACTTGCCACAGCATTTTCTTTCTTTCTTTTTTTTTTTTTTTTTTGGTACCGGGGATCAAACTCGGATCCTTCCGCTTGCAAGGCAGGCAGTGGAACCACTGAGCTAAATCCCCAGGCCCATGCCACAGCATTTTCAACCTTTTGATAAGCTTATTTATGTCTGCTTTATATATGTCTGTCAACCCATTTCCAGCTCTTTTGTGCTTTTTGGAAACAGTTCCTCATGTTTACATCTCTTGGCATTGATAGGTCTCCCACCACCTCAGCAGCTATTATGTATAGTAGCTGCCCTCTTCCTATGGTGCCTTGCCTCCTCCCCTGTGTGACATCATGCCAAGATGGTTGCTCCCACCAAAGAACAAACCCTTCTTCCCAGCATGCCCCTGTTCCCGCCTAGAAAGTAACCTAATACTCGCTCACCTCCTACCACCTAGTGACATCACCGGCTCCTCCATTCCTTTAGTCCCTACCTCACTCAACCTCACCTCAGCCCCTACAAACCCCACCCCAGTCTCCATAAGACTCTCCCTGCCCCGGCCATATTGCTTTTGCCTCTCCTTTGTTCAGAGACAGCCCGGCAGATCCGTTCCCTAATAAAGGCTTGTTGTGGCCTGGTCTGGTCTTGGTTTTCGGCCCCTTTACCTGACAGGCATCCTACTACCACCTGCATTTTCTCTAGGACCCATCGTCTCCCATGGATTTTTAAGAGTTCAGAGCCTCTGAGAAACAAAACCCATGACCAAGGAAGGGGGGGTTGGCTAATTAAAGGTATCAGTTGATGATATCTGGCTTTAAGAGGTTTTAATTGGCTTTCAGTGAAAGGAGGTTATGTATGTGTTTTGCTTTCCCTGATGTGTGACTTGAATTCCAAGAACAATCAAGCCAGCTATAGAAGGAAGGCTTGTGCACCCCAGTAACTGACTGTCCTCTCTCTGTACCCCCATCCCTCTCCTCCTCACAGTGGTGCTTCATGCCCCCCCTCCAACCAAGATCAAGCGGGAGCTGCACAGCCCCTCCTCGGAGCTGTCGGCCTGCAGCCACGAGCAGGCTCTCGGTGCTAATTACGGAGAAAAGTGCCTCTACAACTACTGGTGAGTGAGGCCGCGCATTTCCGGTGTGCGCCAGCAGACCCTCAGCAGACCCTCAGCGTAGAGCATCCCCTTCTCTCCTAGCCATGTCACCCTCTCCCTGTAGCCCACTCCTCCTGGGGCCATTGTGCTGCACACAGAAGACAAACTTACTAAAGTGGGGTGGCTCCGTAGGGAGCTGAGTTCATGAAGTACCGAGCCCTCCTCAGGGAAAGAGGCTGGAATACTGGGATATTTGGTCTGTGGCTTTGAGGCAGGTGATAATGTACTTCTTTGTGCCTATCGTATGTTAATGTGAACTTTAAGCACCAAGGATGTAATCTTCAAATCAGAGTATACAAAAAAGCCCCATGCTTATGCCCTTTACTTAAGAATATCCAGGCTCCAGGAATGAAGCTTTAATTTTAAAGTCCTTCTTTGCTGTGGAAGGTAAACACACATCGCCTTCAGGCAGAGGAGCAGAGTTGTTAATGCTAGTGATGTTACATCAGAAGTTTACCTTCCTGGAAAAGTGAAGTAATCCCTGGGAACCCTGGAATACTGAGGAGAGGGGGCCAGAGAGCGCCTGAGGCTCCCTTCTCCCCTCACCCATCCGCCCCTACACTGGCGCAAACACAGAGAATTCTTGTAGAAGGAGGGATAAAGGAAACCGGAAGCAGAGGCTAAAATTATCTTTGAGAAAAATCACTAGAAGTGTTAAACAAGTCCCTGTGACGCAGTGTGTTTGTCACTTTTCAGAGGTACAAATATTCCCTTGGGGCTGTTAGCAGTTTAACTATGTTAATGCTGCCATTTCCTGGCAACAATGGGCTGCAAACTAGTGTTCTGCTGGACCTGGTAACCATGCTGATGGCTTCATTGCAGCTTAATGGTTCCTTCTTTTTTTCTGTTTACAGTGCCTATGATAGGAAGCCTCCCTCTGGGTTCAAGCCATTAACCCCTCCTACCACACCTCTGTCACCCACCCATCAGAATTCCTTGTTTCCCCCACCCCAGGCAACTCTGCCCACCTCAGCGCATGCCCCCGGAGCTGGCCCAGTCCAAGCTGTGGGCCCTGCCCCCACCCCTCATCCGCTTCCAGAACCTGGACCACAGCAACAAACCTTTGCGGTCCCTCGACCACCACATCAGCCCCTGCAGATGCCAAAGATGATGCCCGAAAACCAGTATCCATCAGAACAGAGGTGGGTGCCGCCATGGACTTTCTCAACTGTGTGCCTCGAGCCTCCTGTCCTCACTGGGAGAGGGGAAGCACTTACTCAGGTTTGCCAGGTACCAATAAAGTCACATTCCACAGAGGCATCTTGCGAGGTAAGACTGATAGGGACATGACCTGTCCACGTGCCATGCTGCCCCTCAACAGCTCCGAATGGTTTATAGACAGTACGACATCCTTATGAAGCAGATAAGGGAGAGGTAATTAGTGCCCCCCCTACAGAGCAAGAAGAGGGGGATTTGCCCAGAATTTACAACCTGTTGACCCTCAAAGAAGGGAGCTCCTGGTTCCTCAACTGGATACTGCCTGCCAGAGTTGAACTTTGGTTTATGTTCCCCATGATTATTTTATTACCATTTTATTTACATATTAGGGAAGATTGCTGAGATACAGGAGGCATTATTCCTCTGATTTAACACATTTCAGCTGTTGTTTAGTTAAGGACCTTGGTTATAACGATTTGCTTTTGAGATAGAAATCTCCTGGTTACACTCCAGGTCATTGAATATTCCTGACAAGGGACTCGAAGCATCAGAGGTAGTTTGTCCGGAGCCCTTCATTTACCAAAAAGTAAAGGTACAAAGAGAACCGTGCACTCCGCAAATGTGACCTTTTAACTTCCAGCCTCTGGACTTGGGCAATGGTAGAGTTTTGGATACTTGGGGTCCTTCTTTCTGCAGGAAGCCCTAGGGCTTGGCTTTTTTATTACAAGTCTGCAGCGATGAGGTAACGGTACCTGTCAATGTTGTAATCGAGGGCTACAGGACGGTGACTGTTGCATTTCACTTCTGTCTTGAGTGTACCTTCCCTCTGCCCGGCCCAACCCAACCCAGGTGCTTTCGGTATTTACTGGAGGTCGCTTACCTTGTTTCTAGATGAAATGCAGAAGAATAATACAGTACTTTGGTTCTGATCTCCCTCCCACTTCTCTGACAGCCACCATGAAGAACCGCCTAATACCGGCTGGCTGGATGGTGTTTACTCCCTCCGCTAGGCCGAGGGCCAGGAACACCCAGGCTGAAGGGGCCATAAGGGGCCTGTTGACTCAGGCCCTGGCTCGGGACTGGGGTTCTGTTGCCACTGGGCTCATCAAGAGAACTGAGAGATTTGGGTTTTTATGTGAGAAGTACAGTTTTGATTTTGTTTTTTTTTTAACTGGCAACTAATTCAAATTAAAAACATCAACATTTTGCAGACTAAACAAAACCTCTCTGTGGGCGAATTACCAGAAAGGCCTGCCAGTTGGTGACCTCTGGCCTAGATCCACTTCTATTTTAGTAATTTTATTGGGGGGGAGTTATGTTTTTAAGCTGCATCTTGCCTGTTTTCAGCAGGGGTTATTAATTGGAGAGGGGAGACAACTTGATGTATATATTCAGTATTTGAAAAAATTTGCAGACTTTGTATTTGTTATACCATGGGTAAAGGAAAATTATTACTTCATGTGAAATGTGTTTTCCTGATACTTCCCTCTCAGTCTTTGTTTTTTATCCAGGAGCTTGTATAATAGATTATGTTCATGGTTAACTGAGCTGAGAGGGAAACTTGTCTTAATTCCCTGGAAGTTACTTACCCTCCAGCAGCGCCGGCTGGAGGAGATATACCTTTAGTCTGGAGGAGATAGCCCTTAGTCCCAGATATGGAGTAGGCTTTTCTCCAGGCTACCCAGCCTCCCCTAAAAAGGAGATGGTTTGGATTCCTGAGATTTATGACTGTCTTCCCTCAGGTACCCAAAGGGAGGCAGGCAGGAATCAGAATGTAGGTATATTTTTCCCCCGGCGGTTCCGCCTGTCCACTGCAGAACTACTTCCTCTTACACTTTGCTTGTAGGAAAGAGGGTTAAACAAAAAGACACTGAGGTGATCAGAGAGAACTGGGGTGAAGAGTGAAGTATTCTCTCAGTTCCTGAATCAATACAGTACTGGGGTGCCCAGATCTCTGCAGTAGAGCACTGCAGTCTCAAATCTGGGGGCGCACAGGAAGCCCCGGGAATGGGGAGATGATGGATTGAAATGCAGACCCCTTCTCAGCTCTAACTAGTTGCTGGGACCTGAATGCGTTGTCACACTTCGAGAAATGATTATCTATCAAGCCCTCTCATCTACTCGTGTCCTTAATTCAGCCTACATTTTTTTAACTTAAAAATTTCTCAGTACTCTGAATTAGAATTGTCTTTGTCTATTAATATCTGTCCATGAGATAATTGTGTGATATAAAATACATCAAAAACATGACAGTGTTTTTGCTTGTAGATACTGGATAGCACACAGAAAATAAGACATTAATATCCCTGGTTTGATGTTACAAAAATAGTTACAGTCTTGTATAATAACAAGCTTAATAATCACACACTTAATAAGTTCTCTTCCTGCCCCCCAAAGTGGTACAGATTGCTTTTGCTAGTAATTATAGTTTAGCCTTTGCTCCTAACTTTCTATTAAAATTGGAAGAAATATTACTTCAAAACTTACTCCCTAATACAAATTACAATACTTTGCAGGATAAGGGAAATAATAGGCTTCTTTGAACCTTCTTAACAGCTCCAAGTCCAAAACAGTAAAAAAATATCACTGTATAGATAAGAAATAGGCATTGGAGAGCTGAAGGGCCTCAGCCAAACACAGGTCCTACATTCAGATGTCAAAACATTAACTTAGAGTTCCCATCACTTGTTTTCCTTCTGATTCTTTGTCCTGCTGACCTCCCCTGATGTCCACTAAAAGCTGAGTAAGTGACCTTGATGAACGTTGTAACCTTAAACTTTATCCATCTTGTCAACTACCAGACCTTTATCTGTCTCAAGCTACAAAACCCTACTGAGTTCCCACATCACTGCATCTAAACCCATGGCAACATCATTTTGGTTTTGCTCACAGTATGCCTTATCTATTTAGTTGAATAGAGTAAGCTTTTTGCAGATAAAAGTTATGATTTAGAACCCATCCTTAGACTGCAGTCACCGCCATCTTCAATATTTATATTGATAGTGATTTGGTAGGATCATGCTTTAAAATATATATAATCTAGTCAAAAGTACATTCTTACACAACACTTGGAAGCCGCCAGTGATTTCCTCCCTGTGAGGAGGGGTAAGGATGTAAACCTGGCGTGTTCAGACATGCTCCCCTTTATCCTGAAAGACTGAGCAGCTGCTCCTCAGGGGAGCTGGGCTTTTCCTTCAGCCAGCCTAGTCTCACCAGGTTTGCCATCAGGCTGTCTGTGACGGTCACATGTGCCGAGCAGAGGAACATCAAAGATGTTTCTATGTGATACCCCTCATGCTATCTTGAACTGAGGAAAGCCTCTTGGAATTCAGCTGAAGAACCTTCACTAAGGAAATGTGTCATCTGAGAATTTTGGAACACGCTCCCCTGTCCCACACTTAACATCAAGAAATAAAAACCCAAAGAAACAAAAAGCATTGGCTGTGGTGGGCGGGAAAATCCTCTGCTTCTGGATGGTACCTTAGAGTATCCAGTGGGCCAAATTGTCAGAATACATACAGTCCACAAGTTATCGACAGGTTGGTTATGTTCAGAAGCTCCTTGAAGAAAGCACCTATCCTATGGGCAAAAATTCTCTCCCTTGGTGGTTAGACTCAAAAGACTAAAGTGTGACAGCATGAGCTAACTTTGCTGGAATTTTGATTTAACAGAAACTACTCATTGCTTAAAGATGCTAAATTAAGACATGTAATAGCCTTAGGTTTTCCCCCTTGTTTCTGCTTCCTCTGAAAGCCTATCCTGAATAAATTGCTGTTTGCCTTTGCCTTTCAGATTTTGTAGTTTTTAGAAAGGAAAGAACTCAACAGTGAGTCACACGTGTAGCATGGCCTGGAATCAAATAAACATGTCTGACACATCTCCTTTGCATTAATAGCATGCTTGGTATGGCAGCACAGATATTCTTCAGGACACAAAAATCCAAAATTGGTGCTTAATTGGGCCTTCTTTGACAGAAGGAATAATGGGCTTCTAATAGTTGTAACTCAAGGTGGTTTTGTGTTCAGGGATTTTTTTATATTGTTGTTCTAAATCTTTGGAGGGCTACTTTTCAACATTGTACCATGTTTACTGTAGTCTTATTAAGTTTTATCAAGCTAAAAGATTTTTACTTCTAGCCCTAGTTTACTAAAAGTTCTTTACAAGAAGCAGTATTGACATTTATCAGCCATTGAGATGAACTAGTGTTGTGGGTTTTCTTTTCCTTTAATAATGAGAGTTTTGGGCCAGGATTTAGCTCAGTGGTTTTTCCGCTTGCCTCATAAGCGCAAGGACCCGAGTTCAATCCCTGGTACCAAAAAAAAAAAAATTCAAGTTTCACTGATGTATACAAAACCAACCTTGCATTCTTGTGATAAACCCAACTTGTTTGTTAGGTATTATGTTTTGTGCGTTGCTGAAGTTGATTACATATGTCGGACTTCTGTACCTGTATTTATGATTAAGTGTAAGGTATCATTCATCTCTGTCCTCTAGATTTTATCATTGAGGTTATTATGCTCATCAAATAAGCAGAGAATGTCCTTTTCCAATTTTGAAGTATTTTATGTGAAATTGGAATTCTTTACTCTTTGAATCTTTTTTTTTAAAGAACTTACCAGTAAAACTATTTGGGCTGACTTACTGCTTGTGGGAAGATTTATACTTTATTAGGTCAGTGTCTTTACCTTGTACAGTCTACTTGGTTGACTACATTTAAAAATACGATGACTCTGGCCGGGGATTTACCTCAGTGGTTCCGCTGCTTGCCTTGCAAGCACAAGGACCCGAGTCGATCCCTGGTACACACACACGAAAATACAGTGACTTTTCTAGGAATTTTTCTCATTTTGTGTGAATTTTTAAATTAATTGGCAGAAAGTTGTTTGTGATCTCCTTAAATTCTCTGTAGTATCAGTAGTTGTTTCTTTTTCATTTTTTATACTTATTTAGGTCTTTTTCGGCCTTGCAAAACACAATTGTCTTTTCAACAAATCAGTTTTGGCTTTGCTTATTCTATTGGGGGGTTTTCTAGTTCATTGATTTCTACTCTTACTAAACATTTTAGACCAGGGATTTAGCTCAGTGGTTTCGCTGCCTACTGCGCAAGCACAAGGACACGAGTTTGATCCCCCGTACCAAAAAAAAACAAACAAAAAAACCTAAACATTTTATTGTTTCTGTTTTCTGAGAGTTTATTCTGTTTTTCTAACTTCTTTGGTTGATTTGATTAACTCATTAAATTTTCTTTATAGTATGGAATTTTCTTTATTTTCTTTATAGTATGGAATACTATAAATACAATTTCCTAAGACTGAGATGACCATACATAAGGATTTCCCAGTCACTAAAGGTTTGTTCCTAGAAATAGTTGGTACTGGTTTTCCCTTCTACTCCCCAAAGTGTCCGGCTTTAGACATCAATTATTTGATCCCCTTACCCAAGTCTGATTTGTGGCATTTTAAAAATTGAATTCCAGGTCTTTTCTATCATTTGTTTTAATCTTCTGTTCTTTCTAAATAGATTTCTTAGTTTCTAAGCATGAGATTTTTCTAACTGCCTGAAATACTGTAATTTTTATTTACACGTTATTAACAGTATTTAAGGTCAGATATAGAAATAATTGTAAAAAAGTGTAGGTCTTTGGCTCTGAAGTTGAAGAGACTGACAGACCTAGGGTTGAATCCCAGTTCTGCTACCGTAGGACATCAGGCAGATACTTAACTATGGTGAGCTTTGAATTCTCCATCTGAAATGGAAGAATAATAGGAACCACATAAAGTCATCGTATGTTAAGTAAAACCACTGTGGGGTAGAGAAAGTGTTTAGGAAATGTTAGCTCTTAAGAGAGTTTTACTTTTTTTAAATATTGCTTTTATTTCCCATAAGCTATGCTTTATTCTTCCTAAAACGGTATAGATACCACAAACTCAGAATGTTCATTTGCTTCATTATTTAATGTTAAGTTTTTCAGAGTTCTCTATCTTCAGACAGGTTAATGCTGTGTATGTACAACTAACACTCTCACCATCAAATGTCCTAGGGACATGTCCTACATCCAGCACCTTTCTTTCCCCAGATCTGATCTCGAGAAGTTACACTGCTGTCTTGGCCTAGAATGGAGGTTTTGCTCGTCTCTCGAGTGTTTGCTTACAGTTGAGCTGGGCCAGTTTGAGTCTCAGCAGCAGTGAGCAGCCTCAAGGAGGGAGCCCTGGGAGTTGTTTCAAAGTTTCTTGTTGTGCTTTTAGAAAAGGACAGCGGCGCCTGGCTCCTCATAATACGACGGGAAAGTAAACATGAACGTGAAGTTGGGTGACATGTTGCTACCCATAATAAAAGACAATATTCTCTCTCTCTGAAAAAGGAGAATGGATATTATAGGCAACTAGTGAGCTCTCGATTTAATTAAAATCTTTCATGTTTATATAGCTTCTGATTTTAGCTAAGGGCTTATGGAGAAAAGATGGGGCAGCTGAATATCACATGCATTGAATACTTACATAGTAGTATGCTGGGCTCTATTACATGAATTATTCCCCCTCCATCGGCCCCATACTGGAGATTAAACCCAAGGCCTATGCCCTGAGCTGTATCCCCCAGCCCTTGTTTAAATTTTTTGTTTTGAGATAATGTCTCAGTAAGTTACCCAGCTGGGACTTGAACTCATGATCCTCCCACTTCAACCTGACGAGGTGCTGGGATTACAGAGATTTGCCTCCACGCTCAGGCTTTGTTAACTTGTGTTGATCCTCCTGTCTCTCAAGTGTTGGGATTACAAGTGTTCACCACCACAGCTGGCTTCCCTGGATTATCTTCTGTAATCTTTACGACAGATCATTGAGACAGGTATCCTAGTGGTTCTTATTTTATTGGTGAAGAAACCGAGGCTTGGAGCAGTTACCTAACTCATACAACATCATAGCTAGTAAGTGGCAACGATTGGATTTCAGCCCTGGCTGTTTTGACCTCACAGCCAGAGCCTCTCACTCAACTATGCTGCTTCTCTATTTCCCATCATCTTCTCTTAGCCGCAACAGAAAGTGCATATGGGCTTGGTTCTTGGCAGATTTTGCAGTGTCTATGAACGCTGGCTTCTGAGCCATCACTAATTCACCTGGCAGCCTTAGCCACTGTGGAGCCTTCATTGGATCTGCACTTTGCTCCTTTTTTTTTTTTTTAATCCATAAGCATTGTGTTTACTCAGTATGTTGGCAGCAGAAACCAAAAAGGAAATGCAGAAAAAGCATCTAACGGTTTTCATAACGTAAACCAAATGTTGGTGGCGTGGGTGAGCTCTTAGGAGGAAAGGCGCTATCTAAATCTGACAAATAAATAACCGCTTTAAATAAACCAGCACCGAAAAGGCCTTACCGGGGAGCCCTTTGCTCACCAAATGTGAGTCTCTGCTGGGGTTGTGGGAAGGTGGGAGAGGATGCTCGAGGGGCTGAGCTGCTGCTCCACTAGGAGAGAGCACCTCCCTCAGTTGCTGTTTTAAGCAGACAGCACATTCTTAGATACTTCAGGGCTACTGCTGAGAGGCAAAGGGGTTCAAGTGAAGGTCACCAAGTAAATGTCACAGAATGTATTTTGAGGACAAGAACTGAACTACTTTACTGAGCTGCAAATAAGAGCAATTAGGGCAGCAAGCTCCCGACACCTTTCTTTTGAACGTGTTTGTTTTATGACCTCCTCCTGAGATATCCTTTGCTACTCTCAAAACGTAACCACTGCCAATGATCTCTCTAGTGTGTGCCAGGGAGGGAGGGATTGCTGGGTGGTCCCATTTGGAAGTCCCTCTCCTGAGGATGGCATCCCTGGCTGACTTAGAGTTTCATTCTGGAAGGCGAGAAGATGAGCAGTAAGCGGAAGTGGGGCCATGGGGCTTGCCAACTGTGGAGGCTCTGGTTACAGAGCTTGGTGGGACAGGCCAGGTCAGAGCCATCAGAGGAGCCCACTTGTGGAGGTCACCTTGGAAGGTGATAAGATGGCGGCAGAGGGGAAAGGGAGAGAAAATGGAAGGCAGGGGCCCTTGTTACTGTTCCTCCCAAGTAGCATAAGGCGGGGGCACCCTAAGTAAATCCTAGGAGCCTCGTATTTCTTTTCTGAAAGACTTGCCTTCAGGTTTGCAGCATGCTGCTGGTGCCTGTATTCTAAATGTCAAGCCTAAACCTAAGTTGCAAATTTACACTTCTTCAGAGACCCTGGAAGGGTTTCCTTAAATAACAGCAACCTTGAAATTCAAATTCCTGATGATGCAGTTCTGCCAGAGTGCACCCAACACCTCTGTAGGAGGCTCTCAACGTAGGGAAGCCTGGGTAGTTGGTAAAACTGTTGATATGGCCAGGCAGATTCAGATGTTTTCAGTGTGTGTGACATTGCTCCATGTTCATGTTGTAAGATGCTCTCATGATGCTGCTTGCTGTGGAATGGTACAGACTCACACAGGAAAATACCATGTGGTGCTACACCCTGATCTAAACAGCATTTTATCTGTACCCAGATCTCTGCAGTTGAAGATTTTGAATCTTGATGTTCTAGAAATCTGTTGGCCACCTGTTGCCACAGGTTGATTCAGATCTAAGTCAAATTATTTGATTGAAGCTATTAATAGGATTCAATCTAAAAGTAGAGAGTAAGACTACGGTTACAAGATTATATTGTTGATTTAAAAAAAAACCTCATTGAGGGTCTGGAGGTATAGCTCGGTAGTAGAGGCTGTGCTTAGCATGGGCCCTGCCCTGGGTTCAATCTCCAGCACCAAAAAAGTAAAGGTAAATAAGAATTCGGCCAGGCATGGTGGTGTGCACACCTGTAATCCCGGCACTCTGGAAGGCTGAAACAGGAGGATCACAAGTTCAAGCCTAACCTGGGCAACTTAACTAGACCCTGTCTCAGGAATGAATATAAAAATAAATAGGGCCGGGAATTTAGCTCAGTAGTTCTGGTGCCTGTGTGAAGAAGTCCTGAGTTAGATCCCCGGTACCAAAAAAAAAAAAATAGTACTGGGGATGTAGCTCAATACAAAGGCCCTGGCTTCAGTCCTCAGTACTGCAGAACAACAACAAAACGCATTGGAATTAGCCATTCTAAATTTTTTCTTTTTCCTTGAACCCTGGTTTCTACTTTCTGCCCAAGAAAATCACAAGTACTTTTATACACAAAGATTAGTGCCTTATGCATGTGTATAGATTGAGGTTCACTGATCTCTCATTTCCACACCTACCCTCCGGAAGTTTATTCCAGTCTGTTAAAGATCAGGTGTGTGCCAAAACCATGCTTTATAGACATGATTATGTTTCACCATTCCAGAAGCATTGGAAGGATAATTCATCCCTGTGTCACAGATGAGGAAATAAAACCAAGGAACTGCCTCGTTGCTTCCCTAGTGAGTGGCATCCACGGAGGATCTCAGGCTTACCCTTCCACACTGCCCACTGACAGGGGAGGGTAATTAACACACATCTGGATTGCTCTGACTGCTAAAGGTTGTCAGCAATAATAATCATTGATTAAAACCGTAACAAAGGCCTTTTATTTTCTTGTTATAAAAATAATGCGTATTTATGCATATGAATGAGCAAAAAGGAAAATCATCCAAAATCAGAGCCACCCCCAAAATAATGCATATTAACATTTACCTATAAAATTTACCGTGATTTCATATGACTACCTTTGTTGCAAAACTTTGACGCTCTGTTTAGCAACCTGCCTTAATCTATGAAAAATATATTTCCAGGTCCTTTTAATTTTTAATTTTTTGTTTTTGGTACAGAGATTGAACTCAGGACCTTGCACTTGGGAGGCATGCACAGTGCCACTGAGCTAAATCCCTGGGCCTCCTCAGTTTTATTTTTGATTTTTTTTCTTATTACAAATTTTTTTTCTTCGTTTGATGTTTTTCTTTTGGTTTTGATTCTGTTGGGGTTTGTTGTTGTCCCTATGGAAATTTAAACAGTGAGGCATATCCGTGTTTATCTTGATGGTTTCTGTTGTTGATATGATGGTTAGAAAAATTTTTCCTCATTCCAAAATTATTTGAGTTCTCATGTATGTTTACTTTTGTATTATGGTTTCACTTTTTACCTTGAAATCTTTATCCATGGGAAACTTATTTTGGCATGTGGTATAAAACAGTCTGATTTCGTTTTGTCACTAATTTGAAATGCTAACTTAAGTTATAAGTTTTGGAGGGCTGGGGATTTAGCTCAGTGGTTTTGCCGCCTGCTGCGCAAGCGCAAGGACCCAAGTTCGATCCCTGGTACCAAAAAAAAAAAAAAAAAAGTTACAAGTTTTGGAACATATCTAAGAGTTTTTAACTTTCTATTCAGTTCCTTTGATCTGCCAATCAATTTTTCGTTACTTGTATTACTGTTTTAGATATTGCAGTTTTATAATGTGTCAGTACCTAGTAGTTCACTCTTTTCAAAAATGTATTTCATCTTTTAAATAAAGCTTAGAATCATTTTGTCAAGTTGATTGCAAAGGCATTGCTTTTATAAAATAATTTTCAGTAACTCAACAGCTTCAAAGCGCTAAATATTTTGTCTTCCATCTTTTTCTTTTCCTTGGAAAACATTGTCAGGATTTTATTCTTTTGGCCTACACATTTACTGATTATTCCTAGGACTTTTTAAGTTTTTGATTGCTACTATGAGTGGGATTTTTTTTTTTTTTTTTTTTTTGGTACTGGGGATCAAGCTCGGGTCCTTGAGTTTTCGAGGCAGGCGGCGGAACCACTGAGCTAAATCCCTGGCCCTATGAGTGGGATTTTTTAAGAAAGTATTTTCTGACTGGTTAATTTGTGTTCTAAAATTTCATTCTGTCTACAGGTGAGAAAATGAATGAACTAGTGAAAAAATATATGTGTATTATAGGAAAAAAATATGTATACGTTAGTGCTAGTTGCAAATACTTGACCTTATATATTCAGATGTATACGGTGGCCCAAAATCTATAGACTACATTATATAAACAAGAGAAGTCACTATATTATGTGTCAAGGGGTTTTTGTTGTTTGTTTGTTTGTTTTTTGCCTCTTCTGACCGAAGAGATTTGCAATGTGCAGTATAATTTTTGGTATAGGACAAAATGTCAAGAAATAGGCATTAATAAGTACTTTGAAAATAAGTTTGTAGATCTGAACTTTCAGTCCTCAGTGCTCAATCATAGTAAGTACTATCGTGTCTTAACTTCTTTTTTCTTTCAGATTTCAGAGACAACTGTCTGAACCCTGCCACCCCTACCCTCCTCAGTCAGGAGTTCCTGGAGATAATCGCCCCAGTTACCACCGGCAAATGTCGGAACCCATTGTTCCTGCAGCTCCCCCTCCCCCTCAGGGATTCAAACAAGAATACCATGACCCACTCTATGAACACGGGGTCCCTGGAATGCCGGCACCCCCAGCACATGGGTTCCAGTCACCAATGGGAATCAAGCAGGAGCCCCGAGATTACTGCGTTGATTCAGGTTAGCATAAATCCGTGCCATTCATTTCTTCATCCTCATAATTACCATTTTTGTCTTCTGTCTGTAAGGCTTTGGGGCACAGTTTTGTAAAACTTGCTCTCAAGGGCTGGGAGTACAGGTCAGTGGAGTGCGAGGCCCGGGGTTCTATCCCTAACACTGACTGCAACAACAACAAAAAGAACTTAACGGTAGTAAAGCAGACATGTTCGTGCATAACTGAGCACAAAATGGAACAGGCGCAAGTCTGGAATGGCGTCCTTTGTTAAGATGTATTAGCCTTGTGTTCACAGGACATAGGGAGCACTATTTCTGTGTGTTAGTCCTATCCCAGTTTCATGGTTTTCTTTTTGAGCACAGAAGACCCATTCATCTCCCAGTATGACTACAAGAGAGTCCATGGGCAGGACATGACTTTTTTTTTTGTCCTTGAAGTGAATGGCATTCAGAGGAAGCACTTGGTGTTTCATAGTTACACGGGTTGCTGGGTATGCCGGGGAAGGACACTGTCTTGTTGGTTCTTTCACAGAATTCACTGCTCTGTTACAAAGATTGCAACTGGGCAGGTCCTTGTGTCCCTCAGCAGCTACTGGTAGGCCCAGGGAGAGGTAGACCTTGTGAGAGCATCTACTGTTTAGCCTAGGAACTTCATATCAAGAAGTCTGAGCTGTCCAACCTCCCTCCCCTGTAACTCATTCATTGCCTATGCGTCTTGTGGGCCAAGCATATTAAATGTGACCATTAGGGGAAAGGAGAATTAGAATTTTGCAACTTGCACATTTAGGAACCATTTCCTCCTCTTCATTTCTCCTTTTCTTTCCAGAAGACCTAACTTTTTCACTCTTTTCTTGGAATTAGTGCTAAAGGAAGTTGAGGGTAGCTAATAGATTCTTAAACTTTCCCTTGAGTGCTTTTTCTGAAGAACCTGGGGAAGGTTGGAGCAATACAAACTTGAGTGACCTTCTGTAAATGGAATGGGATGTAGCTATAGATAACACACGGATTTCTCCATTTGAGGCAGAAGTGGTATGCAAAAGGCTGGGGAGGGAGGTAGCACAAGACCTCCTGTGCTTTATGACAGAAAAGTGAGTCAGGTAGTATTAACTTGTAAAAATGCCCCCTGGCATTCCTCTTGAAGGCTCTGAGGCATTTTTCTTGGAAGTGGCCATGTGCAGCAACGTTTTTCCCTTTAAGATTGACGTTTTAATCTGTCCCAATTGGTTCCCCTGGCCCTTCAAGCAAGATACTCAACAAATGTTACCATACATGTAATTCTCCCACCTCCCCATACTGGGGATGAGTCCAGGGTCTTTGAACTGGGCTGCAGCCCCATACCTGTTGTTATGGTCTGAGACAGGGTCTCGCTAAATTTCCCAGGCTAGGCTCAAACTTGCAGTCCTGCCTCAGCCCCCCAGCGTGCTGGGGTTACAGGTGTATGCCCTTGGCCCAGCTTGTAATTCTTTGACCCGAGTCATATACCTGGGTGATATCTCCTCCCATACGGGTGCAACCCAGTTCTCTCGTCTCATGGAGATGTTGGCCTGGAGAACAGATAACCTGAATATAGTTGGGTTTCAGGGTAACAGAGCCAACGTGGTGAAAATGTGCTTGCAAAACTGCATTCCCAACACCTGCCAGTTCTTGTCCTAGCTTTGTAACTTCAGGTAGGCTCATCTCTTTGACGTAAAAATACTTCACCCCTTGCCGCAGAATTGATGTGACCATCTGCAGTGAAATAAAGCAAAACTGAGAAAGATCTAAAGCAATCCTCTTCTCCTTCCCCACCCTGGAGGCTGGGAGACCAAGCTGGCCCTTTGGAAAGCCAGTTGCTTTTCGTACCATTAGCTCTCTTGCCAGATTTGGCATTAATTAATCTCTACAGTGAGTAAGTTTTGAGGGAGAAGCATCATTGTTTTTCATTTCGTGATTCTTAATGAGAAGTATCTTGCTTTCAGACGGTAAGTTGCAGTCTTTCCCATATGGCTTAGGGGGTGGTACCTCTTTCCCAGACAAGGCGAGAAAGACTTGGCTTTGGAGCAGGTCAGGGTGTTAACAACTACCGAGCTGATTCTCTGTGCTGCTTGTGCAGAAACTGTTGACAGAAGTGTGTACATCTGTGCTTACCTTTCAGAAGTGCCTAACTGCCAGTCATCCTACATGAGAGGGGGATATTTCTCCAGCAGCCATGAAGGTAAGGGGCTTCCTTTTTAAAACAGAACATCAAACCTGGGCGTGTTGGCACATGCCTGTCATCTCACCACTGAGGAGGCTGAGGCAGGAAGATTGCTGCCTGAACTGCATAATGAAACCCTGTCTCAAAACAAACAAAAGAAAACATTCAAGTATACAATTGGTGTTTCCAGGCTGAAATTTCAGATATTAGGTTAAACTCTCCTTAGCTGATGATGAGAGCTAATTGATCATAATCTTCAATTACCTGGCTCACAGGGTACTAGGTACACTCCTAAGGACTGTGAGGGTACCATCATTTTTAACAACGATGACCCTAACTTGTAAGAGTTTCTATGAGAATGTGAAGAAACAGGGAGCCTACTTGGTCTCCTCGTTTCCAGATATATCAGCCTAAAGTGGAACTTAGGAATTGTGTCAGTGAGGATGGTCATAGGGTCCAAGGACATTTTACATAAGATTTTTAAAATGTGTTTCTCGGTTCTTGGTTTGGGTGGGTAGCTCCTCACTGACTGCTCTGTGACGAGTGATTTCCGCTGTTGGCGTTGGGAGGGAGAGCTGAGGGTTGCTTCTGTGGCCTCAGTGAGCAGGGAAGCTGGTTGGTGGGCAAAGGGAGTGGTGGGGTGGGGCCATGTAGAGCTGTGGCAGACAAAACACTATGGAGCGTCACCAAAGAAATGTTCCTGACTGGATGGATTACAGAGTGCCTTAAAGGAGAAATAGAACCAGTACAAAGCAGTTTACCCACAAGCCTGACTTATCATCTGCCCTGACATTTATTGGCATATTAAAATGATGGTTTTATGTCAAGGCTGTGCTGTCTGTTCAAGTTCTTACGGCCAGTCCCTTTGGGACCAACTCTACAAGGCTCTGGGATAATCTCACTGTAATTAGGAGTAAGAGCAGTGGGCAGGGTTGAGCCTGTAACTTTGCCTTCGTTAGCACTGACCTAATTAGGGCCAAAGTCATTTAGAGCAAATAAGATGCATAGATGTTCTGTGGCATACGGGCTGCAGGAGGTGGTTAGAATGGAGCGAGGGTCTCAGAGTTCACTGCAGGAGCTTGCTTTTGAGCTGTGTTTGTAGCTTGCCACACAAGATAAATGTTGATTCCATGGAATTTAGAAATTATAGGCAGCGCTCGTGAGGCTGAGGCAGGAGGATCACCACGAGTTGTAGGCCAGCCTAGACTATATATATAGCAAGACCCTGTCTCGAAAGAAAGAAAGAGAGAGAGAGGAAGGAAGAAAGGGAAGGAAGGGAGGGAGGGAAGGAAGGAAAGAAGGAAGGAAGGAAGGAAAGAAAAAAGAAAGAAAGAAAGACAGACAGACAGACAGACAGACCATACCTTTAAGTGAAATAAATCAGACACACATGTTTCAATACTGATTGTTTCTCTGGTGTGAGTAACTGAGAGTAGAAATAAGGACTAAAATGGTTAATAGATATTGGGAAATGGGAAGGGGAAAAGAAGAAAAGGACAAAAAGTGAAAATAGAAGGGAAAAATGGAAACAAAACTTGTACATAGGGAGGGGAGGGAATGGGATAAAATAAAATTTATAGTTTAAAAAACGTAGACTCGAAAAAATATTGACAGGAAAAAAGAGACAATTAAATCCTACTGTCCAGAGATAGTCATTAACTTACCGTATAGTCTCCATTTTTCCTGTGCTTACAGGTTATACACAGGACTCATTAACAATAGTCATTAACTTCCGTTCAATGCTTAATATGTCTAAAACCTCGTGCTATTCACAGCAGTCCTCTTAGTTCCATAGAGTGCTGAGGAAAAGGGCTCAGAGAAGTTTAAAGATTTGCTCAAGGTTGTTCCTGATGGTGCGTGACTATAACCCCAGCACTTGGGAGGCTGAGGCAGAAAGACTTATTGTGAGTTTGAGGCCAGCCTGGACCACTGAGTGAATTCAAGACCAGCCTAAAACTACATGGCAAGACTGTTTAAAAAAAATTGCTTGGGCCAGGGATTTATCTTAGCGACACTGCTCCTGCCTCCCGAGCGCAAGGTCCTGGGTTCGGTCTCCAGTACCCAAAAGAAAAAAACTGCTCAAGGTCATGTGGCTGGAGAGGTAGAGGCAGAATTCTGAGCCAAGTGTCAAATTCTTCATCTCCCTGCACATTGCTGTAGCATCCAGCGTTCCTGAGGTTCTTCCTTAGTGCTGCACAGAATTTAGCATGGATATCACCTCTTGCTGAAAATGTAGCTACTTACAGATTAGTCACAGAGTAATCTGCAGTGGACATTTGGTTCTTGATGCTGAATCTCTGAAACTTCTGGGTTTAAGGAATGTGACACTTGCAAGGCATCTGCTGCCAGTTTTCGAGCCCCCACCCCCACCCCGTTTTGTTGTTTGTTTTTAGTGCATCATCACAGATTTTGAAAATTTGAGATTCTTTAGTGAAGTAATTATATGGGAATCTAGAGGAGGAAGGGGGGGGCTCTTTTGTTGGGGGAGGATAATTAAGCTGTCATGGGTGACAATGGCAAATCAGTCCGCTCATTTGGTGGAAAGAAGGCCGGTTGGTTGGGGACTGAGATGAAGTCTATGGGGGCCTGAAAGGCTGAGAGAGGTAGGCTCATGACTGAAGTTATACTTCTGGGCAGAGCATGGCTTTCAGGGCTTCCATTCCTCCTATCACTGAAACAGGAAAGGATGGGTGAGTTGTTTTTGTTTGTTTGTTTTGGTACTGAGGATCGAACTTGGGACCGGGACCTTGTGCTTTCGAAGCAGCCACAGGAAGCACTGAGCTAACTCCCCAGCCCTGTTTGTTTTTTGAATAGGTCCCCTGGAAGTGTATCTTGTTTTGTGTCATATTAAGTATCTAGAGCTGTGTGATTCCCCAAACTTCTGGGTCATTGCTTCCCCTGGAACTTGACACAAATGTAGTCTCAGGACTCACTGGAGACCACATCAGCACTGGCAGCCTGCTTTCACAGTCCTGCAGGAGTTGCTGATGTGCCTTCAAGTTCTATAACTACAGAGTGGTGATTCTCAGCTTTGGCTGCACAGCTTGAGCTGGGGGGTGAAAATATTTTGATCTGGTCTTTACCAAGAGCAGTTAAATCAGAAAATCTAGGGTGAGATCCAGTATACTCTAAAGGTTGAGAACCACTGATTTCTAGCATTTTGGATGATAGTCCAAAGAACTGTACCCATGAAACATTGGCTGATTTTTAAGGGGTGATTCATTTACAAGAGTAATTCCTGTGGGTAGCTCCTTCCCACTGGCTCAGTTAGATGGGAGGCCCAGTGTTTGCCCAGGGGCCCTGTGATGCTCTTGAGTGTCCAGCCCTGGAAGGGAAGGGCAGGACTAAGGGGCCGCTGGCTGTGATCAGCACAGTGGTGCGGCACTCTCTTCCAGGTTCCCAAATGTTTCTACAGAAGCAGTTGATGTCTGCAGCAGGCAACTAGGAGGAGTTGGGCAAAAGAGGGAGGAAAACATTTGGCATAATTACAACATTTAGGAAAGAGTATGATCTTAAAGGAAATATTTTTAGTAAGGCATAGGGTTGCTTACTGAACACAGACTCTAGTGAGTGTGTGTGGCCCCCCCTTTCCCTGACCCTACACACATGCATTCAAGAAGTTATTTCCAAAAAGACCAGGATTTTTAATTGTTGTAAATTACCCGGACATGGTTTTTCTATGCTTTTTATACAAGATTGACCTCAGATGCCCATGCAACAGTTAGGGAAACAGGTGTTTCTGATTGGCATCTGTGATTGCTGAGATAGCCATCCTGCCTTGAGCGCTCACCTGGAGTCCTTGCAGAGTGTCTTGAATCTTTCATTTCCACTTTGCCCCACAAATAGGTTCTTCTTTCCTGCCACCTTTATCTGAGTGATTACATGGTTGTGGCCACAAATGAAATAACCACTGGTGCAAGTTCAGCTGACTTAAATTTCACTCAAACCAATAGCGCCTTCCAGATGTTTTAGAGGGTCACATGTGACAATAGCTAGAAACCACAAAATGTACTGAAACAGTACTCCTTGTAGCCCTTTAGCTGAGCGGTTTCTGAAAACCAAACCATGAATTTAATCTAGATTTATGGGGTGTGTGTGTGTGTGTTAGCATCCATATAATATGAATATAGGGATATAGTGAATGTTTTGTATTTACCTTAAAGGAAGAAGAGTTCTAAACGTAACACGGCAAGCTTGACAAGTTGTAAATTTTGAAATAGTTTCCTTACACTGACTTTATAATGAGACTGTCTAAACATCCCTGGAATGTCATAATGCATATGGAGGGTCCGGAAGTACATAGCTTCCTGAGAGCCAAGGTGAAAAGCATGTTGCATAAAGGATTATATGTCTCACTGATGACCTATAAATTTATCAGGAGTCAATAAATGCCTGACTTAAAACTTAGAAGTGTTATCCTAAATCTTTTTTAAATGGGAGGCTACAGATCTCTCATTTATTCAAATATTTTTTGAGTACTTCTTCCGTACAAGGTACTCTGAGGCCACTAAGATACTCAAGATATGGTTCTTATCCTTGAAGAATTTAGCTTTCATGACAGAAAATGTAAGCTAAAGCTCTCCCACTATCCAGTTAATTTCTTTTTCTTTTTTTGGTACTGGGGATCAAACTTGGAACCTTGCGTTTGCAAAGCAGGCAGTGAAACCACTGAGCTAAATCTCTGGCCTGCCTCCAGTTAATTTCTTAGTGGTACTTATCACGATGTGCAATTGTGATAGTTTGTTTTGTTTTTTTTAAACTATCATTTATTACATGCTTATGTTCCAGCAGCTATTCTTGGTGCTCTGTAGTAAAGGTAGAGACATAGATCCATGGAACAGAGTTTATATTAACTCATTAAATTCTCATAACCCTGTAAGGCAGGAATTATTCTCTTCCCTAGCCTTCCCTGATGAGGAAACTGGAGCACAGCAG
This sequence comes from Heterocephalus glaber, assembly GCF_000247695.1. Next base: position 70,678,718 of record NW_004624730.1, read on the forward strand.
GATTCATTTATTCAAGATCACACAGCTAACTGGATCCACCAGTCTGGCCCCAGGGCCTGCACTCTTTAATTTCCATGCTACACTGGGGCCCCCTCATTTCTTTTTCTTACTGTCTGTCTGGCCCAGTTGAGATTTGAGGACTATGAGAATATGTCCCAGGTCTGTATTCTCCTCGCTCCCTACCTCCCTCTAGCATAATGCCTGGCCTAAATATATAATGGGTTCAATAATAAATAAATGCCAATAAAATAAACTTCCTTTGATGTAAACAACAGAGAAATCATGCCGAGTGCTAGGGATACAAAAATGAATAAAACGAATCTCAAAACAGTCTCAGTTTCCTCCAAGTTGGGCTGTTTTTTTTCCAGGCCTGGGCCTCTTCAAATGATACTGGTTTTGCCAAGGAGCTACTTTATGTGGGCTCGTTGTGAAGAAGCGGAGAATAGTGGGATCCCGTCTTGGCTGCTTTACCCATTGATTATTCAAGTCACAGCAAATCCCTCTGAAGTTCTAGTGAAGTCTTGTTATAGAGCCCTTTCCCGTCCCCATCACACTACATATCCAGTACTCACTATCTGTACTGTTCAGCCGGGTGAAGCAGTGCAAACCAAGCCCGGAGAGACATCATTGCTCAGACAGGAGCTCCTGCAAAGTGCATTGGCAGAGAAATACACACTGTAGTTCTGAGACCTCTAAGACACAGAGAAGGAGCCCCCGGGAGGGCTGCCAGCTGCCTTTGCTATGAACCCCTGATCTTGTCTAGGGGCCTGGTGACGTGGGCAGCACTAAGCATAGGAAGGGTCCATGGACAGAGAAAGTCAGGCTGACCTGTTTGTTTTACTTTTTTTTTTTGGTACTGGGGATTGAGCTTGGGACCTTGCGCTTGCAAGGCAGGTGGCGGAACCACTGAGCTAAATCCCTGGCCCAGGCAGACCTGTTTAAGCCTGTGTCTTACTTCCTTTATATGCATCTTTGGACTAGTCATTTCCCATTCTGAGACCTCAGCTTTGGTATCTGCAATGAATAGGCTTTATTGCTAGAAAGTCTCCCAGATTCCTTCCACTGTGCCTCCAACTTGCTTTGAAACACACTGCTCTCCAGGACCCACTCTAGGCCTGAGGCTTTCTTCATGTAGGCAGTGTTCTTTACTCTCCATACCTTCCTGACTGGATGAGGCACGTGGGAAGCCCAGACCGGTTTGTAGGAAAGGTTGAAATTAATATTTGCTAAAAGGAAAATGGCAAGAATCCCTGCAGGTCAAATAAATCCATCCAGCTGGGCAAACCACAATAGACAAGATGTCTTTTCAGATCAAGGGCTTAGTCACAGCAACACTGACCCATGCAGACCTCGTACGCAAGACGTGAAGGAACCCAGTGGTGACTTAGTGCCTCCCACAGCCTCAGCTCTGGTAGCAGGAACTGATGCTGTTCCAGCCGAGGCTCAGCTGCTCACTTCAGAATTCCAGTGCCCAAGTCCTTTCAGAGTCCCCCAAAATTCATCCTGGCATAAGCACAGCAGTAGGCCTTAGGGCCTGAAATGATAGAATCACAGTTTAGTCCCTCAATTCATAGTTTTTTTTAAGTACAACACAGAGAATCTGTTGAGCAACATGGTCCTTCTCTTTAAACTCCTGCAGGTTTTCCATATGAAAAAGATCCCCGGTTATACTTCGACGACACTTGCGTTGTGCCTGAGCGACTGGAAGGTAAGTAGCCCATCCCAGGTGTGATGCTGAGACACGAGGTTGGAGATGTCACAGTCCCTCAGTCTCACCCAGTTAACGACTAAATCAGCAGAAACGACTCCTTTTAGTCCAAATCGGCCAAGACACCCTGGGCTAAACTGTAACACATGTGTCTTTGTCCCTAACAGGCAAAGTCAAGCAGGAGCCCACCATGTATCGGGAGGGCCCCCCTTACCAGAGGCGAGGCTCGCTGCAGCTGTGGCAGTTCCTGGTCACCCTTCTGGATGACCCAGCCAATGCCCACTTCATTGCCTGGACCGGACGCGGCATGGAGTTCAAGCTGATAGAACCAGAGGAGGTCAGTGCTACACACGGGCACAGGCAACTTTGGATTTGTTGTTGATGCTCACTGTTGTTGAGATCCCCACTGAGGCTTTTTACTGTATTGAATACGCTCTTCTCATCCTCCTGCTGGACTGACAAGTGGACTTGGCTGTGCTCTTCCTGTTTGGTTTTGTTTTTGTTTGTTTGTTTGTTTTTTGGTACTGGGGATGGAACTAGGGTCCTTGTGTTTGTGAGGCAGGCCTGCCCTTCCTGTTACTAGGCCAGTTTACATAGATAGGTAGAATCCGCCAGTGTAGGATATGTGAAGTATTTGTAGGATTCCCCCAAAGGCCGGGGAGTAAATCCATGAAGACATAAATCCAAACAGGATATGTTCTCCCTCTTGGAAAGTTTTTCAAGTGTTGTTTGAATCACATAGACATGTTTTTGTTTTTGGGGGGGGTTTTTGTATATCCTTTTATTGGTACATTTTAGATGTACAGTATAATGACATTCATCATTGGAAATATGCACCTTTACATAATGCATCTTGGTTCTTATTATTTTTCCCCCTTCCCCTGCCCTCCCTTCAACCCCTCTGTCCCTCCCTGTTTACAAAGACTTTGTTTCCTTTTTTTCATTTTCTCATATTAATTCCATTCCCTTCTTTCCTTTCCCCTACCCCTCCCACTTCCCCTTCCCCTTTGCCCCTTTTCTTCCTATTTCACGTTACCTATTAGACCTTTTAGTCCTTATTTACACTTCCAGTTTCTCACACTGGAGGAACTATTTGGTATTTACACGTGTGTGTCCTATTTATTTCACTTAAGAGTATCGCCTCAATGGCCTCAATCCATTTAGCTATAAATGTCTCTAGTTTCTCATTTTTGATGGCTGAGTACTGTATTTTATAAAAACCACATTTTCTTGATCCAGTCTCCAGTTGATAGGCATTTGGGCTGCTTCCAAGTTTTAGCTATCACAAACTGTGCTGCTAGGAACATGGGTGCACATATATCACTGTGGTATGATTCTTTTAATTCTTTGGGGAAGATCCCCAGCAGGGGAATAGCAGGGTCAAATGGGACTTCCAGTCCTAGTTCTCTGAGGTATCTCCACACTGATTTCCACGGTGGCTGCACCAGTACATAGACTTGTTTTGGTCTCAGCCCTTGTCCATCAGAGTCCACATCTGAAGCTATGTGAACTTGGAGAATGAGATTTTAGTAATGAAAATGACACTTCCTATTTCACATGGCTCTAACCTGGAGAAACAAAATTATCAGAGATAATAGGACTTTTTTTCTTTTTTTAACAACTCTGTCCCTAACCTAGGGCCTTAGCACTGAGATACATCCCCAGTTCATTTTTGATTTTGAGACAGTCTCACTGAGTTGCCTAGGCTGGACTTGAACTTGCAGTCCTCCTGCATCACCCTCCCAGAGCGCTGGGATTATAGGTGTGCACCACCACACCCACCTGGAACTTCGTTGTTTTTTTTTTTAAGTGTGTTACTAGCTTCATTCCGTTATCTTGTTATTAAAAAAGAGAAACCCTGCTACTGTCTTTTAGCCCAGAACTGTTGACAGAAAGGCTGAAGACAGAATCAATGCCATTTCTTCAGTGGAGAAAACACAGCATGGAACCCCTTCCTGAAGCTCACCAAATATCATGTAGCGAAGTAAATTAAATCAGGCTCTCAATGTAACCTATTCTGAAGAGGAAGTGATTTAATTTTGATTTGACTTAAAAGCTAAAGAAATAAGTGCTTCCCAAAACTGCTACGTTGCTCTCAATCGTGTGTTCTTTGGTGCATGTGTTAAATCAGCAGAGCAAAAGGTGTCTTTGGGTTGGGTAAAATTGAAATGAAAACAGTATTCTGGGAAAGGATTTGAGCAAGGACTACAGTTTCAGCTGTTCACCCAACTCCAGGGCTCACTTGAGCCCACCAGTGAGGTGATTTGGCCTAGTTCTTCCTGCCTAAGTCATGTGGAAATGACCGCATTTCCAGCTACCTGTCCTCCTGGAGACCACCTCCCCACATAGGCGTGGCCCAGCTTCTGTGAGTCTGGAGGAAAGTGCGTCACCTTGACTCAGGGAGGCTTTCTGAAAGCCAGTCTGTCGTGTGGGCAGCCCTTATTGATTTATCTTGTTTCACAAACAGGAGCTTTTATTACTTTATTGCCACTGCCTGGGGCCTGAGCACAGGCTGTCCAGCTGCAGGTAAACCTGGTTATGACCCTTTGTAAAGCTGTTATTGAATCTTCTACTCTCCTACCAGTGGTAAGGAAAATGATGAACAGATGGCAAAGGGCCCCTGCTTTCTTAATAAAGAAACTAATATTAATCCAGAATGCTCATAAATGCCAACCCCCTGAGTCACATGTGTGAGTGGCCTTGAGCCTCTCTGTTGATTGGGCAGCTGTGTTTCTTCAGGAATTGTTCTTTCCACTTCACCTTGAAGCCTCCGTCCGGCCACTCCATAAGCTGCAGATGCTCTGTTCTCCTCACCCAGGACCGACTGGGTTCCCAGAGTGCACTTCAGCTGGGGACAGGCAGCATTTGCAGAGTTTTCCCCTGCTCCTTGTGGTACCATGAGGGCCCTATTCTTTTTAATGTCAGGAGGATACCAACTCCTGAAAAAAGCTGTAAGAAGTCGTCATGGGGGAGCTTGAAGGGTGAAGCGGAGGAAGAAGCTGTTGGGGACATAATTGTAGGCAGCTGTGTGGCTGAGTAGTGCACTCTGGGTAATTATCCATAATATCCATTACACTGTGCATGGAAATTGTGGTTTTAGAACTGCGTTTTGGCAGGCCCCCTAATCAAATGTCTTTTGATAGTCATCCAGCTTAGCACCCTCTCAATTATGACTGACTCGGCTCTAATCTGGAGCCATTTTAACTGTGAATCTGCATTAATGAATATTTTGGGGGGTAGGGTTGTTTGTTGAACATGTGGCAGATAAGTGATGCCACAGAGGGTTTAAAGGATGGCTGCTAGAAAGAAGCGCTCCCTGGGCTGCGCCTGCTCTCCTGAAAGGGGAGGAGGAGCTAGGTGGATTTTTTTTTTTAACTCTTTCAGCCTCGGTCCTCAAGATGTGCACTCCCTAAGTAACTATTGGGAGGCATGGAAAAAAGACCGAGCTGGTAGCTAGCGCCTGCCTGCTCCCTATGCAACCGAGAGGGGCAGCCCTCATCTCCAGCTGCTCTGGAGCTCTGCCACATGGACTGCTATAGAAGGAGCAGCGTGGCGAGGGCTACTGAATCACAGGGCTCTGTCCCAGGAGGATGAGTCAGTAACTATGGCTACCCGAGCTGCTTCAAAATCTGTGCATTGTACAGAAGCCTCTCTCCAGTGAGCTATTGCAATATGCAAGCGACAGCAAAGGGAGATCAGCACTGAAGTTGAAGAATATTCAGAATTGTTTCCCACTACCAAAACAGAGTGTAGCGATGAGGCAAGGCTTCTTGGAAATACCCCCGTGGCACTCACTGGCTGCAGACAGCAGTTCGAGATTAGTTACAGAGAGTCATTTCAGTTGAATAGGGCAGAACGACTTTCACTGATTTCACAGGTTTTCCTTCCTACCACTCTTTCCCTTGGTTGAACATGTTTATCCTCTAGAACTAAGATGTCATTTTTGGTGAATTGTGCCTTACTGGCTGGTTTGGAGACGGACTTGAATGGGTGAGATATGGAGGAAAGAAGGAGCCTCAGAGTAGTGGTGTGACAGAAGGGCATGAAGCACACGAATGAGCGGAAACAACCTTCTCAGGGTTTCTCACACAGCGGAATGGAATCCTGGCTATTGAATTTTTCTAGCATAATTAGGACAGGTGCATTCTTCCTTAATAGATCATTTCTGGCATTTATCAAAGCTCATTTTAGAATCCCGAATTGAAGAGACTGCTTTCATTCTGCCTAAAATCTCTGTGTGCAGTGCTGTTTTCGCTCTACTTTCCTACTCCATATTCAACATTTGACTTTTAAAATCCCAAGAGAATCTTACTGGTTTTTCTTAATTCCTAAAACTGTCTGAAAATGTTAAAAGCCTGACTCCTGCTTTCCATACATTTAAAGATCTCTGAGAAAACTCATACTTCGGGGTTGTTCTCCTTGATGCTTGACCTCACGAGGAGGGTTTTGGAAGTGGGGGTACTGAGAACAGAACTTGCTGCTGCCCTGGTAACTGAGTAGACTCCACCAGGAATTTTTCCTGTTCTAAGGCTTCTTTACCCAAAGCTCCAATTACATCTCCCCATCACTGCACCTCAGGTGGACTGGGCTGGGTATAATGCACTTCAGAACCGTTCGGGAGGCCCTGTTAATTTTTCATTAAGTGGATAATGGCACTACATGCTTTAATGTCCATTCTGCAAGTCTGCAGGGAGCAGCGGATTGGATGGCAGCAGGCCGAAATGATCCAATTCCCCCTTAGTCCATGAGCTGCAATAAGTAAGCATCTCGCAGCCCCTCTCCAATCTTATTAGAATTGAACTTTTGCTCTGCTGGCCCATTAGCAACTCACTAGTGTGTTTCTAATGTTTCAGGAATGACCATTCTAATTATTCCTTATTGACTGCTACAGAAACCATAGCACTTAATGGCAACATGTTAATGGTCCGTGAGTATTGGTCAATAATTCATACGTGGAGAAACAGTAGAGAGCCTGCATCCTCTGGGATGTTAGCCAAGCCCTCTGCAATCTTAAAGTGCTAGGATTCTTCTACCTCTAAGTCTCACCTCCTAGCAGTTGTAACTAAGTCATCACCTTTGTTCAGTGTTTGCTCTTAAGGGGATTAAATGCTTTTCCTTGCAGGTCACAGAAATGGATCATTGCCAAGGCAAGCAGGTTATAGAGTTGGCACTCCTGGGCCCGAAAACAATAGGAAACAATAGGCCCGGGGAATGTGTTTCCATTGCTTCTTATTTTCCTTGTCCTTCAGGTTGCTCGGCGTTGGGGCATCCAGAAGAACCGGCCAGCCATGAACTATGACAAACTGAGCCGTTCTCTACGCTATTACTATGAAAAGGGCATCATGCAGAAGGTGAGCCATTACTAGGGACACTTAGACCACTCTGTTCACTTTGAAAGTAGATGTCCAGGGCTTTTGTGATAGCACCATGTATAACAGCTAGGTGAAAATGTTAGGTACATAAATGATTCTGTGGTAGGAAAGAATCTTGAATCAAATGAGATGTTAAGAACACCTATAATGCCCTTGGGTACATGCAAGCCACAGGGTGCTTATGAAAGATGCAGTAGGAAAATTGGCCTCCTCTGCTGTACTTAAACTTCCCCTATTTCCAAAAATGTCCAGAAATGGGCCGGCCATTGTATCTATAAAGGAACACTTGAGGGAATCAACTTTGAAAGTCTCTGCTCCTACAAGAGCTTGGATGAAGTCTTTGGATGTTAAAACACCTCAACCCCAAAGATGTTGACTTGATACTCTTAAAAAGTATTAGAGAAAGGATAAATTCTCGTCTCTTTTAAACCCATAGAAACTGGAACTCAAGTTGAAAACCCAAGGTTGTAAAATGGCAATTGAGTCACCCAGTAGCAGGTTACTTTTGGCAAAAACAGAGGATGAAGCATATTTTGAGGAAGCCAAACAACTCAGAATCCTTACTGGAGTAGAGGATGAAGGACCATAATCTCATGGGTTGGGGATGTAGCTCAGCAGCATAGCACCTGCCTGGCAAGCTCGAGGTCCTGAGTTTGATTAGTCCTGGTACTAAAAAAAAAAAAATCTTGTAGATAAGTAGAAGATGGGAATAGCAAATCTTTTGGTCTTTCATAGCCACCACATTTTATACTGAGCAGTTCCCAAATTCTAGCATTTACAAATGTAGGCCACCTACATGGTGTAGTGTGAATATTCCTTATCCAAAATGCATGAAACCAGAAGTGGTCCAAGCTTTGGAGTTTTTCAGATTTTGGATTGTGCAGTCTTTACTGGGTTAATTTGTACAACCATCACCGCAATCAATTTTAGAATACTTTATCACCCCCCAAAAAGAGAATCCATTCCCATTAGCAGTCACTCCCCATTTTCCCCAGTCCCTAATCCCCTTTTCATGTTAGTATCATTGTGTCAAAACCTACACTTAGGAAAAAACCATTATTCCTTTGCTGTTTCCAATTCCAGAACCAAACCAACATGAGGGAATGTGGCCAAGACACAGTAATTTGGAATGAATGGAAATGAGTTTGTCCTATGACTGGCTTCTAAGTGTCCTAAGGAAGTAGAAGGAAATTTATCTCTGAGAAGAAATAGGCAAGGAGTATGGGAAAACCTAAAATGAGGCTTGTGTGGGTTGAGATCCCTACGCTTTGAGGAAAGTCACTTAAGCCCTTAGATCCTCTATTAGCAGTAAACTATGAGCCAATAAGCCCTGCCATAATGTCACAGGATAATATATTTTTTAATGTTCTGCCCACTCCAATGTAAGAGATTATTGTTTTAGTTACAACATGATCTGAGAGTAATGAGAACTAATTAAAAGCTAAGTGATAACTCAGTATGGTAAGGATGGCCCTATAGCCTCAATTTTTGAAGGCAAAAATTTGAGATCCATGGTTAAGACTCATTAGTTTTGAGTTTATTGGTACATTTTAGGTACACATTATGATCACATTCATTATTGGGAATTTGTAGCTGTACATGACAAATCTTTTTTTCCCCCATTAAGTTTATTGGTACATTTTCGATATAAAATACAGTTACATTCATCATTGGGATCTTGTACCTTTACATGAGTCTCTTGGTTCTTATTTTTTTCCCCTTCCCTTGCCTTCCCTTCACCCCCTCCACCC
>NW_004624730.1:70704043-70731479 GCF_000247695.1 Heterocephalus glaber
AAAAAAAAAAAAAAAAATGGAGGCCATGGATGCATTGCAGTGGCAGATGTAACAGAACTGATCAATATTACTGTAATCCAAAGTTGAGGACAGGGACCAGAAAAGTCTTCATGGATTTCCAAATTCTAGGTCTGAGTTCATCTCAGCCTCTCTCATCACCCCTTCCACCATCGGACTCTCAAAATCTGAAAGAGGCCTAGGATTCCCACCAGGCACCCTGCCCTGAAGGGCTGAGGTGGAAAGAGCCTTTGGAGAACAAAGGAGGGATGGAGCTGCCTTCGACACTACCTTCCCACCCCCTTAGAGCGCTATCTATTCTCGCTTTGTACTCTTAAAATAAACTTCTATTTTTGAAGTGTTAGATGTTTTTAAAATAACTTTTTTCATATTACACAATTAGCATATGTTCTTTGTAGAAAAATGAAAAAGAAAAAAAAACTCAGCTCAAATTGAAAACTATTCCAAAAACAGCCTAGAGATCAAAGTTAACACTTGACTGTTACCTCTTCCCAGAGGACTTTTCTCAATGCTGCTTTAAAAAGGCAAAATGTGGTCATACTGAGTTGTGCAGAATTTTGTAACTTATTTTTTTAACAGCCTATTTTTGAAATCTTTCTACATCGAGAAATAGTCCTCTGGGCCAGGGATTTAGCTCAGGATTCCACTGCCAGTCTTGTAAGCACAAGGTCCCAAGTTCAATCCCTGGTACCAAAAAAAAACAAACGAAAACAAAACAAAAAAAAGAAATAGTCCTCTACAAGCCATTGTAATGACTCCATGGTATTCCACAGTACACATGTAACACTATGTTTAAGCAGTCACATTTACTAGAGATTAAGACACTGCGAATATATATCTCCTACACCAAGCCAAGTGAAATCATCGCCCCAAATCAAGCAAACAATAATTTGGGCCTTTTGTAGTATTCCTAATTAATAACCAACTCCTATTAATTTTACCCTCTAAATGTCTCTCAAATCCATCTCTATCACCACCATTATCTCTTTCCTGGACTGTTGTAATCAACACCTAGCAGGTCTTTTCTCATCCATTCTTACCCTACTCTAAACCTTTCTCCACATTGTACTGAGTGAGTTTTTTAAATTTTGTTTTGATTTTGTTGTTATTTGTTGTTGTGAGACAGAGTCTCCATGTGTTGCCCAGGCTGGCCTTGAACTCATGATCCTCCTGCCTCAGGCTCCCACGTAGCTGGGATTAAAGCTGGGCACCACTGCACCTGGCTTCAGAATGACTGTTTTAAAGGTCTTGCTTGAGACTTTTCAATGACACGCATCGGAATGGCTAAAATAAAACAGCTTGGCCATACCAAATGTTGGCAACGATACAGAGCTAGTAGGAACGTGAAGTGGTAGCACCACTCTGGAGAACTGGCAGTTTCTTGCAAAGGAAAGCCTACATCTGACCCAGTTCCAATCCTGTTTACTCAAGAGACACATAAATATGTATCACAAAAGGCCTTCACAAGGACATTTATGAAAGCTTTCTTACAATAACCTCTAAAAGCAAATAAAGCAACAAATATCCATCGATAGGAGATCAGATAAACAAGTTGCAGTGTTGTTACAGCAGCATGCTACTCAGCCATCTAGAGTCACTTGTAGGTAGACACAGCACCATGGTTGAATCTCAAAAACAGTGTATCAAACTTAAAAAATGACATAGAAGAATACATACAATTCCATGGATGTGAACTTTGAAAGGAAATGAGCTCATTTATGTCACAGAAATTAGAAAGGAGTAGCAGAGCATAAGCGGGTGAGTGTTAGTGGAAAGCGACAGAGCAAACACTCTAGGGTGAAGGAAATCATCTGTATCTTGGTTTGGGGAGTTGTCACTTGCCTGTTTGTTGACACTCGTTGAGCAGAACACCCAAAGTCTGTGCATTTTACTTTGTGTTAATTTTTCCTTCGAAAATATTTATAACCATTTTGTGGGATAAAACCAAAATCCCTAACCTGGCCTTCCAGGTGAGTCCCTGCCATGTCTTCAGCCTCATCTTCCCTGCCCATTCCTGTGACTTACATGTTCCAATGTCCCTCACCTCCTGGGGTCTCAGCTGCACCTGATTCCCTAATGCTCCAGCCTGCTCACCTTCTGTCACTGAGCCTGAAATGTCATGCAGCCTCCAAGTCCACCCCTGACCTCCATTCAGCTTTTCCCCAACCCATTATCATCACATTGGGGTCACCCTAGGGGAAGACAAACAATCTTGCAAGTAAATGAACAATTCCATTTGCCTGGCATCTTAGAATTTCCCTTGTCCTTACATACCCTTTCAGCAGTCACTATCTTGTTGAATAGATCTTCTCACAAGTTTTAATTGTTCCTTTGCAAAATCAGTTGATTGTCTTCACCAGTAAAATGGTAAAATCCATAAAAGCAGGACCATATCTATTTTTGCTAACTTTTATTTTTTTTACTTTTTATTTTTTTGGTACCAGGGATCGAACTTGGGTCCTTGCGCTTGCAAGGCAAGCAATGGAACCACTGAGCTAAATCCCTGGCTAACTTTGAAATGTCTAGTTCAGAATAGATGATTCAGAAATACCTGCTGAGGGCCAAGGATTTAGCTCAGTGGTTCTGCTGCCTGCCTCGCAAGTGCAAGGGCTGGAGTTCAATCCCTACTACCAAAAAAAAAAAAAAGAAATACCTGCTGAATGAGCATTCTTGTTCATTTACAACTCAGGATGGATTCCTAGAAAGCAGATTGTTTGTCAAAAGGTAGACATATTTTAAACCTACTTATAAGAACTACAAAAACCCTCCAAGAAGATTGTATTAATTTGTACATGTACTACTAGGATCCTGTCAGAATCTTTACACAGGGTATTATTTAAATTTACACCTCCATTTGCCATTCATTATTCAAATAATATTTATTGACCACTTATTACATGCCATATACTGAGCCAGATGTTATGGATTCAATGATGAATTAAATCAGTAGTTTTCATATTTTTTGCTTGTATATCTTCTAAAAGATTTCTTTCGAAAGCTAGGAACTTTTTACCACTATTTTAAGTTGACTTTTAATATTTTGTCATGTTATAAAAACATAATTTGCAGTTTATTGTCAATGCTGACTTTTAAAGCACTATTCCAACTTAGCAACATAATCTATGTACACTAGCAATTTTGTTACCACAATCACCCAATTATTACCATTAATTATCACCAAAATATATAATCTCCTCATTAACACATTTTGATACCATTCTTTTTTCCCCTTCCTTGAATCCATATTTTCATGTGCAGTCCCAAAAAGAATTATATCCTGATGCATTTTTATGCTTAAAAGTTTTTAATCCTCCTTTTAGATCTTCCCCTAACATAGTTGTATACCACAAACTATTTTAAATAAATTCCTTTGACAACAGGTTTTACATGCTGAAGATTATTCTATATTGAGTGATTATCATAATTACATCATAATTAATAAAAATAAATATAGTAAAACCAAATCTAATACATAATTATTGAATATAAAAGTATAATTTTTCAGAGTGGATCTTTCAATGAGGTAGATGGAAGAGTTATTTTTTGCATTACTTCACTACAAGAATGACACAGGGTTTAAAATCAGTTCTATTTCTACTTTTCAATATTGAGTTAAGTGCTAAGAAATATCTTGTGGCCAAGATTGCCCACTGTTCCAATAAGACCATTTTTCTTCCTTCCTGGTAAGAGATTGTAGCTAGATAGTGGCTGGACCATGTCTTCTAGCATACCTTGCAGTGTGGTTGCACTCATTATTGATGTACGGCCTCCCAGCTCCAACACACCCTTTTTTGTTTGCTCTATGAAATTGATCTGGGCCCTTTAAACATTTTTCCTTTGGTGGCTGACACTTTGTTGGTAGACAGGGCCAGAGGGACATGAAAAGAAGAGGGTTTTCCTGCCTAGGTGCAGGCTCCTGAAACGTGCACAGTCCCGATCCCAGGACTGAGTGCCCAGCAGCAACCTTCCTCAGTTCACCCTCCTTGGGGTACTTCTGACTCCTGCGATGCTCACAGCTTCTCCAGTGCCTGCTCCTGCACTGCTCATTGGCTGCCAGCATGCCATGGCCAGCACTTCCTGAGCACCACACTGTCCACTATCACAGGCAGTCTTCTAGCAGAGCTCCTTGAGCGGCTTTCCCAAGCACCCAAGAGGGTGGATTTCTAGCAAGTTCCACAGCAAGGCATTTCTCCAGTGAGCCAAAGCCCTGCCCTCTCTTACAGTAAAAGAGGAAGTCCACTTGGATTGCCCAAATCTTGCATATTCCAAAAAGGTATAGTCCTTACTGAGCTCCCGGGAAACCTTTAAGGCCTTGGAATATCTTGCTTGATGAAGAGTGTCTTTATTTACCTCAGATCTTGAGCGATACCAGATATTCTGTACTGACGATGTGACTTAAGGTTAGCACCTTCAATCATGTGTATGAATTGGCTTCTAGAGGCCCTGGAGAGTGAGTAATTAAGGTTAGGCACATGGACAGTGAGCCATGCCTATGTGACCAACCCCAAAACAAACCCTGGACATCCAGGCTCAGATGAGTGTCACCACTTGGCAATACTTCTTCAGTGCTTTCTCCTGTCATTGCTGGGAGAATTAAGTGCTGTTTATCTGACTCCACTGGGAGAGGACAACAAATTCATGCCTGGTGTCTTAGTTACTTTCCTCCTCAATGAGACTCAATATCCAAAATCCACAGCTTAAAGGAGGAGAGGTTTATTTTGACCGATGTTTTAGAAGATTCAGCCCTTGCACGGTTAGCTGGCTCCAAGGAAGGCCGGTATGGCAGAGGAGGATGGCAGAGGAGAGCTGCTCACAGCATGGCGGACAGGAAGCAGAGAGCTAACAGATGATCCAGAAGGAAGATTAAACCCTTCTAGGCCACACCCTCAATGACTGGCCTCTTCCAACCACACCCAGCCACCTACTTCCTTACAGCAACTTGGCTACAAATCACCCTAATCTAATCACCTTCCAAAAGCTCTGACTATGAGACCATGAGGCTCTTGGGAGACATTTAGATAGAAAGCATGACTCCTTGTGTCTCCCAGGCCCAGCCCTATGTGCCTTTTCCTGTTGCTGATTTTCATCTGTATCTTTTTTCTGTAATAAAACGTAACCTAGAATGTAACAGCTTTTGGGGGGTTCTTTGAGAATCCATAAATCACAGAACCCAAATCATTGAAACTAATAATGATTCTGGGGCCCTCAAACACACCTCTCCTATGAAGTCTGATTCTTAGGACCAGGAGGTAGAGGCTTTTCCATGAGCACTCTGTCCCAGTGCTAGGGATGGTATCTGTTCTTCAAATCTGCTATCCCTTCACTTCTGAACTGCCAATCACTTGTTACTCCAATTCCTTGGTATAGTTAATAATTCTTCAATTTGCTGGGGATTTAGCTCAGTGGTTTCGCTGCCTGCTGTGCAAGCACAAGGACCTGAGTTCGATCCTAGGTACCAAAAAACCAGCCAAGGAGGGCTGGGGATTTAGCTCAGTGGCACTGCGCCTGCCTCACAAGCGCAAGGGCATGAATTCAATCCCCGGTACCAAGGAATCTCCTCTAACAAAAGCGGTGTTATAATCTTATCTAACATGACCACAGGCACCAGTAGCTAGTCGTGCACATCCTGTCATCCTTGCCATATTCCCTTGGCTAACAGCATCTTGGGTCTCATCCACACTCAAGGGAGGTTGGCTGGACTCTGTGGCACCCTTCTCTAATCCCAGCCACTCAGGGGGCTGAGGCAGGAGGATCACAAATTCAAGCCCAGCCTGGGCAATTTAGCAAGATCTTGGCTCAAAATAAACATTTAAAAGGCTGAGGGTGTAGCTCAGTGTGAGGCCCTTGATTCAATTCCCAACACTACCAAGCTTGGGGGCAGGAAGGAGGAAGCTGCACACAGGGGAGGACACCCGGAAGCACCTTAGAATGTCACCTCACTCAATGTGTTTTTGTTTAAATGCCTTTGTCTTACTTATGGTTTAACTCTGTCAAAATTTCAGCGATTCCGTTGAGGTCATTCAGTAATAAATATTCTGGAAAATATGTACCAGAGCTGTTTGGGGGCGGCTGACCTTCATTGTGAAACCAACCAGCTAAATAAGACTCTGACTTAATTTCTGTCAGAAAGAGTCTGATGTCCTTGTTTAGTTCAAATGAATGTGTTACTACAAATTTTAGGAAATAAAAGTTTAAAATAGGGCCAGGGATTTAGCTCAGTGGTTTCGTCACCTGCTGTGCAAGCGCAAGGACCCAAGTTTGATCCCCAGTACCAAAAGAAAAAAAAAATTTAAAATATATTTCATTGTGCACCTCATATGAAATACTACTAAAGTTGGGGTGTGGAGGCAAGAGGGAAAGAAAGAATTGAGATGTCCTGTGTACGTGTGCCAATTCCCAACAATGAATGCAATCATTATGTATGGCAAACATGTACTAATAAAAATTAAATGTTAAAAAAAAAAATACAACTAAAGTAGCCAAGCACAGTGAGTCTCAGCTCTCTGGAGGCTGAGGTGGGAAGATCTCTTGAGCTTTTGAGTGCAAGATCAGCTGGGTCAGGATAGTCGCCAGGGGCCAGGGATGTAGCTCAGTGGCACCAAGCTTACCTGGCAAGCCCAAGGTCCTGAGTTCGATCCCTGGTACCACACACACACAAAAAGATAGTTGCCTGGGCAACCATATCTCAAAAAAAGAAAGGAAAGGAAAGGAAAAGAAAAGAAAAGAAAGTTTACTAAAGCACACAGACCAAGATTAAACCAATGCAGATCTATATAATTAATCATACCAAGACGATAACGATAGTCCTTGTTATTTTATAATTATCCAAATTATAAAATTGGCTGAAAGTAATAATTATTATTAATGTGATGAGTGGTGTTGAAGGCAAGGTGCTCCCTGAAAATGTGTGTCCATGGAGGTATTGAATTCTGGTGGACAGCTTTTGGGAATAATGCAATTAAGCAATGCATTAAAAAGGCCAAAATAGCTCCATTAATTTCATTAGAAGTTATGATTAAATTTCCCATGTATTTAATGAAAAAGAAAGGTATATATTGCTAAAACTAATTGGCCTAGCAGCTAGCATATAATTTTATTTTTTGTTAATAGAAGGTAGAAAATCTTATTATAAACTGAGATAAGATGAGTATTGACCATAATTATAATACATTTCATAATATGATTTGATAAAATAGATTTTAACTGAATGATGCAAAGCTAATTTGAAAGCAAGTGAAATTCGTAGAGTATGAATTTGGTGTGCATGTATGAAGGGTACTTCATTTTGTTTGCAAACTTGTTTTTGTAAAAGTTACAAACCCACGAAAAGTAGAAGGAATAAAATGATGCAAAAGGAATATAACATATATAAACACTTCACTTAACCTATCCTCCTGTCTCTACACTTTTTAAATCAACTTTGGCTCCTAAATACAAGGGTGTTCTCCCAGCTTATTGCTCAGTGACCACAGCTCTGTCTGATATGTCCTCCTTACTAATTGATGTCTTTAGCAGGGACACTACTGAAGTGCTACTGAGTACTTCCTATCACATCACCTCAAGAGGCACATTTCAGCTTGGCCGATGTCGCTGATACTGGATTTGGTCACGTTGTTAAGATGGTGATGTCATTTCTTTTGATTATAAAAGTACCTTTTCACATGGAATTAAAATGATGTGTCCATCAATAGATGAATGAGTAAAGAATGTGGCCTATACAAAATGGAGAACTATACAGCCATAAACACAATAAAATCCTGTCATTTACAGCAACGTGGATGGACCTGAAGGTCATACTATTAAGTAAAATAATCCAGTCACAGAAAGACAAATACCACACAATTTCACTCATATCAAAAAGAGCTTGGGCTGGTTCTGCCCAAGAGGAACCTAGCTCAGTGGTTCCACCGCCTGCCTCCAAAGCACAAGGTCCCAAGTTCGATCCCTGGTACCAAAAGAAAAAAGAGCTGAATTCATAGAATTAGGGAGCAAAATAGTTTTTACCAGAGGCCAGGGAGGGATTAACAGGTACAAAGTCATAGCCAGCTAGAAGGGATGAGGTCTGACGGTCTATTACACAGAAGGGTGTTTTTGTTTTGTTTTGTTTTGTGAGACAGGGTTTCACTATGTAGGTCAGGTTGGTTTTGAACTCACTTTGTAGCCCAGGTTGGTCTCAAACTTGAGGTGGTGGTCCTGCCTCAGTCTTCTGGGTGCTGGGATTATAGGTGTGTGCCACCATGCCTGGCTTTTTCCAGCTATTTTAAATTGAATGTCACAATGGTGTTGACTATAAACACCCTTCTAGCAGGCATGGTGTTGTACGTCTGTAATCCCAGCACTTGGGAGGCTAAAGCAGGAGAATCATAGAGAGTTCAAAACCAGCCTGGGCTACATAGTGAGTTCAAGGCCAGCCTGAACTATATGGCAAGACTCTGTCTCAAAAAGAAACTAACTAAGGGTGGAGGATTTAGCTCAGTGGTTCTGCCACCTGCCTCACAAGCACAAGGTCCCAAGTTTGATTCCTGGTACCAAAAAAAAAAAAAAAGAAACTAACTAGATAAATAAAATTTAAAAAATAAAGTAGCTGGAAGAGAGGATTTTGAATGTTCTCATCACAAAGAAATGATAAATGTTTGGTTTGTTTGGGTTTTTTTTTTTTTTGCTACCGGGGTTTGAACTTGGGTCCTTGGTCTTTCAAGGCAGGCAGCAGAACCACTGAACTAAATCCCCAGCTCCTATGATAAATGTTTGGGATGATGGATTACCTCAATAATCTGAGTTGATCAATGCACATGTATCAATGTATTGAAATGTATTGTCCCCATGAAGATGTATAATTATTTTATGATAATTTAGAAAAACACCTTTTCCCCTATGTACTTTTTTCCCCCCTTTGGTTAGTAGATCCAGAAAACTTTGCCCATCCATTTATAAGAATCAATATCCTGAATATTTCACTTTCGAATGCTCCCTACTCTCCCAGAGTAGTTGTCTGTCTCTCCCTCCCTCCTTCCCCTACCTCCAAATAAACATCTTTTATATTCAACTCTCTTCCTTTAGTTAAAAAAAACAAAAGGATCACCATCCTTTATCCACCTTGGCTCTGTTGTTCGACAGGACATTTCTGCTCCTTGGACTGAATGTTGAGAATACCTGAAAGAATTCTTTTCTCTCCTAGGTCAGGTTCCCTAGAAGCAGAGTGCAATTGGGATTTTTGCTCAAATGCTTTATTGAGAAGTGCTTTCAGGAAAGGGGTGTGAAGGCAATACGACAGGAAAAGGAGGAAAAGCTAAGTAGGAATGCTCTGGGACGTAAGGTGAGTCCCACTTCTAAGTAAGGTGTTTGTTTTCTGCACCTCATAAAAGTCAGTCATTAGCAGGATTTAGGGTGATGAGGGATCCCCTCTTTCCGGTATCAAACTCAGGACCTTGCACTTGTGAGGCAGGTGCAGTGCCACTGAGCTAAATCTCCCACCCTGAGGTTTCTTGATTGACCATAAACAATTCTGTAAGAAGAAGGCAGCTAAGATTATCAGCCACTACTGACAACGTTCAAATTCAAAACGTTTTTCAATATCGAGGTAACCAAACAAAAGACATTTGAAAAACAAGTTCCTCTAGTTTATGGCCCTTGCAATAGATAACCAGGTCAATGGAAGGGATCCCGGGGACAAGTGTACATCGGAATGTAACCTATGCACCTACCCTGGGATGTGGCTTGGTAGTTACGTGCTGGCTTTGTATGTGCAAGATCCTGGGTTCAATCTGCTGGAACTGCAACTAGAGAAGAAGAAAATATTTTTTAGATTGTAACATATGATTGAATATTATTTCAGGCCAAAGGTTTGGGGTTTTTTTTGTTGTTTTTACACATTTACAGCTTCAACTCCAATAGAAGAAGACTGAAACATGGACAATAAAGGTTTTAGAGCTTAGCCTTCCTGGATTAAAGTGGCTTAGCTTGGGCTGGACCCCATCCCTGAACCAAACACTAGGACCAGGCAGACTGCAAGGTTGATTTACACATCCAACCCCAGAGCAGGAATTTGGGTCAGTTCCAAAGCAACTCCATGGGCTGGAAGGAGGTTCCCCAGGGAAAAGGAAGGGCTGTTATTAAAAAAAAAAAAAAAAGATGCTGAGCAGGAGGCAAGACCAACAGATGCCTGCTATAACTGATTATTCAATTAAGATGTTCAGACATCTCTTATGCCACTAAAAAAACCAAGTTTGGCTGGGGGTAGGGAAGAAAGCTGAGGACTTGGTTATTCTTTACACTGAAACAAATTCAGATTATTATTTAATTCCAAATTATTTAAATTTTGTTTGTAAAAAGGTGAAACCACAAAAATACTGGAAGAAAGTGTGACTGAAACATTTTAAAAGCTGGGAGAAGAGAAACTGTCTTTTAAGCTAGACACAAACCACGAAAATATAAGGGATATTATTAATAAAATTTGACCATGTAAAGCCTTAAGAAATTTGTTCACAGAAAATACCATGCCAGATGAGATAAGGAAGACCTACAGTGAAGATATAGTAGTGGAGAAAATCCATACAAGCAACATAAAAAGACAATCATATATCATTCTCAGACCACTATGCAGTAAAACAAGTCATCAGGAAACAAAGGAAAAATAATGAAAGTAAAGAGACCCTTCCACCTTCAGAAAATAAAAAGAATGTTAAAACTCGGTCTTAAATATGTCTTGGGTTTAAGGAAAAATACAAAGTTGTGGTCTATCTAGAAACAATAATAACAAAAGCAACTAGTCAGAACCTATGGGATAGAGCTTACTTTTCAGAGGAAATTCCTTGTCTTTATTTATATTGGTAAGAAAGAAGAAAAACAAATTAATTAGGCATCCGACTCTAAAATTCAAAAATAAACCAAAGGAAAAGCTAAACAAATATATTAGAAAACAAAATTTTAAAAAGTAAAAATAAAAATAAATCATGACATGGGCTGGTGATACAGCTCAGTGGGACAGCACTTAGTGTGCACAAGGCCTAGGGTTCAATCCCCAGTATAGGAAAGAAAGAAGGAAGGAAGGAAGGAAGGAAGGAGGGAGGGAGAGAGAGAGAGGGAGAGATGGAAGAGTGGGACACACAAGATGTGCACACTCTAATCCCCAGAACCTTACATGGCCAGCAGACTTTGCAGTTGCATTAAGTGCAGGGTCTTAAGATAGGAACATTATCCAGGATTATCCAGGTGCACTCAACTTAATCCCACGAGTTGGTAAAATCAAGGGACATTTCCCAGCAGAGTTCAGAAAGATGAGACACTGGGTGAAGGGTCAGAGGCACAGCGAGAGAATTCGAGCTGCTGTTGTTGGTTTGAAGGTGCAAACAGGAGGCCACAATGAAGAGATTCTCTCATGGAGCCAGAAGGAGCAGGACCTGCCACAGCGGTAACAGGCTGCCACCACCAACCACCAAAATGCAAGACAGTGCACGTGTATTATTCAGGCCACCAACTTTGTGGTAATTTGTTATACCAAAATTAGAAAATTAACACAAGGAAAAAGTTCAACTTTACAAAATAATAAATGAAGGGCTGGGGATTTAGCTCAGTGGTGCTGTGCCTGTCTCTCAAGTACAAGGTCCTGAGTTTGATCCCCAGTACCAGAAAAGTACAAAATAATAAATGACATGAATGAAAAATAAACCTCTATTTGAAGAAAATTTTTAAAAGCATAAGACTAATTTACTAACCCCATGCAAATAGCTTTGAAAACCTGAATGAAATAGGTTTATAGAAAAATATAATTCTCTCAAACCAAGACCAAAACAGGTAAAAAAAATGTAAGGGGGAAGAGAGAAAAGAAATAAAAATGAGAAAAGAAGGAAAAAGATAGAAACAATGCTTTTGTAAATAAGGAAGTGAATGGGGTTGAATGGAGGGGAGGGGAATTGGGAGAAAAAGAGGAAACAAGATATATCATGTACAGGTACAAATTCCCTTTGATGAATATGATCATTATGTATATTTACATTGTACCAGTAAAATTAATTAAAGAAAAAAATAATGAAAATAGACCAATTTCCATGAAAGAAGTTGAGAGATTTATCCTACAGCTAATCCCTCAAGAGGGAACAGGCTCAAAGAATGTCACAGGAAATTTTCCCTGGACCTTTAAGAGTTGATAACATCAATGCTATTTAAGTTGTCCCAAAGTTTAGAAAAAATGAACTGGTGTAAAAATTTTTATAATGAGAATATAAAAGTTGAAACTGACAAATATTATGCACACAAAAATTATAAATCAATATGATTTATAAGCACTGTATGAATGTAAAACTCCTAAATAAAATATCAATAGATCCCAGCAGCATTATAAAAATAATAATAATAAGTAATAACTATATGAAGTTTACTTTTCTTGGATGGTTCAATACTAGCAAATCTAACTGCATAATTCATTATTAATAATTTTAAGAGAAAAAATAATATGATCATTTCCATAGACAGTGAAAAGGCATTTGACAAAAATAAAAGAATATGCATTTAAATCACTAATAAATGTAGAAGAAATTTTAAAAAGCATCATCAGTAACAATTGTAATATAATTGACTCAAGCTAAGAATTATCAATGGAAGCTACAATTAGTAGGTGAAAAGTTTGAGGACTAACAGAACATTTTCATAGTTTCAGAATAGCTCCCCAAAGATACTTATCAATCACAACAGAAACAGCAGTAACTGTAGCAGAAAAGTCCAGTTAATACTAGCAGGTGATCAAAGTTAACACCAAAAAAAAAAAAGTTTTGTTTTTGCTTTTTTTTTTTTTTTGGTACCAGGGATCAAACTCAAATCCCTGGCCCTACGTTTTTGCTTTCTTAATGGGCGACCCTTCAACCTACATAAATGTGAATGGAAAGATGCAAGTAGGGGAGGGGCAGACGGAGAGCAGAGGGTGGAAAGAGGGAGCAAGAGAGAGAGAATTGGAAAAAATAATATGGAAATGATGAGACTATAAAATACATACGTTCAACGCAGAAAAAGTGGGACCTGTAGCACAAATCACCCATCAGAGCAGGGTGTCAGGTGGTTCTGGGACAGAGGCGGCTGGGGAGCGGGCAGGGCAGAGAGGGCAGCTGGGACCACACAGCACAGAAGACAGTGCTAGACTGGCGCCCTCATTTCACAGATGGGGAAACTGAGGCTTCGACAGGTGGACTTCCTCGCTTCACACCCCAGAGCTGGGGACGGCGAACTGCTTTCTAACTCTGCAGCGGCACCGGGGGCCCTCTCGGTAGTGATGGGACAAGGGGATGCTACGGAGGAGGACCAGAGAACTTAATCCGGCTCACAGGGCTCCAGGACGTCCTGCCATGAAGACGGTCCGGCCCAAGGTGCCAAGGGCGACTCAGTCCGCAACCCCACGGGAGCTGCGCTGGGAATCAGGCTTCTGGGGTCAAAGTCCGGCCACCATCAGCGACCGAGACACACAACTCGCGAAACCTCTGGTCCATACTTGCTGTCAGAAACGTGTGCTTTGTACCAGGTGGGAACTTAGATCCTTCAGCCTCCAAGCGGGTCCTGCCAACGCCACACACGTGCGGGGAGAGTGAATCCCCAAGCCTCCCTTCGCCTTGTGGCCTCCCTGGTTTGGGGAGCAGGCAGAAGTTCTAAGCCAGGCAGCTCGTGTCTCAGATAATTACCAGGCTCTCCATAAAACTGGTTACAAAACATTTCCCTTGCATTATTCCATTCGAGTCTCCATTTGTCCTATGAACTACTTGAAAGACAGCTGAACCAAGCCTTGTTTTCTGACGGCTGTCATTGCCCTCGGGTCTGTCTCAGACCTGGTCCCCGCCAGGTCCAGGTGAGCAATAGCCTCTCCCCATCCACCTTCCTTCAGGCCATTCATTCTTTGCTCTTGGGTCCCACTTGCTCTGGGCTTCCAAGGAGGCGGCTCTCTAACGTTAGCCACAATGGCTTGGAAGGTAGCGAGCTGTCTGTCACTCGGGGTGTTTAAGAAGACACCGGGTGACCAACTGGCCAAGACGTGGCAGAGGAGATTCCTGTTTCGAAAACTAGCAAGACCCCCTAGGCCCCTTCTGAGTTAGAGAGCAGAACTCAGTGCCTGGGGAGACAGCATGGTCGGAAGCTGCCTGGGCGGAGAGTCAAATCGAGAAGAAAATAAAGAAAGGAGAAGAAAGAAAAGAAATCTGAAAGTGATTGTGAAGACTAAAGCAGCGCCTTGTCTTCCAAGAAAGAGACTGCAGCCTCAACAAGGAAAGGGAGACAAACTGGGTGGCTGCCTGGAGAGGAAGTTAGGGGAAATGTCAGCGCGTCTCAAATAGCCATGCCGAGGAAACGTGTCAACAAAAGCCCCGCCAAACTTCGCGGAAACCACACCGGTAACAGAGCCCACGAGCAGGAGAGGAGCGTCTCTCGGGGGAGAAGCACTTCAACGAAGTTAAAAATACATTAAATTCGCAATCCATCCAAAATGCTAAAGGCCCAGAGAATATCTTTGGACTTTATCTTTGAACGTCTTCCATTTCTCCGAAAGTTGGGGAGGGGGTCTTTTTAAAGCATTTTCTGAATCAACAATGGGGTGTGGGGGAGCCGGGGATTTAGCTCAGTGGTTTCGCCGCCTGCTGCGCCAGCTCAAGGATCTGAGTTCGATCCCCGGTACCAAAAACCAAACCAAACAAACAAAAAAATGGGGTGTGGGGAAGTTCGGGGCTCAACATGAGACGTCTACTTTCACCTTTTAGCAGAGTAGTAGCCGCGAATGCAATTCCAGAGGGAATTCTGAGGGCTCTTGCTTTCCTTAAAGTGGAAACCAAGTCCGGAATGCATCTTTACAGCCTGGCAGGCTGGCATAATAAGCAGTTTCAGGTGAGAAACAGATTTATCTTTACAGTATCCTGTAAACTGTCTTTTTTTTCTCTCCTTGAAATGCTTTAGAAATCTCATTCAACTCCTCTCTTCAATCATGGGCAGAAAGACTTTAATAAGTTTGAAAAAAAATGTTTTTACACATATAAAACATTGAGAAAAATATAGCTGTACCAAAAGAAGGGAATAAATATTTCCAGCTTCTCCACGATCCAAAAATAAGCATTTTGGTACGATGATTACATTTAAATTTTTTTAGTTTTAGTTTTTTGCATGATTTAAGACCAAAGCCATATTAAAAAGGTGTTTGAGAAGCTCTCCCCCTTCCCTCATCTATCATGTCTCCTACCCAGTCCTACCCTCTCAGCCGAGCTCTTTGGTGGGTTGTAATCGCTCTAATGTTTCCAGCTGCACATACAAGCCTGATTTTCATTGTGCATTGTTCTTGCTACAAAAGGTAACATATCACACACATTTGCTCTTTGCGTTCGACAATATATCCTATTCCAGATTTTTATGTATTGATCCAAACATTTTAGTTTTTATTAAAATGGGATCGGACTTCATAAGTATTTATTTTTTAACGTAAGGATTTTTTAATGGGCATCTTTGCATATTTTCAGATATTCTTGGGCCCGGGGATTTAGCTCAGTGGTTCCACGGCCTGCCTCGGAAGCGCAAGGACCCAAGTTCAATCCCTGGTTCCAAAACAAACAAACAAACAAAAAACAACAGATATTCTTGTACGGTATCATTTTCAAAGGCTATGTAGTCAGGAAAACGCCGTGGAATATTACGTGCCTGTTTTCTTGTGCCTCTCCCAGGACAATCTCTGGGATAGGAAGGAAGAATGTTCTGGCTCTTGGAGTTGAGAGGTCAGTGCCTGACATCCAGCTCAGCCAGGTCCTAGCTGTGTGAACTTGAGCTCTCGGCCTTGGTCAACACCAGCCCTGCCTCCAGCCCAGGGCTGTGTGGAGAACTAAAGGGGACAATGGGGAGGAAAAGACCATTCAATGTCAAGCACAAGGTACTAAAAAAAATATCAGCGTGGCTATAACATGTGTACACACGTGCACACACACACACACATACACGCACACTATTTGCATTTTATAAGGAATTTTTGGTTTGTTGTTTTTTGGTTGTTTTCTTTCTTTCTTTCTTTCTTTCTTTCTTTCTTTCTTTCTTTCTTTCTATTTTTTCAGTACCAGTGATCGAACTGAGGACCTTGCGTTTTGGAGGCATGTATGGGACCACTGAGCTATATCCCCAGCACTTGGTTTTCCAGTAAACATTTTTTTCCTCAAAATTGTAATTTTTTTTTTTTGGTATTGGGGATCGAAGTTGGGACCTTGTGCTTGCAAAGCAGACAGCAGAACTACTGAGCTAAATCCCTGGCCCTCAAAATTGCAATTTTCTAAAAACATTTTTCTTTTTACATATTTAATGTATATTTGTATTACAGAGAAATTGGGAAAGGTAAATAAACAAAAAGGAGAAAATTGAAATAACCCCTAATTTATTTGCAAAATTCCAGATATTTCATGTGTATATAGACATATACTGATATGTGCGCACACACACACACACACACACACACACACACAAACATATATATAAAATTTACAAAACTGGTTCATATTGTACATATCATCTTTGTAATTTTCTATTTCACTCAATAATATAAACACTCTTGCTGGGGATTTAGCTCAGTGGTTCTGGTGCCTGCCTCGCAAGTGCAAAGTCCCAAGTTGGGTCTCTGGTACAAAAATGTATATATAAATACTCTTTCAGGCAGGGTGTGGTGACACATGCCTGTAATCCCAGCACTCAGGAGGATGAGGCAGTTGTGAGTTCAAGGACAGCCTGAACTGCATAGCGAGACCTTGTCTCAAAAAAAAACCCCAAAACCCTTTTTAATTTATAAATATATTTTTATCATTATTAATTAGCTACATGAATTGCTGTCATAATAGTGAATGTACCATATTTCTACTCAGTCTGCTTTGTTGGAAATATAAGTTCTTTGGGGATTTTTTTTACTATTTATAGGATGTTATGCTGCATATATTTATAGTCAAATAGTCACATACTTTGAAGAAGTCAGTTTAGAGTGAATATCCCTTTTTTGTTTGTTTGTTTGTTTTTGTTTTTTGTTTTTTTTGGTAGCTGAGATTGAACTCGGGTCCTTGCATTTGAGCAGCAGGCGGTGAAACCATTGAGCTAAATTCCCGGATTCCCGGCCCAATTTTTTTTTTTTTTTTTTTGGTACGGGAGATCGAACTCGGGTCCTTGCACTTGTGCAGCAGGTGGCGAAACAAGTGAGCTAAATGCCCAGCCCCGAATATCCCTTTTTAAATTCAGTCAACACCTCTTATTTGCCATGAACTGCCCAGGGTTTAGTTTCTACCATAAATCCTACATAGAAACTGTTAATGTAGGAAAGGACACCGATCATCATAATCTCATTTTGGGGCTTGCTGAGGGCCCCAGGCTTCCTGTGTGCCTGAAAAGACCTTCCACGATGACGATAAGCCTTCCCCAACTCTACTCCCCAGCCTGAAACCACCCTTTCTCTTCAGGATAAAGGTCTCATTTGTCAAGATCCAATGCAAAGAGCCCCTCCTTGACACCCAAAAAGAGAATAAGACTCTCCTGGAGAATTCTACGATCCCAAGGCCTGCCACATCCATTTGTAATTACCTATATACCCTCCCACCCTTATCTCTCCCTCTCTATTATAGGTTGAAACTTTGTTTTACCTACTGTCTCAAGTTTTCCCCAGAAATATGACCAAAACATAGAGGATGTTCTCACTGAACATTTATTAATTTTTTTTTTTTTTGTATGGGGATCAAACTCGGGTCCTTATGCTTGCGAGGCAGGCAGCGGAACCACTGAGCTAAATCCCCGGCCCTGAACATTTATTAATTGAATTGCTAGCATCACGTTTAGTGAAATAATAAATGTAACAACTAAGAAAGGCTACTAGCAAAGGCTCACAGTCAGTAATCAGGCTCAGCTGTCCTGGCCCATGAGCTGGGCCTGCTTCTTCCTATCTTAGTTTGTCATTCTCTCTCTCTCTGTCTTTTTGTTTGTTTGCTTATTTCTTTCTTTCTTTTTTTGGGGGACCGGGGATCAAACTCAGGACCTTATGCTTGCAAAGCGGGTGGTGGAACCACTGAGCTAAATCCCCAGCCCTCTCTCTCTGTCTTAATCCTGACTATGGAAAACCCAGACTTCCCACTTAGATTCACTTAGGCAGCTGATGGGTACTAGGGATTCACTAGGAAAATCTGGGACTGAGTACTTTTATCATACACAGCCATGAATACCAAATTAAGCATAAAAATAATATTTATTTCAACCAAGAAAGTGAATCACAATAACTTACAATTTTTAAAGCTGACCAGTACCACAAAACTCTGCCTGACATACTTGTCCAATATTTTTTACACTTTTGGGTTATTATGTGAAAAAAATATATTAATCTAAAATCAAGGCAAACCTAAGAGCAATTTAAATACATTTCAAAATGTCTACAGTCTGGAGCTGGAAATACACAAGATAAACTGGTAATATCTTCTAGTCCCAGAAAATATAAAGTGCTAAAAATAAATGAATAAAATTTAAATGGCAGCTGTATTTCAACCGACATTGGAGCCAACTGAAAGAGCTTCAGTTGTCCAAAGCTGGAACTATTTAAGCAACAAGATTATTACCCAAAGTATAAAATCAATATCCAAGGACTATACTGATATAAATGATGGAAAAGAGAGAGAAAGGAAAAGGAAAAGAAGAGGGAAGGAAGGAGGGAAGAAGGAAAAAGGAGAAGCCAGAGAGAAGAAAAGAGAAGAGGAAAAAAATCTCCTAGGGAGAAGAATTCAAAATATTTTGCATGAATACTGTCTCCTCAAGGTTATATATCTCCTCATTCCTTAACTGTAGGCTGAGCCTAGTGACTTCCCTCCAAAGAGAACAGTATCGGACGAGCCTGGAGGGTGATGGGAAGCTTAGCTTTAAGTGGAAAATCCTGACAAACACTGCACCAGCGAGGTGGTCAATGCCAGCCTCCAATGTGATTAGTTATGGCAGTATGTTCCCCAGTATGTTCCCTATGAAAACGGCACTTTACCTTGAGGTCTCCCTCCCCAAAACCCATTCCTACTATAACCTTGAGAAAAACAAATTCCACTGGAGCGGCATTCCATAAAACCTGGCCAAGTACTCAAAAGGTCTTCAAGACGAGGAAAATGTTGCCACCTGCCTTGCAAGCACAGGGTCCTGATTTCGATCCCTGGTACAAAAAAAAAAAAAAAAATAACAACAAAAAAAGACAAGGAAAATGAGAAACAGTCATAACCAAGAAGGATATAAGGGTGCATGACAACTCAATATAATGTAGGATCCTGGATGGGATCTTTAAACAGAAAAAGGACATTAGGTAAAAATTAAGGACATTTGAGGGCTGGGGATTTAGCTCAGTGGTTTTGCTGCCTGCTGTGCAAGTGCAAGGACCCGAGTTCCATCCCCAGTACCAAAAAAATTAAGGACATTTGAAAACAGTATGAACTTTAGTTAATGATAATGTCTCAGTGTTGATTCCTTATTCTAACAAATGGTTTACTGACAGAAGATATTATTAATAATAGGGTAAATTAGGAACAGCGTATATGGGAACTTCCTATATTATCATCACAATTCTTCTATAAATCTATAAATTGTTCTAAAACATAAAGTCTAAAAAAAATTAAAAATAAAACATAAACAGGCCGGGGATTTAGCTCAGTGGTTTCACCGCCTGGTGCACAAGCACAAGGACCCGAGTTCAATCCCCAGTACCAAAAAAACAAAACAAACAAAAAACCATAAAGTCTATTAGGAAAAATGGTTGTAATACATTAAATTCTGTCATTGTCCAGTTAAATTTTTCTTAAGCTCCCCAAACTGACTTGTTAATGAGTGTGTATTTTATCAAGGGACCACTTGTTCTTCAGGCTATTTAGTCACATCACAGGACATTTTCCCTGTTCTTTTGTCTAGAAGCCCCACACTATATCAGTAATAAGGGGTTTCCACGTTATGTTTGTCAGCTTTCTGCCACTGTGACAAATACTGGAGACAATCAACTGACAAATTGAAAAGGTTTATTTGGGATCACAGTCTTGGAGATTCTGGTCCACGATGGGGCAGACCCATGGCTTTTAGGCAGGTGGGGTGGCAGATGGTAACAGCAGGGAGCCTGCAGCTGAGGAACCAACCCGCTCACCTCCTGTCCAGGAAACTAAAGAAAAGGAGGAAGGGCCAGGGATTTAGCTCAGTGGTTTCGCTGCCTGCCGGGCAAGCGCAAGGACCCAAGTTCGATCCCCGGTACCAAAAAAAAAAAAAAAAAAAAGGAGGAAGGGCCAAAGTCCCACAATCTCCCTTGAAGCCACGCCCACTAGGCTCCACCTCTTAAAGGTGCCATCACCTGTAAGCAACACTGGAAACCAAGCCTTCAGCACAAGGGGATCTAGGGGACATTTAAGAAATCTGACCTGGAAGCATTAGGAACAAATCTAGAGATAAGAGTGAGGTGTTCCAGTAGAAGTGAGGGGTTAGAGCCCAGTAAATTGGACTCCATCCCCAGCCTTTCCTGGCATCCAAGGCACTCCCCAGGGCTCTGAGGACTAAGTTTGATTTTACATTCAACAAATATTTGTGTTGCTGGGGAAACAGCAAGACCAGTGAACAAGGGCATCTCTTTCTGGTGAGCAAGAGACAAGTCTGCCTTCCATTAGAGGTGGCCTGGAAAGCCCAGGACTGGAGTGGTATTCTCAGTCCTGGCTGGACCTTAGAATCACCAAAGAAGCTTTTTAAAAATATCAATGCCTAGGGCCGGGATTTAGCTCAGTGGTTTCGCCACCTGGTGCGCCAGCGGCAAGGATCCGAGTTCGATCCCCCGTACCAAAAAAAAAAAAAAAAAATCAATGACTGGGCCTCTCCCCAGGCCAGTGAAATCAGAATCTCTGAAGGTGGGGCCCAGAAATGTATGCTTGAAAACTTCCCCCGAGAGATTCTAAAAGTGGAGTCAGCATGAAGAAACATCAGCCAAATGGTCTGGGAGCAAGCAGCCCTGACACGGGTGCTCTGTGGTCTTTGTCCTCAGGGGGAGGGCGCAGGGTGCAGGGCGCAGGGCGCAAGGCACAGGGCGGGCCCTCCCCCCTAGAGCAGGGGTTTTTCCGCAGAAGCCAAGCTGGGGTTGGCAGAAGTGGGGGTGGGGGAGGGTGTTGAGGAGCGGTGTGTGTAGCAGCCCACGCACTTGCTCCTTTTAGAACAAATCAGCTCTTCTGAGACATATGTACTGAAGAAGCCTCCTCCTGGAATTTTCCAGACAGAGCTGAGGACTGCTCCCCACATAAAAGTACCCAGCCCGGATTCCGCTGAATGTGTTACAGCGCAGCTCAAGGCTAGAAGGTCCTTAAGGGTCACCAGTTGGCCGCCCATCTCCTCCCCCTCCTTTTCCTCCTCTCTCTCTCCTCTCCTCTCAATCTCTTTCTCCCTGTGTCTCTCTGTCTCTCTCTTACACACACACTCTCACACACACAGTTCAAATATTGGTGCTAGCAGCTGAGTGCTTCAATGTTCAGAACAAATTTTCACTGCACATCAAACTTACCATATGTGATATTTGATCTGCCTTTGGACGTGTTTGCAGCCACAAGCAAACAAGAACTCAGCATGAAGAGAAAAAGGCTGAAGCGTAAAGAGGGGGAGGAACAGACAACCTGGCAGCCCAGGGTAGAACAACTTCCCTCCTTGCTTCGACCCCCACCCCCCAATTTTTATTTCTTATTAGTACACAATGGCTGTGCATGATGACCACAGCCCTCGTGGGGGGGTCAGTTCATGTACAGAACAGATCTCAATTATTTTTTGTCCCTCTTCCCTCCGTCCCTCTCCCTCCACCTCTTGGTCCTCTTCCCTTTTGCAAAATAGCTCCCTATTTCCTGTTATCTATCTTTTAGTTCTCTCTTTCTTCATATTTTAGATGTCTCATGTAAGAGAAACCATGCGACCTTTAAGCTTGGGTGTCTGATTTACTGTACTGAACGTTATGATCTCAAAGTGCATCCATGTTCTGCCCTTCGGAAGCTCTTACTCTCATTTACAGAGGAGGAAACTGTGCCTCCTCTTCAGGGTGACTTAACTCACCAGGACAGAGCCAGGGTTTTCTTATGGTTGTTTTTGTTTTGTTTTGTTTTTGTTTTCGGTACCGGGGATCGAATTCGGGTCCTTGCGCTTGCGCAGCAGGCGGCGAAACCACTGAGCTAAATCCCCAGCCCCAGGGTTTTCTTCATCTTCACAATTTCATCCTTGTTGTGGGATGGGGAAACTGAGGCAGGAAGACAGCAGCCTCAGCGGGAGCAAGCCAATGCTCTC
Source organism: Heterocephalus glaber (assembly GCF_000247695.1). The sequence continues at coordinate 70,726,337 of NW_004624730.1, forward strand.
CCTTGGTCTCACAGCTGCCTGCTTCCCGCCCACACCAGGGAAGGCTCCGGAGAATGCTCCTCTTTGCAACTTTCTGTAAATGTAAAATTATTCCAAAAGGGCACCTCAGATCATTGCTCTCAAAGCTGTTGCCCACTATGAGTAAACAATACAAAATTATTTTTTAAATATTGGCTTTTCACCTTCATACATTTTCAATATCCATTTCTGTGTATTTTTTAAAAATGTGCATAATATATCAGCCCAGTAGCAGATACACAGGTTGTATTCATTTCATAGGCTGCCGTAACAAAGTACTTCAAAATGCATGACTTCAAACAGCAGAAAATCTCTTGTCAGACATTTAGGGCTAGAAATCCAAAGCCAAGGTTTCTGGGCTCTAGGGGACAATCCATCCCCTGTCTTCCTCCCTACCAGTGTCACCAGCAATTCTTGGTGCGTCTGGCTAATAGAGACGTCATCAACTCCCTGCCCGCACCATCACAGGAACCTCTCCCTGTGTGCCTCTGTGTGACTCCTCTCCTTCGAAAGACACCGGTCACATTGGGCAGATGGCCCATGCTCCTCCACCCTGACCTGATCTCACGTCCTAACACATCGAGATCTATGCTATGTCCAAATACGGTCACATTCTGAGGTTCCAGGAAAGACATAAATTTGGGAGGAATACTCCAAGTCACCCCTCTCCCACACTCAACAATACACTCACCATATCCCAAAGTCTCCAAAAGTTTTTTTTTTGGTACCGGGGATTGAACTCGGGTCCTTGCGCTTGCGCAGCAGGAGGCGAAACCACTGAGCTAGATCCCCGGCCCTCCAAAAGTTTTAATCCATTTCAATATCAACTTTTAAGTCCAAATGAGTCTAAATATCATCATCTCAGAAACTCCCGAATTTCATCCTCTAAATCAGTTATACATGAGACTTAGGGTGCGGTGCATCCTGGGTAAAGTTTCTGTCCATCTGTGAACCTGTGAAACCAGAAAACGAATTCTGATCCCCAAACACAGTGGTGGGGCAGGCACTGGATAGAAAGTCCCATCCCACAAAGGAGAAACAGGAAAGGAAAATGGGCTCACAGGTCCCAAGCAGGACTGAAACTCAGCACACTAGCACAGATGACAGTCTGGGTTCATTAATCAAGTCGTGTTATTTATTTGGTTTATTTTTATTTATTTCTTTTTAGACAGGGTCTTACTATGCTGTCTAGGCTGCCCTCAAATTCCTGGGATCAAGAGATCATCCTGCCTCAGCCTCCAAATAGCTTGAACCACAGGCATGCACCACCATGCCTGGCTTAGTCTTGTTTTTTTTTATTTCTTTCAAAATTTCCAAAATTAAAAAAAAAAATAGAAAAGAAAAATATCTTCTTTTTTCCTCACACACAAGGTACAGGATCATGGCAGAAAAAATACAAACAAATAATAAATCAATCTTAACTTGATGACCTAGATATAACCCACTGTTCCCATTTATTACATTTCCACTTATACATTAAATTTATTTTTTGTATTTTATCCATCATGTACATTATATCTGTACTACACATGTGAGAAAAATGAAAGCCACATGTATTCAATATACATAAAGGAGCCCCCTCCTTTGTCCAAGCAGTCTGTGGTCAGTTCCATACATTTCCTAGCCTTGTTATAAACAGCCTGTTGGAAGAGGAGGTTGGAATTGATCCAGCCATCAGCCACGATCCCCACTAAGGAGTCTATGGGGATGGGGAAGATTTCTAAGAATAGAATGGAGAAGCTGGGCTTGGTGTGCACATCTGTAATCCCATCATTTAGGAGGCTGAGGCAGGAGGATCACCGTGAGTTCAAGGGCAACCTAGACTACATAGTGAGTTCACAGTCAGCCTGAACTACATATTTAGAGCTAAAAAAAAAAAAAGGTAGAATTATGGAAATTTACCTTTTTGAATCCAAACCCTTTCTCATTCTCAGTACAGTTTCTTGTATTCTTTCTTCTCTTATCTGGCTGACCATAATGGAGATTCTAAATTCTGAAGTCTATTGTCATAACAGTTTGTGAAGAAGAAAGACGATCACACAAATAATTCTTTGAACTAAGGTATCTTCAGATCAGAACCTGCGGAGTTGCTTTGTTTACAGTATTGAATTAAAATTCTAGAACCATACATTGACCTGGGGTGAGGTTACTCCAACAAATAAAGCCAATGTGATTTTAAAAGACTTATCTCCTAGGGCCGGGGATGTAGCTCAGTGGCACGGCACCTGCCTCACAAGCGCAAGGTCCTGAGTTCGATCCCAGGTACCAAAATAAATAAATAAATAAAAATTTTAAAAATAAGAGACATATCTCCTTTTACAACCACGTGTCAACAGGATTGGGTTAAACAGGTTGAAGATACAGTGTTGAATGTTATCTAAGATAATTCACAAAGATCCACCCCATGTTTATATCTCCAAGAATTTGTTCAATAAATATATTTTTTTTTGTTGTTGTTGGTTTTGTTTTTTGGTGTTTTTTTTTTTGGTACCGGGGATCGAATTCAGGTCTTTGAGCTTGTGAGGCAGGCGCTGGAACCACTGAGCTAAATCCCTGGCCCCAATAAATATATTTTTTAAAATTTGGGGTTTGGTAATAATGTTGAAGTTCAATAAGTAATATAATTTATAAGTAATATAATAATATAATATAAGTAATAATATAATACAAGTAATAATAATTAATATAAGTAACCTAATCAAATCAAATCCGAGGGAAAGCAGCAACTGCAGCGACCCAGCCTACCCTGGTGAGCTCTCCGTCCTTCGCCCACAACTGCTTTTATTAACTGGGATGCGGTCCATCCCTGTGCAGCTTTGTGAAATGTGCTTTGGCGTGGAGCACAGAAAATCCATTTAGACATTAATAGTCTAGTTGCGAGCTCGGTTCTTCATTCACAAGAGTAACGACAGAGTGCTGTGATTTTTTTCCCAGCATTTTTCCTTAATTTTATTGGGTAATAAAACCCAAACTCTGGGATCTTTTGCCCAGAAAATGACACGAAAGGAGAACAGCTGCCCACCCAGACCCCCAGGGCTCCGTCCAAGGAGGATCTCAGGGGCGGCTGGGGCCCGGGGGCAGGGCCTGCGCTCCAACTGCCAGCCGCGCCGCAGGGTCAGCCAGCGGTTGGTCCCCTGCGTCCTCCCGACGGAAGGGAGGAAACCAGGTGTCCCTGCTTCTCACTTTCAAAATGGCAGCTCGGGCCGGGGATTTTGCTCAGTGGTGCTGCTGCCTCCCTCGCAAGCTCAAGGACCCGGGTTCGATCCCCGGTACCCCCCCCACCCCCCGAAACAAAATGACAGTGTCGAGTCGTAGAAATGACAGACGAATATATCACGATCTCTCTGACAAAGAGAACCTACAAACGGTGACGCCCTGGAAGCAGAGTAGAGGACGGAGGTCTGAGGTCAAAACATCCACGTTTTTTTTAAAAAAGTCCACATTTCAGTTATACAGGAAAAATGTGTTTTTAGGTCTATGGCACAGCAAGATGACTAGAGTTACTAATAATGGATATTTCAAAATTGCTAAGAGAAAGTCATTCAAATGTTTCCACCACAAAAAATGTGAGGGGATGAATGTGTTCGTTAGCTTGATTTAATTATTCCACGTATATTGAAACAGCACACTCACCCCAGAAATATAAACAATTATTATTTGTCAATTAGAATGTTCAATATTTTAATTAAAAAAATTTTTGGTCTTTTCAGACAGGGTCTCGCTATGTAGTGTAGGCTGCCCTCAAACTCACAGCAATCCTGCTGTCACAGCCTCTCAATGGGACATGGTGGTGCATGCTTGTAATCCCAGCACTCAGAAAGCTGAGGCAGGAGGATCACCATGAGTTCAAGGCCAGCCTGCACTACATGGCAAAACACAACCAAAAAACAAAACAAAACAAAAAAGAACATCACATCAGTCCTTTTCGACAACATAGTGAATGACATAAGTAGGCAATTAACACAAGAATAAATAAAAATAATAAACAAGTAGTTTTAAAAGATCCTCTGTTTGGGCCAGGGATTTAGCTCAGTGGTTTCACTGCCTGGCTTGAAAGCACATGGTCCTGAGTTCAATCACCAGTACCAAAAAAAAAATCCTCTGTTTTATTATTTTTCAAAAATACAAGAGTTAAAACAATAAAAACAAGAACTATAAATGTAAATGCAAATTTGTACAAACCTCTAGGCAGACAACTAAGCAACATGACACAAGTCAAAATAATATTTATCTCTTTAAACGCAACATTTCCAATTGGACAGAGTTTATCTTAAAGAAATAACTGTAACAAAGAAAAAAGCTTATGTCATAATGTTATTTATATTAGTAATAAATTGGATAGAGCAGATGCACCTAACCCAAAGGGAATATGGCAGTAGATTAAAAGTTAGTTTTAGGGCTGGGTTTTTAGCTCAGTGGCCGCACTCCTGCCTGGAAAGCCCCAGGTCCTGAGTTCAACCCCCAGTACCAAAGGAAAAAAAAAGTTAATTTTAAATACCCTGTAGCTGCATAAGAAGTGGTTTACTTCCCAATATAAAATTTAATAAAGGAAATCACAAAATTGCATCTATAAAATACAATATATATAATTAATAGAAATCTATCCCTCAGATCCAGTTGGGACTCCCACATCAGAAACCCACAACCAGAGCAGGTTTCAAAGGAATTTTAGAAACTTTAGATAATTTCATAGTACGAATCAGCCCTTCCTCTTTATTCTCTCTTCTCCTCACCAGCCCTCCTCGAATTGTTGTTGCCCTCTGTTTTCTTTAATCCACTGTGAGACTTCTTTAGGGCTGGGGTGTAGCTCAGCTGGAAAGTGCTTGCCTGGTGTGGCGAAGCCCTGGTTTTTATCCTTAACACAGAAAAGGAGGAGGAGGAGGAGAAAAAGGAGAAGAAGGAGAAGGAGGAGAAGGAGGAGAAGGAGGAGAAGGAGGAGAAGGGGAAGGGGAAGAAGAGGAAGAGGAAGAGGAAGAAGAAGGGAAAGGGGGAGGGGGAAGGAGAAGCAGAAGGAGGAGAAGAAGAAGGACCAGGGATTTAGCTCAGTGGTTCCACCACCGGCCTCAAAAGCACAAGGTCCTGAGTTTGATCCCTCCACCCCCCCAAAAAAAAGAGGGAGGGGGAG
>NW_004624730.1:70733943-70765937 GCF_000247695.1 Heterocephalus glaber
AAAAAAGAAACTAGTATTTCCTAAGAAGAAATGTGGCAAAGGCAGAGGAATGGGGGAAAAATAAGCACCAAGAGAAATTATGTAAAGGTGCAAATCTCCAATGATGAATGTCATTATATTGTATATCTAAATTGTACCAATAAAATTAATTAATGATAAAATAAAATAAAATTACTCTATTAAGATGCAATAGCAGTTTCTAAGTGTGTACTTCCTATTCTTGTACTCACCTCATCATGTACCAGTAACAAACACTTCAGGGACTAATCCTTGAACTTCTCCGAGAAGCTCTGGGGAAAAACACCACCCTGATGGTTGATCTGAACACAGGGCATGTTAGTAAGGTCACTTATGAAGCCAACTAATGCTACCCATCATGCACCTCCACCCCCACTCGGCCATTTTGGAAACATGGCTGGATGTCTGAAGTCCCCAACCATGGTCACCACTTGGTTCATATAGAAAAACCAGTGTCCAACCTCCTGATTTTGCATCACCAAGAAAAGAGTAGAGTGGGGTTCAGATCATAGAGGGCTTGGAAAATGGGCTAAGGAGTTTGGGGACTTCGTCTTGAAAGCAGTGGAAAGTTGTTTAAAATAAACACAAACCTTGAGTCATGTTTGAGTTTTAGAAAGATAAGTCTGACTGCAATGTGAAGCATGATTTCGAGGGAAAACAGACACATTAGGAGATTTCCACAATCATTTCAGGAAAAAAGAAAAATATGATATGGCCTGAGTTCAGGTAGTAGCAGTAGGGATGGAGATGCAGTTTCAAGAGCAATTTAGAGAGCTGGGTGTTGACTGAATGTGAAGAGCAGGGAGAAGTCAACAATGACACCCAGAGTTTGATCTGAAGAACTAGATGGCTGGTGGTCCCCTGTTACTAGAATAGAGAGCCCAGAGTGGGAAGGGTCCTAGTAGGCTGTGTGCCAGCCTTCCTTCCTGGCCTTCTTATTCATGGTGGTCTCTAAATTGGGCTGGCCTATCCTGATGTTGACTCCTCAAATCTCAAGAGAGAAAGGGTTTGGCAGCCATAAAATGGCTTATTAAGAACTTTAAAACAACATGGGGAAAAATATACTAAGTAATATTAGGTAAAGTCATAAAAATGCAAATTAAAACAAGGTAAAGTTCTTCCTCTGTTAAATTGGCAAAAAAGAAAAAAAAAAAGGATTTTTAATTAAAATACCCAAAACTGCCAAGGATGTGGAAACCCTGGCATACTCACAGGTTGCTGGTGGCAATGTAAATTGGTACAAACCTTTTGGATAAAATTTGGCAAAATGCATTGAGAGCCATTAAAAAAAAAGTTCATATCCTGTGACCTTGTAATTCCACATCTGGAAATCTATTCTAAGGAAATAACTCAAAATATGGGAAAAAGAAAAATATGTATGCAAAGATGTTTATCGCTCAAGAGTCTGGAAGTAACCAAAATGCCCAATAATAAGAGGTTGGTTAAATAAATCATGATAAATTTATTTTCTGCCTTTGTAAATAATGAAAAGTAAAAAAAAAAAAATAATGAAAAGTAATCCTATGAAAACTGGTAATAAAGAAGAATGATTGTGCTATACTGTCAAGTATATATGTAAAATATATGTCTGCTACTATCCCAATTATATAATTTTCATAAGAAAGACATTAGAAGGAAATGATAATAATTCTTGGGTTAATCCTGCAGTAGATCCACAGATAACTTCCAATTTCTCTTGAATGAATTTCCCCAAATGTATTATAAATATAGTTAAAATTGTATGTAATAGAACCCATAATACATTATGAAGAAAAATGTTAAGTGAAAAAAAGAAAAATAGGATATTTATCTGTTAGTTACAAGTAAATGTGTTTCCTCATGGACAAGGAATGAAAAAGCCTAGGTAAAAGGAAGTAGTTGAGGGCTGGGGATTTAGCTCAGTGGTTCCGCCACCTGCCTCACAAGTGCAAGGTCCCAAGTTTGATCCCTGGTACCAAAAAAAAAAGGAAGTAGTTGTTTTTTTGAGTTTTTTCGAGACAAGGCCTCGCCATGCAGTCCAGGTTAGCCTTGAACTCACTATATTGCCCAGGCTGGCCTTGAACTCATGGTAGTTCTTCTGCCTCAGCCTCCCAAGTGCTGGAATTATAGGTGTGTGCCACCATGCCTAGCATCTACTCCATTTCCAAAAGCCCTCAGAAAGACTTCCTCATTTCTTAGGGCTTTTCCTATCTTCTGACCAAATATTACTGCTGCTTCTTTAACCACCATCCCTTTTGGTTTTAGTGGGATTGATTGGGACCCAAACACTGTCTAACTTCAGTGTTCATGAGGACCTTTGGAGGTAAACACTGGGCCTCACCCCCAGAGTCTGGTGTAGGAGATCCTGGGTGGGGTCCAAAATTTTACATTTTGAACAATTTCCCTAGAGATGCACATACTGCTGATCTGGGGGCCAAACTTCGAAAACCACTGTAGTAGTGGGTATAGATGCAAGAAGACAGCCACCCGCAGGAGTAATGCCTCTTCTCCTCCCTCAGCCCTTGCCTGTGGCTACTTAGCCCAAGAGGAGAGATCATTAACCTTTGCAGGCAAGCTGTCCTTGGCAGACCAGGCAGAGTCTTCCCCATGACTTTTGTTTTTTGTTGTTTTGGTACTGGGGATCGAACTCGGGACCTTGTGCTTGTGAGACAGGCACTGGAACCACTGGGCTAAATCCCCAGCCCATTCCCCATGACTTTTGAGAGCTATGAAGTTGTGTGCTTGGAGCTTACAGTGGAATGCAGCTGGCACATTCAGAGAAACTCAAATGCAGTGTCTGACAGTGTTTGTCTGAGTCTGTACCAATTTGGATTCTTTTAGATCTAAGTAACAGACATTGGATTCAAACCATGAACAAAGTGAGAGTAAAATTTTAAAAAATTAAATATATTCCCAACCCAGAGATAAGTTGGTTTCCTGGGCTGGTGGATACAGCTGCTGGTCAAAGGCGCCAAAGACACCGTTGAGATCTCTCCATCACTCTCCTCTTCCTGCTTGAGCACCCTGAATTATGGCAGACCTAGTCTGATCCCTGGGGGAAGACATGAAAGGGTACAGAAGAGTTGGACAAGCAAAGGCAGTGAGTATAATCAACACAGCTGCTCACTACGTTACCGGGTCGTACACAGAGGTGGCCACAGCCGTCCACACACCCGGGAGCTGTCCTGGAAAATCTGTCATTCAACTCTTCATTTGATCCTTTGGCCCCTGCCCCAGCACTGTTCCCTCCTCTCTCCCCCTACTTCACTTGGGTTGCTGTAGATTGCAGTCAGAACCTCATCATCTTAGTCTACCTTGGAGAATCTCATTCTTTGTCACCAGTTTCCATTTACCTTTCAGGTAACCACAGGCCCGTTCCTCTCAGCTTTCAGTCTATGACTTCAGCTGGGTCTGACCCCTGGTTTGAAGATGACGCATATAACACAGACCCAAGCTCATCCGTGTCCCACTGTTACCGTGGTGATGGGGTCCTGGACAGGTTCCTGGGTTCTGTGTGCCTCTCTCCAGTACCAGTGGCCCCTAAGACCTTCTCTTAGCCAGTGATAAACTTCCTGGAGTTGATCGCTTCAAGCAAGCTGCCCTCTGCCAAGATATCCTGTATCCTATACCCATCTCTAGCTATCCCAAACCAACTTGTGTCCAAAGCCCAGCTTGTACATCATCATCTTCTCCCTCAGTATCTCTATCCTCCACTCCCCCAGTGAACCGAGAATCTTTTCACTTCTGCTCACTGTAGCTTGAGGCCTTTTGGATTATGCTTGCTGTCTTTACCTAATTCCCACTCATCCTTTAATGTTCAATTCAGCGGTCACCACCCACAAGAAGCCTATCCTTCTGCCTCCAGGCTTGGCCAAGAATCCCCTCCAGCTCGATACCTTGTGTGTGAGAACCTCTGGAGCAGGGACAGTCACAGCCATGTGTTCCTAGGGTCCAACACAGGGTCTCCGTGTAATGAGGATAACTATTATGAGCATAACTGGGCTGAAGCGCCTGCCAAGTGGGACATCTTCTCAGAGACAGACACTTTCAAACAGGGAGGCATTTTCCAGTACATGACCCGGTATGCTGCACTTTGCTGAAACTGGGGAAGGCAGAATCAGTGAGCCTGACACAGCTAAAAGCTCAGGACTCTGGCTCCTGCCTGGCATCATGGAGTTTGTCTCACCAGCTTGCAAAAATTCAGATAAAGTAACATATGCTGAACAAGACATGCAGCTTGGAGTAGGAGGTGCATAGTCAAAAACAAGGCACAGTCCTGTCCTCGGGGTCTCCTGGTGGCACACACACAGGAGTGCAGTGTACAAGTCCCACAGAGTGGGACAAGCAGAGAAGGTACCACAGAAGGAGAAATATCTGAACTGAATCTTCAAGGATAACAAGGAATCCACCAGGGAAAGATGGCATCAGGGGAGTGCAGTCTAGGCAGAGGAAGCGGGCCGGCCTGTCTAGAGGATGGCAGGCATCCAGCCAGTGGCATTGGAGGCTTCATGGAGGGTGCAGCATGAGTTGGAGACAGGAAGGTGCTGTGGCTGATGGAAGGGGTTAAGCCCAGTGCTAAGAGGTGAAGTTCTCATCTGTTAAGCTCCTGGGAGCCCTGAATGTTTGAAAGCACAGAAATAAAAACTGGCAGCAGTGTTTAGGACAGACAAGAGGAGCAAGGAGGCTGGTGAGGACAGTGAGGGCCCAGGAGAGGTGCTGTGCTGGAGAAGGAGGAGAGAGGCTTGAGAGACACTGTGTGGGTGGATGCGAAGGTGCCAGGCCTGTTTGGCATCTTGAATGCTACCCACATGGCCCCCGCTCCCCCGCTCCCCAGCCCGGCCTTCCTCCCTCCTTGGCTGTGAAATTCTGAGGCAAGGAGATTCCAAATGCTGACTACATCTTCCTTGGCCCATCTCAGCTTTTGGCAAATAAACTGGTGCCGTTTCCCCAGAAAGCTTTTCTTGAACTTCATAAAGTTAGCAAAGAGGAGAAGTGTTAACAGTATGATCTGTTGAGTCCCAACTTCTAATCCCAGCCCTAACACTAACCCAGCTTTTTCACTCCCCGAAGCTCTGCCAAAATCATAAGAGAAGGTCCGTGCCAGACGCAAGTAATCTGAGCTGAACAAGCAGACTCAGGGTCACGGAGTGCTGGGAAGCTCACAGATGCCCTGTGGCTTTGGCCCTGGCTTGAGGCCGCTGCGGGAGGCACACGTGGGCGACACGAAGGAGCGCTCCAGGTGCTTTTCTTTTTTTTTTTTTTTTTGGTACCAGGGATAGAACTCAGGTCCTTGCATTTGCACAGCAGGCGGCAAAACCACTCAGCTAAATCCCTGGCCCCTCCAGCTGCTTTTCTTTGGCAAACAAATATTGCAATGTTGGTGCTAAATTAAGTCAGAAGCTCCAAGAAGGCAGGTGCCATTCATTCATGTAAAGAAGAGGGAAAGCACAATCTATAGTGGCCCCTCCTGTCCCCAGCAGCCAGAGAAAAGTTAAAGTTAAGGTTTGGGGAGACACACAGTGCACATTTGGGAATGTCTATTTTATGTCTCATACTTTAAAAGTACCTATTGCATTTAATTGACACAATCACCCTATGAGGCAGGTGGTATTATGCCCATTTCTCAGCTGAGGAAGATGAACTCTTAGAAAACAGTTGCCAGGCATGGTGGTACATGCTTGTAATCCTAGCACTTGGGAGGCTGAGGCAGGAGGAACGCTGAGTCAAGGTGAGCCTGGGCTACATAGTGAGTTCAAGGCCAGCCTGAACCACATAGTGAGACCCTGTCTCAAAACAAAACAATAAACAAAAACACCCTCATGTGGCCAAGGGAATGTGTAAGCAAAATTTGCTATAGTAAAGTATAGATTGTATAGAAATATTCTTACTTTGAGAAACAAGAGGGGGAAATGACATTGATTCTTTTGAATCTGTACAGGACTCACTGTAGACCAGTGATGGTGAACCTTTTAGAGGTTTTAATGATAGCCAATGGTTAGCTGTGGCATGAGTGCCGTAGGTTCACCACGACTGCTCTGGACTTTGCAAAGTATGCTCATGTTTTTCTTTCTTTCTTTTTTAGTTTTTTTGAGACAGGATCTCATGGCAATCCTCCTGCCTCAGCCTCCGTGTGCTGGGATTACAGGCGTGTGCCACTACCCCTGGCTGCATGTTTTCTTTTCATGTTGTACTCAGGATGATTCAGAGGGGAGCAGTAATACTTCCATTGTGGAAATAAGAATGCCAAGAGCCAGGGAGAAAGGGTTCATGGCCGGAAACTGAGAGCTGAGCACACAACGGAGTCCAGACCCAGTTCCTTCTCAGTGGAGAGAGGCTCTGCACAAGCTGGGGCATCTGACACTAAAAAAAAGGCCATTCCCAGAGAAGGGGCTTGCAGGGGGCCTCAGGGCACAAGGTAGAGTCTAACGCCCACACTGCTGTCCAAACTGACGTGCTGTGGGCCAGGGGTTTAGCTCAGTGCTGCCGCGACCTGCCTTCCAAGTGCAAGGTCCTGAGTTCGATTCCCAGTACCAAACAAACTGATGTGCTGCGGTGTCGTGGTCACATGTGCCAGGCCTGCAGCTGCACCACCTGGATTTGAACCCAGAGTCTCTCTATCGTGCCTCAGTTTCTCCTTCTGTAATTGGTGACAAAAATAATACCTCCCCATAGAGACCTCTGTGAAGAGTCAACACAGAAAAAGGACTCAGGGGTCTGGACACACACAGGCCTAACGAAGGCCCGCGTCATCACCTCTATCATTATTGCTTTGACTGCAGTTTCTTTCCGGAGAGCCCTGGGGGTGAGCTGGCCATAGGGGGAAACCTGGGAGTCTCAGGTTCCAAGGTTGGGACAATGAATGAGTAACAGTCATAGAGGGCCAAGTTGAGCTGAAACAGAGTCATTTGAGAACAAGAGTCTGGCAGAAATACTGAGGCCTCCCCTTCCTCCACCACAGTCATCTCAAGACTCTTTGACCACCTATCCATCACCCACCTTCCCCAGACTGGCTTGCCTGGCATGCATAGGGCCCTGAGTTCGAGCCCCAGAACTGCAAAAAAGAGGAGAGAAAGGGCAGACTGGACTCTGGTGATCGGTGTCACAGGTAATGGGAAAGGAAGAGCCATTGATTCCAAGCCTGGCCTCTGAGTCTGGGCCCCTGGACATTGGCAATGGCTCTGTTAAAAATGAAAAGCAAGGGCCGGGGATTTAGCTCAGTGGTTCCGCCACCTGCCTCACAAGCACAAGGACCCAAGTTCGATCCCCGGTACCAAAAATAAATAAATAAATAAATAAATAAAAATAAAAAAGGGCTGAGGATGTAGCTCAGAAGTAGAGTGCCCCTGAATTCAATCCCTAGTACTTGTGGGGGGGCGGGGCGGTAAGGAAAAGGAAGAATAAGATTGCGGAGAGTCGCTTCCTACGCTGATGAAAATGATGTACGAGAGAGGATGAAACTGAAAATTCAGAAAAGATCCAGCTGAACAGGAGGAGAAATCCTTGAGAAGCCAAAGAGGAGCTTGGGCGTGTCCCAGGATCTTTATCACCATATGCTCAGTAAGAGCAGAAGACTGGAAGAACCAAAACTCGCGTCAATGAAGTACTAACGTGTGGACCCCTGACTCTCTGCAACGATCTTTGCTCGCTGGTGGAGAAGGAGGCTGCACCTGTAATCCCACAGGCACGGAAAGGAAGCACCCTGATCGAGGCCGCAGGCAGGCCCGATGGAAGCTGGGAGGAAGCTGGAGCCAGGGCCTCCGCGTGCAGGAGCAGACAGGAAGTGATTTCGATGGGAAGAGGGCCAGGCCAGGAAGACCTTGTCCTTCGCGTCACTCACTCTACCTGGCAGGCAGGTGAAGAGAGGGGAAGGGACACAGGCGGGGCTGGGCCCCAGGAACCCCTAGACCTCGCTGGTCTTTCAGGACGCACAGTCAGACCGCAGCCTCTCCTTGGCGCTGTCTTCTGTGCTGTTCGTGGCCGGCTGATGCTGGCTGGCCCCAAATTGGCAGGTTGGTGGCTGGAAGTGTTGTTAGAGACACCGCGTCACATTTGGTGACCCCGGTTACCACCACTCCAGGCTCCCTGCTCTGCTGTGGGGCCTCACAGTGACCGAGACACAGGGCCCAGCTTCCCTTTCCCAGGCCAGATGGTCAAAGGGGAAACTGCTGGGTGTGCGTAACGCCCCATCCAGCGGTAGAGCGCCTGGGCATCGATCTAAACTGCCAAACCCACATCCAGATGTGTCCAGCTGCTCTGTTCAGCTCCACCAATGTTTGGAGTTGACCAGATGCCCTTTGGTGGAAGAGCGAATAAATAAACTGGGGTTCACACAGACAAAGGAAAATGACCAGGCCACGAGGAGGTACGGAGGAGCCTGAAACGCAGGCGACCACGTGAAAGAAGCCTGTGTGAGAGGGGGACGCTGTGGGCCAGTCTGGGAAGGGCGACCCCACAGAGAGGCTGAGAAGGGGTGGGGAGGAGGGAGGCAGAAGCAGCCAGGGCACAGGGGAGGGTCGGGGTGTGGAGCGCCTCTGTGTAACACTCCAAGGGCGGATACCTGCCACGTGCACTCTTTGAAACCCAATACAATGTACAGCACCCAGAATGGAACAATTAGGAGATATAAATACACACGCGGGCGCGCGCACACACACACACACACGCACGCACACACGCATGCACGCTTAAGTGAAAGAAAGGAGTCAGTTTAATGCTAGGCTCAATCATGACACCTGTGATCCCAGCTAGTCCGGAGGCTGAGGCAGGACCACCACCAGTTTAAAGCCAGCTCGAGTAACTTAGTGAGACTCTGTTTCAAAATCAGAAATAACAGGGCCAGGGATTTAGCTTAGTGGTGCTGCCGCCTGCCTTGCAAGGGTAAGGGCCTGAGTTTGATCCCCGGTACCAAAAAAAAAAAAAAGAACCAAGAGATGGGGGGGGGAGATGTAAAAAGAATTAAGATGTGTAATGTACATGTACCGGCTCCCCACGATGGATATAATCATTATTTACTGAGACATGTACTGATGAAAATAAAAATTACATAAGAAAAAAAGGGCTAGGGCGTGTGCCTGTGACTGCACCACTCCAAGAGGCCAAGGCATTGGAGCCCAGCCCTGGCAACTTGATGGCTTAGTGACACCCTGTCTCAAAATTTAAAAAGGCGAGGGACGCAGCTCAGTGGAAGGCCCTGGGTTCAATCCCCAGTAGGTACTGCCCAGAACGGGGGTGGGGCTAGGGATATGGCTCAGTAGTAGGACCACCTCTGGGTTTGGTCGGAAGTACAAGAAGATGAGGAGGAGGAAGAGGAGAAAGAAGGAAGAGGAAGAACAAGAAGAGGAGGAGGAAGAGGTGGAGTTACTGCTTTGGAGAGATTGGGCCTTGATGTGGCTCTGGCGGAGCCCTTTGGCAGCTGTGACTGCCGGAAGTGGGGTAACACAGGGCGGTGCGGGGTGACAGGCTCCGGCTGGAGGTGGGAATTGGGAGAGAACCGGTGTTATTCTGGGAAAGGGGTCGGCACCAGCTACTCTTCCTCTTCTCCTCAGCCCACGCTTCTTCCTCCACCCAAGACTTGACCACGGAAGACTTGAAATGGAAAGGAAACCTGTTTTCTAGCAGAAAACAATTGAGCTCCTAAGCCCTCCAAAGGAGAGGAGACCATGTCATTGTGTTTAACTACTTGCTTTGTTTTCTCGAAACGTTTTATTACAGTCACGCCTGTTGAGAACCTGTAAGGTCTCATTTCTGGGTTTCTACAGCAGAACTGCAGCTGCGGGCCTCTCTGGAGAAAGCGAACACAGAACCCTTTCTGCCTCCTCCGGGGAATGGGAAATCAGGAAAAAGAAAATTAATGCTCATCCACACTGTGGCACAACGGGAAGAAAATCAGCCTTGGAGTCAAATAATCGCCAACGTGCTCTACAACCAATGGGCCACTCATTGCCTTTCTAAGCTGGTTCCCTTCCTGATCAAACCCAGCTGATTCTGACTCTGGCTGAGGAGCTGGCTCTGCGGAGCTAAGGGGCTAACTCCTCGGTACAAAGCGGGTGCTCCTTGCATACAGTGCCCCCTGGCGTCCTCGCTGTTTCTTGCAGGAACCTCCCAGGCCTCTGCTCTTTGCAAGCTCCGAGATTTCCCACCACGGCGGTTCCATTGGTTTCAAAGAATTTTTATTCTACTACAAATTTGCTCATGTTTCCATCTGACTGGGGTGCAGTGAAAAGAAACAGCACAGATTTGGGGTGAACAGAGGGGTCAGGCTTCCTAAACTGACCAGGCTCAGTGGGTGCGGATTTAATACCAAAAATGTCCATTTCTTGCCAAAAGGAGGCGCCAGAAAGACCAGACTGGCTACCTCGTCAAGTGGTGCACTTGCTTGGCTGAGATCCAAGCGTGCTGGAGTCCTCCTGGCCAGCCCCGAGCACCCAGGCCACTGTGGGAGGGAGCAGGCGGAAGCGAGGGCTCTGGTTTTCATGTTAAATCCCATTTGGCTTCAGAAACGTTAAAAATAAACCTTCACCTGCATCTGATTTTCCTTTGTTACTGTGGCCATTGTCTGTTTGAACAAAGAGGTAGCCAGACCCTGTTTGAGCCGTTCACCGAGTTCAGGACAGAGCCCAAACGAATAAGGGGTCCCGCAAGAATTGCCACTGGGAGGGGCCGGGGATTTAACTCAGTGGTTCCGCCGCCTGCCTCGCAAGCGCAAGGTCCTGAGTTCGATCCACCGTACCAAAAAAAGGGGGGGGCATAAAATACGGTGTGGTTTAAAGCCACGTTGGTTGCTGTAATACACACACACACACACACACACACACACACACACACACACGACGGAAATTGCTTCTAACTCTCTGGAAATTTATCTGTGTTTGGCATAAGCAAACGGCTGTTGCTAATCTGTGGCCACTTCCCAGGATGGACTTTTGGTGGCTGGGCCCCACTATTTCCTAAGTGTGGCTTTCAAGGCACACTTGTGCAGGGCAATCCGAAGACAGGAGATGACGGGAGGTCGCAGAGGGGGAGCGCTGGGAGGTCGGCGCGCAGCACCACGCCTCCCGCCGCCTGCTAGGCGCCTGCGCCACTGAAGCAAGCACCTGGGGTCGTGGCCAGCTGTGTGGCAGGGAGAACCAGGAAGGAGATTCTCCGGACGCGCAGCGAGTCCTTGCCAGCGACCAGGCCTTCTCTTTCTTTACACACGTAAGTGTTCTTTTGTTTGTTTGGGGGAGGGGTTGGTCCTGAACTTTTGGGCTCAAATGATCCTCCTGCCTCAGCCTCCCAAGTGCTGAGATTGCAGGTGTGCAACACCACACCCAGCACGGATAATTTCATTATTCTCTCATGAGTGCATCTGGGAGGCTAGGTTCACACACAGCATTCTGTTGAAAGTTGTGGTTTTGCGCCGGGTGGGGTGATGCACGCCTGTAATCCAGCACGCGGGAGGCTGGGGCAGGAGGGTCCCCACGAGTTCGAGGCCAGCCTGGGCTACAAAGTGAGTTAAGGGCCAGCCTGAACACAAAGTGAGACCTTGTCTCAAAAAAAAAAGAAAGAAAGAAAGAAAGAAAGTTGTGGTTTTGCTGGTGTGGTGGTGCACGACTGAAATCTCAGCATTCAGGAAGCTGAGGCAGGAGGATTGCCCCTCAAGTTCGAACCCAGCCAGGACTACAGGGTGAGTTCAAGGCCAGCCTGAACTTCAGAGTGAGACCTTGTCTCAAAAAACAAAACAAAACAAAAAGATGCTTTGGTTTCACAGCCTATAAGTAGGTGTGGTTTCACCAGCTTTCCGAGGGTTGATTTTTATATAGCATGGCAGGTGAGCCCTTACACAGTGTTTCTAAGAAAAGTGTGTCCAAGCCCCAAACTGAATTCTGGTTGAATCGGACGACCCAATCCTTTTATACTTGAGGACTGGGGCATGGTGGTGCACACTTGTAATCCCAGCACTCGGGAGGCTGAGACAGGAGGACTGCTGTGAGGTCAAGGCCAGCCTGAACGACATAATAAGACCCTGTCTCAAAAAAAAAAAAAAAATACCCTTGAGACCTCTTAGATCAAAGTTTCTGATAAGGTGAAAATCTCAGACTTTGCAGCCAGGCTGAGGTTTAAATCCTACCTATGAGCCATGCTACTTTGCTGATATATGTTTCTTCATTTGTAAAATGAAAAGATAACCTTGTTTGGAGTATTGGTACAAAGGGTTAACAAAAGCATTCATGTACATTTCTTGACATAGTAGCTAGATTATAATAAACATTCATGAATAACAATTATATTTCCTATAAGAAAGAATTAGGACGATCTATAACATTAATGAGATTTTAAAAAGAACTCTTTTCTTTACATAAAAGTTCAATAAATAAATCCTGCTTTTTATTATGAAAAAGTGGGAGAAAGAGAAACTTAGAGGAAAAAAGTAGAAATCAATCAAAATTCCACTATTCAATGAAAACACCTGTTAACATTTTTGCTGTTTTCCTCCTGGTATTTTACTATGTGTATATGTAATTTACACAGTTGCAATTAGGCTAGGTACAATGCTATTTTGTTTTTATTTATTTTATATTTATTCATTTTGGTGTTGGGGATTGAACCCAGAACTTACAACATACTCTGCCAGTGAGCTACACCCCAGCCTACAATGCTATTTTACATGGCACTATTTTTCAATTAAAACATAGTAAGTTTTCTCAGTAAAAAATACTTTACAAATACTACTTCTCCATTTGTTTGTTTTTGTAGCAAGACTACAGGGGCTTGCTGGGTAGTTCAGGCTGGCCTTGAGCTCACTATGTATCCCAGGCCTCCAACTCACAGCTATCCTCCTGCCTCAGCCTTTGCAGTGCTGGGATTACAGGCATGAGGTGCCATGCCTGGCATAAATATTAGTTCTAAAGAATTTTTAATTTAAAGGAATTTTAAGACTTAAAAAAACCTTGAAAAATAAAATTTATTTTAAAAACGATATAAAACTTCAATATTCCTTTAATGCTAAATGTTTGGCTTGCTTCCGTTTTTGCTGTTGTTCCATTATAATCTTTTTTGGGTTTTTTTCCTGCCAGGGATCAAACTCAGGACCTTGAGCTTGCCAGGCAGGGGGCGGCGCCACTGAGCTACATCCCCGGCCCCGGCACACACATTTTTTAAAAATTAATTTTATTGGTACATTTTAGATACATAATGATCACATTCATCATAGGGAATTTGTACCTGTGCATGATACATCTTGATTCTTTTTTTTCCCCACTTCTCTCCCCTCCCTTCAATGCCTCTTCTTCTCCTTATTTACAAAGGCTTTGTTTCCATTTTGCCTTCTATTCTCTTCCTCCCTTCTTTCCTTTCTCCTTCCTTCCTTCCTTGTTTCCCTTCCCATTTGAACACTTTCTTCCTATTTCACAACAGTTATTATACATTAATCCTTATTTACATTTTTCGTTTCTCACACAGAAGAAACCATGCAATATCTGAACATGTGTGTCTGATTTATTTCACTTAAGATTACACTTTCAAGGTGCATCCATTTATCTAGAAATGTCGCAAGTTTATCCTTCTTTATGGCAGAGTAGTACTCCATTATATTAAAAAAATCTTCTTTATCCATTTGTCAGTTGATGGGCATTCAGGCTGTTTCCAAGCTTTAGCTATAAAAAACTGTGCCTCTATAAACATGAGTGTGCATAGATCGCTGTGGTATGATGCTTTTAATTCTTTGGGAATACCAAAAAGGGGAATAGCTATGTCAAATGGAACCTCTATTTTAGTTTTCTGAGGAATCTCCATTCTGATTTCCACAGTGGTTGTGCCAGTCTACACTCCCACCAACAGTGGAGAAGGGTTCCTTTCTCCCAACAACCCCTCCAGCATTCATTATTGCTTGATTTCTTAATAGCAGCCATTCTTTTTGTTTGTTTGTTTGTTACCAGAGATCCAACTCGGGTCCTTGTGCTTTCAAGGCAAGCGGCAGAACCACTAAGCTAAATCCCCAGCCCGATAGCAGCCATTCTTTCTGGAGTGAGATGGAATCTCAGCGTTCTTTTAGTTTGCATTTCACAAATAACCAATGAAGTTGAACATTTTTTCATATATTTATTTGCTGTTTCTATTTCTTCATCTGAGAAGTGTTTTTTCATTTCAGATGCCCATTTTTGGACTGAGTCTTTAAATTGGGGGGGGGGTCTGATTTTTTTGAGTTCTTTATATATTCTAGATAGTAGACCTTTGTCTGAGGAACAGCTGGCAAAATTTTTTCCCAAACTGTGGGTTGGCTCTCCACTCTGCTGGTGGTTTCTTTTGGTGTGCAAAAGTGTTTTAATGAGATCTCAGTTGTTGATTCTTTGTGATAGTTCCTTTGTGATTAGGTTTTGTTCGTAAAGTCTTTGTCTATACCAATGTCTTTAAGAGTTCTACCTGTTCTGTCTTCTAGCAGATTTAGTGTTTCTCCTTTAATATTTAGATCTTTGATCCATTCTGGTTTTAGTTTAGTGCATGGTGAAAGACATGGATCTAGTTTTAGTCTTTGGCATGTGGAAAGCCAGTTTTTCTAGCACCATTTTTATTTATTTATTTATTTATTGGTACTGGGGATCAAACTCAGGACCTTGTGCTTGCGAGGCAGGTGGCAGAACCACTGAGCTAAATCCTGGGCCCTCTAGCACCATTTAATAAAGAGGCTATCTTTCTTCTAATGAAGGTATTTGGCCCCTTTGTCAAAGATAAGGTGGCTGAATGTGTTTGGAGTTATTTCTGCATGATCTAGTCTGTTCCACTGATCCTCAGGTCTTTTTTTTTGCCAGTACCATGCTGTTTTTATCACAGTAGCTTTGTAGCATAATTTCAATTCAGGAATTGTGATGGCCCCTGCCTTGCCCTTGTTGCCCAGAATTGCTTTTGGTATTCTAGGTCTCTTCTGGTTCCAAATGAATTTTAGAATTGTTTTCTCTAATTCTATGAGGTATGCTATTGGTATTTTGATTGGAATTGCATTAAATCTGTATAACAATTTAGGAAATATAGCCATTCTCACTATATTGGTTCTTCCTATCCAAGAGCAAGGGATATCTTTGCATTTTCTGATATCCTCTTTGATCTCTTTTTTCATTGTAATGTAATTTTCAACATAGAGGTCCTTTACTGCCTTCATTAGGTTGATTCCTAAGTATTTCATTTTTTAAAATGCTATTGTGGTTTCCCTCATTTCTCTCTCAGTAAGTTTATTATTTGTGTACAGAAATGCTATTGATTTCTGAGTGTTGACTTTGTATTCAGCTATGCTACTGAATTTGGTTATTAAATGTAGAAGTCTTTTGGTAGAGTTTTTGGGGTCTTCAATATACAGATCATGTCATCTACAAATAATGATAATTTAATTTCTTCCTTTCCTATCCTTATTCTTTTTTTTTCTCTTTTCGAATTGCTCTGGCTAATGTTTCTGGAACTATATTGAATACAAGTGATGATAGTGGGTATCCTTGCCTTGTTCCTGAGTTTAGAGTGAAAGCTTTCAGTTTTTGTCCATTTAGTATGATGTTGGCTGTTGGTTTGTCATAGATGGCTTTTATCAGATTGAGATAAAGATCATCTATTCCAATTATCATGAATTTATTAAATGCCTTTTCTGCATCTATTGAGATGATCATGTGGTTTTTATCCTTGGCTCTGCTAATATGGTGTATTACATTTATTGATTTGCATATATTGAACCATCCCTGCATCCCTGGGATGAATCCTACTTGGTCATGGTGTATAATCTTCTTGATGATTTGCTGCATTGTTTGCCAGTATCTTATTGAGTATTTTTGCATCTGAGTTCATTGGAGAGATTGGCCTGCAGCTCTCTTTTTTGGTTGGATCCTTGTCTGGTTGTGGTATCAGGGTAATGCTTGCTGTTATGGTTTGAGTCTAGATGTCTCCCCAAATCCTCATGTGGTCCTACGATTGATCTAGAATGTGTGAAGCTGAAATTGATTCATGATACAGTGCTAGGCTCAAGGGCATTAGGATTAAGGGTGTGACTGCTACCTTCCCTAAGTAGTCTGAATAAGATAAAAGGGGCAGGGAGACACTGTTAAATTTTCCTTGTTGCCTTTGCTACCTTATGGATGCCATGTTGCTTCTTCTCTGTGATGTTTGTTTGCCACCCTAGCCTTGGAGCCAGCAGATTATGGGCTGAAATCTCTACAAACTGTAAACCAAATAAATCGCTTCCCCTCTAACTTTGGGTATTGAGGGTATTTTGTCTCAGCAACAAGAGAAAAGTAACTAACACACTTGCTTCCAGGAATGAGTTTGGGAGTACTGCTTCCCTTTCAATTTCATTAAAGAGTTTGAGGAGTAGTGGCAGTAGATCTTCTCTAAATTTCTTGTAGAATTCCGCAGTTAATCCATCAGGACCTGGGCTTTTCTTTGTTGGTAGGTTTTAAATTACATCTTCAATTTCATTAAGTAATATTCAGTTACTTAGAACCTTTATAACTTCTTGATTCAGCTTTGGTAATGCATATGTATCTGGGAATCTGTCCATTTCTTCTGTGTTTTCCATCGTATTAGAATACAGTTTCTTGAAGTAGATATTAATGATCTGGATTTCTGCAGGATTCATTGTGATTTCACCCCTTTCATTCCTATTTCATGGATTTGAGTATTCTTTCCTTTTTTTGATGAAGTTGGCTAAGGGTTTGTCAATTTTATTTAATCTCACAAAGAACCAACTCTTCAATTCATTTATTCTTTGTAATGTTTTCTTAGTCTCAATTGCATTAATTTTTGCTCTAATCTTTATAATTTCCTCCCTTGTATGAGGTTTGGACTGGACCTGCTTTGCATTTTCTAGAACCTTGAGGTTCAACATTAGGTTATTTGAGCTTGTACTGTTTTTCTGATGTGGGAATTTACAGCTATAAATTACCCTCGTAGGACTGCTTTCATTGCATCCCATAAGTTCTAGTATGTCATACTGGCATTATCATTTAATTGTAGAAACTGTCTGATTTCTTCTGTGACTCATTGGTTGTTCAGGAGGGTGTTATTTAATTTCCATGTATTTATGAAGTTTTTGTGGTTTCTTTTGCCATTAATTTCCAATTTCATTGCACTATGGTATGATAATATCCATGGGATAATTTCAATTCTTTTGCATTTACCTAAGCATGTTCAGTGAGCTAGTGTGTGTTCTAGTTTGGAGAATGTCCCATGTGTAGCTGAGAAGAATGTGTATTCTGGTGTTATGGGGTGGAACACTCAGTAGACATCTACTAAGTCCATTTGTTCAAAAATTTGGTTCAGTTCTAATATTTCTTTATTGATTTTTTTATCTAGTTGATCTGTCTACTTGCGACAGTAGGGTATTGAGGTTCCCCATTACAATTGTATTACTGCTTATTTGACTTTTCATGTCCATTGATTTTTGTTTTATATAGTTGGGTGCACTGCTATTTGGTGCACTGCTATTTGGTGCATATATATTTATGATTGTTATCTATACCTCTTGGATTGTTCCCTTAACAAGGATGTAGTGACCTTCTTTGTCTCTCTGATCAGCCTTGGCTTGAAATCCACTTTGTTAGGGGCTGGGGATTTAGCTCAGTGGTTCTTCTGCCTGCCTCACAAGCGCAAGGTCCCGAGTTAGGTCCCCAGTACCGCCTCCCCCCAAGAAATCCACTTTGTCTGCAAATAGAATAGCTACTCTTGGTTTTTCTGGGTTCCTGTCACATGGAATATTGTTTTCCATCCTTTGACTTTCAGTCCATGAATTTCCTTTTGAGTTAAATGTGTTTCTTGTATGCATCACATTGTTGGATCTTGCTTCTTGACCCATTCTGCCAGTCTGTTTCTTTTGATTGGTGAATTGAGATCATTTACATTGATGGCTATAACTGATGTATATTGATTTATCCTTGTCATTATTCTTGTCATCTTATTTTCCTGTTGTTAGTTCCCTTTCTTTCTCCTCTGTTTAATTACTTGCCTTGCCTGGAAGATTCATTCTGTTGGGGTTCATGGAGTTATATTCTTTGTTATCTCTTTCTAGAAAGTCCTTCAGAACATTGTGGAGTGCTTGTTTGGTAGTCATGAATTTCTTCAGATGTCCTTTGACATGGAAGTATCTTATTTCTTCATCAATTTTTTTTTTTTGGTGCCAGGGATCGAACTCAGGACCTTGCACTTATGAGGCAGGTGGCAGAACCACTGAGCTAAATCCCCAGCCCATTTCTTCATCAATTTTGAGAGACAGTTTTGTGGGGTACATTAATCTGAGTTGGAGGTTGTTTTCTTTTAGGGCTTGAAATATTTTACTCCAAGCTCCTTGACTTACAGGTTTGTGTTAAGAAATTTTCTGTAATTCTGATGAGCTTTGCTTTATAAGTGATTTGTTTCTTTTCTCTAACAGCTTTTAATATTCTGTTCTTGTGTTGAATTTCTGGAATCTTGACTACTATATGCCTTGGGTTAGATTTTTTTTTAATCACGGCTAATTAGAGTTCTATATTCTTCACTTACCTGTATGTTAATTTTTTCCCCATGCCTCAGAAGTTTCTTGGCATTACTTATGTGAACAGATTTTTATGTCATTTGCACTATCTTCTGCTTTTTCATTGACTTTGATCAATCTTATGCTATTCTTTTTTTTTTTTTTTTTGGTACCGGGGATTGAACTCGGGTCCTTGCACTTGTGCAGCAGGCAGCAAAACCACTGAGCTAAATCCCCAGCCCCTTCTTATGTTATTCTTCTTTGTATCATCTAGCAGCTGTTGGATTGAATTTTTGTGGCCCCTTGCTATTTTTAAGAAATCTTTCCTTTCATGATCACTAACCACAATCTTGCTTTCTAGAGCTGATATTTTGTCTTCACATTGGTTTATTCTACTGTGTATACTTTCAATGGAATTTTTAATCTCCTGGATATCTGACTGAATCTCCATGGATTCCATTTCTTTCCTATATTGGGCATTCATGGTTTCCATCATTTTCCTAAGCTCCTCTATTTCTTTTTCTATATCTTCTCTAGATTCACTAATCATGTCCTTCATTATGGTCATTATCGCTGAAGTTATCTGAGAAATTATTTCTGATTTGATTTTTTTCTAGAGCCTCATTCATTTGCTTTGTTACTTCCACTGTTACCACTTCAGAGAGTCCATATGGGTGGTTTTCAAATTGTTCCACCTCATTGCCCTGGGTTTGCCTTTGGTGAGCTGGAAGTCTGGAGTTTCATCTTGCTCCCTCATTGTCTATTTTTTGTTTGTTTGTTTAATTCCTGCATTGAGGTTTGTAAATTGCTTATGGTAGATATCTTTATTGCTAGTATCAAGAACCCTTAGGAAATGACTACTCAGAAATGTCTTCTGGTGGGTAGCTGGCTTTTAGGTTTTGAGTCTGTTGTAAGATCCTGCCTCTCCAATTTATTGGAGAGGAGAAGTTGCTGCCTATTTGGCCTAGCCCCTGGTTCTTTGGCACTGGCCTATAATATTGTTTATGATCCTCAGGCAATCTTAGTCTTGGCATACAAGATAGAACAACTGATTAGAACAATTATGTCACCTTCCTAAAGTAGTACAATCAGTAATAACAATAGCATCAAACACACACTAGAAAATGGCAAACTGTGGTAATTGTTATTTTGCCACATTTAACTATATGAACAGGATTTGTAGTTACATAAAACAAATGATAATTGTGTACAATAAATATTCTCTCAATATGGTGACTTTCTTCCATCCCTGGTAATGGAAAAAAATATATATGGTGATTTTACCCTCAGGGGAGAAATTTTAAAAGGGGGAAAAATAGAGAATAGAAGAAGAGAAAAGTATTAGAAGCAAGGCTGGAGGCCAAAGGAAGATTATACAAGCTTTGGGAACTGGTGAAGAAGGTAGGAAGGAAAGAAAGAAGGAAGAAACAGAAACAAAAACAGAACAAAACAAACAAAAAACCCTAGAAACAATGTCCTCACTTGCATAGAAACAAAAACAATGAAAAGAGGAAAAAAAAGGAAGGAAGGAATAAAAGCAGGGGAAAAAAATGTCCACTTCAGGGTTTGTCTCTGCTGTCACTGGTTAACAGAGGGGGCAGGCAGAGCCCAGATCCATGGTGATTGATCCTAGAAAGCCAGCAATAGAATTATGGCAGTGGTGGATAATCCCAGCAAACCTGGGCCTTTAATTCCACTAAAGTTCAGGCTCCTTTTGGTATCTGGCTGTGAGGCTGGGACCTGAGTTTTTCAGCCTGCAACACTCCAAGTGACTCCCCAGGCTTGAACTGAGTTGTGCCTTAGCCTGACACTGGGATCCGCTAGATGGAACTAAACCATGGCTGCTCTGAGTTCTGACTTCTGTTGGCCTCTTTCCAAAATGGCTACCAGCCAATTGCCCTCTCCTGGGAGGTGTCTGAACCCGAATAACTTACCAGCTACTGCAGTCCACAGCATGCCCTGCTTCATTCCACTGGTGCATTTCTCCACGGAGGCCTCTGGGGTTGCCAGTAGTCACCATGCCACTGCAGGTTACAGCTGCCCCTCCCACACCTCAAGCCTGGATTCAGGGAGAAACCACCACTTGCCACCTCCTCCTCCATGTTCTCTTTGCTCTCCCCATGGGCTCTGATTCTTGCTTCAGATCCTTACTGGGTCCTGAGGATCCCCTTCCTTCCTCCTTATCTTCCTCATGTTCCTATATTCCAGCATCTGGATTCCAAATATCAGAGAGGGTCTTTTTCTACTGTCCACCATTCCACCATCTTCCTAGAAGTCTCCTGTACACATCTTAAATCCTCTTGCAACACTCAGTAAGGCCGCAGTGCTGGAAATTGGACCTGAGGCCTCTTGCCTTCTAGTGGAGCACTCTGCCACAGAGCTACAGTCCTAGCCCTACTGCAGAGTGTTTTAAAGCTCATGTTATCACCTTCCTGTTCATTTCCACAGGCACACAGGACCTGACTGCATTCCCAGAGTGTTGTACTCTGCCATTTCGGAGAGTGGGCATTGTTTGAGGGCTGCCTGACTCACTGGTCCCTAAGTGCCCAATTTCATCCCATTTGGGTGACTTGTCTGAGCCCCTTGTGCAGTCGTGATGGGACTCAGAGATGTCAGGGTCCCTGAGTTGGGTTGGGAGCAATGCCAGGCACATGTGGAGACAAAGGCTACAGGAGCACCAACCCTCACAGCTCCTAGGTAAAGAGCAGGCTTGGTGCCCTGCACTCCTAGGGCAGTGTCCTCCACCTAGAAGGCATCCCCTGGGCCTGAAGGGCTCCCTCTGTGTGGGTCAAGGCAGCGCTGGGTAGAGACTTTGAGTGATAGACCGGTCTTAATCCCATATCAGGCACAGGGAAGGCGCTGAACCAATGTCAGCCCCAGAGACGGTGCCCAGTGCATGCCTGCTGACAGGAAGTCTGAAAGCTGCCCGACTCGCAACAGGACTGCAATGTGCACCATCTAACTACCATATCTCCGTTGGCTGTATCCCCCAAACAGCCCAGAGGAAAACGTCTAAGGTAAGGGTGGAGCTGTCTTTTCTCACGCTAGGCTCCTGCTGCCATCTAGTGGCCAGAAAAGAAAGGCGGGCGATTGAGGAGCAATGGACCTGCATTAGGCCAGGGGGCCCACACTGGGTGGGCAGGACAGGGGTCCCCTCAAGTAGGCATTTCAGAACATTGGGGGCCACGGGAAGGAGGGCAGGGCTTGAATTACTCTCAGGAATAATCACAGCTGTTTGGGAGCACTCTCTATCTGCCAGAGGGCACACCCAGTTTTCCAGGCTTTCCCCTGAGAGCTGTGAGAGTGGGAAAGCTGAAGCCCGGAAGTCAGATAAAACGAAGCCCGCGTCAAATAACGTGGCTATATCTGCACAATTAGTCTGGGGGGAAAACTGCTGGATTCAGGATTACCTGGTTTCATAGCTGGAGTTTGCAGAAAGAAATCTTCCATGTCCCTTCAGTCCCCACCCCTCAACCCACCCATCTGTCCACAGCCACACCCGGCCCCAGGACCCCTGCTGCATCTCGGGTCCCCGAGTCTCTACCCAGAGGGAAGTTTCTGTCTCCCTCGACTGGGAGGAAGGGGAGAGGGTGCCGTGAAATCCCTTCACGATATCAACGAATGCTGAAACATCTGAGACTATCTTTTCCTTCTCGGTCCTGGGAGATGAAAGTCTCTGAAATGCACAGTTTTATTTCAGATCGGCCACTGTGTGTAAGTTTTGGATTCTAGATCCTGAAAGGATGCGTGCTTTCCAGAAACAATGATCAGGCCGGCCCCTGGCTCCCCAAGCCTTGTCCCACACAGAATCCTCCTGTTTCCCCAGGGAACATGCAATGGGTCCGTCTCTCCATTTGGGGGAACTGAGGGAACCCCGGGATTTACTTAGAGAATAGCAGCCATTCTTCCTGCCTGGCCCACCGAGATTCATCATAAATCATCTATTTTTAGTTTTGTTTTTCTGTTTCTTGTTGTTTTTTTTTTAAAGCAGTTTATCCAGGCCCATTTCCCAGGCCTGAGCACTTCAAGTTGCACTGGAAAAGACAGTGGTCCTCAAATGCACTTTGATCATGATTTCTCCCAATAATTGAAATTTGTCTGAAACAATGTCGACATCATTTATTCAACAAGCACTTCTTGATGCCTTAAGAGACAGAAAGGTGTTCTCACCTTCTCCGGAGTCCGGTCCCAGGCCACTCTCTCCTCCCACCCATTCTTCACCGTCCTTGCTCAGTGGCTCCCAGAGCCATATGTCACCTGCCTGAGGATCATGGGGGGTCCCTTCCTCTCCTAGAAGTGGACACCCCTCACCTTTAGAGTACCAGTCTCGCTGAGTCTGACCAGCGCCCCCATCTTTGTGCCTGTTTATTTATCTTTTCTTGCAATGAGATGGTTGAGAAACTTTACTCAGTTAGTTAATCAGCATTTATTGATCAACTGTTATGCACAGGCATCCAGATCAAGAGGAGAACAGGTCACTCACAGCCAGGAGCAAGTAAGATAATTATTGCAGAATGGCACAGAAAATGCTACTTGCAATGTGGCTCGGAGATATGCAAAGGTGCTCTGTGCTCTCTCTTCTTCTTGCTCCCCTGCCTCCCAGGCCTTGCCTCCAGCTGCCTGGCCCTCATCCTCGGAGGCCCCTAAGGGGTGTCCCTTAGAGCAAATGGTTGGCTGGCTGCCCTCGCCTTGGAACCACAAAAACCCAGCCACCAAGGGAAGGAGCCACTGCTTCTTCTTACTCCCCAGCAGTAAGAGGGGGAAAGACGTTTGCAAATGCACCCACAGTGCCAGCACTACAGTGTTAAGCAAGGAGTAAACAAAGGGTAGAAGAATGAATGATGACCCAATTGGTGACTTAATGAATGAATCAGAGATTTAATGAATGAACTCCCACCCTTGGAGCAAAACTGAATTTTAGCATTTCCGATTCTTATGCTTGTTCACTGAACATCATGTTCTTCAGAAAATTCTCTACAAAGAGGTTCGGTTTTAAAACTTCAAGTGACTTAATAGTAACTGAGGGCTTGGAGAAAGCTCACTAGTAGAACATTCATCTAGCGCATCCAAGGTCCGGGGTGTGGTCCCCGGAACAGCAAAAAATAAAATTCACTGAATATTTTGTGATGCACTCAAGGAAATGGAGCTGGTGAGGGTGATTTCCCAAGCAGGGCTTGAGATCACTCAGACAGGAGGACACTGAGCGGCCTCCTTTCCTGTTGAGGCACCTTGGTCCCCTTAGCTGGGCCACCCTTGCCCCTAGCCGGAAGTTATGTGTGGATCAAATGCCTGCGTCACATCACCATGCAGTGGTTCCTACCGAGGAGAGGACTGCTTCGAATCCCTTGATGATGCAATTGTGTGCTATCACAGCAGTCCTAAAATGGGGGTGTGGTGAGAGAGGCTGTGTGGCCTGGCCTGTCCGATCAGCTGATTTTTTTCTGTCTGTCTTTCCAGGCTTCCTGGTTTTCCAGATGAACTGGCTGAAGCTTTATTTATTTATTTTTTTATGGTTTTTTTTTGGTACCGGTGATCAAACTCGGGAACTTGCGCTTATAAGGCAGGCACCAGAACCACTGAGCTAAATCCCTGGCCCATGAAGTTTTTGTTTTTTGAGACAGGATCTTGCTATGTAGCCCAGGCTGGCCTCAAGCTTACGGTGATCCTTCTGCCTCAGTCTCCCAAGTGCACCACCATGCCCGGCTGGCTCAACCTTTTGACTTGGAGGTTTAGATGAGGGTGAACTTCATGTCACTATTTCATAGAAATGACACACGTTCGTCAATTTTTTGGCCATAGGGAATCCCAGCTTCTCGTGAGCTTTTGGGTTGATCTTTTAAGAACAAAAAGAAAAAAAGAAGAAAAATCCAACTAGAGCCTTGTGTAGTAGTGCACACCTGTACTATCGGCACTCTGGAAAGCTGAGGCAGAAGGATGGTAAACTCAAGACCAGCGGGGGCCGGGGATTTAGCTCAGTGGTTTCGCTGCCTGCTGCACAAGCTCAAGGACCCAAGTTCAACCCCTGGTACCAAAAAAATAGAAAAAAAGATCAGCCTGGGCTATTAAGCAACTTTGCAAGACCTTGTCTCAAAATTTAAACATTTTTTTAAAGGGCTGAGGATGTAGCTCAGTGTGAAGGCCCTGAATTCAATCTCTCATACAGGCAGTCCTGTTTGGAGAGAATTGTTCCTAAGTCAGATTCATTCCTAAGCTGATGAAGTGAGTCTTTTGTTTTGTAACTCACAACCTGTCAGTTGTGAGGCAGGCTCGGTGCCACTGAGCTAAATCCCCAGCTCCCCTTTTTTTTTGAGACAGGGTCTCACTGTGTAGTCCAGGCTGGCCTTAGACTCACTATGTATCGCAGGGTGGCTTTCAACTCACGGCAATCCTCCTGCCTCAGCCTTCCAAGTGCTGAGATTATAGGCATGTGCCACCATGCTTGGCTACAGTACCTATTTCTAAGACACTGAAGTACGTATGATTTTTTCTCATAATTTTCTCAGTTTCCACAATATGCATTTGTGATTTTCGAAATCAGAAAAAAATAAAACTTCAAAGAATTTTGGAAAACAGAGGAATCTATGTGAGAAGCATGGAAGGTGACTTCCAAAATCTGTCTCTCAGTCATTTTTTCATCCAGAAACTCTGACAACTAGCATATTTTAGAGCAATAAAGGATGCTCTTACTGCAGACTTTTGAAGGAGTTTCGAGATTTGTTCCACTGTGTCACTCTCGGAAAGAACCACGTTCCTCTCGGGGTCAGATGGCTTCAGCCAGCTCAGAGCTCCTGGTGGAGTCGGCCTGGGAGCCTGCAGCTTGAAGACCCCCAACTTAGGTCCTTTCTACCTAAGCCTGGGCCTGGCACTTGGCATTGGGGGCGACGCCAGACCGGGAAGGCTGGAGCGCCACCTTGTGGCCATACGCGTGGATCCTTCCCAAGAACCAGCGCGATCCAGCTCCCTACTGGAGTTTGTCTTCAAAATAAACTAATAAAGTAATAAGAGCCTTAAGCTCCCGCCGCTCAGAAGCCTCAACTGCGTTAGGAGCCAACCGGACGCGAGCATAGTCAGGGACCGGGTGTGCGACCGAGATGTTGGGAAGGTCTGCAGCATCCGAAACCATCTCTAAGGTCCCCCGAGAATGAACCCACACAGCCCCACACCCAGCTTCCCTCCTGTCCTCTTCCTTACGGGGTTCGAACCCCGCAAGAGAAAAGGAGCCCAAGGCCCAGTGTAAAAGGCCTGGGAAAGGGGGTGACCAGGAAGGACGTCGCAGGCAGGCACAGGGGGAATGCAGACCCTGCAGGCCCACTCTGAGTGATGGCTCCGTCCTAGGTGCGGGGCTCATTTTCTCTAGGAAATTTTGTGTGGTTTTAATTACAAACCGAGACATGGTTTTGTGCCAGGTGGGCACCTATAGTGGTTTTTTCCAGAGGAGGAGGAAAAAGACCTTTTATTCCCCTCACAACTCCAATGGGGAACCCAGATTCCTCCCAAAACCCGGGACCAAGACTTGGCACTGAAGCCAAGAGCCAGCCTTCCAACCCCGGCTCTAGAGCAGAATGTGACAAACTTCCGCTACAAATCTTTCAGGCTTTGGGGGCGCTGCTGTCGTCGTCGTCGTTAAACCAGCCTCTTTTCCCTTCCGCTCGCCCACACCTGCTGGGTTCTGGGCCAGGAGAGCCCAGCAGCACCAGGGCCTCTCCCTTGTCTGTAAAAGGCCCGTCCCGCCCCGCCATAGGCCAGGCCGCCCCTGTGTGATTGATTTCCAGCAGCCCCTTGGCAGCCCACTCTCACTGTCAGAAGAGCGCTCGGAGGAGAGCCGCCACCCTCCGACGCCGACTCCCGAGAGGGGAAACAGGCCGAGAGCCGCCCATCGGCCAGCCCTGAGGGCATGGCAGTGCTCCAGAGGCCTGAGGTGGCGATGCAAGAAGCTACACCTTTGAGTTCTAAGTTTTTCCCACCTGAAAGGCTTCTACCCTCAACTCCTGGACGAAGCATCAGCGTGTTGCCATACCGGGAGTGCTGGGCACCAGGGGGAAGCCAAGGGCTTCACCTGAACGCTCCTCCACAGAATTAAAAATACCAGAGACCACTGCTCCCACCAGCAACAGAAAGATACGTCACCCTTGGACTGACGTGGTTTTGAAAAAAAAAAAGCACTGATTAAAAAAAAGATAAAAATTGTAAGAGATAGAGGGAGGAGAGAAAGGGGATTTTAAAATAATTTTTTTTTTCTTGAGACAGGGTCTCGCTGTGTACTTCAGGCTAGTCTTGAACTATGCAGCTCAGGTTGGCCTCAAACTCACGCCAATTCCTCCTGCCTCAGCCTCCTAAAGGCTGGGATTACAGGCGTGCACCACTAAACTGGGCTCTAAAGTTTTATTTATTTATTTATTTATTTATTTATGGTTTTTTGAGACATGGTATCACTATGTAGCCCAGGCTGGCCTTGAACTCACGAGATCCTCCAGCCCCAGCCTCCCAAGTACTAGGATTACAGGTATGTGCCACCATTCCTGTCTTCCAGGCTGGTTGTTGTTTTTTTTTGGTACCAGGGATCAAACTCAGGTCCTTGAGCTTGCACAGCAGGCAGCGAAACCACTGAGCCAAATCCCCAGCCCTGGGCTGGTTTTAAACTCATTATGTAGCCCAGGCTGGCTATCCTCCTGCCTCAGCCTCCAGAATGCTGGGATTACAGGTGTGTCCCACCACAACCAGCTTTGAAAAAAGAATTTAAATGTATTACAGACTGGTGCCAACTCCCCGTGAGGAATATAATCATTATGTACCATAAACACGTACTAATAAAAATTAAAAGTTTGAAAATAAATTAAAATGATAAAAATAGTTAAATATATCACACCCTCGCTAGGGCCTGCAAACCACAGTAATCACCCGTGGTCAACAAAGGTGTAGGAAGGCAGTGGCTACGGTTTGATGTCATTGGAGAGTTGAGGCAGAGGGTGGGGGACGTCACCGAGGGCCTGGTTGGCAAGGAGCTGAGGCAGTTGCCATGAGAACCCGAAGTAGTTCTCATGGGGTTGTCATGAAAAGGGCATGCCCGCCCCCACCCAGCCTTCCCTGACACATAGTAGCTGCTTAGCAATCGTTAGCTATTCCTAGAGTGGAAAATGAGGCTAAGAGATACCCAAGCTGTGTTTTACAGATTTGGGGGCCCCTAGAAGGGAGTAGGTACCAAGAGAAGATTAAGGCACCCCCTCTCCACCCAGGACTTGTCTAATCCCCAGGATGTAGCTTCCATAGACTGTGGTGGGTGGGGGCAGGGCTGGGAGCCTGGGGCTTTGGGGGGGTCTCAGTCTCCCTAGATTCTAATCCTGACCATGGTTATATAGGATGTACAATGTGTGGACCTCTAAATAATATAAAGGAAGTATTATAACTCCTAACCTGTTAGATGTCTGAAGTGCCGAGTTTGTGTTCCCTAAAATTGAAAAAGAAATTCTAGGAACCACGGAGGGTAAGAGTAGGAAGAATTTTTTTTTTTTTGGTACCAGAGATCGAACTTGGGTCCTTGCACTTGTGCAGCAGGCAGTGAAACCACTGAGCTAAAGACCCGGCCCAAGTAGGAAGAATTTGAAAGAAAGATAGCTTCTGTCTAGGAGAGACCCAAGGGGGTCTGGAAAGTGGGTTGCCCACTGGTCCGGCTGCTCAAGGTGTTTTATTGAGCAAAGCCATGAGGTGAGCCAGGTTCAAGGTAGGACAAAACTACAGTCAATAAGAGTCGAGTATAGTGGTTTAGGTAATGTTGGGAAATCACAGGGTGGGTATGAGGTGGCACAAAACTATGATCAACCAATGAGATTACAAGTATAGTCCCTTAGGTAACACTGATTAAATGGGGATCAAATGGGGAAGCTAGTCACGTAGCAAGTGTACAAGGAACAAACAAGGATCTTGGGAAGGAATGGGCTAGGAAGGCTTTGGTCCTCACCCAAGGTGACTGATGCTTATTTAGGTTATCAATCACGTTGTTCATCCCTGGGGAAGTTTGTGAATGTAGTCTTCCTCTTTTTCCTGAAGCCTGGCCTGTGGTGAATGCGCCTCAGGTTACAGCTGTCTTCTGTGCCTAACTGCCTGTGATGTTTATAATTAACTTAGCTGTCTATAATAATGGGACCTGGTGGGGCCAGGGATTTAGCTCAGTGGTTCCAGCGCCTGCCTTGCAAGTGCAAGGACCTGAGTTCAATCCCTGGAACCAACAAAACAAAATAATGGGACCTGGGTCCTTCCTGTTGCCACAGAATGTCAGAATGAGGAGCTAGGAGGCCCTCAGCAGTTTTGTCCAGGTTTCCTATCAGACTTGAGGAAACAGGCTTGAGCTCCAAGAGCCAACCACTTCCTGAAGGGGGTCAGTGCGCTCAGACTTCGGGTCCCAGAGCCAATTTTCCGCCCTCTACGGTGTCACTGCTGTGGGACGCGACAGTTCCGTGGGTATCCCTCTCACCCTCAGCACAGAGCTAAGCACAATGTGTGGCCAGAGGATGAAGAGGAGCAGGGAAAGGGGGAGAGGATGGGAGGGAGGGCAGCCAGGCATCTGCTGAGCTTTCACTGTAGCACCGACTCCCTGAGGTATGGGGAGAGTTTCCAAGGAAGATGGGGCAGGGGGCGGCGGGGGAGCTAGGCTGGGGCACCCATGTGTGGGAAATCGTCCTCCTCCTCACCTTCCCTCCCAGGGCTCTGGAGCCTGGCCCGCTGAGGCTGCCGGAAGTGCTCCAGGCCCTGGGCCCCAGGTGAGTGGTAGCTTCCGCCACCCCTGTCTTTCTATGCACATAGACTAGAGCAGAGTGGCTGGGTCCCCTCCACTGTCCTCATCCCTCCTGAGAGAAAGCTCTTCCTGACTGGTTAAACTGGGCGTGGTGGCGCAAGCCTGTGATTTCCAGTGCTCTGGAGGCTGAGGCAGGAGGATGGCCATGAGTTCAAAGCCAGCCTGGACTACGTAGTGAGTTCAAGTTCAGCCTGAACTACATAGCGAGACTCTGTCTCAATAAACAAGCAAAAAACTTCAAATGTATATATTCATTTTTGTTTTTTAGTTCTACATTTCTGAAGTGCCTTCCTTCTCTTCCTTACCCACCCTTCACTTCCTCTCCCTCCTCCTTTGCTCCTCCTTCCTCTTTCTCTTCTTCTCCTTTCTACTCCTCTTCTCCCTCTCTCCTGCTTTTTACAGTTTCTCACCTTTCCCTCAAAAACCTCATGCAGCAGGTAAAGATGAAATATCTACTTCAGCAGACAAAAAGGAAGTGAATCAGGTGACTTGTACCCCAAGTTCCACAGTATGTGAATGTCAGAATTAGAATTCAGAGCTCCTAAAATAAGCCCTTCCAAAGTTTAATAATAAAAGGTATCTTGAAATAAATAAAATTAAAGACAGGCCATAAATGGTCTTATTGCAGATAGGTAAATTAATTAGATGTCTTGTAGGCAGTTAGGGCCAGCCCATGAGGAGCCAACATGGAGGACAATCAAGACACATTCACTGAAGGCCAGCATTGTAAAAGAAACTACCACACCCATGTAGGATAAATAGCAGTTACTGATACTCTAAATAGGTATCAATCACCTGGGTGGGGGACCAAGATCTTCCAGGAAAGATCCCTGACCCACCCCTTACCACCAAAGATCCTTGCTCATTCCTTGTATGCTTGGTGAGTGGACTTGCTTCCCCACTGGATTCCCATTTAATCAATATTACCTAAGCAAGTATACTTGTCATAATCTTATTGGTTTTTCATAGTTTTATCCATCTTGTCATTTCTCATTGGATCAATGTTACCTAAGGGACTGTACTTGTAATCTTACTAGTTGACTATGGTTTTGTCCCACTTTGAACCTGCCTCATCTCCTGGCTTTGTCCTATAAAACACATTTGAGAAGTTGGGTGAGCAGGCAACCCACTTTCTGGTCCCCCTTCTGTCTCTTTTAGGAGATTTTGTTTTGTTTTTTGGTGCCGGGGATTGAATTCGGGACCCTGTCCTTGAGAGGCAAGCGACAGAACCACTGAGCTAAATCCCCAGCCCACCTCTGTCTCTTTTAGAAGCTTTCTTTCTCTCAATAAATTTTTCCTACTCTTAACCTCTGTTGTTCCTAGAATTCATTCTTTGATTTTGGAGAACATGAACTCACACTTCAGACACGTAGCAGGTTTGGGAGTTACAGCTCTTCCTCCTATATCAGTATGATCAGTTTAACAGACATTACTTAAACAGTTCTCTCCTGCTCTTCATTTTTTGAATTGTGCCATTTAGGCAAGTGGCTGATCCCATCTATCACATCTTATAAATCATCACCTTTTTTTTCAAGTTCATACATATTCATGATTTAAATTTTCAATAATATTGTCATTGGGGAGCGAAGATCTTATAATAAAAAAGTGGCCTGGGCCGGGGATTTAGCTCAGTGGTGCCACTGCCTGCCTCACAAGTGCAAGGTCCCAAGTTTGATCCCCCATACCAAAAAAAAAAGTGGCCTAATGCTGGTTACTGCTCTCTAGAAGTAGGTACTTTAATCTCTTAAACCGTTTCTTATTTCTGAAAAACATGTTTACACTGCTAATTCTTGTTTTTCAGTTTGAGATGTCATCTATTAAATTCCTATTAACTTCAAAAAACTGAAAATAAAGCCACATGTGGTGGTGCACACCTGCAATCTCAGCACTCTGGAGGCTGAGGCAGGAGGATTGCCACAAGTTCAAGACCAG
This sequence comes from Heterocephalus glaber, assembly GCF_000247695.1. Next base: position 70,765,122 of record NW_004624730.1, read on the forward strand.
CTCAGGCCGGGCATTTAGCTCAATGGTTTCACCGCCTGCTGCGCAAGCGTAAGGATCTGAGTTCGATCTCCATTACCAAAAAAAAAACCCAGCTTATACTACATAGTAAGTTCAAGGCCACCCAGAACTACATAGTGAGACTATCTCAAATACAAACAAACAAACAAAAAACAAAAAAACCTAAAAGTAAATTCCCTTCAACCCAGCTATTCCCCTTCTAGGGATATCCCCCCCCCCCGCCCCAAAGTTCAAGGCATCATTTTGCAATGATACAAGCATACTCATATTTATAGCAGCACAATTCATAGTAGCTAAATCTTGGAAGCAGCCTATACATCCACCAACGGATGAATGGATAAAGAAAATGTAGTATTTATACACAGTGGAGTGCTGATCTGCCATAAAGAAGGATAAATTTGAGTCATTTGTAGGAAAATGGATGCACCTCCAGACCACTATGTGAAGTGAGATAAATCAGATACACAAACTTACAATATCACATGATTTCTCTTATATGAGAAACCCATAGTATAAATAAAGAGCAAGATAAAAGATAGATCTTTTGCAAAAAGAGGAAGACCAAGAGTTGGAAGGAGAAGGGAGAGAAGGGAAGGGTAGGGGATGAAAGAACTAAGATGTGGCAACTCCCCACCAGGAATGAGATCATTGTGTACTGCAAACATGTATTAAGAAAAAAATAAATTCCCAGTAAGATAAAGATCTCTCAGGGCCCGGGATTTAGCCCAGTGGTTCCGATGCCTGCTTCGCAAGCCCAAGGTCCTGAGTTCGATCCCTGGCACCAAAAAAAAAAAAAAA
>NW_004624730.1:70769145-70833435 GCF_000247695.1 Heterocephalus glaber
AACAGAACCTAGGGGAGTAATTAACTTTTGAATCACACAGTCCCACACAAGGACCCGAGTTCAATCCCCATACCAAAAAACCCCCCCAAACCAAAAAGTAACAAAATTGTCCTTAACTTCATAATGATAAATGAAAAAGATTGAATCAACAAAGTGTGTAAGAATGTTTATGTTGTTAAAACAGTGAACTGCTGGGCGTGGTGGTGCACCCCTGTGATCTCAGCTATTCAGGAAGCTGAGGCAGAAGGATCACACTTTCTAGGCCAGCCTGGGCAATGTAGCCAGACCCTGTCTCAAAATAAAAAATCAAACAGGCTCGATGTAGCTCAGTGGTAGAGCGCTCTGCGTCCCATCCTCAGAACCAGACAAAAAACAGCAAAATGAAGAGATGAGAGGCGAGCGTGGCCCTACTGGAGAAAGGATTATTTTCCCCTCTCCTATTTCCCTTTGCTGTTGCTCAAAATCTGGCACGGAGCATTCAGGTTCTTTGGAGATATGAGTGCGCACAGACAGGAGTCGCTTCATGCACAAGAGGGACCAGGAAAGGAACACACAGGAGTGGAGAAGCTGGCTGCGGCATCAGGAGGTGCTAAGCACAGATCTGGAGCAGGTTGTCCGCTGCCCGTCTTCGGCTGTCATTTCCGTCTGAGTCGCTGTGTAGCTTCACTGACTGTGGAAGGACAACTTGATCCGCCAGCTGACAAACTATTGTTCACTGAAGTGGGCCGAAGCCGCGGGTGGTGGCGCACGCCTGCAATCCCAGCCCTGGGGAGGCTGAGGCAGGAGGATCACTTCGAGCGCGAGGCTGGCCTGGGCTACATATCGTTATTAGAGGGCTTCTGCGATGCATGGTAAAGACCCTCCTCTCGGGGGTTGCCACTTATCACAGTCTGACCCTTTTCACCTCCCTTAGCCCTCCCTCCCTGCGTCTCCTCCGTCCCCAGAGCCCCTTTCAAAGTACCAACTCCTTGATTCACTGAGCCTCTATGTTGTTTTCAGTCTTAATTTCATTAACTTCCGTTCTAGTCTTGAGAATTGCTCTTGCCGTCCTAGGGCCTTGAGAGGCATCAGCTATGTTTTTCATGTGGCGTGCAGTTGGTCCTGAACTACGCCACAGCCACCCCACCCTGCCACCTTCAAACAGACCCGGCGTGCTCTGCGTCTTGGCTCCGTCCTCGGGGCTTGCGGGCCGGGGCGCTCCCCAGTCTCCCGGCCGCATCGGCGCCCCAACTGCGGGCGCGCAGCGCCTGGCTGGAAGCGGCAGCGGCAGGGCGCGGGCGCTAGAGGGCGCTCCCTCCCGCGAGGATCAGCTCAAGGCTAAACTGGGATCCGCGGAGCTCAGAGCCACGCGGGGGCGAAGTGGGCTTCTACCCACAGTTCTGCACCTCCGGCGGATGATCCAGTGGTTCAGCGGATCCGATGGTTCTACATAAAGACATTTGCAGATGTCCAGGGTCTCACAATGTTGAACTCCCCTGCACTTTCTGCGTAAACTCAGCTCAGCGAGAAAGCAAAGCCAGCGCGGGACTGGGACAGAAGCCAGGCCCAGGAGGAAGGCAAAGAGAAGCGCCGGGAAAGGGAGAGGAAGACCCAGGAAGGCCGAGACGCAGAGCGGAGGAGCGGCCTGGGAGGGGAGGCGCCACACGGCCGCCAGAGAGAGAAGCATCCGCCAGGCGGGTGTTTGATTCTTTTGAGAGAAATCATCCCGCTTTATTGTTATTATTATTTATTATATTGGTGGAAAACGAGTGGCACATTCGAAGAAAACGAAGCAAAAATAAATAAATAAATAAATAAATAAATAAAAAGTAATGGCAAAGGCTCAGTATTAGAGTCCATACCCAGCATGTTTGAGGCCCTGGGTTCAAAACCTGGCCCTGAAAAGAAAACTAAAAGTAATATACTTAACTGCCGGTGGCAAATACAAAGTCTTGTAGCACAGAGCCAGGCTAGAAAGAAGCCAAGCAAATGGTGACAGTTACCATAGCCGTATTTCAGTTTGTTCCACCTCCAGGAGCAACACGACAACTAAAAAAATAATGATAGCAGAGGCTTCGGCTCTGGTCCTCAGAGCTGTACGCAGTGGATGAATGCATTTGCCCTTCCCCTATGGTTCCCTAGGCTCTGCACATGCCCGCTGGGCTCTGTATTCATTTATTCTGAAACATATTCCATTTTAAAATGTAAAATTTTCCACAACACCACAGAAACAATCTAGAGATGGAGGGAGGGGCGAGGGAAAGGAAGGCAAGGGGAATCAAAGGAATTAAGGTTTGTGCCTACACCCTAAAATGGATATAAAGATCATGTACTCTAAATGTGTACTAATAAAATACATACATATATGCCGATAAAATACCAACAAAAAAAACAAGAAAGGTGTTTAATAATTTCAGGACAAATGAAATTGCATAAGAAATGTAGTCGGTGCCCACGCCACTCAGGTATGGGCAGGGATTAACGTAGTCTTAATAAGAGTTCATATTAGCTCAGCGTCCACACGAAAGCCACACACTGTTTTAAACTGCATGGGAGAAGGAGTCTTAGGGATGTAGCAGAGCTAAACACAGTGGGTATTATCTAAAAGTTTTTAAAAAATCAAGAGGGCCAGGGATTTAGCTCAGTGGTGCCACTGCCTGCCTCGCAAGCCCAAGGCCCCAAGTTCGATCCCGGTACCAAAAAAAAAAAAAAATCAAGAAACGGCAGGATGATCTCTTTGTTTTGAAACACAGAAGGCAAATGCCAGTATAAACGAAGAAGAGTTGACTATGGAGAGGACTGAAGCAGGGTCTAGTGGTTTTCCTCATAAGCCTTGAGGGACTACTAGTGACTTTGAACTGTGAGACCAAAGCGACTCCATTTTCCTAAAATCCACCATTCCCCTAGCCTCTCAAATTAATGGTTAAAATGTGTTTGCTCTGGAACAAAAGATACAATCTGTAACAAACCAAAGTTCCTAAGTTAATTACTCAGCCATCTGCTAACCCAGGAAATGAACATCCTGGGCCCACTATCTGTAGGAACCGTCTGTCAATGTGCTGACTGTCAGTGCTGAGTGGTCATGACCATTAGTCACTGTGTCTGCTGACCATCAATACGTGACAGTTGCCCACTAACCTTTGTCCTTCTTTTCTTTTGTAAAACCTATACATAATCCCCCCTTACCCCTGATGAGTTCAGCCAATCAAAAATGTACACTTCATGCTTGCTAAATGTTAACCAATCATGTAACTGCTAAGTGGAAAATCTCCAAACCTTGCTGTAACCTCTATAAAAACCCCGCTAATTTGGAACTCGGGGCTCTCAATCTCGATCCGCTGTGTCGGTGACAGTTGAGAGTCCCTGCTTAAGCTTGAATAAACGACCCTCATATGCTTACATGGGAAACGGCCTCCTGGTGGTCTTTGGGACCTTACAATCTGGGCCCAACAGAACACTACGAGAGCGTGCACTTCGGTAAACATTTAATGGAATTGAATGATAGATGTAAATGTATTGTATACCTAAAATGCACCAATAAAAGAATTTAAGAATAACCTTTAATGGAACTATTACGAATTCTCTTTGTTAGAGCTGCCCTAACAGACTGGCGGCCTAAGCAGAAGTTGATTCCTCACCATTCCTTCCCGAGGACAGAAGCCCAAGTTCAAGGTGTGGGCAGGGCCGGCTTCTCCCGAATCCCGCTCCCTGGTGGCACCAGGCAGTCTACCCAGGGGCGTTGCACAGGTGCTCCCTGTGCCAATGCATCCTGGCCAAATTCCCTCTCCCTACAGGGTCACTTTGCATTAACCTCCTCACTTTAGCTTAGTCATCTATCCGAGGCCGATCAATCCTCCGAATGCCAGAAATTCGAGACGGTGAGGGTGAAAGAAAAAAGAAAGCAGAGACTTGCGTGATTTCAAAGTCCATGGAGGGCGGGAGGTGAGTGCCTCAGTGCGGACAGACAAAGACACTCTGAGCTGGCCACTATTTATTGGGCTCACACAATAATCGGAGGGCAAATGGGGTGACTGAGGGCAGGTGGTGATCCCATGTGGATGGGGATCTTGTGCTGTGTGGATTAGGATGGTGAATTGAGCAAACCGTTCTTGCAGTAGTAGGTGGGAGGAGTTAAGCTGATAAGGAATCCCCCCCACACACACTTTTCTCCTTTTCTTTATTACTACTCAGTTCTCAAAGAACCAGGATGTCTTCAGCTGATGTACTCTTGGCCTTGACCCTCACAGTATCACAGGATCACTGGGGCCTCAGCTGTGACCCGAGGCAAAACGGAGCTGTTTCCACATGCCCTAGCTGGCTCTCAGGAAAGGATGCAGGTCTCAGACAGCCTTCATCATACTTTAATTATGAAACATTTCCCCCCAAGATTATGTAAAGTGGCTCTGGACAGTCATCTCTTTACAGGCTCGGTCTCCAAATGGCCACACCCTGAAGTACTTGGGCTTAGGACTTCGGCCCATAGATTTGCAATGGGGGAAATTAATTTAAAAAAGAAAGTAGCATTTGACTGGCAAGAGCCGCTCATGGCACAGGCCATGGTCACAGTCTCGCTGCTTGACACAGCTCCGGTGAAACTGAGACTGTGGCTGAAACCAGGACTCTGTCCTTTGCTTTCGCTTTCCTCGGTAGTGATTCCCTCGGTGCTGTGCTCCCCGGGAAATCACTGAAAGGATAAAAGTCAGTACTTCAGAAATGGTTACTAGGCCGGGATGACAGGAAGAAATTGTAAATGCATTTACAGAAAAGCCCCTCGCTCAGACCTCCACGAGTAGTGGGGACGTGACATCCATATGTCCTGACTGTACAAAGGGAAATTCGGACATCAACAAATTCAGGACGCAGTTATGGCTCTGGGAAGGTCACCCTTGGCCAACACCTCTATAACCGCAGGGCACACAACAATGAGATCTGACGAAACTTGGCCTGATGAAGTAGCCTGGCCTTGCTAAAATGCTTCTTGTTCCTCGCATGTAAATCTGATAAGTTAGCAAGGGTTCACGTAGCACCCGGAAGAGTATTTAGAACTGGGTGGTCTACAACAGTTTCTTAGGTGATATCAGCTTTTCTTCAACTCTGTATGAAAACACACTGTGTATGGACCCACTGCTTACCAAAGCCTTGTGTAATCAAAACATATATAAGTAAAGTGATTTCGGTGTAACTCAGACGGGCAAGCTGAGCTGCCGACCCTCCACTCAGTGTCTGTCTCATTCTCTTGTCGCCGACTCCACACCTCCTCTCAGGACCTGAACCCGCTGGAGCTGGACTCCGGCACTGTATGGTCAGCAAGTGCTTTGCCACTGAGCTACATCCCCAGCCCAGTGGTTATTTTTATTTAACTCCTCCACAGATGCCAAATTGTACATAAAGAATTATCTCAGGGCCGGGGATGTAGCTCAGTGGCGCTGTGCCTGCCTGGCAAATGCAGGGTCCTGAGGTTGATCCCTGGTACGTGGAAAAAAATTTTAAAAATAAGAAGGATATCATGCAATGTTTAAGGAAGGAAAGGACAAGAAAAAAGTGAAAATAGAAGGAAAAAATGGAAACAAGGCTTTGTACATAGGGAGGGAAGGGGGATTGATGGGGGAATGGGATAAAATAAAATTTATTTTAAAAAAAGAACTATCTCATGGATATGAAGATAAAGCACATAAAAAGATGGGACAAACTATGCTAAGTGTGGTTCGTTCCAGGCAGTGATGAAAACATTCCCAATTCCTTACACTTGCCAGAGATTTCCAGATTTTCTTCATAGGAATGTATGTTTGATAAATAAGAAAAATAAGTAAAAGCACAAGCGAAAACAAGCCAGGCATGGTGGCACAGGGGTGCAAACCCAGAACTCTGGAAGGATGTGGTAAAAGGACTGGGAGTTTGAGCCCAGCCTGGGCAATTTAGCGAGAGCTTGTCTCAAAACAACAACAACAACAACAACAACAACAACAACAAAAACATAAACAAAAGTAAGAGTTTTAACTACACTTGTAAAGTCTTTCTTTTGCCTGCAATATCTTTTTTACTCATCTCTACAATCCTGATTCCTAATTCTTGTTTTTCTAGGATGTTGAGGTGGATCATTAGGTTATTTATTTGAGCTTAATCTGTTTTTCTGATGTGGGAATTCACTGCTATATACTTCCTTCTTAGGACTGCTTTCATTGTGTCCCATAGGTTCCGATATGTCATTCTAGCATTATCATTTGATTGTAGGAATGGTCTAATTTCTTCCTTAATTTCCTTTGTGACCCATTGATTATTTGAAAGGGTACTGTTTAATTTCCAAGTGTTTGCATAGATTTTAGGTTTCTTTTGCCATTGATTTCTAGTTCCTCTGTATAATGATCTGATAATATCCATGCAATAATTTTGATTCTTTTGCATTTACTTAAGCATGCTTTATTGGCTAGTATGTGGTCTATTTTGGAGACAGTCCTGTGTGCTGCTGAGAATGTGTGTATTCTGTTGCTGCTGGATGGAACACTCTGTAGATATCTATTAAGTCCATTTGTTTGAAGATTTGGTTCCACTCTAATATATCCTTGTTGATTTTTTGTCTAGTTGCTCTATTTGTGACAGTGGGGTATTGAAGTCTCCCATTACAGTTATATTTGTGTTGATCTGATTTTTCATGTCCATTAATGTTTGTTTTATGAAGTTGGGTGTGTATATGTTTATAATTGTTTCCTTTTCCTGTTGTATTGTTCCCTTAACCAATATGTAGTGACTTCTTTGTCTCTTCTGATCAGTTTTGGCTTGAAATCCACTTTGTTTGAAATTAGAGTAGCTACTCCTGCTTTTTTCCAGGTTTCAGGTTTCCAGGTTGCATGGAATAATTGTTTTCCATCCTTTGATTTTTAATATGTGAACTTTAAAAAAAATGTATTTCTTGTATACTGCATATCACTGGGGTTTTTTTTCTTGATCCATTCTGCCAATCTATGTCTTTTGATTAGGGAATTGAGACCATTCACATTGAATGTTACTACTGAGAGGGAATGACTTATTCCTATAATTGCATTATTTTCCTGTTGCTGATTTCCTTTTTTTTTTTTTTTCCTTAGCTGCTTATCCCACCAGGTGTACTCATTCCTTGTGACTTATTAGCATTGTTGGCCTCATTGTCTAGGATATCTTTGAGAATTTTTTTTTTTGAGACGGGGGTCTCACTATGTAGTTCAGGCTGGCTATATTGAACTCTCAGTGATTCTCCTGCCTCAGCCTCTTGAATGCTGGGATTACAGGAGTGAGCCACCACACCTGGTTGTAATATTGGTTTTGTGGTCATGAATTTCTTAAGGTGCTCCTTGTCATGAAATCTCTTATTTCTACATTAATATTGAAGGAAAGTTTTGAGGATATATATATATATATTGAGGTTGGAAGTGGCCTTTAAGGTTTGTGTTAGGAAGTCTGCTGTAATTCTACTGGGTTTACCTTTATATGTGATTCATTGCCTTTCTCTAACAGCTTTTAAGATTCTGTCCCCATGACAGACTTCTGGTACTTTGAGTATTATGTGGCATAAAGAAGTTCTCTTTTGGTTGTGGCTATTTGAGGTTCTATATGTCTCACTTAGCTGAATATTTATTTCTTTCCTTGTATTTGAGAAGTTTTCTGCCATTATTTCTGTGAATAGATTTTTTATGCCATTTGTGTTGTCTTCTGACTTTTCACTTATTCCAATTACTTTTAGATTAGTCTTCTTTGCATCATCTAGCAGCTGTTGAATCCATTTTTCATGTTCCCTTGTTGTTTTTAAGGTGTCTTTGAATAGTTGATCTGTTTTTGCTTTTTTTGTACTGGACATCGAACTCAGGACCTTGCACTTGGGAGGTAGGTGGCGGAACCACTGAACTAAATCCCCATCCCCTTGAATAGTTGATCTTTGAAGGCATCACTGTCTTCTAGCTTTGAAATTCTGCCCTTACATTGGTTGCTTCTGCTCCCTATTCTTTCAATATGATTTTTAATCTCCTGGATTTCTTTTCTTTTCTGTTTTTTGCAGTACCAGGGATTGAACTTAGGACCTTGCACTTACCAGGTAAGATGTGGTACCACTGAGCTACATCCCCAGGCCTCTCCTGGATTTCTGGTTGAAATTTTTCATGGACTCTAATTCTTTGCTAAACTTGTCATTCATTTTTACATAATTTTGTTTATTATCTAGCTTTTTATTAATGTCTTCTGAAAGTTCCTGCATCTTTTTGGTTATTACTTCCATTATCTGTTTAGTTTTATCTTCTGTGATCCCACAGAGTATCTCTTTGATCTGTTTTCTAACCTCCTCTGTTTTCCTTTCAAGTAATTTGCTTGTGTGGCTTATGCTATTCTGGCTCTTGCGGCCCCTGCTTTGACCTTGGGGGAGTTGGGAGTTTGGGGAGGCATTTTGTTGCCCTGTCCTCTCATGTTTCTATCAGTTTGTTTGTTTGTTTGTTTTGTGCTGTGGTTTGTGGAGGCTCATAGTGTAAAGACTTTGTTGCTAGTACAGAGGTCTCTCTAGTTGCTTTTCAGTGATGAAATATGGGCATGGCTAACTATAGTCCTTTGCCTCAGTCCCAAAATCTGACCACCTTGGCTAATTTGGGAGGGGAGGATGCAGTCGGCCCTACAGCATGTTCTGGGAATGTACTCTAGCACTGTTAATGTCACAAAGATAATGTGAGTGTTTGCTTACAGAGACATAGCAACAATTATGCAACCTGGGTAATATCAGGCAAATCAGTGGCAGTAGTGCGGTCCAAGACAAATCGGACATTAACATACCATAAGAACCAATTATGTGCTACCTTTAACCTTAGAAAAGAAATCCACAACTATGGTGTAAGCATTAAGACAATCCAGATATTCAGTGGCACCACAGATCTTCAGTGGCTGCCTTGCAAGCGCTAGGTCCTGAGATCAATCCCCAGTACCAGGGGGAAAAAAGACAACCCAGATATTGACTTATGGCTTACATGTACTAAATGTAACAGCTTTATTTCAGCTAATGGTAGAAAAGAATTCAACAGTAATTTTACACAGTTAACTATTGAAAGATTAATAAAGCTTTATGGTTACACTGTTTTAAAGATAAAGGGTTTGGGAATAGGGGAATGCAAGAGGAAAAAAATTGAAATGTTAAATTATGTAATATGGGCAGGAGAGAGAAGTGTACAAAGGGTCTTGTGGGGAGTGGGAGATTGTTTGTAGAATTAAGTAAAGGTAAGAGTAAAAATGAATGAGAGGGCCGGGGATTTAGCTCAGTGGTTTTGCCGCCTGCTGCACAAGCACAAGGACCCGAGTTTGATCCCCAATACCAAATATATAAATATCTATGAATAGAAATAGATGATAAAAAGAGGGAGAAAAAGGAAATTATATGGGAAGTAAAAATAAGGAGAAAAATTAAAAGGGAGAAGAGGAAAAAATTAATAAAGAAAAAAATAAGAAAAAGAGATAAAGAGAATGTACTTGTACATAATGGAGTACTTCTCTGTCATTAAGAAAGATAAAATTAAAACAAGGTGCAGTAGCACATGCCTATAATCCTAACACTTCGGAGCTGAGGCAGGAGGATTGCTGTGAATTCAAAGCCAGCCTGGGCTACATAGTGAATTAAAGGTAAAGCTGAACTATATAGCAAGACCCTGTCTCAAAAAAACAAAAAGAGGGCCAGGGATTTAGCTCAGTGGAGCCTGGCAAGCACAAGGTCCTGAGTTTGATCCTTGTACCAAAAAAAACCCCGGAAAAAATAAAAAAGATACACAAGGCATTTGAAGCTTGTACATCGCATGGTCGCATGGTTTCTCTTATTTGAAGAATTTAATAGGAAAGAGGAGAGAGAAAAGAGGGGAAAAAAGTAATTATATTCTAAGTATGCTTCTGTTGTCTTTCTCTGGTTTCACTCTAATATGGTGCAAGAGCTCATGTTGCAGGATCTAGGGGCTGGGGATTTAGCTCAGTGGTTTCGTTGCCTGCTGCGCAAGCGCAAGGACCGGAGTTCATATGGCAGGATTTATACCTCTTTGGGTATGTTAGGGTCTTTATTATTGTCCCGAGCTGGTCTATTTTGAAAGAATAAAAAGGTAAGGGCCGAGAATTTAGCTCAGTGATTCCGCTGCCTGCCTCGCAACCGAGAGGACCCGAGTTCAATCCCAGGTGCCCCCAAAAAGGTAAATTCTTGGAATAGGAAGATCTACGAAGATAGAAAGTAGCTCAGCGGTTGCCTAGGGTTACCTAGGTTTCGGGTCGGGGATGAGGAGATAACGCAAAGTAGGGAGAGTGTTTTCACCTGGGAAGCAGTTTGGCTCTGGCTGTGGTCGCACAATTCTGTCACTGTGCTGGGGTCTACTGAATCTCACATTTGCAGTTGGTAAACTGTGTGGTGTGCAGATTTTTGGTTTAATAAAGTTGTTTCATTAAGAAAAAAAGGAAAAGAAAAAGAAGATGCAAGGAAGCAGGACAAAGGAAAATTCCCCAAACCCCAGTAAACTGGGGAAGAAGAAAGGAGGAAAGGAAAGAAGAAAAAGGAAACAAAAACTAAACTGAAGGGCCGGGGATTTAGCTCAGTGGTTTCGCTGCCCGCTGCACAAGTGCAAGGACCCGAGTTCAATCCCCATTCCAAAAAAAAAAAAAAAATACTAAACTGAAAACAAAGCACACGATCACAAAAAAAACAAAAACGAAAACCAAAAACCCAAATTTCCTTGTGATTTTGAATGTGGTTTTCTTCTGCCATCTCCAGTTTGGGGGGAGTGTTCAAGTCAGGGCGTCCCTCCTGAGGCCGGTGGATAAAGAGGGCGGGCAGACCCCAGCTCCTTTCTGGGTTCAGGTGCCAGGAGACTGTGGGATTAAGGTGAGTGTGCTGAAGGTGAAACTTTCAAGTCCACAGCAACCCGGCAGAGCCTGGCCTCTGGCTATAGGGCGGGGCCAGTGTCCTTTAGCTCAATCCCCTCAGGGGTAGCGACCACAGCTGATCTATTCCCCTGCCATGTTTCAACCTGAAGCCCTGTGAGTCCCCAGCTTCCACTGGGTCTCTGTAGATTCTCTCTCCCTTCCCTAGAAGTCACCGACCAGGAGCTGGAGTGAAAGTGCAGATTACCCCTGCTCCACATTGTGTTCTGTCGCTTAGATTTCTCTGTAGGTTTTAATTTTCCAGGGGATCTACTTCTCTCCTCTTTTCTTCTCCAAATTGTTATTTTCCATTGGGAGGCTGAGTTACGGTTGCTTATCACTCTGCCATTTTCCTGGAAGTCCTTTCTGAGAAATGTGTTGCCAGTTGATTTCATTGTCACATGAACATCATGAGTGTAATTACACAAACCTGGATGGCATAGGTCATCACTGGACATAGCCTCTCAATGCAATCAAGAGATGCATTAAACGTGAGATGTATGTGGCTCGCTGTTTTATAGTAAGCTTTTTTTTTTTTTTTATGAATAGGAGCATACTCTAACACGGGGAAGCCGGGAGCCAGGTGGGCTGCTCTTCCTGCTGGGGCTCCAATGTTAGACACTTACTATCAAAAGAAGGTGGTCCAGAAGGGGCTGGCTTTGCACATGCTGAGCACCCTCCTGCTGGACAGACAGTTAATATCTAAATGCCCTGCCCAGGCCTCATAAGATGATAGGTGCGGCTTTTGGAGGGTGGTTGGATTATGGAGGTTCGTAGCTGACTCTCTGTTGGGCATGGGGCCTAGGCGGAAGAGGAAGTCACTGGAGGCATGGCCTGGAAGGTATCCCTCCGTCCCTGGCATCTGGCTTCACTGTGCTTGGCCACTGCCATGCCATAGCAGCTCTGCCCGGTTCTCCTCTGAGATGCCCCTCTGCCAGGCCGCCCTGCTTTGGAGCAGTGTATTATAGATAGATGAGATAGGTAGAAATATTACAGGCAGTCAGATAGGGCCAAGTCCTCGAGAGGGCCAGGACAAAGGTGAAACACACCACAGCTGCACATCGGCTGAAAGCCAGGCCTCAACATGGAGACAAGATGAGCAGACCCACATACTTCTGCAGAGAACTGGGCTTAGTGAAGTATAAATAGGCATCGACCACCCTGGGGGTGACCAGAGACCGCTGGACCTACTGCCCCCAGGAGAATCCTTGTTCTTTCCATCCACACTTGCTACGTGACTTGTGTCAGGTAAAAGGCCGAAGACCAAGACCAGACCAGGCCACAGCAAGCCTTTATTAGGGAACAGATCTGCCGGGCTGTCTCTGAACAAAGGAGAGGCAAAAGCAATATGGCCAGGGCAGGGAGAGTCTTATAGAGACTGGGGTGGGGTTTGTAGGGGCTGAGGTGGGGTTGAGTGAGGTAGGGACTAAGGGAATGGAGGAGCCGGTGATGTCACTAGGTGGTAGGAGGTGAGCGAGTATTAGGTTACTTTCTAGGTGGGAACAGGGGCATGCTGGAAAGAAGGGTTTATTCTTTGGTGGGAGCAACCATCTTGGTGTGTTGTCACACAGGGGAGGGGGCAAGGCACGATAGGAAGAGGGCAGCTACTATACCTAATAGCTGCTGAGGTGGTGGGAGACCTATCAACTTGCTTCCCAATTGGAGCACCATTACCTAAGTGACTATACTTGTAACTTTATTGGATGTTCATGGCTGTGGCCCACGTTGTAGCCATGTGGGTAAAGTGGGGTCCTTGGGCTACCCACTTGGGATCCCTCCTGCCCCTCATGAGTTTTCCTATCAATAAATATCTTTCTACTTTTTTTTTGGTATTGGGGATCGAACTTGGGACCTTGTGCTTGCAAGGCAGGTGGCGGAATCACTGAGCTAAAACCCCAGACCTATCTTCCTACTTTTAAGCTCCATCGTTCCTAGGACTCATTCTTCAATTTCTAGAGAACAAGAACTTGGCATATCATACAATTAACAGGTTGGGAGATATAATATTTCACATTTCATATTTCCCGTGACAAGTGGACTGTGGACTGAGGACTGAGACTGAGCCAAAGTAAACCCCTCCTCCTTTAAATTGTGGGTGTCAGGCATTGTGTCCCAGGATGAGGAAAGTGACTAAAGATGCTCAGGACACATGACAAAGCCTTGCCTGTGTATGTGCTTGTACCACCAACCCTGAGCATGCCAGAGTCCAGCTCCAGCAGGTTCAGGTCCTGAGAGGAGGTGTGGAGTCGGCGACAAGAGAATGAGACAGACACTGAGTGGAGGGTCGGCAGCTCAGCTTGCCCGTCTGAGTTACACCGAAATCACTTTACTTATATATGTTTTGATTACACAAGGCTTTGGTAAGCAGTGGGTCCATACACAGTGTGTTTTCATACAGAGTTGAAGAAAAGCTGATATCACCTAAGAAACTGTTGTAGACCACCCAGTTCTAAATACTCTTCCGGGTGCTACGTGAACCCTTGCTAACTTATCAGATTTACATGCGAGGAACAAGAAGCATTTTAGCAAGGCCAGGCTACTTCATCAGGCCAAGTTTCGTCAGATCTCATTGTTGTGTGCCCTGCGGTTATAGAGGTGTTGGCCAAGGGTGACCTTCCCAGAGCCATAACTGCGTCCTGAATTTGTTGATGTCCGAATTTCCCTTTGTACAGTCAGGACATATGGATGTCACGTCCCCACTACTCGTGGAGGTCTGAGCGAGGGGCTTTTCTGTAAATGCATTTACAATTTCTTCCTGTCATCCCGGCCTAGTAACCATTTCTGAAGTACTGACTTTTATCCTTTCAGTGATTTCCCGGGGAGCACAGCACCGAGGGAATCACTACCGAGGAAAGCGAAAGCAAAGGACAGAGTCCTGGTTTCAGCCACAGTCTCAGTTTCACCGGAGCTGTGTCAAGCAGCGAGACTGTGACCATGGCCTGTGCCAATACAGGAACTCTGGGTTCAATCCCCAGCACTGCAAACACACACACACACACACACACACACACACACACACACACACACAGAGAAGGTGAATAAAACTGACAATACAAATCTATATTAGGGGACTGAGGATATAGCTCAATGGTAGAGCACTTGTCTAACAAATGCAAGGGCCCAAGTTCAATCCCCAGCACTGCAAACACACACACACACACACACACACACACACACACACACACACACACACACAGAGAAGGTGAATAAAACTGACAATAAAAACACTTTGATCAAGCTTTTATTTTTCAGGAATCTCATTAGCAAATAACAGACACTGATTATGGAAATTACTCAAAAGTTACTGGGTCATTTTTAGATTCTTTAGAAATGTTGAAAACAAGCCATGTTTGATGGTGCGTGCCAGTAAACCCAGCCCTACGGAGACTGAGGCAGGAGGATTCCCATGAGTTCGAGGGCAACCTGAACTACATAGTGAGACCCTGTCTCAAAAACAATAACAACAACAACAAAATAATAAAATAAAATTGAGAAATGCTGAAAACAAAGCCTAAAGGCAGAGCAGCCAGGACATACCTCAACATGACCCCAGAGAACATGTCTGGCAAAGATACTGTGAGTGCTGCTACTGAGATGGCCTCTGACACCGGAGGCTCTGGGCTAGAACTGCCCCCTGCCCCTTCTGGGGACTGCACACAGCCGCTGCCCATTCACAGAATGCAGTCTGTGCAGTCTCAGGGGCTTCACTTGCTTAAGTTCTCATTCCAAGAGTGGGTGGGATGTTACCCAGCTGCAGGCAAAGCTGTCCACTATGTTTTAAGTTGTAAAATTAGCAAGCATCTTTGTTCAGATAAAATACAAGGTAAAGGGAGAGCAATCTGTCTAAAACATATAAATATATGCATGGAAATATTGATACATACTGTCCTCACTGTACAACTGAATCCAAGGCCTTAGGATTTGTAACTTGCCCCCTCAATTACCCATTGTCCTTGCATACAGTCAGCAGTACTTTGCTTTATCAAATCTTTATTCCTGTGGGATTTGAATTCTTAGGGGAACCGAATTACAGTTGAGGAATACCTCCGCCTATGTAGGTAGTTACCATAGTCTTCCATGAACTTTCCCACTGAATAAAGTGATATTGGTCAACAGCCCATCGAGAATTATGCTTCTCTCTTACTGGTACAACAATTAGTCCTTCCATTGGGAGAGAAACCAATAACTCCCCAGAAATGCAATGTCACTGAGACGTAATCATCTTGTGCTTTCACAGAGTTCTTCTCCCCTCTTCTGTCATACTTTTTTTCTTAACCAAGGGGTACCTGCTGCATGATTGGTAGGTCCTGGAGTACAATGTTACCAGGGTTCTAGACTTGAGGTGACAGCCCTTGGTAATACTGGTTTCTATCACAAAGAACCAGAGACCTGACCTTGTAGAGAGACAACAAAGGAGAGTTACTGTTCCTTCTACGATAAAAATGTTCTGTTTATTGGAATCAGGAGTGAATAAAATTTGCTAGATCAATAGCTATGTTCCATTTACCAGGACTTCTGCTGATTTCTCCAAAATAGGAGTCCCCGCCTGGAATAGCGAATGGGATCAGGGCACTGACCTAAGATAACCCATTGTCATTTTGTCATTGTTTTAAGACTTTTCTGTTGAACTGGTGGGTCCAATGGGTCTAAGACAGGAATCTCCATTTTTGAAACTCAGAGGACTTTGCTTTTTCCACTGCCTGTGATTCTCCAAAATTTCACTTTTTTTTTTTTTTGGTATCAGGGATTGAACTTGGGTCTTTGCACTTGGTTAGCAGGCAGCGAAACCACTGAGCTAAATCCCCGGCCCCAAAATTTCACTATTTTGACATGAAGGGCATCATAATCCTTATTTATAGGTCAGAAAGCCAATGCTGGGATTGTGCCATGGGCTAAATATGGGAAAATTCCAATGGCAAAACCACAGCAATAAGTGGAGTCCAGAATATCGATTGCCAAAAAATGCAGCCCATGTCTTTGGGAGACGGGTGAGCTGAGCCGCTGTCCTTCCGGAAGTCCCGATGCTACGCTTCCCAAACATGTCTGCCTGGTTGAGATTTGGCGCCACCTGGTGGAAATTGCCTATTCTGGTTTAAACGTTGATGGGATGATTTTAAATCCTTGATCAGGTAGCATTTCTTATGTTGATTCAAACTAGGAACACCGGGTCAAACTGTACCTTAGAGTATCCACAAAAGCTTTTTATTGACTATGAACAGTAACAGTAGCCTAATTTAAAAAATTGGTAGGAGGGGAAGTGGGGTTGAAGGGAGGAGAGGGGAATGGGAAGAAAAGAAACAAGATATATCACATACAGGTACAAATTCCCTATGATGAATGTGTATATATATATATATATATATGTGAATATATAATTATGTATATCTAAAGTGTACCAATAAAAAATTGGTACTCATTTCATAAAGGTCTTTCTCAGCATTTCAGTCAAAGAAATATCTCCTGGATCCTTCCAGGCCATAGAAGAGAGGGTAGGTAACATTGCACAAGAGAAATCTATAACATCCCCATTTATTTAAAATTTTATATTCCTTCTACTTTATATCAAGTAAGGATAAAACATAAGTTGTACAGAAAATGATAGCTCTGATAAGTAAAACTATCATTACTTGCAAAGGAAATTCTCACCTATATTGAAAAAATAAGAGAATCTAGAGACAAACAATTAGAATCATTAAGAAAGCTCAGCAAGTTTTCTGCATACAAAGTCATCCACAAAAACTAAGCTTCCACATCATCAATAACCAACTAGAAAATATAATATAGCGGGGCATGGTGGTGCAGGCCTCTAACCCCACTACTCTGAGAGGCTGAGGCAAGAGGATCAGAAGTTCAAACCCAGCCTAGGCAATGTAATAACTCAGTGAGAGGTTTTTGAGACAGGGTCTCACTGTGTGGCTCAGGCAGGCCTTGTACTCATGGTGATCCATCTGGCTCAGCTTCCCAAGTGCTGGGATCACGGGCATGCACCACCACACCTGGCCTAAGATTTGTAAAAATGTTGGGTCAGGGATTTAGCTCAGTGGTGCCACCGTCTGCCTTGCAAGCTCAAGGTCCTGAGTTCCATCCCCAGTACCAAAAAAAAAAAAAAGAAAGAAGATTTTAAAAAATGTTAAAGTTCTAGAGCTGTAACTCAGTTCTAAGGTCTGGTTTCAATCCCCAGTACCTCCTCCCCCAAACTTTTTAATTGAAAAAGAAAGAAAATATAATTTAAAATGCTATTCTCAGTAACAATAAAAATGTAAAGAATTAAGAAATTAATGGAGTCTGGGTGTGGTGGCCCGTAATTGTAATCCCAGAACTCTGGAAAGCTGAGGCAGGAGGATAACAAATTTGAGCCTAGTCTGAGTAAGTTAGCAATGTAGCAAAACCTTATCTCAAAATAAAAAATACAAAGGGCTGAGGATGCAGCTCAAGTGAAAAGGTCTTGGATTTGATCCTTAGCAGAGAGGGAGAGGGAGAGGGGGAAAGAAAAACAGAAAAAGGAGAAAGAAAAAAATACCTAGAATGTCTCATAAACAAGAACTTTAAAGTCTGATGAAGGGCACAGAATTTGCTCTGAATAAATGTGGAGACATCAATGCTCCTGTATCAGATGACTCAAATTATAAAGGTCAATTCTTGCTGGGAATGCCTGTACATGCCTCTAATAACAGCTATTTGGGAGGCTGAGGCAGGAGAATCACAGGTTCAAGGCCAGCCTGGGAAACTCAGAAAACTATCACAAAAATAAAAAATAAATAAAAATAAAAAGGGCTGGGGATGTAGCTTAGAGCATTTGCCTAGCATATACGAGGCCGTGACTTTGATCCCCCAAAATAAACAAACTCTCCCCAAATTAGCTAATAAATTTGATGCAATTAAATGTCAAATTTTCACATGAATTTTTTTAGGAACTCAATTAACATTTGCACAATTTACTTAGAACAACATTTTTTTTTTGGTACTGAGAATGGAACTTGGAACCTTGCAGTTGCAAGGTAAGCGGTGAGAACATTTTATAAATGAATAAAACAGCTTTAAAAGAAAAAAGCATTGGATTTACCAGTCCGGGTTAAACCAGAGAAACAAAACCAGAAAGAGATACATTTTAGTCAATGTATTGCAATAAATTGGCTTACACAATTGTGGAGCTGCTGGAACACATGGGAAATCTGCAGAGCAGGCATCAGGAAGGGCAGATTGGAACCCCCAGAGCTAATTTCTTCGTTTGTTTGTGGTACTAAGATTTGAAACCAGGACCTTCCCACTGAGCTACAGTTCCCAGTTTTTCCTCTCTTTTTTTTCGGTACTGGGAATTGAACTCAGGGCCTCGCCTTTGCCAGGTAGGTGCTGTGCCACTGAGCTACATCCCTGGCTCAGTCAGTTGTCCTTTCTTTCTTTCTTTCTTTTTTCCTTCCTTCCTTCCTTCCTTCCTTCCTTCCTTCCTTCCTTCCTTCCTTCTTTCCTTCTTTCTTGCCATGTAGCCCATGCTGGCCTTGAACTCAAGCGATCCTCCTGTCTCAGCTTCCTGAGTGCTGAGATTATAAGTGTGCACCACCACACCTGGCTCTTTTTTTATTTCCTTTTTTTTTTTTTTTTTGGTACCAGCAATCGAACTCAGGATCTTGTGCTTGCGAGGCAGGCGAATGGCACCACTGAGCTAAATCCCCGGCCCAATTTCTTTTTAATTTTTAAGACAGAGAATTAATTGTTAATTCTCTATAAGTGATCCAGAGTGGGTTTCAACTTGAGATTCTCCTGCCTCAGCCTCCCAGACTGCTAGAATTATGGGCATGCACCACCATGATCAGCTTAATTTTTCCTTCAGGGAAGTCACAGCCCTGTTCTCCAAACCTTCAAATTGATGGACTCAGGCCCACTCAGTTTATCAAGGACAATTTCCCTTACTTACAGTCAACAGATTGATAGACTAAACCACATGTACAGAATGTCTCCCCAGCAGCACTTACATTAGTTTTGGTTGAATAACAAGCCCAGTTGACACATTAAAAAGACCATTAGTAATAAGGGCATACCTTTTTATTTATTTATTTATTTATTTATTTATTTATTTATTTTTGGTACTGGGGATTGAACTTGGGTCTTTGTGCTTGCACAGCAGGCAGCGAAACCACTGAGCTAAATCCCCGGCCCCATTTTTTTTTAATTTAAAAAAATTTTTCTTTTCCTTTCTGTGTGTGTGCCCTTTCATTTTTAAAGACGTAGTATTAAGTCTTTGTGATTAAAAAAAAAAAATTCTTGAAGGCAATATCATTAGGAAGACAGTCACAGGACAGAGAGTTTAGAGCTAGCCCTGTGTGTGGATGCTAGTACAATGGGAACCTTCTTCACCTTGGACAGTAGGACAAGGAGAGAGGTCGCCATGCCTGGGCCCCAGGTGTGTCTCTGACAACCAACATTTCAAGAGACCCAAACACAACTTGCCCAGGAATGCAAGCACCCTCTATGCTGGGCTGCCTTTCAGAACCAAAGATGGGACCGCCAATGGCCAGCACCACAGCGCTCCTGTCCTCCTCCATAGACGGCGTCTCCCAGGCTCTGCGTGTGGCCCCGCAGCCCTTCACAGCGTGAAGTAAATCTTCTGCTGCATTTATTCTACTCTCGGTCAATTCTACGCCTGCATGCCATGGTGTGGCATGGCATTGTGGATATACGGAATTGAAATGCAGCTCCACACAGGAATGCCCAAGTTTTTAATACCCAGTATTGGGGAACTGATGATATCTATATGCGAAAAATAAAATGACCCATATGTCACACTATATCCAAAGGTGGACTCTAGCTGGAATTTAACCCAAATGTAATAGATGAAAACATTAACTAGAAGAAAGTATAGATTGTCTTTGTAATTTATGGGCAAAAAAATGACTGTAAATAAAAGATCTCAGTACGCTGGTAATCAATTTAAGATCTTAGTAGACAGGATATGAAATAAAAGAACTGCTCCCCAAGGTCCTGGCAGAGAGAAGTAGTGAAATACCACAGGGACTGAGCAGTGACAGATGCCCACCCAGTCCTTCCCAGACCAAGCCAGAGGAATCGAGGCTGACAGAGGTGGGAGGGAGGAGCTTATTGTTGAGCACCAAAAGCTGCTCTGTACCTGGACCTGGTGGCACATGCCTGGCATCCCAGCACTCAGGGAGGCTGAGGCAAGAGGGGTGCAAGTTTGAGCCCAGCCGGGGCTTAATTTAGTGATTCAGTGAGATACTATCTCAAAATAAAAATTAAAAAGGGCTGGGGATGTAGCTCAGTGAAAATGCCCTGGGTTCAATCCTCAGTATTGTACTACAAAAATAATTTTTTTTAAAATTTGGTACTGGACATGTGACCTTTCCCTTTGCCCATGTTACGTGGTCTGAGATCTGTGTCACATTCTTAAAAACTCAGTGCCGGTGTGGTGACACACACCTGTAATCCCAGAGCTCCGGAGGTTGAGGCAGGTGGATCACAACGACTTCAAGGTCAGCCTGGGTTACACAGTGACTTCAAGCTTCAAAGCCAGCCTGACTTCGAGTGAGACTCTGTCTCAAAAAGCCAAAAAACAGATTTTTTTTTTGTACCGGGGATCAAACTCGGGTCCTTGCACTTGTGCAGCAGGCAGCGAAACCACTGAGCTAAATCCCCGGCCCCCAAAAAACAGATTTTTGCTGTCCGGACACTTCCATCTGTCGTGCAGACCCTGCCGGAGCCGCTGCCATTCTGGCTGATCGGGAGGATCTGGGGTACCAGGTGAAGCTTGCCAAGCAGGCTGAGCCATTCAACCAAATGGTTGAATCAATGAAGAAAATAGCAAAAATGGGCATGGAGCTGACAGTTGGAGAAAGGAACCTCTTATCTGTTGCATATGAAAATGTGATTGGAGCCAGAAGAGCCTTCTGGAGAATAATCAGCAGTCTTGAACGGAAAGAAGAAAACAAGGGAGGAGAAGACAAATGAAAGATGACTGGAGGATATGGGCAAGTGGTGGAGTTAATCTCTTGTGGCATTCTGATGTCCTGGACAAACACCTCGCTCCAGCAGCTAACACAGTGAGGCCAAGGTTTTCTATTATAAGATGAAAGGGACTACTGCGGGTATCTGGCGGGATTTGCCATAGGAGATGACAGGAAGGAACCTGCAGAGAACAGCCTCGTGGCTTATAAAGCCGCTAGTGACATTGCAGGTACAGAACTTCCACCAACGCATCCCATCCGTTTAGGTCTTGCTCTCAATTTTTCCATATTCTACTATGAAATTTTTAATTCCCCTGACCATGCCTGCAGGTTGGTAAAAGCCACTTCTGATAATGCAGTTGCAGAGCTGGATACTGAGTGAAGGAAGCTGTAAGGGCTCCACACTTATCCTGCAATTGTTACAGGATAATCTGACACTGGGGACTTCAGACACGCAGGGTGAGGGTGAAGAGCAGAATAAAGAAGCGCTGGCTGCAGGATGTGGAAGATGGAAATCAGTGAGACACAAAGGCCAAAAGAAAAACCATCTCTGACCACCCCACTGCTCCCCATCCACCCCTTGGAGAGTCCCCATTGTCACTGAGAACCACCAAATCTGACTGGTACATTTGGTCTCAGAATTTAAGTTCCTGTCCTATTTTGTTGTTTTGTTTTATAACAGTTTTCAAAAGTTCTTAAAATGGGCCAGGGATTTAGCTCAGTAGTTCCGTCACCTGCCTCTCAAGCGCAAGGTCCTGAGTTTGATCCCCGGTACAAAGAAAAAAGAAGTTCTTAAAGGCAGGAGTGAATTTCTGTGGATTTTACTGGTCCCTCTTTCAGGGGTCTTTTTTGGTTTGGTTTTGTTTTTGGTGCTGGGGATTGAACTTGGGACCTTGTGCTTTCGAAGCAGGCAGAAGAACCACTGAGCTAAATCCCTGGCCCTACTTGTAGGTTCTTTAAAACACTACCAGGACCATGTGGAAGCTTATCCAGCATTGCTGCATTGTGTGCTCCAGATGTGGCAAGAACACTGTTAGAGATGGAAATCACATTTGAAAACCATTAGACTTCCAGGTGATGCAGCTGAGAGAGAGAGAGTGAGCGATCACCCTGCAGAGACATATGTGGTACCATTTTCCCTTTTCTAATTGTTTAAATTACATTTTATACCAATGTTTAAACTTAACTGGGTGTTAGTTTGAGGTGGGTAAAGGTCGTTTTGGAGGGAGTCTGATCCAGTGGTTTTGCTGTAGAAGGTGTTTCAAACTCTGCGGAAATGTTGCTGAAAAGCATGGTGCTGGTGACGGTTCAGCAGTCTGTGGCTGCTCATTCTTGCCTCCTTTCCTCTCCCCCTGAAGCAGGCTGGCATTGAAGGTGGTGTGGAAAAGCCTGTGTGCGTGCTCGGTTCTTCATTTCTTCTTCCCTCTCCCCCTGCTCTCTCAGCCTTTTTTGTTCAGTATGTGCAACCCAATGCTAATTTGTACTCCTGGAACCACAGATACAGAATCTGCATTGTTCTGATTGAAACCCGGCATGGAATTGACATTAAATTTAAATAAAACAAACCTAAATTACAAATGCCAAATGTGCCACACTTTCATCCTTTACCCTTCTAAAATAAAGTCTCTAGTCCAAACACTTTGACAGTATTGTGTTTGCCTGAATGTGGAAAGATACCCCCTGCTTCCATAAATCATGCATCTGTCTCCCAAAGATGTATATTTTGGAAAAAAATACTGCCTATAATGTGGATGTGAAGAACACTAAATAATCTAAGTCAACTGATTACATATAGGTCCCGTTTCCAAACCGATCAGTGACACAGTATTTATGTTAATCATTGGAGTACAATGTGTGTATTTTAAAAACAAAATAAGTAAATAAATAAAAAGACAGTTCATCTCTTTGAGTCTTCTTTTAATGGTGTTGGTCCTATAGTCTAATGAGAATATTAACATTAAGACATTTCATTTCATGTACCCACAGCAAACCAGTAAAAGATAATCTTTTGTATCAGATTGATCATCCTCTCTCTCTCTCTCTCTCTCATTTATTTATTTATTTTGGTCTTTTTTTTTTTTCGTTTTTCTTTTTTGGTTCAGGGAATTGAACTCAGGGCCTCGATCTTGCCAGGCAGGTGCTGTGTTGCTGAGCTACATCCCTGGCTCTCATCTTCTCTTTTTTGTCCACTTCAGAAAATTTGTTGCTACACTGAACCATTTTCAGTGTGTGATTGTAACTAAAACTGTCCAACTCCCATCTCCAAAACAGATCTCAAATCTACTCCTCGCCATCTCCTTCACTACCATATTGCAATGGTCTCTCTCTTGGACCAGGGCAACAGCTCCTTCGTATAAGGGCTCCTAACTTTCATCTCCCTCCCAACCCATTTCTCCATCCAGTGGGGAACATAATCTTAATAAAATAAACACTGAGTCCAGTCTTCCCTTACACATCCTTTATTACCACTGCCCCCCGCCCCCCCGCCCCAGTACTGGGCATCAAACCCATTGAACTACACTTCCAGCCCTTTTTATTTTATTTTAAAATAAAGTCTCATTGAATTGCTCAGCCTGACCTCAAACTTGCAACCCTCCTGCCGCAGCCTGCCAAGCTCTGGGATCACAGGCGTGGGCCACACTCCGGCCTATCCCATTACTGTATCTCTTAAATGGCTGCTGGTTCCTCACTCTCTGGCTCTTCGTAACTAGGAGGTGATAAAATAGGTTAGGGTACATATTTGCCGTGGAATACTATGAAACTGTTTTAAAATATAAGATATATCCACGTGCACTGATATACAAAGAGATGTAGTGTGTTTTCAGATTGCTGAGGGCAAAAGGCATGTTGCAAAATAACACGTTAAGGTAGAAAAATATACATAGAGTATGATTCTATGTGAAGAAAAAATTATCGTCTATCAAATCTAGGTCATGTTACTGATTGGCGTGACCTCTGAGGCTTGAGACTGGGAAAGAAGGCAAGATGGGAAACAATATTTTCACTTTTTGCTTTGCACATTTCTTTTCTTTTTTCCCCCAGTACATACCGGGGATTGAACCAGGGCATTCACAATGAGCTACATCTCATTCCTTCCTTTTTTTTTTTCTGTACGGGGGGGATCAAAATCAGGACCTTGCATGGTTTTTTTTTTGTTTTTTGTTTTGGTGCCAGGGATCGAACTCAGGACCTTGCACTTTCAAAGCAGGCAGTGGAACCAGAGCTAAATCCCTGGCCCAGGACCTTGTGCTTTCAAGGCAGGTACAGTGCCGCTGAGCTAAATCCCCAGCCATCATTTCTTCCTTTTTTTTTTTTCTTTTTCTTTTTTGGTACCAGGAACCGAACTCTGCTTTCCAGGCAGGCACTGTGCCGCTGAGCTACATCTCCGGCCCCCTCCCTTTCTTATTTTGAGAAAGGGTCTCACTATATTGCTCGGGCTGGGCTTGAACTTGTGACCCTCCTGCTTAAGCCTCCCACAGTGCTGGGATTACAGGTGTGCAGCACCATGTTGGTCTACTTTCCACATTTTTGTTGTTTGAACAGTTCATCCCAATCTACATAATACAACAATAATAATAATTTTAAGATAAAAAATGTTTACATGTTAAAGATTGGAGATCTAAAGTTTGTTATTATGGTACTTTTTTTTCTTAGGGTATTCTAACTTTTGCTATTTTCATCTCTTTGCTAGATTTCTCTAAGTATATAGAGATCTTTCATTTACACCTTTGGCTCTCTAAAAAAATTCTTTTCAGCTGAGCTTTTCCTTAGTGCTAGGATATTCCAAAGGGCTTGGTTGATCCAACTCAGTTATTTCCATGACACAGAGAAGTGCATTAGTCAGCTTTCCCATGGCTGAGCAAAGTGCCTGATGCCCACACTTCGAGGTCAGAGGCTTCAGTGTGGCTGCTGGCTCCAAGGCAGGACTGGCGCAGAGGAAGGGGGAGGCAGGGTACTGCAGCTCACTTGTCCAGCTTCCTGATGGGCACCCTGGGAGGCGGACAGGTGCCCCCCAAAGGCCAGGCCCCAAGGACTGGTCCTCCAACCCGGCCCCACCTCCAAGCAGAACCTCCTCCATGATTAACCTATGGATTAATCAATCCACTGATTAGTATAGCGCCTCCAGGATCCAGGAGTTTCCTCATCCAATCAGGTTGACAGTTAAGATACTGGTAGCTGGGCGTGGTGACCCATGCCTATAATCCCAGCACTGGGGAACTGGGGAAGCTGAAGCAGGAGGATCCGCATAGTCAGTTCACGCCTAGCCTAGCCTAACTACAAAGCGAGACTCTGTCTCAAAAAACAAACAAAACAACAACAACAACAACAACAAAAACCCAAAGATTAACTGGCTCACCAGTTTCTCTAGGCTCAGCATACTATCTAAATGTTTTCTTCATTTTGTTAGTCCTGAAAATCTGCTTTTTTCAATCTCCAAATTTTGACTTTCTCATTCATTTTCCCAAGCAGTGAGGGGGTTCAGTTACTTTCTATACAGAGAGTCAATGCTAGTAGTTCTCCAAAGGTACTGCCACCATCACCATCCCTTTGAAGATCCCACTTATTCATAGTAAGGTTTCTTGACTATCTCTATACTGGTAATTCCAGATCTGTAGAAGAAATATGGAGAAAAAAAAAAAAAAAAGAAAAGGTCCCACTTTGAATCCCCCCCACCTCATGGCTTTGTCCCGTAAAACACCTTTGAGGAGCAGGGTCAGCGGGTAACCTGTTTTCTGGTCTCCCTTCTGTCTCAGAAGGTATTTTTCTCTCAATAAATTTTTCCTACTCTTAAAAAAAAATTGGGGCTGGGGATTTAGCTCAGTGCTTCCGATACCTGCCTCGAAAGCGCAAGGTCCAGAGTTTGATCCCCAGTACCAAAACAGAAAAAAACCCAACAAAAACCAGAAGTATGATCAAAACATCTGGGGATGGTGGTGCACACTTGTAATCTTAGGAGGCTGAGGCGGGAGGATTGCCAGCCTGAACTACATAGTGAGACACTGTCTGAAAAAAAACAGTATGCTCAAAGTATACAGTGAATGTTTAAAATTTTTAAATTTCATTACAGTAAAAGACATATTGCTATTAATCCCCCTCAAGAGACTCCCCCCCACTTTGAACACATTTATCCCATTCTTCTTGTCACTTTTTCTTTTTCCTTTTGGTACCGGGATCGAACTCAGGACTTGTGCTTGCCAGGGAGGCAAGGCACCACTGAGCTACATCCCAGGCCCCTTCTTGTCATTTTTTTGAAGCAGTTATGGACGTCCCCTTTTGTGAGTGTATTTACAAGATGTGATTAAAAAAAATTCAGCAAATGCTCCCGCTGAGTGCCATGCAATGGAAAGCCACCTGTAAAAATATCATGGTGGGTCCCCATCCAACTGAGTCAGGGGATCTGACACAGCGTGGCTTCTGGTTCTTCTTCAGTGTAGAACAATCATGAAAGGTAAAGGTATAGAATCTATTCTCCACACCAAGGCAGCCACAAGGTTGATGAAAAACCTGAAAGAGGGCTGCAGAACTGCTGCAGAAAGTGGCAAGGATGCAGGGAAAAGTGTGGTCAAAGCGGGGTGGGGGCTCTGAAGGAGATTAGTGGCAGTGTAGCTTTTATAGCAATACATTTTTGAAAATTTAAACACGTACTAGGGCCGGGGATTTAGCTCAGTGGATCCGCTGCCTGCCTTGCAAGCACAAGACCCCCAGTTCGATCCCCAGTACCACCCCCCCCCAAAAAAAATGTACTGTACTTTTCGATCACACCACAGATTCCACCCAGCTCTCCCCTGAGCCTGTGGCTGTTCTAACCACCACTCATTGGACAGTTCCGTCTGGATGTCCCAGGGACACAGAAACCCCACACACCCCAAATTGAGAACCCCCTGTCACACCCCACCTGCCTTCATTTCTCCTCCTAGGTAACGGGAGCCTGCAAAATTCCAAACCCAAGTGTTGTAGGAAAGGGTACTAGGTTCCCTATATCCCACCTTGCCTTGTGAACTATGACTCCAACTTCAAGGTAATGGTTTGAATCCTGTAATAATCCAGTTCTCAAAAAACAACAACAAAACAAGGGCCAGGGATTTAGCTCAGTGGCACTGTGCCTGCCTCGAAAGTGCAACATCCTGAGTTCGATCCCCGGTACCAAGAAAACAGAAAACAAAAAACCAAAAAAAAACCAACAACAATAATCCAGCTTTCTGTTAGAACTTGAAATAAAGTGCTTCAAGTTGTAAAAATACCACAAACACTCATTCAGTTTCTCAGAGACTCTGCAGTAGTACAGATATATGAGTTAAAGAGACTTTGCTAAATGGTGGCAGTGGAAGAGAGGAAAAGATAAGGTTCAGTAATCACACAACTGGAATCCCAGCTGTGCAGGAGGTGGAGGCGGGAGGTTAACAAGTTCAAGGCCAACCTGGCCAATTTAGGAAGATCATGTCTCATCATAAAATTCTGAAAAGGTTTGGGGAAGTCAGGCGTGGTGGCACACGCCTATAATCCCTGCATTTTGGGAGGCTGAGACAGGGGGATTTTGCAAATTTAAGCAGATTGGGTATAGTGATTGAGCAAGACTTTCTCTCAAAATAAAAAAAAAATAAAAACAGGGTTGGGGATTCAGTTCAGTGCAAAGCCCTGGGTTCAATTCCCAGTATTGATTTGTTTTTTGTTTTTTGAGGCAGAGTCTCCCTTTGTAGTTCAGGCTGGCCCTGAACTCACTGTATAGCCCAGTCTGGCCTCAAACTCACAGTGATCCAGCCGCCTCAGCCTCCAGAGTGCTAGGATTACAGGCATGCAGCACCACACCCGGGTATCCCAGTATTGATTTTAAAAAAGGCAAGTAGCCAAGCATGGTGGCATACCCCTGTAATCCCAGCACTCTGGAGGCTGAAGCAGGCAGATCACTGTGAGTTTAGGGCCACCTGGAACTACATGGTGAGACCCTGTCTCAAAAAACCAAAAATAAAATAAATTTTAAAAATGTTTAAAAGACATGTATCAAAATAGATATTTCTTCAAATAAGATCTACAAATGGCCAATGAATACATGAAAAGATCATCATCATCATCATCATCATCATCATCATTATTATTAAAGAAATGCAAATCAAAATCACAAGAGGGCTGGGGATTTAGCTCAGTGGTTCCAGCGCTTGCCTCGAAAGCGCAAGGACCTGAGTTCAATCACTGGTACCAAAAAAAAAAAAAAAAAAAGAAACAAAATCACAAGGAGATACCTAATGGGTATCTCCAGATCATACCCATTAAGGTGATTTTTTTTTAAGTGCAAAGTAAGTATTGCTAAGATGTAGAGAAATTAGAAGCTTCATACACTGATGGGAGCTGGGTAAAATGTAAGATGAATGCTACTGCTATGGAAAACAGTTTAGTGATTTGGTAATCCCTGCTACTCAAGAGGCTGATGTAGGAAGATGGTGGATTTGAGGCCAACCTGGGCAATTAAGCAAGACCCTATCCCAAAAAAAATAACAAGAGTTTTAAACAGAGCTGGAGACCTTGCTTCAATCCCCAGTACAGTACTACAAAAACCAAAAAAAAGTTAGCATAGAGTTACTCTACAATACACAACCTGATGTTAGCTGCTAGGCAAGGATTTACAAGATTAGGTACTTGTGCTTGGTGGAGGGGTGCTACTTCTTGCTAACATTCTTCCAAGTTGTTTCCTTTTTCTTTTTCTTTCTTTTTTTTTTTTTTGGTACCAGGGATCAAACTCGGGTCCTTGTGCTTGCGCAGCAGGCGGCGAAACCACTGAGCTACATCCCTGGCCCTGTTTCCTTTTTCAAAAGAGCTCCTTCAGAAAGGACCACACTAACCGGTTTAAACTACCCAATCTCTCTCCTAGATGATCTCCAGGTTATCATCTCATAATGCGAAATTATTTGCCCTGAGCTGTTCCAATTGGCTTTTTTTTTTTTGAGAAAGGGTCTCATTAGGTAGTTCAGGCTTATTTTGAACTCACTAGGTAGCCCAGGCTGGCTGGCATCCAGTGATCCTTCTGCCTCAGCCTCCTGAGTGCTAGGATTACAGTCATTTTTCAAACCTGCAATACATGAGCTTGAATTGGACATGAACAAAGACTTGTCTCCACAGGTGATGACAAATCTCTGTTGTATACATATGCATAAGTCTCCCTAATAAAATTCTCTTACTTCCTTTGTTGGAGAATATTCCCAGTGCTCTCCATACTTACTGCAAGTAATAAAACTTCCTTTGCTCTTTTATCTTCCACCTTTCTTACTGTCTTTGCATTCAACAAGGGCAGACTCATTGTGTTCTATCACACTAACAATCCCATTCCATTCCTAGGAACATACTCAAAAGTGAAAACACTGGGGCTGGGGATTTAGCTCGGTGGTGCCGAACCTGTCTTGCAGGCACAAGGTCTTGAGTTTAATCCCTGGTACCAAAAAAAAAAAAAGTGAAAACATGCTTTTAAAAAACATGTATATGAGTGTTCATAGCAGCTCTATTCATAAGAGTAAACTACCCAAAAGTCCATCAGATGAAGACTGGAGAAATAAAATGTGAGATAGTCATACATTAGAAAATAATTTGAGAACAAACAGGAATGAGATACTGGAACATTTTACAATATGGGTAATCCTTGAAAACATTCTGAGTCAAGGAAGCCAGTTACAAAGAAGCACACCAACCTGATGGCTCCTGGTGACCCTGGACACCTTGGTGCCATCAGTTGACACTGCCAGCTGCTGTGCTGCTGAGATGGCTGCTGGCCTTGGGAATCCTCAGTAGTAACAGTCCTTAGTATTTATTGCTCTTTCTTTTTTTCCCCTTAAATTCTTTTATTGGTACATTTTAGGTGTACACTACATTTACTTTCATCATTGGGAACTTGTACCTGTACATGATGTATCTTGGTTCTTATTTTTTTCCTCATTCCCTGTCCTCCCTTCAACCCCTCCATCCCTCCTAGTGCTTTTTTTTTTTTTTTTTGGTACCAGGGATCGAACTCGGGTCCTTGCACTTGTGAGGCAGGTGGCAGAACCACTGAGCTAAATCCCCAGCCCCTCTAGTGCTCTTTCTTTTGAAAAGACTGCCCTGTCCACACTACCCAGGACAGGAATCCTGAGGTTTCCAGGACTGATGGAGCTCACACTACCCAGGAAATAAACCAGGAGCAGGTTTACAGGTCCCCCAAAGCAAGTCTTGAGCAGGGCTTGTGCTGCAGCGGAGAGAGGGTCAATACTCTGGAAAGAGTCCTCCTAGACTAATGTGTGGAGAGTGCTGTTTATATAGCAGCTGCAGGCCTGTGATTGGTTCAGGGCTCCAGGACAGCCTCAGCTGTCACAGCAGCAATCCAGTGAGGGTGCAGAGCTGAGACCAGGGACTCTTCTGGAAGGCCAGCTGTGGGGGTTGGGGGTGTTAACAATGGGCCCAGACCGTCCTTTCCTGGCCTTAGTCACACCAGGATGACCCCCTTCTTCAGCAAGGCTACAGTAGCCAATGTAGTGGTGTGGGGGGGGGAGGACCCTGCACTATGCAGGAGTGATGTGAAGAATGGCTGCTAGATGACAGGGGAGGACACCACTAGATAGCCAGGGAGGACAGCAAGCGAGTTGTCCCAGTATATTGGAGGGGGGCAAGGGGAAGCACGAGGGGCGCCTGGGATAGCTGTTGGCCCTCTTGTCTCTTTCATTTATTGGTTTTTTGGTACCAGGGATCGAACTCAGGATCTTGTGCTTTCAAGGCAGGCGGCGGAACTACCGAGCTAAATCTCTGGCCCCTCATTTATTGGTTTTTAAATTTTTTAAATTTATTTTTTCTGGGAGACAGGATCTCCCTATTTACTTCAGGCTGGTCTTGAACTCATCATGTAGCTCAGGCTGTCCTCGAACTCGAGGCGATTCTCCTGACTCAGACTCCCGAGTGCTGGGATTACAGGTGTGCACCACCACGAGGAACTGTCCAGATGAAGTACATCTATGGACCGGCTGGAAGGGATGAGGGGTTAAAAATGCCTATTAATGCTGGGCGTGGTAAGGCATGCCTGTAATCCCAGCACTCAGGAGGCTGAGGCAGGAAGATCGCTGGGAGGCCAGCCTAAACTACACAGAGACCCTGCCTCACCCACCTCATGCCTATTAATGAGTACAGGTTTCCGTCTGCTGAAACTGTTCTGAAATTGTGTTGATGGCTGTATTATCCTGTGACCATATTAAAAACCGTTCAGATGGGTCGATCCCTGGTGCCGCCAAACAACAACAAAAACTTTTTTTTTGGTACTGGTGATCAAACTCAGGTCCTTGTGCTTGCAAGGCAGGCGCGGTGCCACTGAGCTAAATCCCCGGCCCCGGAATTGCATATTTTAAGTGAGGGGAACGTTTGTTTCTTTTTGCGAGTTATAGCTCAGTTAAGCTGTTGTTTAACTGCCACAGTGAGGGTTAAGCCCAGGGCCACACGCATGCTAGGCAAGGGCTCTGCCACTGAGCTACTCCCCGAAACCAAGAAAGCTGTTTCTTTAAAAAATTGAAATGGCCTTTTAGGAGTATCAAAGTCCCTAACTACCCAGGTCCCCCTCTTTTAAAACGTTTGGCCACACTGAAATGCAGAAGGCTCAGGGGCGCGATTCCAAATTCCGGATCGTGGGTGTCGGCAAAATTAATTTTTCTTTGCAACACCACTGAAATTGTCCCTGCCTCCAGCACTGAAAAGTCATAGTTCGTACGTGTGTATTTAACAGTCCTCTCTTACCGGACTACAACTATTTTCAGAACAGTTTGTGTCTAATTCTGTGTAAAGTATCTGGTTTTTTTAAAAATGAAGGTTTGTTCAGGAAGGAAAGCTCTGCAACTAAAGGCTAGATAAATACAAAGTGAAGCAGGAAGCCAGCACATGAAGGTCTACCTTCTTCCCTCAAGGAAAAGCACAAAACGAGACAAACTAATAAGGCATAAAAAAGAATGAAGGATGAGGGAAACGGAGGCCATTTCCTACCACCCCCCACCCCGGAAGGTTTCGGCGGAAAGTTCCAGAAGGCAGCCAGGCGTGGCTGGTGTCGTCAATGCGCTGCGTGGCGACCGCCTCGGAAATCGGCGGATGCTCGCTTTCCCGCCTCACAGAGGCCCAGAGGCAGGGGCGGGGCCGCGCGAGGGGGCGGGGCAACGTCACGTCGGGTTCGGGACGCTCCGCTGTGGGTGGAAGAATAAGCGAGGGGGCGTGGCCGAGAAAGCGCGCGTTCGGAGGGCGGGCGGAGCCAGTTAAGGAGAGGCGCGTCACATCCGGTGGAGTTAGAGCCCGCGCGGAGGTGGTGTGGAGCGCTTCGACTCAGAGCGGCTGAGCAACTTGATCGCCCTGCAAGCTGCGGCGAAGCCTCTATAGAGAAGGCAAGAGAGCTTGGCAGCTTCGATTGAAGCCAGCGAGCGGCGACGTCAAGGCAGGAGTCATGAGCGATAGCGGCGAGCAGAACTACGGCGAACGGGTACGGAAGGCTGGTGTAGGGGGCGGCTGTGTGGTCCCAACGTTTTGCATCTCCTTCTAGGCCCATCGGCCTGGGGCCGGGAGTCGGGGGTACAGCAGGCTCCGAAGTGTGAGCCGGGGGGGTGGGAAACCGGGTTCGGATGCCTTTCTGGAAGATGTCTTTCGTAGTCCTGACCGAGTGCGCTGGCAGATTCGTGGAGCCGGGTCCCGGGGCGGCCGGCTTTTCCGTTATGGGGAGAAAGAGTGAAAATGGCGGCTCGTGCCCGCGGCGTGGGGGAGGGGAGCGGCGTCTGCTTTCGCCGTTGCTCCTGCGAAGCCGCGCCGCAGCCATCTTGAGCTGGCGGCCGGGCGGGCAGCCAGCGGCACAAAATGGCGGAGCCGCCGCCCCGACCGCCGCGGCCGCGCCTGCGCCTCCCGGGCTGCGCGAGGAGGGGCTTCCACCCGGTGCCCAGAGCTGAGTGCGAAGGGCGGCTTTTTCGGGGCCCGGAAGGGACCAGAGCTAGGGTGTCGTAGCGGCACTTTGGGATATGCGGTACATCCCGGTTCCGTTAGTTGGCAGTGGCTAGATGCGGGCTTTGTGTTGGTCCTAAGTGGAATGTTTTAATGTCGAAAAGGCTTTCCGGGCAGATGTCATTGTTAGGATCAGAGTAGATGGCAAGGGTGATTGTTTTACGGAGACGGTTTTCCTTGGAGTCATGAAGGAGAAATTGGCGCCGTTGCTTCCTTTGTTTGAAGATCTTCTGAGCCTGAGCCGCGCGTGAAGCTACGCCTTTTTAACTTTCCCCGTGAAGGCGGAGTCTTTGGGGTTGATCGCGATGCAGAAATTGCGGAACTAAGAGTTCGTAAGCTTAGCAAATACAGTAACTTCCCTTAGGGTAGCATTGAATGAAGATGCAAAATACAGGGCTTACTAAAATACTATTTGGAAGTTAAGGAAAACTTGTTAGAACAAAGGGAATAGAAATGGTTTCTAAGGCTTACGGGAATGAGTTGGGTAGAACTTTTCGGTTGGTTGGTTTTGTTTTGCTTGGCAAGTTTCCCCTATCTGGTAGGCCACCAGAAGGACTGAATATAATTTGTCAGGTAATTCTATTCAAAGGTCTTGCAAACTTGTTAAAAAAAAAAAAGATCTTAGACGGTTCAGAAGAAAGGGGTTTTTTAAGACAGCTTTGTTTGCTTCCGGTACCTCAGTAAACTTGGAACCCAATCTGATTAAACCAAATTAAGCC
Organism: Heterocephalus glaber; assembly: GCF_000247695.1. The sequence goes on from NW_004624730.1 coordinate 70,802,660, forward strand.
AATCAGATCTTACCCTGTATGCAGGCGATTATTGGGTTTTTAGATTTTAGTGCCCCCCCCCGTCATTGATTTAAGTATTCCTAGTCCATGCATAATTTTAAAAAACTCTTTGCTTTGTTAGGGTAAGGGTTTGATTTGAGCTCTCAAGGTGCCAGTTTGAATGTATTGTTGAAGCTAGTCGGTCTTTGGACTGGGAAGCACATGATTTTAAAATAAAAGTCTTAAGAAAAGAAAGAAGTAAGGTCCCAGATTGAGACAGCTGGAGAGAAATGCACTCCACAATTTGAAATTTTCAAAATTGGGCCTATTTATACGAATAAAAGATAATTGTTCATTCACGATCCTGAGTGGGAACTTGCTAAATTGAAAAAGAGGGGAAAACGTTGTTAAAAAGTGGTATTTCTCAGTGTAAGTACTTTGACTTTCTGAAAGAGATTTCCAAACTTTGAAGTTAAGGAGTAGGCACATTGTTTGGTGAAAGTGTGTTTGCTTTCTGAATGTAACTTTTTTGTTTGTTTTTGGTACTGGGGTTCGGACTCGCGACCTTGTGCTTTCCGGGCAGGCGGCAGCACCACTGAGCTAAATCCCTAGCCCTAGGTGTAACTTAAAAGATGGGAAAACAGTTGAAACTATACCTGGCAAAACCCTGAAGTTGAAGGGCACAGTTTCAAAATAATACAAGATAATTTAAGCCCTAGCTCTGTACACTTAAGGTAGAAAATAGTGCTGCCTAGGCTGATTGGCTAACCTTCCCTTTTGTTTAAAAAAAATTTTTTTTTTTAAAGACAGGGTCTCACTGCATAGTTGAAGCAGACTTGCCTCAGCTTCCTGAGTGCTGGAACTAGAGTTGCCCACGCCCAGCTAACCATCCCCTTTGAAAGTGCTTGTGTTCCAAAGGGGCTAAAAAAACAAGATAGTACTCACAAATAGCATCTCTGGAGCCTGGAAAAAGGATTTCATTGGTCTGACCTCATTTGTCAGTCTAGTAACTCTTAAGAGTTGTTTCCCACCCCTTTAAAGTACTATAGTTTCTTCTGAGGTTGGATGGATTTCTCTTCGATTTGGTCACAAATAGAGTATTGGGTGAATATATTGACACTTAGAACTGTGATTCATTGTGTGTTCCTCATCTTTAGTTATCTGTGAGATTTAGTATTTTTACCAGTTGGTTTATAGTAGAGTTAGTTGGCTTCCCTAATCTGATCAAATTGTGCACAAAGTAAAATATCATTTCATCTCAAATTAATGGTTCACATCTTGTAAAGGAGTTGACGAACACCTTTTTCTTTTTGGTAGCCGGGGATCAAACTCAGGACCTTGGGCTTGTGAGGCAGGCGACAGAACCACTGAGCGAAATCCCCGGCAACCTTTTATTTTTTTTTAAAAGAGGCACTCTTAGCAGTTAAATCATATGTCACAATTTAGAATGATAAGAATATAAGAGTTTGTTAGCAAGTTTAGAGGTGTAATATTGGGATAGTAACTCTTTAAAAAACCTCACATTGTCACAGCTACAGGCCTGTGACTTTTGCATGTTTTCTGGTCTTCCACACAGTAGTCTGTCCTCTGAGATTATATTTTGTACAAATGAGAGCCTACTTCAAGAATACAGTAGCGGGTGCTCTGAAAGAATATTTTTTGTGCACTCAGTGTGTTTTACAGCACAGGCACTTTTATTCTTTGAAAAGTTAAATAGCTTCTGGATAGAATCCAATCAAATTGCCTTTAAAATTCTGCGGTTTTTCTCTCCTTAATCTTGGGGTGTTCTGTAGTTAGGTGGTAACTAAATTCTCTTTCAAAACGGAAGCGCCTCTTTCTAAAGAATTGTTGTAGCCATCCCACCAAATTCCTTTTAAAAAGAATTAGAAGTTTGAGGAAATAGTTTAGCTTTGTTTTGTTTGTATCACTGGATGGCTAGGTATGAGTCTCTTGCAACCAGGTTGAAATACTTTTCTTTGGTTTAAGTAACAATGCTTTAATATTGTGGATATTGTCGAGCTAGAAGGTGGCTTTTCAAATTGAAATTACAAGGTAAGTATTGCTGATTTTGTTAAGTTTGAAGAGGAATTCAGATGGCAAGAGAGATATGTTAAAGGAGTGGTAAATGTTAGTACTGTGTGTACTTTGACAGTTGAAGTTCCTATTTTGCCCTAGACAAAGACAACAGTTGTATATGTCTCTTGAGCCTTAGCATGTTTTGTTACGTTGATCTGATTATACATTAAAATACTATTATCTTATAAGGTATGGTGATTGATGTTTAGGAACTCTTAAGTGTTTTTAGGTATTGTCATCACTTTATATTTTTAAGCTGCAAGCCAAAAAAAGTTCTTCACCATAGCAAATTAGTCTTCAAATTGCCAAAACCTTTGCTTTGAATTGGGTTTTGGAGGTTTCAGGTTAGTTTTATCAACGTAGATTGTCATATATTAACAACTTGGATGAGGCACCCATTGTTCCTTTAAAATTTTTTGTTTGGTAGGTAAAAATATAGTCCTCAGAAAACATCAAAAAGCGTACTTGTTTTAGTGAAGAGTACTGAGTGTTTTGTGTATGTAAATTTAAGGATCTGCTGTTTTGCAAGAGATATCCTAAAAACAGCTTACAAATGTTTTAGGCGTGTGAGATGGATTTTTTCAGAGGCTGTTCTCAGTCTTTTGAGTATTTTTTTCTATCCACTCTTCTGATAGGACCATCGACCTTTCCTATAGCAAGATTTTTTCTTTTCCCCTCTCCCATTAAAATATTACAACTCAAAATATGCCATACATGTTTAATGTTAAATGGACTCCAGTGGTGGTCCCTAGAAACTTTTTTTTAACAAACAAAAATCGTGTTGATTACGGGACAAGATTATTTTTAAGTAGGGTCTTTTAACCAAAATTCGTAATAACAGCCTAATCGATCATCTACTTGTTTTTTGTTTTTTTGTTTTGTTTGTTTGTTTGTTTTGGTACCAGGGATCAAACTCAGGACCTTGCGCTTTCCAGGCAAGCACCAGAACCACTGAGCTAAATCCCCGGCGGTCATATACTTTTTATAAAGTGGCCACTTTAGCAACTGAGTTAAAATAAGCCTGGTACTTAGTGATTTTGTTCTTAGAACATAGCAGAAGGAAGAAGTGGGAAAGGAGTAATGAAATATCAGGAACGTGTCCAGATTGGAATGATGATAATCAGTGTTTGGCCTCTATTCCAGTATCTTCTGCATCTACGCCCTGTATCTTCATAATCTTTTAGGAGGCCTAAGGATACCTGCTCGGGCATTCTGATTCCACGATTACATTAGTGCTGCCAGCAAACATTACATTTTAGTAATGGATGTTAAAACCAGTTATTGTGACTCCCTTAAATAAAAAGCTATTTAATTTTTTTCTCAGATTAAACATTAATTGACTTTACAACTAGACTGGAAATTATCCTTGTACTTATTAGACATCACAACACTTGCCAGGATAAGCCATGGTTGTCTTTATGCTTAGGTATAAAGACTTTTTTTTTTTTTTAAGAAAACTTGATTTTTTTTTCCCAGGGGAAAATGTAGGAGAGGAAATGATCCACAGTAAAATGAAAGATCATTTTCGAATGGGGAGAGGCAAGCAGGATAAGAGAAAAATTAGAATGTTCTAGGCAATTAATACTAGCATGTATATGTTCAACAAATTTAAAATGTACTGATCTGCTAAATTCTTTTATGTGAGGAGGTGAGCTGTAATTTTCTCAATATTGCCACCTTTTAAAGTAGAATTTCTCTTGAATATCCAGAATACTGATATTTTGTTCATTGAGGGCAAAATTTTACAACAGAATTCTTTGAAAGTACCACTGTTGGAGTCATTTGCTCTGCTTTCCTTCATAGCTACTGCCATATAGTAGTTGACTTGTTTTAGTTCTAAATTTAGTAACTGGACCGTTTATATTACAAAATTTCATTAGAGCAGGTTTCCTGGGGATGGGTTGAAATCTACAGTTCCAAATTGTCGGGTTCCCTGACAATGTCTTAACAGTGCTTTTCTAAATATACAGTATTAAAATGTGACATTAAATAACATTCTTTTATCTGTCCTACCTTGGCAAGTCACAGTATTGTAGACCTCTTAGACCCTGAGCCTTTGTCATCATTGTACAAATGAATTTGTCCGTGCTTTCCTTTCTTGCACTTTTGTATTAATGTGCCACTTTTTGACTAAATTAAAGATGTGCTTTTGACACTTAACATTTTCTATTGAATAAGAAGTGTGAAATGTAAATACAGATCTTAAGATGTTAAATGAACAGTAAATGTTCAGTGGGCACTTCACTTTCAACTTAAGCATGATAAATTATTTAGAGTAGATAAATGAAATTGATTACCATATACTAGAACCAACAGAAAACTATGTAGTTTGGGTTTTCTGAGCTGCATATTCTAGGTTTTTTTGTTTTTTTTTAAATCCAAAACAACAAAAGGGATATTTTTTTCTAGTTTCAGCACTGGATTTTATCCTGGAGTTTTAAAATATTCTTCATCCTGTTCTTTTTCTATTAAGGTTAATGTTGAAGAAGGAAAATGCGGAAGTCGTCATATGACAAGTTTTATAAATGAGTATTTGAAGCTCAGGAATAAGTGAAGCTGAAATTTGAAAAAATAAAAGAAAGAATGCATGCTAATTATCAGACCAGAAGTCCCACTTATAGAATATTGAGCAATTTGTGTGAAGTGGGGAAGATGAAAGAAGTCAGAATTTGAAACGGAAGAATGAAGAAAAGAAATAAAAATGAAGTTAAGATAAGAAGTAATCTGGAATCAGAAAGCACTACGCTAAGTAATTACTAGTCTGTTTATGTGTCCCTGTATATTTTGCTAAACATGCATGCATTATTTGTTTAATAGAAGAAAATATATACAGGGTAAAGAAGTGCCTTCCAAGGGAAACGTTTAAATTAGGTAATTCTAATTTTAACTGCTTAGTCCAATGATTGAAATGCAAATCTTAAAAAAATAACCCTTTGTAGTCAAATAACAGGCATAGTGAACTCTCCACAGTGGGTATAGCTGGCCTCCCGTTGTCCCCTACCTAGGTCTTTCATCTAACTGGTAATTTTAGGGCATGAGTGAGTACCTCCAAAATTGAGAGTAATGGTCTGCCACTCCCCTTGGACTCTTAAAATGCATTGGCCTTTTTCCTTCTCTGCTGGACAATGTGTAGTTAGAATGTTTTCTGTTAGAATTTCTCAGAAAAATGTCACCAGAATGGTTATGGACCCAAACCCCCAAAATCCAAGCAAAGCACTGAGTTAGGGTAGTTTCTCTTGGAATTAAAAGTGTTGGGTTTTTTCTAGATGGTGGTAGTAGAAAGCTGTAACCATTGATGTGTAGGCCCTCTAATGTTCAGATGCATATGTGCCAAACAATTACTGTTCAATGCTTGTTCCAGCTGAATGACTTTTTCTGTTGAAATGTTTCCTTTAGAAGAGGGCTCATACAAGTGAACAGGATAGCTAATTCAAGGTGCCATAGTGTAGTAGGTGTTTTATTCCCTTTTAACAGTGTTTAACTATTGTAATGATGTTAAAGATACATAGATTATAAAACAGCTTTATTCTGGTTCATCAGTCCTACCACTTGCCGAGGAAATCAGTCCCCAAAGTTTGCATTTTCCTGTTTCATTTTTGCTAAATAGAATAGCTGATTGGTGTAGAATTACGCACAGTTAAGATGGGACACACACAATAAGATACTACCCAGTAAGTAGCACACACCAAAAAATTATCTTCTCCTCCAATTGAGAATGCCATGGGTATTACCTTACATACTTCTTTCTTTTTTTTTTTTTCTTTTGGTACCGGGGATTGAACTCGGGTCCTTGTGCTTTCGAGGCAGGCAGCGGAACCACTGAGCTAAATCACTGGCCCTACATACTTTTTCTAAAGTGAAGACACCTTTAAAATTTTTTTTGTGACAGTTAAGTCTTAAACTCCATGAAGAAAGTGACTTGGCCCTTTCTTCCCCCCCCAGTACCTGAAATTGAACTCTGGACCTTGCGCTTGCCGGGCAGGCACGCCGCCTCTGAGCTAAATCCCTGGCCCAACCTGATGGATCCATTTTTTTTTTTTTTTTTTTAATATTTATGGTCTGTGGTCACATTGTGAAACTTGTGCTTTTTGGTCTTGGAAACAAAAGGAAATTATTTCTCTTTATGGGACAGTTTTTGCCCCAATTGTTGCTTTGTAAATCCTTGCCACAAATAAACCAGTGACAACATGAATAATATTTTGCATTGAATTACCTAAAAGACAAACACATATCTGAGGCAAAAGTGATGTTAATAGATACATCTATTCAAGCCCATGGATTCTTGGGGTCCAAAGAATGTTAGTCCCCTAAGTTAAAGAAAATAATTGGAAGCTGATTATATGGCCGAAGCTGTAGACTTAAGCTGAAAATGTTGATGGTAGTGAGCCATCTCTTGCATTTTTGTTTTCTCCCTTGGCCAGATCATCTCTGGGTCTTAAGAGTGTCTAGGAGGCGAGGGGATGACCAGCCTCTGTGTAGGGAAGACTGAATTGATCTGGAGGGCATGGTAAATGCTGGGGGCAGCAGAGCTGGGAAGGTGCTTTTGCTAAGATAAAAAATATCTGATAGTAATTATATATGACTTCTGAAATTGAGTCAGTGAGTCTTAACTAGCATCATACACATGTACTTTCCTTTTAAAAAATGGTGAATGCCCAACCTCAGATTTACTAACGTAGGGTTTATATTTTAAAAGGCTTGTAGAGGTTTAGTACATACCTCCACCTAAATCTACCATACTGCTGTTCTAAATTTATTGTACTGCATCTAGTTTTTAAAATACAGGAGTTGGATGGTTATTTCTACTTTTATGGTATTTTTGGTACCGGGGATTGAACTCGGGACCTTGGGCTTGGGAGGCAGGCACTGGAATCACTGAGCTAAATCCCCACCCCTCTACTTTTATCTTATTCAAGTTCTGAGATTATTGCTGTTCTCAAAATTGGGAGATGCTGATTAAGATACTTTGATGGAAGGCGGTTTTTATTTTAACCTAATGTGTTTCTCATAGATTGTATTAATGTATCCCTAAGATCCAGTCTGTAAGATTTGATCTTCTGAGCATTTTTCAGCTACTTTTTGGCTTTTATGTGTGTTAACTTTAAGATTATGATCCCTTTCTTTTGAGCCATTAATGTCCAAAGCAATTCTTCTGGTAGGATTCTAATACGATAACACCTACTATAATTTGTCAGCCCTGAGAGTAGAATTTGAGGTATCCATATGTGTAGAGGCTTTTCCAGCTCGTTTTTTCCCCTCCCAACTGGTTTTGTAGTTTGACCATGTATTACAGTTTTTTAAAATGTTACACTTGTATTTGGCTAATCGTTTTAGGTCTTGTTATAAACTAAATTCTTTGCATATTTTCCCAACCAGCTAAGTGGTCACCATAAGCAGTGTTGGGCTTCTTTAAGAAAGTCACCCTGATAGGGATGAAGATTGGCGGTGTTTAGGTATCAGCCCAACTAGGTAGCAATACAGACAGGGAAATTTTGCATTCCAGTGTTAACCTTGTTTGTGGTCTAAGAAATGCTCACAAAATATATCTGCATACCCTGTTAGAGTTAGGGGCTCAGTGAACTTAGGGTTTTACAAGTATTATATCTGACCTTGATCTGCTAGAATTTCTTGAAGAAACCTCTTTAAGATTTCTTTCTTGGCCAGGAATACTGTCTTTCCTCTTAATGGGCAGACTATTGAAACATCTCAGCTTGCAACAAGATTTTCTGTTAAAGTAGGGGACTTAAAAGGGGGTCTTAACTTTGCACCTGCTCATCTTTTATAGTCAAATTCTGTGCTAATTTCTGTTAACCAAAATTTATTATTTTTCTCCACTTCTGTGAGAAACTGGTATTCTATTCTTCTCCTTGAGCAAATTATTTTTCATTAAAGCTTATAATTGTTATGAAGTAAGCTTTCCAGCATTGTAATACGTAGAGGTATTCGGCTGGCTTTTGAGTTCCTCGTTTCTTTCTAGAGTGCCATTTTAATATATGAGACCTTTGTTCAAGGAGAGGGGTGCATTTTTGTTACCAAGTGTCTTGTGTTCAGAGCATTTGCTAGAGAAATCCAAGGGGGCTAGTTAATGGAGCCCCCAGTGCAGTAATACATCTTTTAACCATTTCTAAGCAGTAAAGGCCTTATTGTCAGTAATATAAAAGGGTATCTTTTCCATCTCTCTTCAGTTCACTTATTGGTTAGAGGAGAGTTGGGGAGAAAAGGTCCTTTTTTTGTGTCATTTCATGTCTGTTATAATGATTTGAAAGTATTTTGAAATTTTCTAGAGTAGTTTGGAGTTGGAGACCTGAACTTGTTTTCTTGGCTGTGACTTTTTCTTTCTTTCCTGTTTTAAACTTCAGACTTCAGCATGTCTCTTCTGCTTGTATAAATTTTTCTTCAGAACATCCTGTAAACAAGTCTAGACCCTAAAATGTTTTAGGCCATAATTTAAAACATCCCTGTACCTTTTAGTCCTTTCAAGAATGGCCCGAGTATTCTGAAGAACTATTAAAGGAGATCTCTGATAACTTTGATTTGAAAATTTTAAGCTTTGGTTCCTCATACAGTGAACAATATGGTACCATCACCTATGTTTTAGTCTTGGTGAAAACTTGTTTAGCTGTCAAACTAGTGAGTACTGTCCTCCATACATTGGTACCTTTGCGGAGCTTTTTCCTGATTCCATTACTTTACATTATTTGTGATCCTTTTCTGCTAATTGACTACATGCCTTCAACTCACTGAACTGACCAACCTATATAGCCATTCCTTTCCTGGTGGTCTCTTTAAAGATTTTATCTGACTGCTGTTGCAGTTCTCATTGGGAAAGCTGTTAGTCCACAGTACTCATCTAGTCTTCATTCTTTACCCCAGTTTCTGAACTCCCCTTCCCTCCCCTAGATTAGGAGCTCCTGATTTAATCTGTCCTGGTTTTTAATATGTCCTTTATATGGCATTTCTAGTTTACTTGTTCTCCTTAAAGATTGCCCTGGGTCATCTCCATGTAGCTGAGGAAGCTGTGGCTCTTTGGCAACCTCTCTACTCTAACCTCTACACAGTTTACTGCCTTTCTGCTTTATCTCCCTCCATCTGATTGCTTTGAGTTTCCGTAAAGCGCTCTCACCATGAGTAGATGACAAGAATTTTACAGGATAGTGTCTAGTTGGTCCTTGAATTCCACTAGGTTTTCTACTTTTAGGACTTGAAACTGAGATCATTGTGCTTGAAATTTGAGGTCTTAAACATCAAAAGCATTTTTAAAAGGTTTTGTAGATGTAGGAATTTTTATTAATTGCAGCTTGACTGAAATAGTTACAAAGTATAGGTTTCATAGTTAAAAAGATTATTTCTCACCCTAGTCTTTATGGAGTTACTGACATTCCTAAAACACAGTCCTTGGACAGTTCCCTTAAGCACTTGACTTGGCACCCCATTCTTAATGGAGTGGGGTCAGCTAACTCTTATCCCTGCTCCAGAAAGGTGGAAGAAAGAACAAGCTAAGTTACTTACTATGTCATTTGGAGCAATGAAACTATTACTCCAGGTATACTTAATTCCTGCCCTTACCTGTATTTTCTTACCTTTGGAAGAAGATTGCTCTCCCTCACCATTTATCTCACAGCAGCTTATTTGTTTTTTTAAGTTGCTCAAAAAGTATACAAATTAAACTTTTGACATCTACGTGTAGGAATCCCGTTCTGCTTCCAGAAGTGGAAGTGCTCACGGATCGGGGAAATCTGCAAGGCATACCCCTGCAAGGTCTCGCTCCAAGGAAGATTCCAGGCGTTCCAGATCAAAGTCCAGGTCCAGATCTGAATCTAGGTAAGAAAGACTGTCTTGAGATTTTCTTCTGTTTATTGATAGCTCTGAAATTGGTGAGTGCTTTGAAAACTAGGAAAGTAGAGAGAGGTCATTTGTTGCCTTATTTAATATTAGTACTAGAAATGAACAAAGTTCTAGGAGAGATGATATAAGTTATTAAGAGCCTAGGCTTTTGGAGTCAGTTCAAATCTTATTTTTCTCTCTTGGGCTTAAATTAGTTAAGCTTTTCCAACTTTAGCTTCTTATCTATAAAAGGCGAGTTAGTAATAGTACCATTTTTCAAGAATTGTGAGGATTCCCTGAGAATAAGTAAATTGCTTATCAGTGTGACAGATACACTATGAAACATTGACTTTCAGTAACTAATTCTTGATATGTAGGTGTAGTCTGTTGTGTTATATACATGTGTGTATTAAACAATACCACAGTATACACTTTTATGTTGAAAAGGCTGTGCATCCTGGTTTGCATTGGGCAGTCCCCAGTTTATGCCTGTTGTCCAGCATAATTAATAGCACCTCTTTTGTCAGGTGAAGGCAGCTTTATATATGGTTGTTACAGTCAAGAACCATGCGTTGATTTCTAAAAATTAACCAGGACAAACTACGTGTGATTTAATTTTGTTAAATGAACGGTGAGCATAATGGGAGAAACAAAACTAGAGGGTGATATTCTGAAAGTGAAAGATGAATGTTAGCAAAGCTAATAGAATAATTATGTTTCATAATTTGGTTTTTTTAAAGATTTTCATGTTAATTTGAAGAAACATTGGAGAGATTGTGGTCTTTTAACAAAATTGTGATGATTATATATAGAGAAGAAAGATAATGATCCCACTTAATTGGTAACCATGTTAGCATATGCCTGGATTTTGTCCTCTGTTTTGGAATTAAACTCTAAAGTAATAAGAATTAACCCATGTGTATTTCAGTTGGTCTTATCAGTGAAGCCTTTGTCTTACAGGTCTAGATCCAGGAGAAGCTCTCGAAGGCATTATACAAGGTCAAGATCTCGATCTCGCTCTCATAGACGTTCCCGTAGCAGGTCTTACAGTCGAGATTATCGCAGACGCCACAGCCACAGCCATTCTCCCATGTCTACTCGAAGGCGTCATGTTGGGAATCGGGTAAGATGGGGGAAATTAATGAGTTACTTTCAGGCTGACCCTACATAATGTTTCAAAACCCTCTGGCTCCCCTTCCTACTGGGAATTGAACTCTGGTCCTTTGCACTGAGCTGTATGCTTGCCTTTTAAAAAATACTGTTTTGAGACAGTCTTGTCAAATTACCCCAGCCGGGCTCAGATTTGGGCAGCCTTCTTACCTCAGTGTCCCAGGACCCTGGGATTACAGGTGTGTGCCACTGCACCCAGTTCTTTGGTGTTTTGTGGTAGTTTCTTATTTAAAACTACTACTATTCCCATGTAACAGTGTACATTTTAGGCTATCCCTTGACACAATATTGACACACTGGTCAACTTGGGTCATCAGATTTTAAAACCCTATTGGGCATTGCTGTTACAGTATTAGTGCATTAGTATGTTTAGCTCTATACCTTCTGAATTTTTTGAAACTTTATGAGATGCTCTTCTAACTTTCCCATTTAACTTTAGGATAATGTATTTCAGATATTAAGACTTATTTCATGATAGTTCCCAATGAGATGGTACAGTACAACTATGTGTTTATATTGGGATTTTGTTATAAAATCCAGGAGGTTTTGTGGGGAGAATTTAAAGTACATGGAATTTTCTCTAATAAATTGTTAAGTAGAACATAAATGGAAACGTTCAGTAAATTCATTATGGAAACTTGAATGTTAATGATGTGGAGTTGTTGGGTTTGTTTTATTTTTTAATTGTATCAGTGTAAGCTCTACTCAATACTTGAGTAGAGTATTAAAAGTCTATACATCCTGTTGAGTTATTTATGTACATATATGAACACTTGCTGTCTACAGTGACCCTGTATTAACAGTAATTTCAGACACTTGGGGTCCAAAATCATTAGGTAGAAAGTTCCAGAATATAAATTATGAATCTTAACTTTCACTCAATTCCTAATAGCATGATGAAATCAAGGGCCATCCTGGGAAAGACATTAATCATCCCTTTTGATTAGCTAATCCATACCACGTATGCTACCTTTACCTGTAGGTCACTTAGTAGTTATTGACCACATTCGTGTAATTTCTGTTGTTAATCTTACTGTGCTTAATTTGTAAGTTTAATTTTATCATTAGTATGATTATTTAAAATAACGAACGCAATGAAAAATGCTATATAAATTGTTGTGCATACTATATTGTTCAGGAAATGGTGGCAGGAAGTCTCTGTTCAGTACAGATGGGATTTCTTCCTCCCAAATATTTTCCATCTGAGGTTAGTTGACTCCTTGGGTACAGAACCCAGATACAGAACTCATTTTCTTCTGTCATCCTATAATGGCATTTCTCTTCATCCCCAGCTAACGAAATCCCATTCATCATTCAGTGTATTTTAAATACCATCTTTTCCATTATTTATGTAACATTTACATTGAAGTAGGCATTGTAAGTAAAGTAGTGATTGTTTCCTTTTATTGTTAACTTTATGGCAATGAGAATTGAACCTTAGGGCCATGTGCATGCTCACATACTGCCATTTTACCCTGTAGTAATGATATGTACAGGAAGATATATATGTTATATGTAAAAGATTTAAGCAAGTTTTATTATCTACAGGGGGTCCTAGAACCAATCTCCCATGAATACAGAGGGCCTACTGTATAGAATTGTGCACTGACCATGATTTCTGGCATCCACTGGGGGGCTTGGAACATAGTAAATACTTGTTCTAGATGATGGAACTATGCTGTTCTGATTATCCTTATTCATGCTTATAGTGGATGTGTGAATTTTAAGATTGATTAAATAGGATGCAAAGTTTGCTTTTCCACCAATGTGAGCCTCAATTTCCCACCTGTCAATTAGTTCTAAGTTGGATTTAGTCTGTTCGTGGTCTTTTCTGCCCATTCTTAAAGTTTGCAGTACTTAATATGTTTTGTAATTTCTTGGTGTAATCATTATGTATTTTTATTGTGAATGGAAAGTTTGAAATATTTTTCTATTTCTAGGCAAATCCTGACCCAAACTGTTGTCTTGGAGTGTTTGGGTTGAGTTTGTACACCACAGAAAGAGATTTAAGAGAAGTGTTCTCTAAATATGGTCCCATTGCCGATGTGTCTATTGTATATGACCAGCAGTCTAGGCGCTCAAGAGGATTTGCCTTTGTGTATTTTGAAAACGTAGATGATGCCAAGGAAGTAAGTAAAAGTTTATTTGTACAGTTAAAACCACCAATCTTTTAAGTCCAAGTGCTAATGACCCAATGTTTAGATAGGACAATTTTAGTTTTTATGGTATAAATGGGATATGCAACTAGTATAACAGAAAAGTATGACTTAAAGCAGTTGATTCTTCTCACTTTTTCAGAAGCTGATAGATAAAAACCAGCTATGCTCCATTTTAGTTCTTCACATTTTGAAGCAAAAACATACAGCTTCCTTTTTCTGTAAACATTGTTTTGGCATGAATAAAACATGAAAATAATTTGATTTAGGATAACTGATCACAGTGTTTACATGAAGTTATTTTCTATAATGGAAAATAACCAGAAATGATAATGTTACAACTTGAGAGAAAAACTGAACTGGTTCATAGCAAGTATACATTGACCAATGAGTGATTTAACTCTTAGGATTTCAGTTTGGATTTGAGGCCTTAGGAGTGAAAATGTATTATGTGAATCTGTGCGCCATTTAAGAAATTCAGTTACACAGCATTTACATTACAGGCTTTAAATACAAATGGTAGCTGGTGTCATCTTGAGGGGAATAAAGGGAGTAACTTGATCTAAAGGAACAAAATGCCAGATACAACTAATTATAATTGATGACTTTGAATTTTGAGAGATTGGAAAAGGAACCTTTTTAGATATCCTTCAGGTATAATTAGGATTTCATCAAGATGACTGACAGTATAGGTTTCTAGGTTGCCTCATTCACATCTGCTCTAAGACAGAAAATAATTTCCTCTCAAAAAGATGAAATTATTTGAATCTATAGTTCCAGAAACGAAAAACAAGCACTAGTTTGAGCATTTCAGAAGATTAAAAGAAATAACACTGGAGGGCCGGGGATGTTGCTCAGTGGTTTCGCTACCTGCCTCGCAAGTGCAAGGCCCTGAGTTCAATCCCCGGTACCAAAAAAAAATTGGAATTAGAAGCTTAAATTCTGTGCAGTTAAAAAGGTGTTCCTTCAAAAAAAAATTGTAAATAAGCCTCAAAGGCTTTGGAATGGTAGGTTTTTTTGTTTTTTTGTGGTTTTTTTGGTACTGGGGATCGAACTTGGGACCTTGCACTTGCGCAGCAGGTGGCAAAACCACTGAGCTAATCCCCAGCCCTTTGTTTGTTTTTTTTTAAATGGGTGATTTTTGAGTCAGTGTATATTCCAGATAAAAGAATGTGTGATTCAAGCTTTCTGATGTTTTCATCCCAGCCTTTGGCTTCCAGAGCAGCAGGACTCAACAGGATTTGAGGATTGACTAGTAAATACATCAGGCTCTTTTACTTCTGCCATTCTTACCACAAAGTAGCCATAAGGAAAGAAAAGGGACTGGGCTCACTCAGTATTTATTACTTACAGAATTCTCACTTGGTGTCAGCTACTACATTCTTAGTTTGTGGGTCATTCAGAAATAGTCTGATGACCAGATTTGGCTGACAGATTATAATTTGCTATGAATTGCTTTTAACCCAGAAATACTGTCAGACCTAAGTATTTCATGGGTTACAGGCATTTTGGATAAACTTTTAACTTCTTAGGGCTAGTTTTCACAAATACTTACGAGAACCAACTCATAAGTTCTGGGTAAACCTTGTATTTTGACCAGCATTAAAAGAATACAACCAAAATGTATTGGCCAGTACACAATAATTAGTGTCATTTCTCAAGGATGGACTGTATGTAACAATTTATTATTTGTCTTTTGAAGGCTAAAGAACGTGCCAATGGAATGGAACTTGATGGGCGTAGAATCAGAGTTGATTTCTCTATAACAAAAAGACCACATACCCCAACACCAGGAATTTACATGGGGAGACCTACCTAGTAAGTTTATTTCCAATATTAAAAGTGTGATATCCAGTTCTCCAAGAAAACTGTTACCCTTTTTTTTCCCCCCTGTCGAACTGGCTAAACTTGTTCAGAAAATATGCGATGAAAATGTTCTGTTAAAATGGTAGAAAACACATGCTTCAGTTACTGTACATGGAGTAGGAAAGAGAACTCCTTTATTATAGCTGTCACCCAAGTGTGTACATACTACTGAAGAAAACTCACATGGAATACCGTTAAGTTTCCAAGTTACAAATAAATTCCAGAAGTAGCTCTCGTGTCTGCCAGACATAGTTGTGCCACTGTGTGGTTACAAACGTGATAGTACACACCAGTACAGAACTCATTCAGAGCCCCAATGTCCAGAAACAGGTGGGAAATTTTTACATTGCATATTTGTGTCAAAGATGTGTAAGACTCACTTTGTCAGACTTAAGAACAAAGCCAACTTGGAAACATTTCCCTGGAGCAGAATTCCTTCGTAAGTTGGAGACTTACTATAGTTATAATATATGCAGTTATTGCATGTTCTAAAAAAGCTGACGCTTATCCCTCATGAAAATATATATTCCCCAGATGAGGTTTTACTATCTTTCCTTCCTTTTGGTAATATGTAAGGTTAGTGAATTGCTTGATCTTACTGAACTGCCCAGGCAGGCCATGAATTTAGCCAGCCCTATCTCCTTAGTAATTAGGATTATAGGCTTGATTTGGAGGGGCGGGGGTTACTGGGGATCAAACTCGGGGCCTTGCCCCTGCAAGGCAGGCAGTGGAACCACTGAGCTAAATCCCCAGCCCGGCTTGATTGATTTTTAATACAAAGTCAGGATCTATGCACCTACTTAACCAAAGTATTTAATATGTTTACCTGTATTGTAACAAGGGAGAAGGCAGTGTTTGTTCAGTATTGGTGAGCACTAAAATAGAAATAGTACTCATTTCCAGTTAACATTCACTAGTCACTATAGTCATCTCCATTTTTGTCTAGAAGAATAAAACAAAAGCATTTGCCCAAGCCATATCCTAGAACTTGGTTGTGAACAGTAGATAGTCCTAAGATCCAAATGAACTTTGCAACATGTTACAGCTGAGCCATGTCTTAATAGCAAAAGTCATATCCAGGGGGGATAGGAAAAGACCATTTGAATTTTAAAAGAAGATAATGTTATTATTTGTAGTGGCAGTTCACGCCGTCGGGATTACTATGACAGAGGATATGACCGTGGCTATGATGATCGGGACTACTATAGCAGATCATACAGGTGAGTAACCACATAGAAGAGTCAACCTGTTACACTATAAGCTAGCACTTCACTCAAGCTTTGGCCTTTAAAATAAGCTTTTTCTGCGAAGGATATATGGTGATAGAATACCTGCTTAACATCCCTGAGGAACCCCTCAAAAAATAGAATTATAGTATGTACGTGCACACATGTACATGAGGTGGTGCTAGGGATTGAACCTATGGCGTTGCACATAATCACTGTTGTTGAACTGCATTCCCAGTTTTCATATTAGGAAGAAGCTGAGGTTAAAACCAGATTTTAAGGTTATATCTTTTTTTTTGTACCGGGATCAAACTCCAGACCTTGCACTTGCGAGGCAGGCAGTGGAACCACTGAGCTAAATCCCCGGCCCTTGTGTTTTTTTTAGACAAGGTCTCCTGTAGTTCAGGCTGGTCTTGAACTCAAGGCAATCCTACCTCGCCTGAGTGCTGGAACTACAGGCATGTACTACCGTGCCTAGTTAAGTTGGTATGGATTTTTGTATAGTAATTCTGAAATATAAACAGGAATATTAACCTAATACATTGAGGGCCAGGAATTTAGCTCAGTGGTTCTACTGCCTGCCTGGGAACCGCAAGGACCCCAGAGTTCGATTCCCAGTACCAAAGAAAATAACCTAATACATTGACATGGAGGTAATATTTTCAACATTGAGCTAAATTTCTCAAAAGACATGTAGCGTAACAATGGTAAGAGTTGATTTTTTTTTTTTTTTTGTATCAGGGATCAAACTCAGGACCTCACCACTGAGCTAAATCCCCGGTCCTTTTTTCTTTTTTCGAGGTGATTTTTTTTTTTAAACGCAACCATTTAGTGGGGGTTGGTAGGGAAATTAAAAGTTTTAAGAAATGGACAATTTCCCATGTGTCACTTATCTGAATTGTATAAAATAGCACTAATTATCAAGGCCAATTCTTAATTCACACAACCATTTATTTAGAAACGTTTTTGTGTTCTGGTGTTGCTCAGTTTAGCCACCAGGGAGAGCTCTAGGCCATTTTCTAATGGGCTACAGAAATGATTTTTATCACTTTACCTGTAAGTAATTGGGTCTTTTCCTGTACTTTGTGGGAGTTTAAAAAGCTAAATAGTGCTTTTCTGTTTTTGCAGAGGAGGTGGTGGTGGAGGAGGTGGATGGAGAGCTGCTCAAGACAGGGATCAGATTTACAGGTATGCTGGGAGAAGATTTAAAATCTGGACAAATGGGTAGAAAGTTTCACAAAGATGTTGCCCTACTAATATTTTGGTAGTTAAAAATTGCTTCACACAAAATTGGATTTCTTGAAACTCAAAAATACTCTCAGCTGAAGCTAACTGAAGGGCTTTGGGATGTTTATAGGAATTAATTTGGCTAATAATGTTCTTTGTTCGCAAAACTTCCCAATTCCCCCATGCCTAATGCAAAATTTTCAAATGTTAATTAGGGCCTTCTGGTCTGGGGAACTGATAAAAGGGTTACTTGATAGTCTCTATGTCATTTAGTTTGTGCTGTTGTAGAGACTTCACATCTTGATCTTTTCTTTTCTTTTTACAGAAGGCGGTCACCTTCTCCTTACTATAGTCGTGGAGGATACAGATCACGCTCCAGATCTCGATCCTACTCACCTCGTAAGTTTCAATCTTGATATGATTTTGAGTATATATTGTAATATTAGGACTGGGTAACTTCCTTTTGTAAACAGTAAGTTAATTCAAAGGCCAGGGATTTAGCTCAGTGGCACCGTGCCTGCCTTGCAAGGCCAAGGTCCTGAGTTTGATCCTCAGTGTCTGAAAAAAGAAAGTAAGTTAATTCAGATCTATCTTAATCTGTTTTTATCCATAGATGTTATAAGTACAATATAGTCTGTTACCATTATAGGTTTTTTTAGGCATCTTGCAAATTTTAAACAATTTTTTAAATATTCGGGTGATTTAAAATGTTACCTATGAGACTGAGTTAAACTCTTCAGCTATAATCTATTATTTAACATGTATTATGTGGTTCTTAGTGTTAACATTTGTGTGAAAGTCTCACTGGAAGGACTTTGTTTGGCTCCTTGTAGTTGTCTAAGGGTGAGATAGCATATAGTTAATACATTGGGTTTTTCTTCAGCATTGAAGCATGCTTGTTCTCTTCTTCCTTCCCAGGTCGCTACTAAAGCATGAAGATGAAGACTTTCTGAAACCTGCCATAGAGCTGGGATATTGTTTGTGGACAATATTTTTATTGTCTGTTTAAAAAGTGAACAGTGCCTAGTGAAGTTAGGTGACTTTTACACCTTTTATGATGACTACTTTTGGTGGAGTTGAAATGCTGTTTTCATTCTGCATTTGTGTAGTTCAGTGCTTTGTTCAAAGTTAAGTGGTTTCAGAAAAGTATGTTTTGCATGTATTTTTTTACAGTCTAAATTTTGACTGCTGAGAAATTTCTATTGTACAAAACTTCATTTAAAAGGTTTTTCTACTGAATCCAGGGTAATCTGAAGATCGAAGCCTGTGTGTAAAATGCTACCAAATGGCAAAAAGCAACAATAAACAGTTTTGATTTTTATTTTCCTTTCGAACATTGATGCTTAGCAGCACTATTCAAATTTGTTATCAGTAAATTCGAAGGTGAAAATACACCCATTTTCCTCCAGTCCGTGAAACACCATATTTAATATACCTGCAACTACGTGTTAAAAATAAGCTCTGTAAGGGGCCGGAGATTTAGCTCAGTGGTTCTGCTGCCTGCCTCGCAAGCGCAAGGTCCTGAGTTCGATCCCCGGTACCAAAAAAAATATGCTCTGTAACTCTGTACTGCTAGTAGTAGAACTAAGTTTTTCAATACAGCAAATGCTTACTGCTTATATAAATGTGGATTTGTCAGCCTTTATGTAATCTGTATATGTATAACAGGGAATAAGAAAAGAGTTAAGAGTTAGACATTGTGTATGCCTTAAGGCTGTTTCTTAAACCTGTTAAAAGGGGATGATGGTATTTCAACTAGCTATCAGCAAATGACAATACATTCCACCACAAATGTACTCTTGTTCTTCTAGCTTTTAGACCGTTAACCTGGGTGCTTCACAGTACAGGATAAGAGAAGGGAATATTACCACCTGTCATGGATGAACTGAAAACCGCCTGTTCATTTTTTAAATATTATTTTCAGGTCCTTTGCTTATCAAAGGAGTCCCAATTTCACTCAAATGTTTTGAGAACTGTGTTAAATAAAAGAAAATGAAGAGAAAAATTGTTGGTGCAACTCAATTTACAAAGAAGTGTTGCTTTTCTTCTAACCTTATTCTAATTAGTCTTTCTATAGCTTAGTCCCTAATTGAGCATATTTCTTGGGTTGAGATGTATACTTTGTACTATTTTTAAAGAAAATTTATATTCATCAAAAGTTCATAGGGCCGGGGAATTTAGCTCAGTGGTTCCATTGCCTGCCTCTTAAGCACAAGGTCCTGAGTTCGATCCCTGGTACCAAAAAAACCAAAAGTTCATAGAGATTGGATAAGGAGGTAAATGGAATGACCATCTCTTTCTTGGGATGGAGATTATGTTAACTTTTGTCTACCACGTGTGTCTGAGGGTAGCTGAAGTGTGTGGTGTTAGAATTAGTTCTTTTGCATGTAGGTTATTTCCAGCCCTTGTGATGTAAGGCAAGTAATTATGGTTTGGAATTCTGTCTGGTTTGGGGGTAGCTGAAAGGGTTTGAAACCAGTCTTCCTTGCACTTGCCCTATCACTGAGCAGCATCTCCAGCCCCCACAATCTTTTTAGTTGTGTTATTCTGCCTCTAATTTGGTAAAGAAGTATTTTCAGGCCTTCAATTGTAAAACTAAGTGGTGTGTTCTTAAAAATGCCTGCCTTGGGGCTGGGGATTTAGCTCAGTGGTTCCACTGCCTGCCTTGCCAAGCGCAAGGACCCAAGTTCCATCCCCGGTGCCAAAAAAAAATATGTCTGCCTGGGATTATTGGTAACTGTTTAATTTACATAGAATTCTAATTAATCCTGCAGGTTGAAAGTGTTACCATGGGCCTGATGGATTTCTAGATCCATTCTCAACCAGTTTTGGAGCAAAAGGTAGCCAGCCACTCAAAGTCTTTTAATGTGAGTTTTAGAATTGGGTCCAGATTAGAGCTTGTGTTGTAGAGTAACAGAGATTGGGCGGAAAACCTCAATTTTATGCTGATTTTATATTTTTATATATACATATGAATGATATATAGTACTGCTTCATAGTTACTTTATTAGGGAATAAAAAGTGGTCCAGCACCTAGGTATTGGATATATGAGAACAGTTGGCATCTGATGTAGGTCTCACTAAACTCCCCTAGAAAAGGATCCATCCTTATTGCCTGAGAGTGAGTGGTGAGATAAGACAAAAAATGGATGGCCCAGCCTTCTGATTGGCCCAGGATCCAGAACACATTGGGGAATAACTACTTTGGTTTTTTTTTTTTTTGGTATCAGGGATCAAACTCATGTCCTTGCGCTTGTGCAGCAGGCGGCGAAACCACTGAGCTAAATCCCCGGCCTGGGGAATAACTACTTCTAATGGATGCATTCCATGAAGGTGTTGAGGCTGACGTGTTCTAATAACCCAGGTCCTATTTAGACTGTCTACATTTTGAGATGAGTTTCACCTTCAGTCTTCTGCCACTTGAAGAGTTCATGGTTAAGATTTAGAAGGTAAATTGTGGGGCCAGGGATTTAGCTCAGTGGCAGCGCCACCTGCCTCTCAAGCGCAAGGTCCTGAGTTCGATCCCCGGTACCAAAAAGGTTAAATTGTGGCATGTGCTGGTAATCAAAGCTGCTCAGGAAACAGGAGAGGATCTGAACAGAAGGGCTAGCCTGGGCAACATGGCAAGACCCAACTCAAAAATTAACTTTCTTTCACTTAATTTTCACATCTGCAGTGTAATACCCATCTTTTCTAATCTATGCTTACTTGTTCTAGTTAAGCTCAGGCCAGCCTGTAAAACCAGTGGTTCTTTTAGCCAGTGTTTTTAACCAGTGTATACATTCTACATTCTTTTGTCTTTATTACTATACCCTTGAAACAACCACCACCACCACCCCCAGTTGGGTAAGATTTTTTAAACCTTCAGTAATTCAAATTCCAGGATTTTGTGGAATGTGGGGTCAGGCACGTGCAGTGGCCCCCTACAAATAGAACAAGATGTTTACACAGGCCGGATAGCACCTGAACTTAAACGTTTACTGAAATTGGACTAATATCAGTTACTATCTAGGTACATAAAGGCACTGAGGAATAAATTCTAATTCCTAGTCTTGAGTAGCATATCTGCTCCCAGACATTTGAGAGCAAGTTGTAAGATTCCTGCCATGAGGAAGATTGCAAGTTAAGGGTAAAACAGTGAATGGCCTGAACCTTATTCACCCTCTACAAAAGTGTGCAGTTTTGCATTTACTATGGAAGTGATAGGGTTGGGTGAAGGAGCTTCAATAACTGCCA
The DNA here is from genome assembly GCF_000247695.1 of Heterocephalus glaber. The sequence goes on from NW_004624730.1 coordinate 70,824,420, forward strand.
CAAGCACAGTGATAAGCCTTTCTCCATTAGTACTATATCTTGTGTCTAGCTGTCTTACCATTCTGGAATAGCATCCATGAAGTAACTACATCTGCCAGTGAGTATTCCCACCCGGTTTCCTCTAACCAATATACATGCACACCTCATACAAAGTGACAGTGTGGCCAAAATAGTCCTTTTTCACAAGTTCCTCTACTTGGTGTGATAAAGTATAAATGTTGCTACTGTGTGACATCCAACAAAAAGGCAGGCCTGTGAAAACATGGGCACCAAAGTTTAAAAGACATGGAAGGTAATTTTTTATATCAATTCAAGACATTGAGGCAGCCATGGCAGTGCACCTGAAGACGCTAATCAAAGGACTTCCAGAATGTCCAGAAAGTGGCAAGGATGATGGAATAGGTGTTCAAAGCAGGGGATTGGGGGGAGTATTGAGGGTGATTAATGACTGATATTTTTAATGTATTTTTTGACCACCTTGTATTTCAAGAAAGCTACTGCTGTGGGAAGAGATGAAATTAGATTTCAAGTTAATGGTCAGGTGGTGACTAAAGCTCTAGGAAGCCAGTATAACAGGGTGGGTAAGTTGATTTGTGAAATGGACTGCTAAAAAGGATTTCATATTTTTGAGTCACAGGGATGAAGTTACATTGGGATGTGTCTAGGATGCATAATAATACCATTTCCTCCCCCAATTTTTGTGAGCATAGGTTTGCATGATTCATAAGCCCCAGGACCTTTAAAGGCCAGAAACCTAAACGACCGAACTTGATCCTAGCTTTGCCAAAGCATTGTGGCCATTCACTTAATTGTTGAAGAGATAGCCATACTCGCCCAGAAATACTGGATACTGTCTTGTAATTACAAAGGAATATGGTAGTAAGATTCCATTGTGATTTTAAGTTAGAATGGGAGTTTCAGGAAAAAGTTGTATTTTGGCACAAGTTCACATTACAGTTGGCTTGGTGGAACTTGACCTGTGGTTTAGTTCCCCAAGTATGTGCAACTAGGCATATAGTCTATACAGTCACGGGATAAAAAGCAAGTAGTGGCTATGTAGGATTCTTCCCCTCTTTTTTTTTTTTGTTTTGTTATTTGGTACCCAGGATCAAACTTGGGTCCTTGCACTTGCAAGGCAGGCGGCACCACTGAGCTAAATCCCCGGCTGTCTCCTCCTTTTAAAGTACAGTCCTCAGTTTACAGTGTGTGAAAGTGGTATAGGTTTGGAATTTTATCTTTTCCCAAGCTAGCAATGTGTCAGCACTCCAGCAGCAGCATAATTCAGTAGCCAGCAAGTGATTGATTACACAGGTGAACAACCAGTGCAGTAGGCTGTAAGCAGTAGCCTGCATTAAATGCCCTTGACAATAACTTTCACCTTTCAGTAGGGTTATCAGGATATGACTTAAGTCAAAGAGCATCTATTGTCCATTAAAACATCCCTAAAGGCAGTAACTAAGAAAAATGAAGGGATGATCTCCTTTGCATTCATTTCACCAGTTTGGACAACATATTTACACAAACCACGTTGCCTTATTGGCACCAATCTAGTAATCTAGTCCCTAAAACTTGGTATGCTCTAGAGAACCTACAAAATAATTATCTTTTACCATTGATAAGTGCTAGAAGCAATATGCATTTATCTGGGGATAACAGTTCACCTTTCCATTCTGACCCCAGTAGTTCTCAGAGTTTGGCAAACTCCACTAGATCTGTGTTCTTTGATCTTGATATATGCCTGCTCACTTTGTGTTGCATATAACTGCTTCCACGCTATTGGCAATGTCAAGTTATTTTGACAGGCCATACAGTGTTCATAAAGCCAAAAATACTTGATATTTCAGAGAAAAGCCTACTTGGTCCAGTGGGCATTTACCTGAATTGCTGCCCCCATCCTTGGGCCTTTTTTTGGTCCATCTACCCACTATGTTGAATCTACTCATCTGGATCAGGTAAGCCAAGTAACGAGATACATCTTGCCATTGAGACCTAACAACGGTGTATCTCATTGTCTTGGTCTGAAAGAGTGCCTGAATTAATGGATAATGCGTAATAATGATGTCATCAAAGGCTTGAGAGTATCAGGAAAGGATAGTTGGTAAAGCAAAGACAGTGTAGGGTTGAGAAAGGCTGTAGGCAGGGAAAGGCCTTGTTAGGTTTTCTGGCTAACCTGACTAGAAGGCTTCACTGGAGAGCAATTAAGACAAAGGAGGGCCAATAGCACGGAGCCTGAATTAGAAGGCCTAGCCACGTGAAGCTCTTGCTAGCATATAAAATACACACCTATACATTATATCTAGAGAGATACAGATATTCCCTCATTAGGGTCACATCCCCTTAATCACAACCTTGTATGTAAGGCCCCTCACCCAACCCATAAACCCCAGAGATAAAGCCCTGACAAGGACAAGCAGGCGAGGAATGTGCAGTAGGCAGTGTTGCCTGTGCTTAGGGTCTTGGAGCCAGGGGTCCATCCGTGACAGTCCAGAGGACTAATCAGGTTGTGTGGACCCAGGAGAGGGGGAGAGTGTTCCCCAAAACATGATAAAAGGAAGCTGAGAACAAAAGCCCCAGGGTGTTCACCTTTCTGAAGCCCGATACCCACATCCTACTGGGTAGCTTTCTGGCCCCCGCTTCTTTTCTTTCTTACAAATAATGTTTTCCCTTTTAAACTTTGCTGCTTTGATTTGTTATTGCCGAGTTTGTGATCCCGGTTGCCTGCAGAGCAGTGGTGTGCACACCCCCAGACGCAAAAACAGTGTGTCCTGTGGGGGTGTCTGCTCACCTAGGCTTCAGCATCACCACAATCGAGGGCCTACCTTGCCAGTTCTAATGACCAACTCTGAGTGAGTTCCAATGTTAAATATACTTGGACAAAAATAACTACACAGTAGGTAATGTTTTAAGCTGCCATGGTGAAGGGGCCAGTAATTTGTTCTCACTGAGGGGCCAGGGATTTAGATCAGTGGTGCCGTGCCTGCCTCGCAAGTGCAAGGTCCTGAGTTTGATCTCCAGTATCATAAAAAAATTTGCGAAAACAGTTTGTTCTCATTGAAAACTCTAGATCTGGATTTGTGCTTTTTAAGTCATGCCTGTACATACATGTACCATACAACTTGGTGTCTATCATCATTTCTGGGGTCTCCACTGCACTTTCAGCTTCTCTCAGCTTCACACATTGCCCTCGGGTACACTGCCTGGCCTCTGGGGCTTTCTGAAATCTGGAAGCCTTCCTGACCCCACAACTGCATTCTGCATGCTTGTAAAACTAGCACCACATGAATGTCACCGAGGTCTGACAGCTCAAAACAGCAGCCAGGCTCTTTTTGTGTCATGGCTGTAGGGGCCTCTGAGTGGTGGCTGAGCACAGTGAAAGGAATCCCAGGAAGCCAATTTCGTAAGTGGCCTTTATCCAGCAGGCCATACTGGGGCACTCTTCTCAAAGCAAAGTATTTTACTTCCCCTTTGAGTCTGACATCCTGAAGCCATTTCTATTGTCCTGATCTAGAGTAGTTGGTTTCTTTTTCTTTTTTATCACCCTGGCCCAGGTCCCATGTTCCACTTGGGTGTCCTCTTCCTTGGTCTGCTTTGCCCTGTCTCCTGAGTCTGTTCCTAACATGGTAGCCAGGGTAGAAATATAAACAAGATCATATCACTCCTCTGCCCACACCCTTCCGATGGCTTCCAGTTGTGCCCAGGGTAAAAGCAAGGTCCTTTCTGTGACCCACAGATTCTCCATGATTTTCCCCCACTCTGTTGCTGTCTTACCTTCTACTCCTTTCTCCCTCCATTACTGCATTCAGCCAAACCTGCCCTTCTTGAGGTCCCTCACAGGGCCTATGCACTGGCTGTTACTCTAGGAACGCTTTCCCAGATGTCCACATGGCTAGTTTCCTCAGGTGCTCTAAGTTACTAAAAAAGTTACCTTCTCTAATGTGGTCCTATGATTTTCAACAAAGATGCCAGGACCATTCACTGAGGAGAAGTCAGTCTTTTCAACAAGTGATGTTGGGAATGAGTATCCACATGCAAAAGAATGAAGTGGGAGCTTTACCTAACGACATAACTCTTGAGAGAGGATGTAGGGAAAGCATGATATGGGACTGCAATGATGTCTTACATGTGATACCAAAAGCACAGGCAACAAGACAGGCTAACTGGGCTTCGTCAGAATTTAAAGCCTTTTTTTTTTTTTTTTTTTTTGGTACCGGGGATTGAACTCGGGTCATTGCGCTTGTGCAGCAGGCAACAAAACCACTGAGCTAAATCCTCAGCCCTAAAGCTTCTTGATCTCCTGCGTATTCAACAACTTAGGCTTGGACACCAAAGCCTAAAAAAGATAACTGGGAACACAAGTTTCTTTTTAACTTGGTCTTAAACACCCAGCAGGGCCTGCCAAGCACAAGGCCCTGAGTTCAATTCCCAGTACCAAAAAATTTAAAAAAATAAACACACCCAACAAGAAATACAACCAAAGAGATATATAAAAATAATAGTAATACAGTCTAGATATAAAAAGGGGGCTCCAATCACTACACTGACCCCTGCTAGCAGTCTCCAGCTACACCTCGAGTTTATTGCTGTTAGGGTTCAGTGACCCCAAAAGCCACAGTAGCGCTTACAGAAGCTCAGCAAGTCTTTAAATTCCTTAGCTAAAATACTTCTCCAAAACCACAGAGACCTTGGTTTTCTTATGGCCAAAACTAGAGGGACATACACGCTACTAAATAAAACTTGCCTTTAGATAAATGTCTCACGTCAGACAGAGGAAGACCTTAAAACCAAAGAAATATCAAGACTTACAGATAACTTCCATGAGCAGGCAGCTCTAGGACTCAGATGGTTATAGTCCCTAGTCCAATCTCTTACGGATAGTGTGGACTTGGATCCTTCTCTTACCACAATCTTTCACTCTAGTTCTTAGATTTAGTCCGTGCATTAGATTGTTTTTTCTTAATGGCCATGCAGATGGGATCAGTAATGAATGTGCTGGACTTTTTACTGGGATCCACTAGATCAGTCCTCAGAAGAGAGTCCATGACTGCTGATCCCCAACATGACTATTAGAAGCCCCTGAGATTAGCTCTCTGGAGACTACTGTCTCCTTCGCATCAACATTCGCACCTCCACTTGGCTTCCTTTAGTACTAATCTTTTCAGCAACTAAGCTCTCTCTGCTCTATCTTTGTGGGTGCCAACTTTACAGGAGCTCCCTTTCTGGCGAAACTCAAACATTTCAAATCAATCAGTTGTGCCATTTGCTCTTGATTCTCAATATAGAACTGGCTAAAAGCTCCCAACGGCACTCATGTCACACTCTCAATGTTGGGCTGCCTTGAAATTTTCTCTGCCAATTTAATCCACCACCCTTATACTTTTGCCAGTCTCAAGACATGAGCAGAACGTAGACAAATTTTCTGCCAGACCATAACACATGGCCTGGAGTTCAGCTACCAATGGAGGCTTTATTCTCAACTGAATTCTGAGCTTGGTGTTTTCTGTCTGCTTCTTTATCAGCATTCTGGTCTCCTGAGCTCCTACCAGAATCTCCAATCAAGTTCAGCTTACCGCACTCTAGGAAGCTTCTGCAGCCAGCATCTCCAAAGCTTTCCAATTTTAGTATATGTGCTGCTGAAGCTGGCAAGGGAGATAGGTCCTCCCAAGCCCATGGTGACCCACCTCCCCTGGCCACACCCCACCCGCTAAGCGCAAGTCTGCTCCAATACCGCAGAAGTCCAGTCACCTCCCCAGTCCCCACTATGACCACATGAGGTGTTGGGACATGTAGATATAAACAATAACGAACATCATAGAGTATCTTCCACGTTGATCTATAAAAGCATTTTACCCAGGTTTTAGAAAATCTGGATTATTTGGTATGTAGGCTGATGTGCTTATATCTTGGGCTGTGTGTTTAAAGTTCGCTGTGAGTCTTTCAGTGATAAACACTGGGAATAGAGCACACCTGTCTTCCATTTTCCATCCCATTCATTTCTCTGCAGCTCCCTCTCCAGGATGGGATGATGGCATTATGCCACATACTTTGGCATTTCATAGAGAAACTAAACTGTTGCATTGGAATGAGTTTATCTGGAGCTCTAAGTCATCGGTCAACACAGATGTCATGTTTTCACTTTATATTCGACCTAAGAAACATTTATTTGGGCAATGGACTCGGGACCCCTTCTGTGTCTCAGGAGCCATTCTTATTCCCCATTCCCATTCCTATTCCAATTCCCCAATAAATTTTCCTACTCTTAAAAACAATGAAGGGCCGGGGATTTAGCTCAGTGGCAGCGCGCCTGCCTTGCAAGCACAAGGTCCTGAGTTCGATCCCTGGTACCGGAAAAAAGAAAAAGAAAAAGAAGCTGTGGGGCAAGCCACGGTGTCCAGTGTTTGGCAGGGACCTCGCTGAACAGACTTTGTGGTTGACTATAGCTTCTTTCCAAGCCTGTTTTCCAAGCCTTGAGTTCCCCATTCTTTCAGTCATTGGACTCCCCAGTGCTCTTGCCGGGCTGGGAGGGAACCATACTTCTCTGCTTACACCAGCTGGCCTTGCTTTTTGTTGTTGACAATAACTAACTCAAGACCCCTCATGTGTCACGATGCCTCATTGGTAGCCATCTCTCCAGTCTTCATTCCTGTCCTGTCCAAGCCATACTTCACTTAGGACAGTGACTCAGTGACTGCCTTAAAAGCTATGGTGGACCCTTGACTTACGAACTCAATCAGTTCCTGAGGGCTGGTTGTAACTCAAGTTGGTTGTAAGTCAATACAGCTGAGATCTGGATGTTTACCTGGGTACATGCTATAGATAACAAGAGGCAGATGAACTTTGCATTAACCTAATTAACCCAAGTTGTTCTAACTCGGATTACACCATCCTTTGCTTTAAAATCCTTCAATGTTTTCCCCTTGCATTTAGCTGCAAATACAGACCCTCTGTCATCTAGCTCAGCGTGCAACAGCAGCTACCTGGTGACTTTTTCTTGTGACTACTCGATGCAGGAGTTTCCTCGGCTTTTTAACCTGAAGTCCTGAAGCTATAGGGCCCTCTACTCTCCTCGGGTGCTTTATGTTTAAACTGATTTATTTCTTCCACATAATATTTTTGTTAAAGCTTAAAGGTTATGACTCATAAGACAAATACTGTGTTTCTTCTTCTTCTCTTCCTAAAAAAGATTGTTTCTCAATAATTAATATAAGAAGGATTAGTGTATGTGTGTGTGCGTGCATGCACGCACGTGTGTGTGTGTGTGTGTGGTTTTTTGAGTGAGTCAGGGTCTTGCTATGTAACTCAGGCTGCCCCTGAACTTGCTATGTAGCCTAAACTGTTCACGCACTCAACATCCTCCTGCTGTGGCCTCCCCATGCTGAAATTACAGGTGGAAACCACCACACCTGGTGAAATAGGATTATCTCAGAATTATATTATTCTAATTCTCTGCATCAGTCTAAATCAAATGAAGCAATGTTGGCAATCAAACCACTGGCATCTTACAACCAACATTCATCCAGGTCTTAAAAAAGCATTTGAGCAGGGCGTGGCATTGCACACTTGTAAACCCAGCACTCAGGAGGCAGAGGTAGAGGATCCCAATCTGAGTCCAACCCAGGCAATTTAGAGACTTAGTGAGACACTGTCTCAAAGTACAAAAAAAAAAAAAAAAATTAAAAAGGTCTGGGTATGTAGCTCATTGTGAAGATTCTGGGTTCCGTTCCCAGCATCTCTCTCTCTGTGTCTCTGCCTCTGTTTCTCTCTGTCTCTCCCTGTGTATATATATACCACAAACACACAAATGCGAAATCTGAGCACACAGCTTTGAATTAGATGTTATGCCATCAACGGTCAAGGAACTATTCTGGTTTCAGCTTTATACAAAGAAATGGAATCAGAACAGGATTCTCTACTATTTCATAATAAAATATAAAAATAGAAGTTCCTGGGCTGGGGATTTAACTCAGTGGCACCTCGCCTGCTTCGAAAGCGCAAAGTCCTGAGTTCAATTCCCAGTACTGAAAAAAAAAAATAATAGAAGTTCCTTACAAACTATCAAGTGAATTTTTTCAAAAGCTGATGAACTAGGGCCTGGGATTTAGCTCAGTGGTTCCACCGCCAGCCTCGAAAGCGAAAGGATCCAAGTTCGATCCCCAGTACAAAAAAAAAAAAAGCTGATGAACTTGCTTAAGGAATAACTGAAATGTATGTGTGTAGGAATAGTCCTCACTTTGCAGATTTGGTGAAGGATACTTAGAGGGAGGAGGTGCTTAACTGATTTTTTTTTTTTTGGAGAACAAATTTTATTTTAAAAATAGATCTCAGTAACATTGAAATAACAAAAGCTAGTCGTTATCATAGAAAAACAAAAGGTAGGAGGAGTTTGCTTCACTTTTCTTCTGAAAATACAGAATGAACTACCATTAATATACTGCCAACTCTCCCTTGCTTTATTGGAATTATTCCTTTTATGGATTATCCAAGGATATTTAAAAATTAGTGGCTTCTGCATGATATTTAGACATACATCTGGATTGTTTTTATCTTCAAGTAAATACCTTCTCAAGAAATACAAAGAAAATTGGGCACTTGCTTACTTAGGCATAAACATAATTAGGAAGATTATGCTTAGGAAATGTACCCAAAGGAATACATAATTTTGCATTACTGTTTCTGTAGATTAAAAAACCCTTGTATTCAAAGTACTAGCATTTGAAAGTAACAAATTATACTACTTATATACAGAGAAAAGACATAACTATATTATTTCCAACCCAAAAAGAAGAGGAAACTTCCAAGGCAATGACATTTTTTTTTTTTTTGTACCAGGGATCAAACTTGGGACCTTGCACTCTTGAGGCAGGCACTGGAAACACTGAGCTAAATCCCTGGCCCGACAATGGTAATTTAAAAGTGGTTTTCTACAATTCCATTTACAATAGCATCCAAAAAAATGAAATATCTAGGAATCAATCTAACAAAGGAAGCAAAAGACCTCTACACTGAAAACTACAGCACT
>NW_004624730.1:70835005-70852776 GCF_000247695.1 Heterocephalus glaber
GGAAATGAAATCTATGTAAATAGGGAGGGGTGGAGGGGGTGAAGGGCACACAGGTAATGGGGAAAAAATAAGAACCAAGATATATCCTGTACAGGTTCAAACACTCAATGATAAATGTAAACGAACTGTATACCTAAAATGTACCAATAAAATGTACCAACAAAATTAATTTTTTTTAAAAGTGGTTTTCTAGCTGCAAAGTGCTAAAGAAGCAAGTATTCAAGAAAAACTTCAGGCTAGTACTGATATACCAAGAATGTGAGAAACAAAAAAAGGTAAAAGCCCTCATCACTATAAAGTCCATTTTAACTATATTTTACAAAGAAGTGAAAGCAGTGGTTGCAAGACCAGTTAAGGGCAAGTTAGCAACATGCAACTTACCCCTCAGCCGACATTTCTCTCCAAACTAGCTAACCACGTATTTTTCATAGTTTCCTCAATACTGCATGTGCTATATAAATTTGATCATATCCATATTTTAGAGAAGGATATCATCTATATCACATCAGTTGTCCATAACACACAACAAATAGAAATTATCCTTTTGTAACAAAATTCTTAATACCTGGCACTCTCTGCAAACCAAAAGCTAACCACAAAGTTATATTTTATTCCTATTAAGTGTTGGTACATGTTCCTTAGGAGATCTTAGCTCATTTTTAGATTTGTGAAAACTGGTGTAATTTACTTTGGCCCTGTAAGATAAAAATATCTTGGTATTTAATCACTGAATGCCTCTTTTTTTTATTATTATTTTTTTATTTTTTGGTACTGGGGACTGAACTTGGGACCTTGTGCTTGTGAGGCAGGCGCCAGAACCACTGAGCTAAATCCCCGGCCCTAAATGCCTCTTTTGTTAAAACTTGACCCTGAATTTAAGCTCTAGAATATAAACTGTAAAACTAAAACTACTCCAAAATACACTGCCTAATATTGGTGTTTGTATAATACTGTGCTTTTTTTCTCTTCATTACCATAGTGCTTTTGAAAGTAGCTCCCCTTCAGCAATGGAGTAAAACGAGTGATCTTGAATACCCAACATAAGGAAGCAGGAAATGTCCTGTCTAAAGTAAGCATTTACTCCAAAATACATTTATTTAAAGAATAAAAATGTCATTTCCCTAGTTCTCTTAAAATTGACAGTGTATGAAGTGCAGCATTTTCACCCTGCAGGTAGAATAGCTTGGGGTGGAAACTCCCATAATCCTTGGTTTAATAAACAGCAAAAAATCTATAATTCTGACAATACAGTTCTAAGTATTGTTTTGGAAATCTTTTTTTTTTAATTTCTAGATATTGAAAGCAGCTCTACATTCTTTTAAAATATTCACTAAATATAAAATTTAAATTAAGTGAATAGGAAACAAAAGCCATTTCCAGTAGTAATAAATATTCTCACAGTAGCAAATAATCTAGTATCTAGTATTTCCTATGCCAGTCTTACAGCTGAATCCTTAAAACACCATTTTTAACATTGCAGTTTGACTAAATTATATGAAGAAAATTATATCAACTAACATTAAAATCTTAAAAGAAGTTATTAATAAAAATATAAGCTTTTTTAATTCTCCACTGGGTCTCTATTACAGAAAAGGACATGTACTGGTTGGGGTTTTATTTTGAAGATTCTGTTTATAGACCAAATGCTATACTTCAAAATATAAAATGTTGAAGCTTTCTTAAATTATGCTTGAGACCTAGTTTACACAATTATGTAATTTCTACTTACAGCATTAGTAATTAGGGTATATCCAGCTCTGAAAAGCACTGAAGTTCTTCGTGTGAGCAACAAACACTCAAAATCCTGAGTGCTGTACTGAGCTCCTTAATTGTAAACACAGATGGCGTCCTGCCCTTCAGTGATATGATTCAGTTACTGGACCTGGTTGTCCGATGCCACAAAACCATGACATAGTAGTTGCCTTACTGTGATGTATTTGCTAAATGTGAATATAATCACTGTATAAATTATTGGTAAGCTTCAAATATTCATTTAAATGTTTAAGACATTTTTACCTTTAGTAATGATGAGGAATCTTCGCATATTTATGCAATACATCATATACATGGTCCGTGTATACTACTTTTAAGAGAACATTGTTTTAAACTAATTAACCATAATTATAGAGCTGCATCAGTCTTCTTGGTTCTTGTATTTTCTTAAATGATGGCATCATGTTCATCAATGGTTCTATACCGAATGCCTCTTCTTCAATAATACATTTTGCATCCAATGTACAGAATAGATAAAACTCCCGGTGTCAATACAATACCACCAATAACAGCAACAACAAAAATATAATACCACCAACAAAGCTGCCAGTATCAAATTTTGAACCTCTATTTTCTTTTTCTTTTTCTTTTTTCTTTTTTGGTACTTGGGATAGAACTCGGGTCCTTGTGCTTGTGCACCAGGCGGTAAAACCACTGAGCTAAATCCCCAGCCCTTGATCCTCTATTTTCTTTAGAATGAACAGTTGTGGTTAGCAGTGTCACCAGACTACTGTGGGTTGTGGTCATCATGGGTGTTGACATCTGGGATACGTTTTGTGAAATACTCGTTGCTTTAGTTGTAGACTTTGAGGCGGTGGGAGTTGTTGCATTGGTTGAGACTCCTGGTGCTGCCATTTTAGAAGTAGATTTCATGGTGACCGCTGTCATGTTGATTGAGACCAAGGAACCTGGAGTTAATGGTTTCACGGTGCTGCTGCTGTTAGATGTGCTTGTATTGCTGAAAGGCATAGTCTCTGTTAAATTCCTTCCACTTCAAATGGAAGTGTTCACACGGAATGCATTATCATCGGAGTAAGCTTTTCCCAAATGTCCACTGCCCTCCTTTACAGAACCCTAGGTTCATGCAAGGTCTCTCTGTTCAGAATTGCTGTGGTCTCTGCCACGTCTGATAGGTTACCACTGGAGTTATGCAGAGGCACAGGAATCTCCGTATTTGGAGATTCCGGCGGCTGGGCGGCCCCCGCGAGCGCCAGCACCTGCAGCGCCCCAAGGAGCAGCGCGGCCCGAGCGCCCCGCACACCGAGGCCCATTGTTCCGGGCAGAAACGCGGCCTCGTGGGCCCCGAGCGTGGAGGGGCGGCGGCGAGAGAATCCCAGCGCGCACGCGACTCGGCCCGCGTCCTCCTCCGCCTGCACTTGCCGGCGCCGAAGTCCGGATGACCGAACAGAGTCTTAACTGATTTTTTTTTTTTGGTGGTGGTGGCGCTAGGAATGAACCCAGAAGCCTTCACACTGAGCTACATCTCCATCCCTTTAAAAAAATGTTTTTCTTTAAATTTTGAGATAGGCTCGCATTGTTGCCCAGGCTGGGATTACAGGTGCACCCCACCATGCCCTGCTTAAAATGACATTCTTGAGCACTGGGGTGAACTTAGTTGAAAATCATAAGGATGTGTGAAAATATATTAATCCTTCTGGACTCGTTTTGGATTCAAAGAAAAAACTAAACTATGAAAGTAAAGTTAAAATGTGTTTTTTGGGTTTTTTTTTTTTTTTTTTTTTTTGGTACTTGGGATTGAACTCGGGTCCTTGTGGTTGTAAGGCAGGGGGCGAAACCACTGAGCTAAATCCCTGGCCCCCAAAATGTTTTAATAAGTCAGTGTTGACTTTTTAATAAGGTAAGTCAGTGTTATAATTTGAATTCTAAAGATATTTTTTAAGATTAGCAGAGCACATTTGTGGATACTTTAGGAAAAGCTCTATAAGAATTTTGAGGGCCTGAAGACTTAGCTCAGTGGCACCACGCCTGCCTCACAAGGGCAAGGTCCCGAGTTTGATCCTTGGTACTGCAAAAAACAAAGAACAAAACATAACAACAGATTTTTTTAAAAAAGAATTTTGAAATACTTGTCACAAAAATGTTGGATGGGATTCAAAATCCATTTGTATTATCACAAGAAAAAGATCATTGCATTTGTCAATGAGTGAAGAACTGAGAATAAAGAGTGACGGAATACTTGACATACAATTTAAATAGATCAAATCAGCTGAATTCTCATAATGGAAAAATGCTATCTGTCCATTAAAAAGTGTTGAATCTCTTCTGATACTTTCTTTTTCCCGCTTATGTAAACAAAGCTTAAAGAATTTGAAGAGAACGTCTTATTCTTTTTGTTTTGTTTTCTGAGATAGGGTCTCGTTATGTGGTTCAGGCTGGCCTTGAACTCAGCGCCATCCTCCTGCTTCAGCCTCCTCCGGAGTGCTGGGATCACAGATGTGCACCACCACATCCGGGAAAATGGGGTCTTAATGGGGTCGCCTGACAGAGAGGCCACATCTGGCCGAATTTCTGAGCAAAACATAGAGAGGAAAATACAGGCCCTCCTAGAAGCCAGAACAGGTCCTCCTCCTGGATCTGCACCACCTTGTTGTTTGCCCCGCTTATCCATCCCAACCCGCGCATGACAGGTGACAGCGTAACTAACAAAGCGGGGTCAGAGAAGATACCGCAGCTTGTGCCCCCGTCCCTTGGGTCACGTGCTCTGGGGGAGGCCAGCTACAACCCTGTGAGGAAAGTCAAGCCGCCCTGCGGAGTGCCCGGGCCCAGCTAGTCTCTGGCCGCTAGGCTGCCCCAACTTGCCAGGCAGGAGTGAGGTCCGGAAGTGGACTGTCAACCCCACACAGGACTGTAGCCTGGGCGAACTTTTGGGCCACAACCACACCACAGACCCCAAGCCAGAACACCCAGCTAGGCCTCCCCAGAGTTCCTGATCCACAGAAACCGAGAATAAATGCTTACTGATGCTTCAAGCTGAGCATAGTAGCGCACACCTGTGAATCCCAGCACAGGGAGGCTGAGTCAGGAGGCTGAGCCAGCCTGGGCCACACAGCCGAGTTCAAGACCAGCCTGCAATACATAGTGAGACCCTGTCTCGAACAAAACAGAACAAAACAAAAAAAGACTCAACAAGTCTGAGATAATCATAACCAGGCAAACACTGCCTGGTAACACTAATACTGTCTTAGAGGATGGGAAGGTCTACAAGAAAGGGATTCCGACTCTACCATAAAAAAGCATAAACTGGAGACATTTCTAGGTAAATGGATGCACTTGAGAACATAATTTTAAGTGAAATAAATTGGACACACATGTTTAAATATCTCAATGTTTCTCTGGTGTGAGAACCCCAAAGGGTAAATAAGGACCAAAGTGGATGATGGCTATTGGGAAGCAGGAAGAAAATGTTCAAATGGGAAGGGGAACCAGAGAAGGGGGAGAATCGGGAGGGAAGGGAGGGAGTTGGGATTTAAAAAATAAAAAAAGAATGGAAGGAAAACAATAGAAACAGTTTTGTAAAGGGAGGAGAAAGATTGAAGGGAAGGGAGGGAAATGGGGGAAAAAAAGAATTAAGATATATCATGCACAGGTACATATTCCCTATGATGAATGCAATCATTATGTATGTCAAAAATGTACCTATAGGGCCAGGGATTTAGCTCGGTGGTGCTGCCGCCTGCCTTGCAAGCGAAAGGTCCTGAGTTCGATCCCTGGTACAAAAGAAAAGAAAAGAAAGAAGGATCCCATAACAAGAAATGGATCATGGGGCCAGGGATTTAGCTCAGTGATTCCATCACCTGCCTCACAAGCGCAAGGTCCTGAGTAAAAAAGAAATGGGTCATGTCTGAAACTAAGAAAGGAAAACATCCAAGCCTGGTGGTACAAGCCTGTAATCGCAGCTACTTGGGAGGCTGAGGCTGAGGCAGGAGGATTGTAGTTTTAAGGTCAGCCTGAGCAATTCAGTGAGACTGTCACAGAATCAAATGAAGGGCTGGGGGCATAACTCTGTGATAGAGCCCTTGCCTACCCTGCGTGAGGCCCTGGGTTCCAACCGCAGCACTGCAGACAAAAACAAAAAGCCCAGGAAAGATACCATAAGCAGTTTATTTAGAAATAGAGTTAGATCCGCTGCCTGCCCCGCAAGCACAAGGACCCGAGTTTAATCCCCGGTACCAAACACACAAAATACAGATAAAAGAAGTAGAGTTAGATACTTGATGAAAAGCTACAACAGTGTTAGGTAGCTGTCTCTGAGGAAAAAACAAAGAGAAAGAGAGGGAGAACATTCCTGTATTTTTATTTATAAGGTTTTAAAATAACTTGATTAAAATATCTTTTTTTTTTTTTGGTACTGAGGATCGAACTCGAGTCCTTGTGCTTTCGAGGCAAGTGGCAGAACCACTGAGCTAAATCCCTGACCCTAAAATATCTTTTATAAAATAAATCATAAACAAATTAATCCTGTGCCCTTGCTTTTTGCTTATTAATGGGAATGCCCCAAGTTCCAATGGAAGAAATTGATTTGAGTGAAAGATACAGAAATTTATTATTGGGCTGGGGATTTAGCTCAGTGGTTCCGGCGCCTGCCTTGTAAGCACCAAGGTCCCTAGTTTGATCCCCGGCACCAAAACAAAAAAAAGTAGAAATTTATTATGCTTGACTTTAGGTAAAAAGAAAAATAAACATGCAGGAAGTGCATGCCTGTGTGCTGATGTGTGTTGTGATGCTTTTCATCACTTTCTGCATTAAACTGTGCTCTGGCACATGCCTATAATTCCAGCATTCTGGGATGCAGAGGCAGGAGGATCCCAAGTTTGAGCCCAGCCTGGGGGAACTTAGCCAGAATCTGCCTCAAAAAGGAGGAGTGATTTAGGGAAATATAGCTCAGTGGAAGGCCTCGGTCTAGTTCCCATTATGAAAGGGAAAAAAAAAAAATGAAAGAAGGAAAGAGAGAAAGAGAGAGAGAAAAGAAAAAAGGAGGAAAGAAAAGAAAAAAGGGAGAGGTTAGTGCTTCTGAATTTCATGGGATCTGG
This sequence comes from Heterocephalus glaber, assembly GCF_000247695.1. Next base: position 70,841,830 of record NW_004624730.1, read on the forward strand.
GCACTTCTGAAACAGGCTCCTCTGTCCGATGTGGCTCGGGTTTCTGCTGCGAACGTGTCATGCCTGTTGGCACAGCCGTGTGGCATTTCAGGAAACTTGCCGTACTGGTGATCCCGCTGATCTGCTGGGAAATCAAGAAGAGAACAGAGGAGGAGGAGCCTGTGAGAACGCCAGAGAACAATGGAAGAGAAAATGAAACTCTGCTTAGAAGAAGCCAAGGGTGTGAGAACACAGAGCCCATTCTGCAGGACCCGGCTCTGGCCCTCTGTGGTCTCCCTGGTGAATGTGGTAATGGCTTGATTTCCAGGAACTGAAAGAATGGAATTGTAAAACTGGAGAATACAAATTCTGTGCTGTTTACAGACCAGTTCTATGAGCAAAGTATCTCTGTTGTTTTAAATTTGGTGAAACAAAGAGTATCTTTCAAGAGCATTTATTTATACAACAGTTACTGTGTTTAGACATTTTACTAGGCACTGGGAGTGAGGGTAAGGAGTTAGAGGCAGAAGGATACAAAAAGAAATGGACACATACAGGTCCCTAACTTTTGTTTGGATTTGTTTTTGAGACAGGCTCACTATGTAGGCCAGGGTGGCCTCGAACTCACAATGATCCTCCTGCTGCAGCCTCAGCGCTGCGATCACAGGCGTTCAATCTACAGGTGCTTATTCTGTCTCCTAGAGGAAACAAGATGGGCAGGGGGCACAGGGTAGAAATCGGTAAAGGAGGTAAAGATAAAAGCCAAGAGAAGCAGATATTATTCAGACCTAGGGGACTCAGGAGCCCAGGCCTTGGGAGATGGGTAGGGCACTGAGCTGGAGCTCAGGAGTCCCAAAGAAAAGCCTTTACAGCAATTTCTTTTTTTTTTTTTCCTTTTAGGGGACTGTTTTTCAGTTTTCACTTTTTATTAGCATGCATATGGAGCACACATAATGACCACCTTCCGCCCATACAGAAGGCATCTCAAGTTTTTTTTTTTTGGTGCCAGGGATCGAACTTGGGCCCTTGTGCTTGCTCAGCAGACGACGAAACCACTGAGCTAAATCTCGGCCCCATCTCAAGTCTTTTTGAATCCCCTTCTCCTCCCTTCTCTCCCCCTCCTCCATCTCTGGGTCCCCTTCCATTTTGCAAAAGATCCAGTTCTCGACTTCCTATTATCTATCTTATATTTTACTCTTTGTTTATATTTTGGGTTTCTCATGTAAGAGAAACCATGCCATAATATTTAAGCTTGTGTGTCTGATTTATTTTACTTAACATTATAGTCTCAAGGTGCATCTGTTTTCCTACAAATGACTCAAACCCATCCTTCTTTATGGCATAGTAGTACTCCATTGTGTATGAATATCACATTTTCTTTATCCATTCATCTGGGAATGGACAGATGGGCTACTTCCAACATTTAACTATTATGAGTTGTGCTGCTATAAACATGGATCACCATAACGTGATGTCTTTAACTCTCACGAAGGTACCTAGAGGGGAACACTGTGTGGAATGGAGTTTCTGATCATTCTTAAGTGGTTAATGATTCATCTGGGGGCTGGGATGATCCCCCCAGGCAGAAGGTATGCCAGTGTTCCGAAGTTACCCTCCCACCGGAAGCTGTTGAGCTGGGTGGGGCTCAGGCGCCGGCCGGGCCGGGGGTCTCCGCTGCTGCGGCGGCGGGCGGCGGCTGCGGCGGCGGCGGCGGGCGGTCGGGGCCAGCCTTACTTCACTGTCACTCTCTGCTCGCTAGGAGTCCCTGCTCGCTCACTTTCTTCCCCTGGGCAGAGGAGTAAATGACAGTGATTTCCTCCTCCTTCTGTCCTCAGGGAGGTGCAGTGAGATCTACGCTGGGGAGAGAGTCTGGGGAACTTTGTATTTCTGTACAACTCCAAGGCTAGAAGCTGTATAAAGATCATTACGGTTGTAGGCTTGCATATTTATTATCACATCGTTTAGAAACAGCGAGATGGAGGAAACATTTATGTAAAGTTTAAAAGCAGGGAAAACAATCCCGTAGCTGGCGAGAGGGATACATATAAAGTAAGAGGATACAGAAGTATGAGGTTACAATGACAGAAACAAGACGAGGTAGTAAACACAAAGTTCAGTGACTACAACGTTACCTCTGTGGGGCGGGGTGGGGCTTCTGGTTGTATTTGTGTTGTTATTTTGTAGTCTGAATGTTAATCACAAAGGCATTTCCTAGATTACATTCTAAATGCTTCTACATGTCTGAAATATTGAATAATAAGTGCTTTTTTTTCTTTTGAGCCAGCGTCTTGCTATATAGTTTAGACTGGCCTTGAACTCACAGGATCCTCCTGCCTCCACTTCTTAGTGCTGGGATTATAGGCATGTGCCACCATGCTTCCTTAATACTATATTGCTTTTAGTTTTTTGTGAATTTAAAGAGGTATAATTTACATATAATAAATATAAAATCAGCTGAAAGGCATTAATACTTCCAGCAATGACAAAAATGAACACTCGGCCAGCTCTCTCGCCCTAAGTGACTGTCACGCTGGACAAAACACATCCAATACCTGCTGTGCCGCCTACACGGGCCTCTGACCCTTCAGAGAAGGAAACCGACCAGGTGAGCGCCCCTCCGTGGTTTCTGCAGAGCCAGTTTCTGGGCAGTGGAGCCAGGAGGAGAAGCCCCAACCGCAAGGCCCACTTCCGGCGGCGGAGAGGTCAGAGTGTGAGGCTCCTCAGCGGTCTGGAATTCATTCGTGGGGCAGATTACCAAAGAGAAAGGAGCCCTGCCGAGGAGCAGCTGCAGAACTCTGCTTAGGGCCCCCGGAGCCTGGCTGGAAACTGTGCCAGGCAGGAGAGCACAAACCAAGAGCAATTAGCAGGGGCAGAGCGACTGTCAGCTTTGGGCTAAATCGCTGCTCATTCGGCTGGAGGACGTTCAGCCAGCCTGAGTGGAAATACCTTAAAAATATGAGCCCTCAGAAGCTGCCTCTGAGACCCCATTTGTAGGAAAAGGACTAAGGGAGCTCTAAAGGTTTTCTAGGCTCACGCTAAAAATACTTAAGAATAAGTTTCAAAAGAATTAAGCTAATTTTCACAAAACTAATTCCTTTTTTTTTTTTTTGGTACTGGGGATTGAACTCAGGACCTTGTGCTTGTAAGGCAGGCATTGGCACTACTGAGCTAAATCCCCGGCCCTACTAAACTAATTCCTAAATAAAACAAAATCCAGAAGTCTATTACAGAAGTTAAATCTTGGTCCAGTGGCTCACACCTGTAGTCTTAGTTACTGGGTAGGCTGAAGCAGGAGGAACACTTGAGTCCAGGAATTTAAGGCCAGCTGCGCAACATAGCAAGATCCTTACTTTTTTGTTTTGTTTTTTGAGGCAGGGTTTTGCTATGTAGTTCAGGCTGGCCTTAACTCACTATGTAGCCCAGGTTGGCCACAAATGCATAGAAATCCTCCTGCTTCAGGATCCTCCTGAGTAGTGGGATCATAGGTGTACACACCAAACCCAGCTAAGAGTCTGTCCTTAAAAAACCAAAATCAGACCAAAAGCCACAGCAGCATACAAGTCATAGCATATACTCAGGGTCCTTGTAACTTGATTGTGGTCTTGCCAATATTTATTTATTTATTTATTTATTTATTTATTTATTTATTCATTCTTGTACCCGGGGATCAAACTTGGGACCTTCCACTTGGGAGGCAGGCAGCAGAACCACTGAGCTAAATCCCTGGCCCTTGCCAATATTTATTTTAATAGCTTAACCACCTCTGACTTTCAGGAGAAGAAAGAATTGTGTCCAACTTTGGTGTTTTAGAAACCAAAACAAATAAACGAAGAGGGGAACTGAAGCTACCAACCCTGAGCTTATGTGGCACAAAAAGCTCTCAGGCTGCTACCTAACTCCCATGCTTCTCAGGCTCAGCCAAAGTTAACTTGCCCCAAGAAGAAACAGCCATTTCTTGATTAAAGGGTGCCTCCCAGATGTGGGAAGATAACATCTGGGGCTTCAACACCTGGCTGGCCCAAAGTCTGAAAGCTGTTGCCTAGAGCAATATCCCCAGAGAGTTCAGCTCAGCAGCCAGGTGGGTCTGTGTGTCTCTGCTACAACAGGGTTACACTCTCACAGTCGACATTCCAGGCAGTCAACATTGCAGTTGACATTCCAGGCTGTCAACACGGCTGTAGCTGCCATCCATAGAGGAGTCTTGTTATGCTTTGTGTCTAGATGCCCCTCAAAGCCTCATGTGCTGGTAGGTGGGATTCTGGGGAGGTGATTGGATCATGGGGCCATGATACCCATTAGTGGGTTGGTCCACTTGAGTTTATAGCTAATGTGATGTTGAGAGGTGAAGCCTAGTTAGTGGAGGTGGTCCCTGGGGGTGTGGCCTGCCAGGGTCCAGCTCCCTCCTCCTCTCTTGATCCCTTTCTACTTCCTGCTGCCGTGCCATGAACTGCTTCTCCTGTGTGATGCCCCTCTGCTATGCCACCCTGTCTTAAGAGCCAGCAGACTATGAATTGAAACTTCTACAAACTGTGAGCCCTCTCCTCATAGATGTGGGTGTCAAGTAGTGTGTCTAGCGATGAAAACTAACTAAGGTACCTCTGTTAGTGTTGGGGAGCAAAAACTATCTTACTTCAAGGATCCTATTGTTCAGGAATTTTGCAGCCATGCTACCTCAGTTGTAGCCTTCTAAACCAGAAAAGTGCTACCAGCAGACATGTAGCCCTGGGAGGAAGAGAGACCCAAGATAGTCTATTCTGATTTTGTGTTAGGGAGGTGTGTAGGGTTGGAGCAAGTAGAGCTAGTGACCCTCTTTCTCTCTTCCTCCCACAGCCACAATCCAGTTTAGGCCAGGGCAGAAGTTCAAACAGTATTTGTTACCTGTAATGTTCTTCTGATAAATACCTGTTTATTTAGTTATTTTCAGTACTGGGGATTGAACCCAGGCCAGGACCTTGACACACTGAGCTACATCACCAGTCCTTTTGTTTTGTTTTGTTTTGTTTTGTTTTGCATTGCTTGTTTTGCTGGCCTTGAACTCATTACATCCTCCTCAGTGCTGGGATTACAGGAGTGTGTCTCCATACCCAGCCCTTTTTAAAATTTTTTGAGACAGGGTCTTGCTAACTCCCTGTGTTGCCTGGGCTGGGCTTGAACTTGTGATCCTCCTGCCTCAGCCTCTCAGAGTGCTGAGATTACAGATGTGCATCACTATGCCCACCTCCTGGTTTTGATTGAGGTAGAAAATATATGCAATAGAGTGCATAAATTGCATTTAGCTATGGTCAGCTCAATGCATTTGTACACAGGTGTAGACACATGTGACTATCCTGATTAATGGAGAACATTTCCACACTATAGAAGTCTCTCCATTTCTCTGTAGTCCATACCAAGTTATTCCAACTCTTATCACTACTAATTTGTTTTCTTGTTTTTATACTCTTAACTCTGGCTTCTTTTGTCCAATTTATCTGTGAAATTCAGCTATGTTGTTACATATAATGGATTCTTTTTCATTAGTGCATAGCAGTCCCTTATGTGTATATCAAAACTTGTTTGTTCATCCTCCTTTTGATGAAAATGTGGTTGGCTACCAATTTGAAACTCTCATGAATGAGGCTGCTATAAAAATTCTTGAACATTTTTGGTAGACATAGGCACTTATTTCACTTGAGTATATTACTAGGAGCAAAATTACTAGGTTAGAAGATCTATACGTGTTTAGCCTTTGAAAGGCTTGCAAGACAGTTTTCCAAAGTAGTTGAGCCCATGTGCACTTCTACCAGCAGTGTGTGAGAGTTCTAGTTGCTCCTCTTCTCACCAGTGTTTGGTATTTATGTTGGTGGGTGTACAATGCTATGCCATTGTGGTTTTAATTGGTATTTCCCTAGTGTTTATTGGACATTCAGTTGACATTAGCTCATCATTGCAGATATACCTTGCTGACCATTAGAGGGCCAGGCCTATCATTAGGTGCTACGCTGTAGACTTGCAGATGTGCTCGTAGGCAGGAGCTTTGGAGGGCGACTAGATTATGGGGGCTTATAGGTGGTTAGGGACCTGGTTGGAAGAGGCAGGTCCCTGGAGGAATTTATCTCCCTCCCCTTTCCTCCCTTTACTCTTTCAGCTTTCTGATTACCAAGAGGTGAGCAGCTACTTGGCTGCCAGGCCCTTTCACCATGCCTTTTTTGCTTTGGAGCCAGCCACTTGTGGACTGAAACCTCTAAAACCTGTAAGCCAAAATAAACCCGTCCTCCTTTAAATTTTGGGTATTGGGTATTTTGTCCCAGCAATGACACAAGTGACTAAGACACACAGTTCTACTTTAATAGCTACTCATGCTTGGCTTACTGGATTCTCTGACAAATTCCAACTTGTCCACTTGGGCTCACACTTTAGGAAGACTGGTCAGTGGCTGTTTCTCCAATTCTTCACTAGAGTTAGACCTCTCCCTATAAAGAAATTCTTGTTTCAGCTGCACTGCAAAGAGGTTACATTTATCTCCCCAAATTGTATATAGGTTAAAGAAAATATTTTACTTTTATTTTTTAGGTACCGGGTATCAAACTCAGGACCTTGCACTTGTGAGGCAGGTGGCGGCACCACTGAGCTAAATCCCCAGCCCCAAGAAAATATTTTAAATTTAGAAAAGGAAAAGGAAAGCTGGGGATTTAGCTCAGTGGTTGTGCTGCCTGCTGCGCAAGCGCAAGGACCTAAGTTCGATCCCCGGTAACAAAAAAAAAAACCAAAAAAAAAAAAAAGAAAAGGAAAAGGAAGAAAATTAAGAATCATTTTAGTCCAACTATTCAGTCACTCAGTTAATATTTTTGGTTTATTTTCTTCTAGTATATCTTTGTATATTTACTTTAACATTTAAAACAAACATGGTATCTACATATTTTTATACACTCAAAGACACATTGCTAATTCTTTGTCTACATATATTTCTTTAGAATAAAAAATCTTGACTTGGAATTCTAGAACTAAAAGATAAGTATATTATTTTTTGTTTGTTTGTTTGTTTTTGGTACCAGAGATCAAACTCGGAACCTTGTGCTTGCGAGGCAGGTGCCAGAACCACTGAGCTAAATCTCCGGTCTGATAAGTATATTATTAAGGTATTTAATATATATAATTCAATTGATCTCTAAAAAGACTATCAATAGAGATGTCCACCAGTATCTGCTTCTTTCCATCCTTGCCAAAGATCTGTAAAATTTTTGCCAGTTTGTTAGGCGACAAATAGTATCTCTTTTGTATTTTAATTTGCATTTTTTATTACTCATGCTGTTGAATATTTTTACCTATATTTGTTGGTCATAGGAGCAGCAAGTTTGGATGGAAAGAGAATGGAGTGATACCCAAATCTATAAAGGACAGGCTTGAATGGAGGTCATGCCTGCTTAAGTCTCAGTTTGATAATCAGAAAAACAACACTCACTTCGAAAAATAATGACAGTCTTGATAAACATCTCACCAAAAACTCAGGAAAACATGCTCAATATCATTAGTCATAAGAGAAATGCAAATTAAAATCATTATGAGATACCACTTAAAATGGCTACAAAGACAGAAAATAACAGTGAGGAAATTGAGAAACTAGAATCTTTATAACATTATTGTAAAAATGTTATGTATGTTTACTCTGGAAAACAGGCTTGCGCATTCTTAAAAATAACCCATAAGGGCACACCTGTATTCCTGGCACTCTGGGAGGCTGAGGCAGGAGAACTGCAAATTTGACCCTAGCCTGGACAATTGAGCAACTTAGGGAGATCCTATCTCAAAATGAAAAATTAAGAAACAAGGGCTGGGGATGTACCTCAATGTGAAAGCCTGGGGTTCAATCCTCAGTATTGCAAAAATCAGAACAAGAATCTAGCCATTTCACTCCTAGAAATCTATCCATGAGAAATTAAAACATATTCACATAAAAAACATATAATCAAATGTTCATTATAGCACTCTTTATAATAGCCAAAAAACTGGAAACAGCCTAAATATCCATAATCTGATAAATAGATAAAGAAAATATATCCAGACAATGGAATACAATTTGGCAATAAAAAGGAATGTAATTCTAATTCATACTTTGGCATGGGAAAACTTCAGAAACATTATGCTGAGTGGAAGAAGCTTGACACAAACATATTTATATGATTTCACTGATACCAAATGTGTAGAGATGGCAAATTTATAGACACAGACAGAAAATCAGAGGAGGCCTGGAGCTGTGGGTATAAGAAGAGACTAACTGCAAATAGTTCCTGCAAACAGGAACGTCCTGCAACTGGATTGTGGTGATAGTTGTACAGCGTTATACACTTAGTAAAAATCACTGAATATAAGACATGAAACTACTAGAAGAAAATACAGGGAAAATGCTATAGGACTCTGGAATGGGCAACGAGTTTTTGGACAAGATTCCAAAGCATACTAAACAGAAGCAAAAACAGAAAAATGAGATTACATCAAACTAACAGGCTATACACAGCAAAGCAAACAATGGACAGAGTGAAGAGGCAACTTATAAAATGGAAGGAAACAACTGGAGATTACACATCTGACAAGGAGTTAATAACCAGAATATATAAGGAACCCCAAAACTCAATTTCAAAAAAACTAATTGGAAATAGATCTAAAAATAGGTAATATATCCATTTTTTTTGTTTTGCTTTTTGTTTGGTTTTTTTTTGGTACCGGGGATCAAACTCGGGTCCTTGCGCTTGCGCAGCAGGCGGCGAAACCACTGAGCTAAATCCCTGGCCCAATATATCCATTTTTTTCTTCTTCTTTTTTTGTTGTTGTTAAACAAATTTTGTTTTCCATGACAGAAAGCCAGCACAGTAGCAAAAACCACTGAGATTTCAGGAAATGATAAACCCAATGAGTGAGGAATACATAGTTTAGAATTACTCTACTGTATTATCACCAACTTGGGAATTATGGTGCTGAGTGTAAATGGCTCTCCAACTCCACTTGATTACTCTAAGTGTTTATGGACACGATTAGGGGATAATGTATAAAAACATCAGCCATGATAACTGGAGGACCCCGGAACATGGCTCTCCTCTAAGTGCTGCCTCAAGCAAGAACAGGATTCTACACAGGGAGCATGTTTAAGGTTAGCTGTGAGAAAGGCCTGAGCAGGGGCTTCTGGAAGCTTCCTGAGGCACTGCAGAGCGACCGCAAGCATTAGTCAGCAGGGAAAGGCAGGAGGGCGCGCAGGGACACAGGAAAGCCTTCGAAGTGTTGGCCATCTGGAGGGTGAATGGAGCGGCCATCACCTCTACCACTGTCACCGCAGCACAGCTCGGCCCCGGGGAAGGTAGGGCACACCTGGGGCCTGCCCGGCAGGGCAAAGGGGTACCGAGTGGGGGTGGACGCCCCCGCCCGTAGGACTACTGTGGGTTGTGACTGTCCCTTGGGCTCCGGATGCCTGCTCTCCCCAGGGACAGCCTCGTACTGTGCTGGGATGGGGAAAACCCTGACACTCACCAACTTGCACACCGTACAGGCCGCCAGGACGGAGAGCGCCAAGACGCAAGTACTCAAGAGCACTGGTTGCCCGGGCTTGTCAGGGCCGGAGGCGGGGCCTAATATATCCATTTTTAAGCAAAACATTTATTGGTACATTTTAGATACATATAATGATAACACTCATCATAGGGAATTTGCACCCGAACATGATATATCCTGCCTCTTTTTTTCCCCCATTAATCCCTCCCCTCCCTATATACAAAAGCTTTGTTTCCATTTTTTTCTATTTTATTTTTTCTTTCTTGTCCCTTCCTTCCTTTCCCCCTACCCCTCCCTTGTTCCCCTTCCCATTTGAACATTTCCTTCCAATTTCCCAATATCTATTATACATTTTAGTCCTTATTTCCACTTTGGTTTCTTTCATCACAGAGAAACAGTATTTAAACATGTGCGTCCAATTTATTTCACTGAAGAGTATGGTGCACCTATTTAGCTATAAATGTCTGAAGCTCATCCTTCTTTATGGCAGAGGAGTACTCCACTAGAGAAAAAACATCTTCTTTATCCGCTCATTGGTTGATGGGCATTCAGGCTCTTTCCAAGATTTAGCTATTACAAACTGTGCTGCTAAAAACATGGGCGTGCATATATTGCTGTGGTATGATGCTTTTAGCTCTTTTGGGAAGATTCCAAGAAGGGGAAAAGCAGGGTCAAATGGAACCTCTAGAGTTAGTTGTTTTGTTTCTGAGGGGTTTTTTGTACTGCGGATGGAACTCTGGACCTCGCGTTTGTGCGGCAGGCGGCAGAACCATTGAGCTAAATCCCCGGCCCCTAGAGTTAGTTTTTTGAGGTATCTCCACACTGATTTCCACAGTGGTTGCACCAGTCTACACTCCCACCAACAGAAGAGAAGGGTTCCCTTTTCCCCACAGCCCCTCCAGCATTTATTATTGGTTTTCTTTCTTTCTTTCTTTCTTTTTTAAAAATAACTTTATTATCAAACACACACATATACAAAAAATTAAAACCATTCAAAGAAGAACAATGCAAGGGGGGAAAAAACTACAATAATATTCAGATATAGTAGAACTCAACCAAAACAAAACTGAAAAGCACTTAAACATTTTCCCATATAACTTAAAAAAGCATCTCAAGCACCAAGACACCAGAGGATGTGATTTGTTTCAGAAAGATCCCCAAAACCAACAATGAACAAATAGTGGTCTGGAAAAAAACTCCAGTTAGTTAGCAGACTCCACATAAGCCAAACTTCTTGCTAATTTAAATTTCGATACAGTCATATGACGCGCAATGGAAACACAATCCGAGAAATTTGTTATTAGGCCATTTCATCTGTGGGTATTCTTAATTACACTTTCAGTTTCTCACACTAGAGAAACTATTTGGCATTTACACATGTGTGTCCTATTTATTTCACTTAAGAGTATTGCCTCAATGTGCATCCATTTAGCTATAAATGTCTCTAATTTC
>NW_004624730.1:70856798-70867045 GCF_000247695.1 Heterocephalus glaber
ATTGAACTGTTGTGGCTCTTCTATCTTTGATATACACATTTTTCTTTTTCAGTCCATCTTTCCTCCCCTTTTTTTGAAGATCATCATTAAGCAATGTTTTTGAATCTTGAATGCTAATAAACACTTAAGCATTTTCCTAAAAAAAAAAAAAAAGAAAGAAAGAAAGAAAAGAAAGCATTTTCCTGGTGATTCTTATATCTGTTTTTGGTTGTATGTCTCCATAAGAAATTTTTAGGTTTGTTAGTTTGGCTCCTGATGTTGTTATGAAAAGCTTCTTATCAATTATAAATAAGAACTGGATTATGTTTGGTTTTGGGTTTTTTTGGTACCAGGGATTGAACTCAGGACCTTACACTTGTAAGGCAGGCGGCAACACCACTGAGCTAAATCCCCAACCCAAAAACTGGATTATGTGCAAATGAAATTAAATGATATTTGGGATTTACTTAAAAATGATTCAGAAGGAGGGTGAGTGTGGTGGCATAGGCCTCAAATCCCAGCTCTTTGGGAGGCTGAAGCAGGAGAATTGCAAGTTCTACCCTTGCCTGGGTAACTGACTTAGCAAGAAGCTTTTTTCAAAATAAAAAACATATTGCTAAGGATATAGGTCTGAGTGAAGGCTGTGGGTGCAATTCGCACTACTGAGGAAAAAAAGAAGAAAGAAAGCAAGCAAGCAAGCAAGCAAGCAAGCAAGCTGCAGTGACAATGGCACAATGTTCACATGAGGGAAGCTGGATGACAAGACATTGGGGAATGAAGATTTCTTAAAATATCTTCACTGTATTCTTGGTCTGGAAAATTCTATGGTGAAAACATCGAAAGAGAGGGTGTCTTAGTCACTTTCTCATCACTGAGACACAATACCTGATGCTCACAATTTAATGAGGAGAGGTTGATTTTTGGCTCATATTTCAGGCGGTTGAGTCCTTGCATGGCCCCCATGGTGGAAGGGCCTCGGGGGAAGAAAGCTGCTCACATCATGGCGGCCAGGAAGCTGAGAATGAAGGGTGGAACAGGGTCAGTGAGAGGCTGGTCCAGGCCATGCCCCCAGTGACCTGCCTCTTCTGGCAGCCTCACCTCCTAACACAAACCAGCTGGAGCTGGTTCCAATCACATTCCCAAGTCATACCTCTGAGAATATGAGGCTTTAGGAGGACATCCAGATATAAACTGTAACAGAGGGAGAGGAATATGCTCTGCTAACTGCATTCATTTTTTTACCCTGCTGGAGATCATCTTCTGCTGTCTCTATTTCATTAAAACTGCTGAAAATGCCACCAAAGACACTTAATTATCCAAATGAAGAGGCTCTCTTAGTTTATATCGCATTTGACCTTGCTTTGGATTTTTTTTTTTTTTTTTTTTTTTTTTGGTACTCGGCCCTAAAGATTTATTTTTAAATAATACCTAATTATTTTAGAGTTTGAATCAAGAACAAATGGTGGGCCGGGGATTTAGTTCAGTGGTTTTGCTGCCTGCTGTGCAAGCACAAGGACCCGAGTTCGATCCCCGGTATCAAAAAAAAAACACATGAAGAAGAACAGACGGTGAACTATAGTCAGTGCCAGCGAGCCATGCAGTCAGAGGAGGTGTGTGTGTGTGTGTGTGTGTGTGTGTGTGTGTGTGTGTATAAATATTTTTTTTTCTTTTTAGGGAGGGAGGCAGTTGCTTCCAGAGCCATCTATTCAGGAAGTTCTCAGCAACTTGTTCACAAGGAATGTCCAGCTCTGTCTCACTGCCGTCAAGCGTTTCTCTGGAATCAATTCTGTTAACGCCATTCATCCATTCACCAGAAGTCATAGAGAGCTCACTCATCTGCCAAGTAGTATTTGTCACATTGGATGGAGATAATAAAAAATGAAAAGGCATGGCCCGGCCTTGGACCTGGCAGTATTTCAAAGCCCGTGGCTCCATTCAGAAGTGTTGGCCCTTCTTCCTTTTTAGCTCCTATCCTCTCTCTGGCTTCAGAGCCTGGGTGTTTCTGCTTCCGCATGTCCCTGTTCATTCTTTTTCTCCCTCTTTTTTTCTTTCTGTGTGGGGGATGGAACCCAGAGCCTTTTGCATGCTAGGCAAGTGCTCTACCACTGAGCTGCAGCCCCAGCCCTTTTTATTCTGAGACACAGTCTTGCTAAATTTGCTCAAGGTGGCCTTGAATTGTGATCCTCCTGACTCAGCCCCACTGAGCAGCTGGGATTACAAGTGTGTGCCATTATACCCAGTTCTCTTTTTCTTCTTTCTAGAAGTATTCCAAGCATGTAAACAGGTATACAGGAGACAGGCACAATGGCACAAACCTATCATCCCAGCATCTTGAGAAGCTGAGGCAGGACTAAAAATTTGAGGCCAACCTCAGCAGCTTTGTGAGATTCTGTCCCAGCATAACTTCTTTTTGTTGTTGTTGTTTTGTTTTGTTTTTGAGACAAGATCTTGTTAAGTAGTTTTCAGGCTGGCCTTGAACTCACTATGTAGTCCAGGCTGGCCTCGAACTCATGGTAATCCTTCTGCATCAGCCTCCCAAGTGCTGGGATTACAGGCATGTGCCACCATGCCAGGCTCCCCAGAATAAAATGTTAAAAGGGCTGGAGATGTAGCTCAGTGGTAAAGGACTTACATAGCTTGTGCCAACCCCCAGGTTCAATACCATGCCCAAAAAAAGTATAGTGAAAAATATGTAATAAATATTCATCATGTACCAGTTAGTTCTTAATCTTTAGATCTTAATTGTAGGTCTTTAAAAAAAATAACATAAGCCGGGGATTTAGCTCAGTGGTTCCGCTGCCTGCTTCACAAGCGCAAGGTCCCAAGTTTGATCCCCGGTACCAAAAAATAAAGTGCTCGCTTTGGCAGCACATATATTAAAAAAACCAGCAACATACACTCAAGGTCTCACTTCTAATTTTACAGGATAACTGCTAGTTTGAAATCGACATCTGTCTTCTCATCTCTTAAATATATTATTTTATCCGTATGCATATCCATAATATATAACATTGTTTTTAATTTTTAAAAATTTCAAATAATGTGAGACTTTTCATTTTCTCTATATTTGTATTCTTCACTCAACATGTTTTTATGAGCTTGATATGTATTTTAATTTAGTACTTCATTAATGAATAGAACACAAGTTCACTTTCCATTTTCTTACCGTTGGATATTTAGGTTGTTCTCATTTTTTTCTATTGTAAACAATGATGCGATAAACATTCTCTGAAAAAGTGTACACAGGCTCTGTACCTCACAGGAGAATGCTGGGTCCGAGGTCGTCATCCATCATCAGCTCTGGGAGATAATTCTAATTTCCCATCAGGGATTTGATTTACATTCACACTGCCAAGGTCTTAGGATCCTCTCCATGCACGTCTTTGTCGACATGTGGTTTTATCATATTAAAGGTATACCATGGTAATCCACTCACTGTGGTTTTATTTTATTTTATGTTTTGGTACCGGGGATCGAACTCGGGTCCTTGCACTTGCAAGGTAGGTGGCGGAACCACTGAGCTAAATCCCCGGCCCTTCACTGTGGTTTTAAATTGCCTCTTCCTTACTACTAGGGAGGTTTGGCATCTTTTCATACGGTTGGCAGTTTAGATCAGGTGCTCTGGAAGATTCTGTTGTGCTTTGATCATTTTTCTATTAGACTGCCTTATTCTTTTGTTTGTTTTTAAACAGGGTCTCACCATGTAGCTCCTGCTGGCTTGCAACTCACTATGGAGCCCAGGCTGGCCTTGAACTCATGGTGATCCTCCTGCCTCAGTCCCCCAAGTGCTAGGATCACAGGCATGTGCCACCACACCCAGATGTTTTCCTTTTTCTTATTGAACTGTTGTGGCTCTTCTATCTTTGATATACACATTTTTCTTTTTTAGTCCATCTTTCCTCCCCTTTTTTTGAAGATCATCATTAAGCAATGTTTTTGAATCTTGAATGCTAATAAACACTTAAGCATTTTCCTAAAAAAAAAAAAAAAAGAAAGAAAGAAAGAAAAGAAAGCATTTTCCTGGTGATTCTTATATCTGTTTTTGGTTGTATGTCTCCATAAGAAATTTTTAGGTTTGTTAGTTTGGCTCCTGATGTTGTTATGAAAAGCTTCTTATCAATTATAAATAAGAACTGGATTATGTTTGGTTTTGGGTTTTTTTGGTACCAGGGATTGAACTCAGGACCTTACACTTGTAAGGCAGGCGGCAACACCACTGAGCTAAATCCCCAACCCAAAAACTGGATTATGTGCAAATGAAATTAAATGATATTTGGGATTTACTTAAAAATGATTCAGAAGGAGGGTGAGTGTGGTGGCATAGGCCTCAAATCCCAGCTCTTTGGGAGGCTGAAGCAGGAGAATTGCAAGTTCTACCCTTGCCTGGGTAACTGACTTAGCAAGAAGCTTTTTTCAAAATAAAAAACATATTGCTAAGGATATAGGTCTGAGTGAAGGCTGTGGGTGCAATTCGCACTACTGAGGAAAAAAAGAAGAAAGAAAGCAAGCAAGCAAGCAAGCAAGCAAGCAAGCTGCAGTGACAATGGCACAATGTTCACATGAGGGAAGCTGGATGACAAGACATTGGGGAATGAAGATTTCTTAAAATATCTTCACTGTATTCTTGGTCTGGAAAATTCTATGGTGAAAACATCGAAAGAGAGGGTGTCTTAGTCACTTTCTCATCACTGAGACACAATACCTGATGCTCACAATTTAATGAGGAGAGGTTGATTTTTGGCTCATATTTCAGGCGGTTGAGTCCTTGCATGGCCCCCATGGTGGAAGGGCCTCGGGGGAAGAAAGCTGCTCACATCATGGCGGCCAGGAAGCTGAGAATGAAGGGTGGAACAGGGTCAGTGAGAGGCTGGTCCAGGCCATGCCCCCAGTGACCTGCCTCTTCTGGCAGCCTCACCTCCTAACACAAACCAGCTGGAGCTGGTTCCAATCACATTCCCAAGTCATACCTCTGAGAATATGAGGCTTTAGGAGGACATCCAGATATAAACTGTAACAGAGGGAGAGGAATATGCTCTGCTAACTGCATTCATTTTTTTACCCTGCTGGAGATCATCTTCTGCTGTCTCTATTTCATTAAAACTGCTGAAAATGCCACCAAAGACACTTAATTATCCAAATGAAGAGGCTCTCTTAGTTTATATTGCATTTGACCTTGCTTTGGATTTTTTTTTTTTTTTTTTTTTTTTTTGGTACCAGGGATCGAACCAGGGACCTTGTGCTTGCAAGGCAGGCACTGGAACCACTGAGCTAAATTCCTGGTCCAAAAGGGGCTTTTTTGTTTTGTTTTTGGTACTGGGGATCGAACTCGGATTCTTGAGCTTGCGATGCAGGCAGCAGAACCACTGAGCTAAATCCCTGGCCCTTGCTTTGGCATTTTACAATGTTGGTGACTCTGTTTTGTTCTATTTTAACTTTTGGGAAATTTAAAATCTATATAAATGTAGACATGGTAGTGGTGAGTTCCTGTTATGGTTTATATCTAGATGTCTCCCCAAAGCCTCATGAGCTCATAGATGGGGCTTTTGGGAGGTGATTGGATCACTGAGGTGTGATACTCATTAGTGGATTGGTCCATTGATGAGTTTTTAGCCAAATGTAATGCTGGGAGGTGAAGCCTGGTTGGAGGAGGTGGTTCCTAGGGGCATGGCCTTGAAGGGTCCATTTTCCTCCTTCTTTCTTGATCCCTCTCTCTGCTTCCTGCTGCCATACCATGAGCTGCTTCTCCTCTGAAATGCCCTTCTGCCATGTTATCTTGGCTTGGAGCCAGCCAACTATGCCCTGAAATCTCTGCAAACTGTGAGGCAAAATAAACTTCTCCTCCTTAGAGTTGCAGGTGTCACGTATTGTGTCTCAGTCACAAGAAAGTAACTAAGACAGTTCCCAAGTGTCTGTCAACATCTTTAACAATAATCAACACATAGCCATGATTATGTTGTCTATTTTTCCAGCTACTTCCCCTTTCCCATAATTTTTTTTTTTGGTACCGAGGATCGAACTCAGGACCTTACAATTGTGAGGCAGGCACGGAGCCACTGAGCTAAATCCCCAGGCCCTCCCATAATATTTTTTAAAAATTTCAAATATTTCATTCATCAGTATTTAGTATGTATTACTAAAATATAAGTTCTTTTAAAAAACAACAACACAGGGGCTGGAGCTCAGTGGTAAGAGTGCATGCTTAGTATATATGAGGCTCTGGATTCAATTTCCAGCACCAAAAATCCAAACAATAAAAACCCGCAGTGCTATGTTTTTTTATAGTATAAAACACAATATCTAGGAAAATAAACTCTTTCAAAATATCATCAAATTTGCAATCAGAATTGTGTGCAATTGTCTCAAATGTCATAAACATTTGTGAGTATGTATGCCTAACAATTTGCTTAAATCATGATTGGAAAAGGCCTCTACATTGTGGTGGTTGACATATTTGTATCTTTTTCCTTTTACTCTAGACTCCACCATTATCTCTCTTTTCCTTTGAATTTTATTTATTGAAGAAAATGATCAATGTGTCCTGAAGTGTTCTTACAGCCTGGATTCCACTCACTGCATTCCCATGGTAACTCCCCCCACCAGCTTTGGTGCCAGGGATGGAGCCCAGAGCATGGTGCTTGCAAAACACATGTTGTATCACTGACACCCCGTAGTGCCATTTAACATGTTTTCTGTACTCTCAATTTCTTTACCCCTATAAATTGGTAATTAGATATACACCTTGGTCATGTTCAAGTTCACTATATTAATTACTTCTTCATTTGCAATATGGGGGGTTGAATCTAGGCCTATCCTCTGAGGTACATCACCTAGTCATTTTTTTTTTTTTTTCGGTACCAGGGATTGAACTCGGGTCCTTGCACTTGCAAGGCAGGCGGCAGAACCACTGAGCTACATCTCTGGCCCCACCTACTCATTTTTTATTGAGACAAGGACTAAGTCTCTAAGTTGCCTAGGTTGCGATTGCACTTTGGATCCTGCTGCCTGTGTGCACCAGAGTGCTGGGATTACAGGTCTGCATCCCTAGACCTCAAGTCCAATTGTTTTTGCATGACAACATCATGAGCACTATTGTGGCATTCTGGAGGCATTAGACATCTGTATGTTCACATTCTATCATGTCTTCATTTATTAACTGGATTCATTTTATAAAGAAACTTTCGGATGAAAACTCTTCCAATTCCCTTCTTGTTCCACTGTTACAGGACTCCTGAAAGGGGGTTGCTTTCTTCCTGGAAATGATGCCCTTCGTGCATCTGTACTCAGAAGGAAGCTGGCTGCCTCAGGACACTGCTCCAGTGTCCTCTTTGGCAGGGAGGGCTGACCTGGGACTGGTTCAGACCCTTATGGGCTTCAGCCGCGGAAAGGGCTTCTCCACAGAAGACACTGTCAAGAAGGGAGCACTGTTGGCCGTAGGCTCTGCTGTCCACCGGTGTCCGTTCTTCAATGCTTCTTTCATTTTTATTTTTAAATTTTTTATCATGTTCGGGATCAACACTTCTTCAGTTGAAGACAGAGGAGCTGGAGGTGCTGTTTTGGGCAGGGGGATTGCAAGTTTGAGCCTCACCTGGGCAACTTAGCGACTTAATGAGATCCTGTCTCAGGACAGACTTTGTGATAGCTGTGGGACGAAAGTCTGGCATGACTTTTCTGGGCCATATCTAACACATGGTCTTCAAAGGTGCTGTCTGTGATTTAAATAAAAAGAGACAAAATGAAATCTAAAAAAAAAAAAAGAAACTTTCTCTCATCTACTATTTGGTTACTGAATGGTGTCCATTATAAAGGGAAAACAGGATAAATGCTTAATTCTATTGTATTTAGCAGCTCTCAAAATAATGAGCTTTTTAAAGGTAGCAAGCTTTTATACTTACTAAAGGTAGGAAAAGAAGGATGCTCTGCAGAGTGAGAGAGGGCCACTCAGAGAGCTCACAGTGGCCATGAAATGTTTCCTGGCAACTTATGGTGACAAATTAATTTTTAATACGAATATGAATTGGTATTGACTACAAGATATTGATCCCATGCACCACTTGTTTCATCCATGGCCAGTAAGAGCCTCTGAAAGTTGCCTTCTAAGCCCTTTTGACAAGAGTAGGGATTTGTTTTCTTAAAAATTTTATTTTATTGGTACATTTTAGGTATACAATATAATGACATTCATCATTGGAAATTTGCACCTTTACATAATCTCTCTTGGTTCTTATTTTTCCCCCTTCCCCTGCCCTCCCTTCAACCCCTCCATCCCTCCCTATTTGCAAAGACTTTGTTTCCATTTTTTCATTTTCTCAAGACTAGTGGTTTTTGGTAACTTTTTTGCTGTTTGGTATTCCAGCCTGGCCTTAGCCATGTCTTTCAAGGAATCCTAGTTCCTTTAGTGGGAAATGATACTTGTTAGGTATGGCAGTGCACACTTGTAATCCTAGCACTCAGGAGGCTGAGGCAAGAGGATCCCTGGGAGTTTGAGTCCACTCTGGGGCCACATAATGAGTTCAAGGCTGGCCTGGACTACGTAGTAAGACTCTGTCTCAAAAAACCAAAATAGGAAAAAAAAAAAATCACAGCTAGGGTGCCACTCATACTCATTTTTATTCATTCATTATTTTTAGGTCTTTAAGAATGGACAGGCAAGGGAGGGCCGGGGATTTAGCTCAGTGGTGCCACCACCTGCCTCCAAGCTCAAGGTCCCGAGTTTGATCCCTGGTACAAAAAAAAAAAAAAAAAAGGGAATGGACAGGCTAGAAAATACTTTTTTTTTTTCGTAAACTTAATTCATCATAAGTTTATCACGACATTTCCAATTCAAATTCAGGGTTTGCTGAGCTGGGTGTGGTGGCGCACACCTGTGATCTCAGCACTGGGGAGGCTGAGACAGGAGGATCACTGCGAGTTCGAGGGCAGCCTGGGCTACATAGTGAGTTCAGGGCCAGGCTGAGCTACGAAGGAAGACCCTGCCTCAAAAAAAAAAAAAAAAATCAGGGTTTGCTAAGAGACAGAGGGAGAGAGAAGAGAGGATATGGGAGGGGAAGGGGATAAAAGAAAAGATGTGTTATACACATGTACTAACTCCCCTCAATGAATGTAATCATTATTGTTGTAAACATGTATACGTAATAAGTAAATAAATAATAACAAACATTTAAAAACCAAATGCAAGGTTTATACTTAACCTCTTCCTTCTTCCATCTGCATCATTTTCCCCAAGCTGAGTGTCCTGGTTCTCAGTGGTACTGCGAATGATACTGGAATATCACATAATTACTGTCTTACCAAACCAAACACATTCAACAGTCTCAGAATAACAGTGCAAACATTACCACCAACAATATGATTGGTGTAAACAGCTTAAAATTCTCATAGCAGTTCTTTTATCCTTAGGGTGTAGCCCCCTGGGATAGCAATCAAATCACTTTGTTTCTAACTTACCGAACTAGGTCCTCTGTGTGTGTGTGTCCATCCACTAACTCAATTTTCTCTTAGGTTCATCTGTTGTACTATACTTTCAGTTTTTACGAGATTGTTTGAAAAATAGTTTTGTTTCATGATTATGTACAATATTTACATGGTTCCTAAGTGTATAAACAAATTTTTAAAAATCAGTTTAAAAGTTAGTTTAGTCTATTTCTCTTCTCTATTCTATCCCTCCACAGATAACCTCCCCCAAAATGTTATGACCTACCTTCCATAGAATTGAATGTGAGCAGAGGTTTTGCATGGTTTTCATTATAGATTTATTTTATGTGCTGTCTCCTAGTATTTCTCTCAGTATATTTTTTGGTATTTAGGAATTCCGCTGCCTCAAGGACCAGGATTCCCTTACATGGAACCAGGGCCGAGGAATCTGTACAATTCTTAGAACCAATCAGGACTTCCTAGCCAGAGGAGTGGGTGGGGCCCAGGAGACGAAGAGGCCAATCAGGTATCAGCGCCTTGTGTGGCGGGCGTAAGTGGAAGCCAAGGAGAAACTTATCGCAAATGTACCATTGTCCCTTGCTGGGCAGTTAGGTGGAGGTTCCTCTACATGGCTTGTTTTTGTGTTTTATTTTTCTCTGGAGACTGCCTAGACACAAAAGGTCAGGTATGTTGAGAAATCACCCTTTTGTTTTCCTGTTGGGGCTGAGGAGCACGAAGTTCTCCCAAACCCAGCCCACTTCTGCCCCAGAAGCACTTTGTCCCCTTCTTAAACTAGGGGTCTGTGTGTGTGTGTGTGTGTGTGTGTGTGTGTGTGTGTGTGTGTGTGTGTGTGTGTG
>NW_004624730.1:70868856-70898856 GCF_000247695.1 Heterocephalus glaber
TTTTTTTTTTTTTTTGGTTCTGGGGATCGAACACAGGTCCTTGTGCTTTCGAGGCAGGTGGTGGAACCACTGAGCTAAATCCCCACCCTTAAAATACGTAATTTAAGAGATCAATCCCTAAATATCAAAAGGAAAATGAGAGAGCCTGGGATTTAGCTCAGTGGTTCTGCCACCTGCCTCGAAAGCGCAAGGACCTCAGTTTGATCCGTGGAACCAAAAAAAGGAAAATGAGATTAACTTAACTATATACAGTATGGAGTTAGTGACATAAGCACACAAATGTGAATTATTTCAAATGAGTTTAAAATATAATGACTGTATATGTTAGTGGACATACACCCTAAGGACAAAAACAAAGTAAAAATCCTACAGTATATTCAGTTATTGTGTTTGTATTAGTGTCAGTACTGTTATTCTATAAGTGTTGGGTGTGCATTATGCAATAAGCAAAAGAATGATGGTATTGGGTTTTTTGGTTGTGAGAAAAAAGGGTGAAGTAGATTAATATAGATGTGGTTAAGAAGAAAGTCCTCTATTAAAATTGGAAGCATCACTATAAACTCATTGTTATGGTTCAGAACTAAAATGACTCCCCAAACTCTCATGTATTCAGAGGTGGGGCTTTTGCAAGGTGATTGAATCCTGGAGACACTACACTCATCAGGAGATTAATCCACCAATGAATTTGTAGCTAAATGTGCTGTTAGGAAGTGGGGCCTGATTGGAGAGGTTCTGTCACTGGGTGCATGCCTTTGGAGGGTGTATCTCCCTCCCTAGCCCCCTCCCACCTCCCTAACCCTGCTTCCTGGTTGCATGGGTTGAGTGGTTTTACTCTACCAGGCCTCTCCACCATGCCATTTCTGTCTTGGAGCCAGCCAACCATGGACTGAATCCTCTGAAAACCATGAGCCTCCTTTAAGTTGCACGTGTCAGGTATGTTGTCCCACCAATGGGAAAGTAACTAATTCACTCATGATCTAATTAATCATTTTTTAAAAAAGATTTTCAACAACTGTATGCCAACAAATTTGATAACCCAGAAAAGATGGATAAATTCCTGGACACATACACCTTACAAAGATTAAATCATTAAGAAATAGAAAACTAGGGCCGGGGATTTAGCTCAGTGGTTTTGCTGCCTGCTGCGCAGGCGCAAGGACCTGAGTTTGATCCCTGGTACCAAAAAAAGAAATAGAAAATCGGAACCAACCAATGACATGTAATAAGATTGAATCAGTAATAAAAAGTCTCCAGTCAAAGAAAAAAACCCACCAAAAAAAAAAAAAAAGAAAGAAAAGCCCACCACCAGGTGTCTTCACTGCTGAATTCCATAAAACATCTGAAGAACTAATACCAATTCTTCTTAAATTATTCTGAAAAATTGAAAAGGAAAGAATTCTTCCAAACACATTCTATGAGGCTGACATTACCCTGATACCAAAACCAGACAAGGAATATTACAAATAAAGAAAACTATGGGCCAATGTTCTTGGGGAACATAAATATAAAAATCCTCAATGAAATACTAATGAACTGAGTCCCAGTCACACATTAAAAAGATTATTTGCACAGGGGAATTAGCTCAGTGGTTTTGCAACCTGCTGCACAAGCACAAAGACCCGAGTTTGATCCCCAGTACCCAAAAAAAAAAAAAAAAAAAAAAAAGATTATTTGCCACGATCAAGGGGGATTCAACCCAGGCTTGGATGGTTCAACATATGCAAATCAATAAATCTGATGTATCACATCAGCAGAATGAGGGAATAAAATTAACCAAAGAGATGAAAGATCTCTACAATGAAAACTAAGTACAAAGTATTGATGAAAGAAACTACACATACAGAAAGACATCCTGTGTTCATGTACTAGAAGATTCAATATATCAAAATGTCCAGATACAGTGCAATCCCCATAAAAATACCAGAGACATTCTTCACAAATGTAGAAAAAAAAATCTTAAAATTTATATGGAGCCACAAAAAATCCAAATAGCCAAAGCTATCTTGAACCAAAAGAACAAAGCAGGAAGCATTATATTACCTGACTTCAAATTATAGTACAAAGCTGTAGTAATTAAAACAGGATGGTACTGGTACTTAAAAAAAGACCCATAGACCAATGGAACAGAGTGCAGAGGATAGGAATAAATGCACAAAATATGGCCAAGTGATTGTCAACAAAGGTGCCAAGAACATGCATTTGAGAAAGGACAGTCTATTCGATAAATGGTGCTGGGAATATAGGATACACACATGTAGGAGAGTGGAACTAATCTCTAACTCTTACAGTTACAAAAATTGACTCAGTGGGCCGGGATTTTAGCTCAGTGGTTCCACCACCTGCCTCGCAAGTGCAAGGTCCCAAGTTCCATCCCCGGTACCAAAAAAAAAAATTGACTCAGTGAAGAGACAACCTACAGAATAGAAAAAATAATTGCAAACTATACATCTGGAAGAGGATTATATTCCCTCATATATAAGAATTCTTTATGTGTGAAAAATATGTTTTAAAAAACTCAGTAGCTAGAGCTGGGGATATAGCTCAGTGGTGCCATGCCTGCCTGGCAAGTGCAAGGTCCTGAGTTTGATTCCCTGTACTTAAAAAACCAAAAATAAAACAAAACAAAACCCTCAATAGCTGAAAACCAAAAAATTCAATATAACTAATGGACAATAGACCTAAATAAACTCTTTTTGCTTTTTGAGTAAGGGTCTCAACTCTGTAGTTCAGGTTGGCCTCAAACTCACTATGTAGCCCAGGCTGGCCTTAAACTTGAAGCAATCTTTCGGCCTCAGCCTCCCAAATGCTGGAATTACAGGAGTGTGCCACCATGCTGGGCTTAACATTTCTTAAGTGAATACATAAAAATGGTCACAGGTTGTTGGAAAAATACTCAAATTCACTAATTATGAGGGAAATGTAAACCAAAAGCACAATGAGGTATCACCTTACTTTAGTAAGAATGGCTCTTATCAAAAGGACAAAAGATTACAAGTGCTGGTGAGGATGTGGAAAAAGGAAATGTTTGTATACTGTTGGTGGCAATGTAAATTAGTACAGTTGTATGGAAAACAGTATGGTGGTTCCTCAAAAAATTAAAAATAGAATTCCCATATGATCTAGCAATCCTACTACTGAATATATATATATATATATATATATTTATTTATTTATATCCACAGGAAATAAAATCAATCTGTTAAAGAGACATCTGCACTCCCATGTTTATTGCAGCACTGTTCACAATAGGTAAGCAATTGAAACAACCCACTGGCCATCAGTTGATGAATGGCTAAGGAAAACATGGTACAAATGCACAATGGAGCATGTTATGGCTTGTGTCTAGATGTCCCCCAAAGCCTCATGCAGTCATAGGTGAGGCTTTTCAGAGGTGGCTGGATCTAGAGTGTGTGATGCTGGGATTAAGGGTGTGTGAGTACTAAATTAGTTCACTGATTGATTTGGCTTACTCCTGGGTGTGGATGATGAATGGCCCAACCTGGGTGTGAGTGCTACTGCCCTAAGGGTGTGTATCCTGGATAGAATATAAGGGACAGAAAGGGGCTGCTATTGCTTGCTTATTGCTTCTTCTCTACTTCTCGGCTTTGTTGCCTTCTGCCTGCCAAGAAACTATTTCTTCTCTGCCAGCCTTGGTGCCAAGCAACTATGAACTGAAACCTCTACAAACTGTGAGCCCAAATAAACCTTTCTCCTTTACCTTTGGGTGTCAGGGACTTTGTCTTAGCAATGAGAAAAGTAACTAAGACAGAGTACTATTCTGCAATAAAAAGGACAAAGGTGGGAGGACAAGGAGTTGAGGGAGTATGGGGGAAAGGATGACCCTGGGCACGAAGTTACATTTAGATAGGAGCAAGAAGTTCCCATGTGTTATGGCACAGTAGGTTGATTATAGATAACAATTGTGTACTGTACTGTATATTTCAAAAAGATAGAAGAAAGGATTTTGAATGCTTTTACCATAAAGAAATGATAAAAGTTTGAAGAGATAGATATGTTTAATCTGATTTAAACACTACACAATATATACATGTGTTAAAACATCACATGGCATCCCATTGGTATAGACAATTTTTTTTTCCAAATGAGAAATGTGGTATTTACTTTATTCTGTGTTACAAGAAGGGAAAAAGAGTTTTTGTTGTGCCAATCTTTGCCCATGTACCCTTCACCAGGTACTGACCAGAGGAACGGCATCCTGAGCTTCAGGCCCCCAGGGGACATGGTCAGGAGCAGAGAGCCGGCCACATTACTGAATGACTTGTCATGAGTTTTTTACCTTTCAAGAAGCAGTGCAGTTTTCCCCTTCAACTTTCCCACATGCTTAACAAACCTGAAGTTGCAATTGTCGTAACCTGTGGCTACAACAGTGCAATTCTGTCCCCAGTCCCACAGCGACTCTCCAGCTGCGCTGGAGTGTCTGTTTCACTAATGGGTTGCCCATCAAACCTGAATCTAATCTGTCCCAATGACAAGTCCTGCCTCTCGAAGTAGGCCTCCATCAGCTTGCTCAGCGGGGTGTGCTCTTGATCTTGGACTGCACCCTGGAGCCCACCTGCCCTGCCACCTTCAGGTTGATGTAGTCGTTCTCGGTCTTCACACCCTCCTGTGATCCCAAGCACTCCGCAGGCTGTGGCAAGAGGATGACTATGAGTTCAAGGCCAGCCTGGACTACACAGTGAGTGCAGGGCCAGCCTGGGCTTCATAGAAAGCCTCTTTCGGGCTTCTCCTCGGACATAGCTGTGGGCTGGCAACAGGCCGCAGAAGCTCAGCGAGGAGCGGGTGAGTCACGCTCTTGGCCCCTGCTCTCCCTAGTATAAACCCTTTTTATATTTTACTTTATTTTCAATTTTAAAAATAAAATTTAAGGGCTGTGGATTTAGCTCAGTGGCACTGCACCTGCCTCGCAAGCACAAGGTCCCGAGTTCGATCCCCAGTACCAAAGTAAGTAAATAAAATAAAATAAAATTTAAAAACAGCATTTTTAGCTGTCTGCATGGAAAAGGCCTAGAAACAAGGCCCAGTCAAACATCAGTGAACACCTTACTCCCTTTGTGTGATCCAGTGTCTGTTTCACATGCAAACCAAAGGTTCCTGGAGAAATGGTTAATTCCATGTTTCTGACAAGAAATATGCAAACTGACCATGAAACATGTCAGAAGATATAAAAATCAAATGCCAATGAAGGTATGTTGAAATGACCACATAGTGCACTAAAGAGGCATCCACTGTCCAAAAAATAGGACAATTGCCCAAATGCTCCCAAAATGTCTGTAAGAATAATAACTGCTATTATTTGAAATTTCTTACATATGCTCATAAGTTCATAATGGTACTAAAAATAACCCAGACTGTTGATCATTTTTAGAAGATGCTAGGGAGTGGAATCATTATTTTGGAATCTAATAATTAAAGAGAAAAAAGTAAACATTTGTCTTGCCTTTCCTACATGAATTGTACTTCAGAGTACAAAAAACAGTTGCTAAGTTTCTTTTTTTTTGTTTTTGTTTTTGTATCGGAGATCGAACTCAGGTCCTTGCGCTTGTACAGCTGTTTCATTTTATAGAAGGATCCTAGCTAATAAAAGAAGAAAGAATATTATATTTTATGAATGATGAAATAATAAATCTCGATATTGATCATCAATGACTGCTAACAACACACACAGACTACCAGACTCTGTGCACCTCCTGACAGAAATATACAACTGCAGCAGGGTTTGTTGTTCCTCTTACTTGGGAGGCTGAGGTGAGAGAATACCTTGTGCCGAAGAGTTCAAGGCCAGTCAGGGCAAATAGTGAGACATCTCTGCCAAAGAAAGTGGGGGGGCGCTATTTATGTCTTGCCCAAAACAAAACAAACAACTAAAAGCCAACCCACTTTAATCTGCTTAAGCCTCTAGATGTAACTATTAGTTTACAGGAAATACAGGAGACAGAGGAACATATTAAGCAACACAATCAACAAATCACAAAATCCAGACCATGGGAAATTTCAGGATAAGTGAATTCTTGGGGTGGGGAGAAAGAATGAAAAGACAAGAGAAGTTGCGCATGGTGGCATGTGCCTGTAATACCTGCACTCAGGAGGCTGAGGCAGGAGGATTCCCATGAGTTTGAGGCCAGCTTGAGCTACATAGTGAGTTCAGGGCCAGCCTGAACTACAAAGCAAGACCCTGTCTCAAAAAAATCCAAAAATAGCCAGCCATGGTGGCACAGTTCTGTAATCCCAGCACTCGGGAGGCTGAGACAGGGGGGTAGCCAGGAGTTCGAGGCCAACCTGGGCTATATGGTGAGCTCAAAGCCAGCCTGCACTACAAAGTGAGACCCTGTCTTAAAAAAAAAAAAAAAAAAAAGACAGAAGGCTATCAATTAAGATTCAATCAGGGAAGCAGAGCCACTTTGGGCAATCTAAAGGCTTTGACCTCTGATCGAAGCCCTTTGTGCTGTTACTAGGGAGTTGGTTAGTTAGTCTACCTAAGTCATTTGCCTTTGCAGCTGATGCTGGGGCTGACATCAGGGCAGCTGGCAGTCAGGAGCAATGATGCAATGAAGCAGGGAGAATAAGAACAAGCTAGAATATGTGTCTCTCACTGGAGCCCATGTTGTTCTCTGACCAACTGCAGGCCACCAGCTTCAGTGACAGGTGACCTGCAGAAAAGCTAGTGCGATGCTTGGCAGAGCTGCTCACAGCCCTGGCCCAAATCTGGTGAAGCTGAAGGATCCAGACGAAACTGGAGGAGCTTGGGCCTCGCTGCTACCCCACACCAGCAAGGCTGCCTGCTGACAGGAGGTATGCAATGCAGCAGTGCCTAACACTACGCCAGATCTCCAGATCAGTGTGGCTATTGCCTCACTGTCTTCATAAAGCCTCTATCAGATAGCAAAGCAAAGAAAAAAAAGACACATTCTAGTGTTTTCTAGTCTATACTCTAGTACAACCTATTCATTTTTTAGAAAGTGGGTTGAGCGCCATTAATTTGATTTCAGGACCTACTCATGGATTTTAACCTGCATTTGAAAAGTGTTCTACCAGGCTTCATATATTGGATTATATTGACAATATTAGATTCCCTCCCTTGTTAATGTGTACAGTCACTTAACTCTTTTGAGTATCTGTATCTTTTAAAAAAATTCTCCATGTTTGTGCTCACTGATTTCCTCTATTCTGAGTGTGTAGGATTCTGCAGCTCAGGACAGGATTTCCTTTCCACCTTCAAAGAGAAAATCCATCCTGACTAGGCAACAGCTCAGCTCTCTTTGACTTCCTTCTAACCCTTCTTAACCATCATCTCAGGGGAAGTCTTAAGGTCCTTCTTATCCAGGGATCTCTAGAAGTTATTTTTCTTTATTTACAGCTCATAAAGTGCTGACTTAAAAAAAATGTAAACATCAACAAAGCGATATCTTTAGAAGTGGTAAATATTGTTCTGATGATTCTATTCCTATCTAGCTAACAAACCACCCAGACTCGATGGCATAGCACAGCAATCATTTTATGACACGCGTGGATTCTGTGGGTTGGTGTTTCAGAGGGCCAGGGAGGGTGGCCTGGTCTCTGCTACACAATTCCCCGGGCTAGTTCTCACCCCTCGTGTGTCTGGTGCCTGGCTGGGTGACCTGACAGTGGCTCTTCAGGGTCTGTCAGCAAGAGGTGCCTACCTGGGGTCCCGACACATGGCCTGGGCTCCTCCCAGAGCGATGTCTGACTCTGAGTGGGACAGAGGATGGAGAACGAGCAGCCTGAGACAAGTGGAAGCTTCATCGGCTTTCTGACCTAGCCTCATAGGTGGCCTAGTGCCACTTCAGTGAGATTCTGTGGAGAATTCATAAGCTGTCCCCAGATTCTAGCCAGGCACTGGGGCACATGCCTGTAATCCCAGCATTCTGGGAGGCTGAGGCAGGAGGATTGAAAATTTGAGCCCATCCTGGGCAACTTGGCAATTTAGCAAGACTCTGTCTCAAAATTTAAAAAAAACAAACAAAGGATTGGGATGTAGCCCAGTGTGAAGGCCTTGTGTTCAAGAACCAAAAAGAAACAAACAAAAAACAAAAAACCGAACATAGGATTCCACCTCTTGGGCCAAAGCTTGAAAATCACCATCAGTACCTTTCTTTTGTGACATCTAAATGGGGTTTACATGTTTTCACATAATCTATGCCTAGCTTTCTTTTATTCATTCAACAAAATACTCATTGAGCTCCTGCCTTAAGTGATAGGCTGTTAAGACAGTATACTGAGGGACATGGCTTTTGAAAGACTGAGAATCTTCACTACAATAGGTAATGACTAAGCTAAGCCGTGAATAATAAGTAGGAATTAGACAAATGGAGTAGGGAAGCAAAGAATTCCCAGCAAGAGCAGCCCTGGCAAGAGCTGAGCAGTATTCCAGATGGGCCACTTTGGGGACTGTAGAGTATTGTTATGTGACTGAGCAAGTGGTAAAAGAGTGTGGAGAGGTTGCACAGGCCAAATCTTAAGACATCTTTGGCTCTACTAAGGGAATTACACTGAAGGCATTTGGGAGCCATTGAAGGATTTAGAGGGAGAGAGTGACAAAGGCAGATTTGCTATTCTAATAGCACCTACAAATTTCCATAGTCATGATTGATTGATTGATTGATTTTGATATTGGGGATCAAACTCAGGACTTTGTGCTTGCAAGGCAGGTGCGGTGCCACTGAGCTAAATCCCTGGGCCTGATATCTTTAATTTTTTGGAAAGTAATCTGTTTTTGTTTTTGTTTTTGGAGACAGGGTCTCACTATGTAGTTCAGGCTGGACTTGAACTCTCTATGTAGGCCAGGCTGGCCTCAAACTCATGGTGATCCTTCTGCCTCAGCTTCCGGAGTGCTGGGGATGACAGGCGTGCACCACCACGCCCAGCGGAAGTATGCTCTTACTTTTGCCAGAGTCTCAGCTGGTAATGCTTTTGCCAAGATAGATACCATCTTCCTCTTGCTGACTTTCCCTCTCAGATTTCACTACTTATCCGTTACACGACTAGACCTGGAGAGTTAAGATGTTCTGATCTAACTGAATTATTGCCACTTTTCAGATCTTACCATTTTACTTTTTTTGTGGGCCTAAGAAGTTTCCAGAGCTGCGTTTACCCAGGGAAGTACCAAGAGGAAGGGGTGTGGGGGGGGGCGGATCTTAGGCTTCTAGTTCAGATAACTTCCTGGATTCTGTACCTCGCCCTGCATGACTTTGGTTTCTCCAACAGCAGCACTCACACAGTGAACCCCGTGTAGATGAGAACAGAGGTTCTCCGAGTGCCAGGATTACTGCAGTGGCAAACTCTGCCCGTGCGTGGGGGCCTCGCCCAAAGCCCCAGCACTCCCAGTTCCCAGAGCTCCTCACCGCAAGCAACTGGGACTCTCCCTGAGGTGTGACACACCCGCTGCGGGCGGGCAGGAGGCCAAGGAGGCCCCGCCCAGGAGCAGCCCTTTCAACCAGTGCTGGTTGGGCGTTGGTAGATTAAAACTCCTTTATCCGCCCAGTGGCTCACACCTGAAGCCTGCTGAACAGTTCTCCCAGAGGCTGCCAGGGGATTAGGCCTCAGCAGGTTGCAGTGGTGACCTCCTCATGAAAACACCCTGTACTGGCTCCTTTCCCTTCCCAGACTCGCCTCCCACTCTCCTACCAGTGGTCATCCCCCAAGTAAACGCCTTGTGCTCAAACCCTTGTCTCCCAGTCTACTTCCAGGGGAAACCAAGCCGAAGGGAGAAGAAACTGTCCATTTGTTCAACAGCTTCTGAGTAGGGACAGTGTGTCAGGCACTGCTTGTTATTACTGCTCATGCTCCGTTGCACGCCCCCAACTAGTTTCTTAGCTCGGAACAGTTACATTATTGAACATTAATCCAGGCATGAGGGTGGCCACCCGTAACTCCAACACCCTGGAAGCTGAAGCAGGAGGATCACAAGTTTGAAGCCAGCCTGGGCAACTTAGTGACTTAGTTTCTCAAAATGAAAAAATGCAGGGGGTGTAGCTCAGCATGAAGGCCCTAGGTTCAATCACCAGTACCACAAAAATAGATAAATAGTTAAAAGGAAAGAAATGTAAGCAAAATTCTTTCCCGTAATTGTACAGACACTCTGTATTTTTCCCGATTTACAGCCTTCTGATCGTTATCCAGGAGTGGATACATTTCATGGTGCAGTTGTAAGTACAATCTGGTACACCACGACTTATATTTCCACTCAGTTCCTATCACCCGCACTTTCCTTGGCCTTCAAAATTTACACTTGAAGGGCTGTGGCATTACCCCGTTGTAGAGGACCGTGATGATTAATTCCGTCAATTTGACTTGGCCATGGGATGCCCTGATATTTGCTTGAACATTATTCTTGGGATTTCTGCATGAGATGAACATTTAAATCAGTAGCCTAAGCACATCAGGCTCTAAAGTGGATGGGCCTTGTGCAAGCAGTTGAAGGCCTGTATAGAACGAAAGGGCAACCTAATCCTTATTAAGGGAATCCCTCCTGCCTGGCTGCTTTCAAACGTGGCGGGAGTGGGGTGTGGCAGCAGGGATTTGGCGTTTTCCTGCCTCAGGCTCTGAAAAACCGGCTCCTTTAGGGTCTTGAGCCACTGGCTTTCATCCTGGAGCTGCACACTGGTTTTCCTGGGTCCCCAGCTTGCTAACCACTCTGCAGATCTCGGGAGTTGTCAGTCTCCATAGTCACGTGAGCTCATTCCTCGCGATAAATATCTTCATACTCACTGCCTGAGTAAGCTTCTCGTCACTGGGACAAAATACCCAACACCTGCAACCTAAAGGAGGAGAGGCTTATTTTGGCTCACAGTTTTTAGAGGATTCATTTCATTGTCAGCTGGCTCCAAGGCAGAAAGGTGATGGCAGAAGGGCCTGGTGGGGAAAGCTGCTCACATCCTGGTGGCCAGGAAGCAGAGAGGGAAGGGAGGTGCAGGGAGGGAGGTGAACCCTTCCAGATTAGGCCCCAGTGACCCACCTCTTCCCTCCAGACCCCACCTTCTAACAGCACATTCAACTCTGAGCACATCAACGGATGAATCTGCTATTGAGTACAGCACCCTCGTGATCCAATCACCTTCAAAACCCCCATCTCTGAACACATGAACCTGTGGGGAACATTTTATTTATTTATTTATTTATTGAGATAAGTTCTCACTATGTAGTTCAGACTGGCCTCGAACTCACAGCGATCCTCCTGCCTCAGCCTCCCAGGTGCTGGGATTACAGGTGTGCACCACCACGCCTGGTGACATTTTAGATTTAAACCATCACACACACACATGCACACACACACACTTTCTCTGGAGAAACCTGACTGCTATAGACATGTACCAGTAGGTTGTTTTTCTAGATCATAAAGTCTATAGTTTATTATATTTGTTTTTTACTTATTCTTTTAATTTTTTTTGTACCAGGAATTGAACTCGGGACCTTGCGCTGGATAGGCAAGAGCAACACCACTGAGGTACATTCCCAACCCTTTTTCTTTTTTTATAGCACCACATTTATTGGTACATTTTAGGCATGCAGAATGATAACACTCATCATAGGGAATTTGCACCTGTATATGGTACATCTTGCCTCTTTTTTCCCTCAAGCCCCCTCCCCTCCCTATGTAGAAAAGCTTTGTTTCCATTTTTTCCTTCTATTTTCACTTTTTTCTTATCCCTTCCTTCCTTTCTCCCTTCCTCCTCCCTTGTTTCCCTTCCCATTTGAACATGTTTTTCCCATTTCCCAATATCTATTATACATTTTAGCCTTATTTAAACTTTTGAGCCTCACACCAAAGAAACAATGCAGTATTTAAACATATGTGTCTGATTTATTCCACTTAAGTGTACGGTCTCAAGGTCCACCCATTTAGCTAGAAATGTCTCAAGCTCATCCTTCTTTATGGCAGCGTAGTACTTCATCGTATAAAAAACCCAAATCTTTATCCGTTTGTCAGTTGATGGGCATTTGGGCTCTTTCCAAGATTTAGCTATTACAAATTGTGCTGCTATAAACATGAGTGTAGATATATTGCTGTGCTATGATGCTTTTAATTCAGGAAGATACCAAGAAGAGGAATAGCTGAGTCAAATGAAACCTCTAGTTTTAGTTTCTTGAGGTATCTCCACACTGATTTTCATGGTAGTTGCACCAGTCCACAATCCCACCAACAGTGGAGAAGGGTTCCTTTTTCCTCACAGTCCCACCAGCATTTGTTATTGACTGATTTCTTTTTTCTTTTTTTTTTTTCTTTTGTACCGGAGATCAAACTCGGGTCCTTGTGCTTGAGCCGCAGGCGGCAAGACCATTAAGCTAAATCCTTGGCCCGGGTGATTTCTTGAGAACAGTCATTCTTTCTGGTGTGAGATGGAATCTCAGAATTGTTTTTTGTTTTTGTTTTTGTTTTTTTCTTTTGGTACCAGGGATCAAACTTGGGACCTTGCACTTGTGAGGCAGGTGGTGGAAACACTGAGCTAAATCTCCAGCCCTCAGAGTTGTTTTAATTTACATCTCTCAAATGACCAGTGATGTTGAACATTTTTTTCAATATTTATTTGCTGTTTCTACTTCTTCATCTGAGAATTGTCTTTTCATTTCAGATGCCCATTTTTGGATTGGGTCTTTAAATTTTGGGGGTCTGATTTTTTTAGTTCTTTACATATTCTAGATAAGTGGTCCTTTGTCTGATGAATAGCTTGTAAAAAAACTTTTCCCATGCTGTGGGTTCTCTCTTCATTCTGTTGGTGGTTTCTCTTACTGTGCGGAAGGTTTTTTTGTCTTTTTGTCTTTTTTTCTGGTACCAGGGATCGAACTCAGGACCTTGTGCTTTCGAGGCAGGCGCTGGGACCACTGAGATAAATCCCCGGCCCTTCAGAAGGTTTTTTATGAGATGAGGTCCCACTTGTTGATTCTCCCATGCAGTCTGGGTTTTGCTCATGAAGTCCTTGCCTGCTCCTATGCCCTCAAGCATTCTACCTATTCTCTCTTCCAGCAGATTTAGTATTTCTATTTTAATATTTAGATCTTTGGTCCATTTTAATTTTAGGTTAGTGTGTGGTGAAAGGTATGGGTCTAGTTTTAGTCTTCGGCATGTGGAAAGCCAGTTTATCCAGCACCATTTATTAAAGGGACTACCTTTCTTCCAGTGAAGGTTTTTGGCTCCTTTGTTAAAGATGAGGTGCCTGAGTATGTCTGGAGTTGTTTCTGCATCATCTAGTCTGTTCCATTGATCCTCAGGTCTGTTCTTTTGCCAGAGCATGTTATTTTTATCATGGTAGCATTGTAGTACAATTTCAGGTCAGGGATTGTGACACCCTCTGCCTTGCCTTTGTTGACCAGAATTGCCTTTGCTATTCTAGGTCTCTTCTGGTTCCAAATGAATTTTAGGATTTTTTTTTTTCTAATTCTCTGAGATATGCTGGTGGGATTTTGATTGGGATTGCTTTGAATCTGTATAACAATTTTGGAAGTATGCCCATTTTCACTAAAATAGTTCTTTCACTATAATGGTTTCTTTCTATAATGTTCTTTTCAAGAACAAGGGATATCTTTCAATTTTCTGATATATTCTACAATCTCCTTTTTCAGAGGTCTTTTACTACCTCCATTAGATTGATTCCTAGGTATTTCATTTTTTTTAGATGCTATTGTGAAAAGGGTTGTTTCTCTAATTTCTCTCTCAGTGAGTTTGTGTACAGGAATGCTATTGATTTTTGAGTGTTGACTTTGTATCCAGCTATGCCACTGAATTTGGTTGTCAAATCTAGAAGTCTTTTGGTGGAGTTTTTGGGATCTTCTATATAAAGTATCATGTCATCTGCAAGTAATGTTAATTTAATTTCTTCCTTTTCTATGTTTATTCCTTTTATTTCTTTCTCTTGTCTAATTGCTCTGGATAATGTTTCCAGAACTATATTGAACAGGAGCGGTGACAGTGGATATCCCTGTCTTATTCCTGAGTTTAGAGTGAAAGCTTTCAGTTTTTGTCCATTTAGTATGATGTTGGCTGTTGGTTTGTCATAGATAGCTTTTATCAGATTGAGATAAAGCCCATCTATACCAATTTTCTGTAGGAATTTTTTCATGAATGAGTGTTGGACCTTGTCAAATGCTTGCATCTATGTTCATTAGGGAGATTGGCCTGTAGTTCTCTTCTTTGGTTGGATCCTTCTCTGGTTTTGGAATCAGGGTAATGCTTGCTTCCAGGAATGAATTTGCGAGTATTGTTTCCCTTTCAATTTCATTAAAGAATTTGAGAAGTAGTGGCAGTAGGTCTTCTCTAAATTTCTTGTAGAATTCAGCAGTGAATCCATCAGGGCCAGGGCTTTTCTTTGTTGGTATTTTTAAAATTACATCTTCAATTTCATGGGCTGATATTAGTTTATTTAGAATTTTTATATCTTCTTGATTCAGTTTTGGTATTCCATATGTACCTAGGAATCTGTCCATTTTTTATGAGTTTTCCATCTTTTTAGAATACAGGTTCTTGAAGTAGCTATTGATGACCTTCTGGATTTCTGCAGGGTCTGTTGTGATTTTGCCCTTGTCATTCCTAATTGCATAGATTTGAGTCTTTTCTTTTTTTTGATAAGGTTGGCTAAGGGTTTTTCGATTCATTGATTCTTTGCATTGTTTTTAGTCTCCATCACATTACTTTCTACTCTAATTGTGATAATTTCCTCCCTCATGTGAGCTTTTTCTCAGTACTGGAAATCAAACTCAGGACCTTGCACTTGCTTGCTCAGCACTTGCAGCACCACTGAGCTACACCCCTAGCCCTCACACGAGCTTTGGGCTGGACTTGCTCTTCTTTTTCCTAGAAGCTTGAGGTTCAATATTAGGTTGTTTATTTGAGTCTTCTGTGTTTTCCTGATATGGATATTCACTGCTATAAATTTCCCTCATCGGATTGCTTTCATTGCATCCCATGAGTGTCGGTATGTGGTATTGTCATTATCATTTAATTGAAGAAACTGTCTAATTTCTTCTTTCATTTCATCTGTGATCCATTGGTTGTTCAGAAGGGTGTTAATTTCCATGTGTTTATGAAGTTCTTGTAGGGGTTTTTTTTGCCATTGAATTCCAATTTCACTGCACATGTCCCATGTGCAGCTGAGAAGACTATGTATTCTGATGTGGGGTAGAACACTCTATAGACATCTACTAAGTCCATTTGTTCAAAAGTTTGGTTCAATTCTAATATTTCATTGTTGATTTTTTTGTCTAGTAGATGTCTATTTGTGATAGTGGGATACTGAGGTCCCCCATTACAACTGTATTAGTGCCTGTATGATTTTTCATGTCCATTAATATTTATTTTATATAGTTGGGTGCACTGCTATTTGATGCATATATATTTATGATTGTTATCTCTTCCTCTTGGATTGTTCCCTTTACAAGTATGTAGTGACCTTCTTTGTCTTTCTTAATCAGTCTTGTCTTGAAATCCACTTTGTCTCCAAATAGAATAGCTACTCTTGCTCTTTTCCAGGTTCCTGTCACAATGGAGTATTGTTTTCCATCTGTGTTTCTTGTATCCAGTATATTGCTGGGAGTTGCTTCTTCCTTTTTTTTTTTTTTGGTACCGGGGATTGAACTCAGGACCTTGCACTTGCAAGGCACGCAGTGGCACCACTGAGCTAAATCACTGGCCCTGGGACTTGGTTCTTGATCCATTCTGACAGTTTGTTTCTTTTGATTGGTGAATTGAAACCATTGACATTGATGTTTATAACTGATATGTATTGTCTTCTCTCTGTCATGTTATTTTCCAGTTGTTGGCTTCCGTCTTTCTTTTTCTGTTTAATTCTCTCCTTGCCTGGTGGATCCACTCTGTTGGGGTTCATGGAGTTGTAATCCTCATTGTCTCTTTTTAGAATATCCTTCAGAACACTTTGGAGTGCTGGTTTGGTGGTCCTGGATTTTTTCCAGGGTTCTTTGTCATGGAAATATCTCATTTCTTCATCAATTTTGAAAGACAGTTTTGCAGGGTATATCAATCTAGGTTGGAGGCTGTTTTCCTTTAGGACTTGAAACACTTCACTCCAAGCTCTACTTGACTTGAGGGTTTGTATTGAGGAATCTGCTGTGATTCTGATGGGCCTTCCTTTATGGGTGATTATTTCTTTTCTATTTCCTTTTAAAAATTTTATTTATCTTTTAAAAATAAATTTTATTTTATTTTATCCCATTGCCCCCCTCAAGCCCCCTGATCTCCCTATGTACAAAGGATTTGTTTCCATTTTTTCTTCTATTTTCACTTTTTTTTTTTCCAGTCTCAGGGATCAAACTCAGGACCTTGCTCTTGCAAGGCAGGTGTGGTGCCATTGAGCTAAATCCCTGGCCCTGTATTTTCACTTTTTTTTTCTTGTTCTTTCCTTCCTTTCTCCCCCTCTCCTCCCTTGTTCTCCTTATTTCTTTTCTCTATCAGCTTTTAATATTCTATTCTTGTGTTAAATTTCTGGAATCTTCACTATTATATGTCTTGGGGAAGATTCTTTTTTTTTGATCATGTCTAATTGGAGTCCTATATGCCTCACTTATGTGTATGTCAAATTCTTCTTCCCTGTTTGGGAAGTTTTCTCCCATTACTTCTGTGAACATGTTTTTTATGTTGTTTGTGCGAGCTCCTGCTTTTCCATTGACTCTGCTCAATCTTATGTTCTTCTTTGCATCATCTAGCAGCTGCTGGATTGATTTATTGTGTTCCCTTGGTATTTTCAAGAAATTGCTCTTTTCATAATTGCTAACCATAATCCTGTCTTATATATCTGGTATTCTGTCCTCACATTGGCTCACTCTGCTGCATATACTTTCAGTGGAAATTTTAGTCTGGATATCTGTTTGAATCTGTTTTGTGGATTCCACTTCTTTCCTATGCTGGGCATTCATGGTTTCCATTTTGTTCCTGAGCACCTCTATTTTTTTTTTTTAATCTGCTTCTGCTCTAGAGTCACTATGCATGTCTTTCATTCTGGTCACCATCTCTGTGGTTATCTAAAAAATTATTTCTGGTTTGATTTTTTTTCCAGAGCCTTGTCCATCTGCTTTGTTACTTCTGCTGTTACCACTTCAGAGAGTCCATGTGGGTGGCTTTTGGATTGTTCCACCTCATTGCCCCGAGGGTTTGCCTTTGGTGAGTTGAAAATCTTGGGGGGGGGGTGGATCATGTTTAAATGTCTTCTCATTTTCTTTTTTTTGGTACCAGGGATCGAACTCAGGACCTTGTGCTTGCGAGGCAGATGTTGGCACCACTGAGCTAAATC
Organism: Heterocephalus glaber; assembly: GCF_000247695.1. The sequence continues at coordinate 70,886,130 of NW_004624730.1, forward strand.
CCTTCATTTTCTATTTTTTTAAAGTTTAATTCCTGGGCTGATGCTTGTAAATTGTTCATGGTGTGTAGTTTTATTACCAGTATTCAGAGCCCTTAGGAAATGACTACTTCTCAGAAGTGTCTTCTGGGTATAGCTGGCTTTTGGGCTTTGAGTCTGTTGCCCCATCCTACTTCTTCAATTTATTGGGGATGAGAAGTTTCTGACTACTTGGCCCAGCTGCCAGTTCTTTGGCACTGGCCTATATTTAAAAAAAAAATTTTTTTTTTTGGCACTGGGGATCGAAATTGGGTCCTTGCACTTTTGAGGCAGGTGGCAGAACCACCAAGCTAAATCCCCGGCCCTAAAAAAAATTTTTTTAAAGATCCTTAGGCAATTTCAGTCTTGGTATACCAGGAGGAACAACTGATTAGCAAAATTATGTCACCTTGGCTAAAGTAGTGCAATAGACAATAACATAGCATCAAATACAGCCTAGAAAATGATAAACTATGGTAACTATTAATTTGCTACTTTTAAATGTATGAATTAGATTTGTGGTTATATAACAAAATCTAGTATGAATCTGAAAATTGTATGCAATAAATAAGCCCTTAATATGGCAATTTTACCCTTAGGAGAGAAAATTTAAAAGGGGTTAGGAGGGGAAAAATGGAGAAATAGAAGAGGAAGGATCAGAAGCAAGGCTGGTGGACAAAGTTTCGGAAACTGGTGAAGAAGACATGTGGGAAAGGGAAAGAGAAGAAATAAAAACAAGAATAGATCAGAACAATTAAAAAAACTAGAAATCATGTTCCAACAATCAAGAAAAAAACAAAACAAAACAAGAACCAGAAAGGAGAAAAAAAAGAAAGAAAAAAGAAAACAAAAATCATCTAATTCAAGGTGTATCTCTGCTGTCATTGGTAGGCAGCACAGGCAAACAGAGTCCAGAGCCAAACTGATTAATCCCAGCAAGCCAGCCATAGCTTCATGGTGGAGTAGTGGATTATCCCAGCCAGCCTGCCCCTTTAGTTCCACTGAAGTTCAGGTTTGTTTCTGGCTATGAGGCTGGAACCAGATTCTTTGAGCCTACAACTGTCCTTATGCCTCTTGCAAGCTTGAACTCCACTCCCTGGCCTCTTGCTGACTTGAACTCAGAACTGACTTGAACTCCCAGTGCACTGAGGCACTGGGAGCCACTAGCTGGGGTTGCCCATAGCTATTCTTAGTTCTGAGCTCAGTTGGCCCTTCTCCAAGATGGCTACAACGGCCAATCACCCTCTCCTGGGTGACATCTGAACCCAGATAACCCACAAGCCGCTGCAGTCTGCTGCTTCCACTGCTCCATTCTACTGGTGCATTTCTCCATAAAGGCCTCTGGGGTTGCCAGTAGTCACCATGAATCTGCAGGTTTGGCCTATTGTTCCCATGCCGTGAGTGAGTCGAGTCTCTGGGAGAGAGTGCTGTTTGTTATCTCCTTCCACTTTGTTGAAGTCTCCCTCTTCACTCTCCTCCTGGACTTCAATTCTTACTTCAAATCCTTCCTGGGTCCTGAGGACTCACTTTCCTCCTTCTCCTCCTCATGCCACTATATTCCAGGGTCAGGACACCAAATATTGAAGAGGCTTTTTCTCTGCTGCTCACAACTCCACCAGAAGTTCTAGTCACTTCAGATTTCGTGGGTTTTGTTTTGTTTTGTAGTATAGATTTGAACCCAGAGCCTCTACCAATAAGCTATATCCCAAACCCCCCTTTTTTTTTTGGTATTGGGGATCGAATTCAGGACCTTGCGCTTGCAAGGCAGGTGGTAGCACCACTGAGCTAAATCCCCGGCCCTCCCAAACCCTTTTTAAAAACTTTTATGTTGAGACAGCATCTCACCAAGGTGCCCATGTTGGTGTGGAACTTTTGATCCTCCTGCCCCAGCCTCCTAGGATTATAGGTGTGTACCACTACACCTGGCTGGCTTTGTATTCTTGTATTTTGTCCAGAATTTAGTAATTAAGCAAGGACTGCATCTGCTAGGAGTTACTCAGTCATACACTCTATGGTCTTTTGTTATTTTGAGTCATATGCTTAGGGTAAATTCTCAGACTTTGGATTTATGAAAAAGATACAAAGATGCATTTCATATTCTTGCTCACAGATATTTCTTTTTAAATATTAGTGAATACCTAGAGAATCTCATACAAGACTATTTGCTATGTTTTATTTCATTGTTTTGATTGAAATGTTTGTTTTATCCATCTTATTCACTTTTTCTCTCCTTCCAATAATTTGCTTTCTGGTAATTTCATTTAGCAAGTTTGTTTTGGGAATAGACTCATGTTTAAAAAATTTTTTAAGGTGGAAGATAGAATATGGGAGAAAATATTTCTATCTATCTGAGTTCCCATCCTAAATAAGTAGATGCCTCAGGGTGCTGGACCATTGGAAAGAATACTTTGCAGCCATTCAACACTAAATTGTGGAAGAATATTTAATGGTTTAAAAAATAGTTCATGACATACTAGAAATATCTGTGATTTAAAAATATGATCTTATTTTTGCAAAACAGAAAAGTGGCATGAGAGAATTACGTGTGGGGCTCAAAGCTCACAGAAGGGTACTTACAGTGACTGGGTCTCAGGGTCTTCTGCCTCAAGTTTTAAGGTTTTTGAGTTTAGAATTTTCTACTCTTCACCTTCATGCTCTTGCTGTGGTCTTTTGATGGGATGTATTTCTATGTCCCCAAAAGAAAAGACTTACTAATGAGTTCTGGACACCAGCCTCTTTTGTCCTATTTCTCATTGTTCAACCCATGCACTGGGCTTAGCTCATGTCTGTCTTTCCCAACCCTAGACTTTCCCTCCACACCAGAATGCCACGTATTCCTTTGTAAATATTTCCATCCCTGGAGACTAGTTGTTATACCCTGCAATGAGATGGGTTGCATTAGACAGCTTTGTTCTATGCATTTCTCAGATGTTGAAGACCCTAGAACCTATAACTCTGGAATATTTGCATAACCAAATTTGAACTTATATTGATGTAGCAAGAGATTCGGTTTTGTTACTTTTTTGTTGTTGTTGAGACAGGGTCTTACTATGTAATGCAGGCTGGCCTTGAACTCACTATGTAGCCCAGGCTGGCCTCAAACTCATGGCGATCCTCCTCCCTCAGCCTCCTGAGTGCTGACATCACAGATGTGCACCACCACGCCTGGCTCTGTTCTGTTATTTAATACAACACCTTGGTGTTTTATAATAATCAATCATAATTCTATGTAAAACAACCCACAATGACTTAAAATCATAATCATTTATTTTTCACTATATGCCTATATGTTGGCTGAGATTTGTGCTTTAAGCTATAGTTAGATAAGATTTGAACTTTTAGCTGTATGTTAGGTCCCTGTCTGTTTCACATACTTATTCTCCTTGGACCAGAGGTTACCCAAAGCATGTTATTCTCATGGCAAAAGGCAAGAATACAAGAGAAAAAGCCCGATTTTACTAGTTCTCATTTTAAGTCTTTCCTTTCATTATATTCACCCTCAATCCATTGGCCACACCAAGCCACATGGCAAAGCCAAACTCAAAGTGCACGGAATACATCCTTCAAAAACGATGCCATAGCAAGAAGGTGAACATGAAATATTCCATAGAACAGTGAATCGTTGGGATCAGTAATTAACCTACAACATTTAGAATAGCCTATGTGTGTCCCTTTTACATGTGAGTTTTTTGTTTAAGTACTATTTCAGCAGCTGTTGGAGAACAGGCTTTACAGTCAAGTAGCTTGGCTTTCTGTCTATCCTCCAGCCTGCTGCTGGCTGTGGAGGCTTGGGCGAGTTACCTTACCTTTCTACGCCATGGTTCCCACATCATCCTTGATTCCATTGCTCAGATGTAAACACTGTAAATATTTTGGTGTCTTTATTTTTCAAACATATATTAATTTTCCCCACACACTTGGAACAATACAATTTAAAAATTCTTATCTCAAAACAGCATTCCCCCAAAATAGTAACTATTTTTTGAACAAAATTTTTTCCTGCTCTTCTCCCCAATTCCTGTCAGACTAAAGGCCCTGGTAGGTATGGGTAGGGTGAAGAGGTGGTCTCACGCTGTGATCATGTCAGAAGCACATGTAGATCCAAGTGTACAATATAAATTTTGACAGGGATAGTGGCACACACATGTAATCCCAACACTCAGGGTGACTGAGGCAGGAGGATCATGAGTTCAAGTCCTGCCTTGGCAACCTAACAAGATCCTGTCTCTAAATTTTAAATAAATAAATAAATGGGCTGGGATTATAGCTCAGTGGTAGATTGCCCCTGAGTTCAAACATACTACCAAAAAAAATAGATAAATTGATAGATCAATTGATAGATTGATTCTGAAGCTCCTAGACCTGCAAAGACAGAATCTTGGGGGGCTAAGCTTCTGGGATGAAAGCCCCCACTTTCAGGGTGGGTTGATTTTCATAGCCAGTGGAAGGAGTTAAAGCCCCATAGAAACCCAAAGCACACCTGTTTTCCATCCTGAAAGTCTTAGACATTCAAAGAGGTTATCCAAAAATGTTTGACTGCCAGGTTCAGGGAAAAGCATAGTTTAAAAGTGCTGCATATCGGGCTGGGGATTTAGCTCAGTGGTTCTGCTGCCTGCTTCACAAGCACAAGGTCCTGAGTTCAATCCCCAGTACCAAAAAACCCCCAAAAAACTGCTGCATAATTTTTATGATATGGATATGCCAATTTATTTTCCTTTTGCTGGGTATAAAGGTTGTTTCCAATTTGTCATACAAATAATGTTGTTATAAACATTGTCACAGATCTTTTTAAAGAAGATAACACCTTTTTTTCTTTAAAAAGATAACACTTTTTTTTTTTGGTATGGGGATTGAACTTGGATTTTTGCACTTGCGCAGCAGGTGGTGAAACCACTGAGCTAAATCCCTGACCTGATAACACTTTTTTATTAGGTCAAAGAAGTAACTGTACAGTTTCTTATATTCTTCCCGAGAATAATTTATACCCTCAACAGACTAAAGGGAGGGTATATTTTTCAAAGTTCTCTAACAGCATGGTGGTGTAGTAACTGGACGTCTAAAGAGACTCAAATCTCTGTGTTCCTCTTAATTCTCCTTTGGGAAGTCAGACACAATGAAGGGTTAGTTAGTTCCAGTGGCTGTTAAATAGTCAACATAGCTTTAATCGTTTTTTATTAATTATACAAAAATGGAAAACAGAGATGGTTCTGGAACTTCTTCTCAATGCAGTTTGGAGGTGATCTGTACAAAGTATTTCTGCTTCTAAGAGAAATTATATTGGTACAAAAAACTAGCACATTATCCTGGTGAAAAAGACAAAAGTTTTAGTTGTGTCCAACAGCTAGTTTCCCAACCCAGCCCTTCAATGTACATGTGAAAGTAAAAGGCAGGAGGGACAGAAAGGTGATATTTGTTTTTCTGAAATGACTTCACTCTTCAAAATAGTTTTATACTCTTTCTTTGTAAATGGTATTAGCAAATTGCAACAGAAGGGTGTTCTAACAAACAAAACCCCCAGTCTGGATAACTCTATGGCAGGAAGAGGATTTTTGGCCTCCTGAGTTTCCTGAGATTCTTCACACATGCTCTCTTCTTCCAATATGCAGCAAAGGGAGGCCAGGAATTAACAGGGCTCCCAGCACACTTCTGTCTACAGTCATGTATCACATAAGGATGGGGATATATCTGAGAGATTTGTTGCCAGGAGATTCTGTCATTGTGTGAACATGATAGGGCATACTTAAACAAACTATGATGGCTCAATGTCACTAGGCAATAGAATCTTCTGGGCCCATGTCATATATGCAGTCCATCATTGACCAAAATGTTATCCCGTAGTACACAATGTATTTCCAGTGTGAAGATTCCCAGAAGTATGCTCACAACTTAGAAGGGCTAAAGGGTATAAGGATAGAAACATTTTAAAGGCTCTTGATAAGTACTATATTGCCAAACTGCTTGATAGAATGGTCTTATCAATTTATTCTCCCACTAGCTTAGTTTTTAGAGGGTGGTGTCAATACTTTCAGCGGAAAGCATTTCAGTAGATCATTTAAGGATGATAATGTGAAACTTTCATGGAATAAAATTGAATGGGAACACTTAAATATAAATTTCTTTTCAGGATTTAAGTTGGAAGAAGCAATAACATTTTTGGATATGCAAGATGATCTCATTTTTATTAAATATGTTAAAAATTGATGTCCAATAAAACAGTACTTATAGGAAAGAAAACTATAAATGGTTGCTATGGGAGCCTTGCAAGTGATCTTCAGAGTGTTCCAGGTAAACAAAAATCTGAATGACAAATGTGAAAAAGGATTCGGAAATAAACCAGAATCTCTGTCAATTCCCTTCTAAGGAAAAAAAGAAAGAAAAGAAAAGAAAGAAAAATGACAAAGTGAGCTAAAACTAGAAAATGTTATAAAAAAATAGCACGGAGGGATTGAAGACACAAATTGAAAGAGAAATGATATTAGGAGAAAATGCCTTATATTCTAATCAAATAGTGGGGATAGAGGTGACCACATGAGGTTCTGAAATCGGTCTTTAATTTGCCACTGATGTAAAGCTGGGTGTGGTGGTGCACACTTATAATCCCAGCACTCTGGGAGCCTGAGGCAACAGCCCAGCCTGGGGCAATTAGTGAGACCCTGTCTAAAATATAAAAAAGTGTAGGGATGTACCTTGGTGCTAAGGCCCCGGGTTCAGTTCCCAGTACTGACAAAATAAAAGTCCCAGTGTACAGACCCCATCACCAGGGAAACCCCTTGGTGCCAGGCTCTGCTGGTCTTAAACCTTACCAAGCCTCTGCAGGTGCCTGAGGGGCTGCCTTTCTGAGTGCCTGAGTCTGCCTCTGTTCCCTAATATGTCCATATGGTTCCTACTTCTCTTTCAGCATCTTGTACTGTACTGTGAACATATACTAATCAAATTTTTAAAATTAATTATTATAAAAAATAACTTACCCCAGTGTATAAGCAACATCTTTGTCACTGTTCTTTTTTTTTTTTGGTACCAGAGATTGAACTCAGGACCTTGCGCTTGTGAGGCAGGCAGTGGAACCACCGAGCTAAATCCCCAGCCCCAATAATGCTAATTTTAAAATTGAGGCTAAGCAGGTGACACACACCTGTAATCCCAGAATGTAGGAGGGCTGAGGCAGGATCACCTCAAACTCGAGGCCAGCCTAGACTACGTAGTGAATTAAAGCCTGAACCACATAGTGAGAACTTGTCTCAAAAAACAACAACAAAAGAAACACACACACCAAAATCAAACAAAACAAAACAATAAAATTGAGTCATTTTTCCCCACTGATTTCCAGTATTTATCCGATGATATCTTAGCCTAGGAAAGTTTTGCCTATAAGATGAATAAGAAGCAAAACGGTTTTATAAACTAGCCTTTCAAAAAATAATTCCAAGTAAGCTACAAAGTACAGTTACTCTAGTGAAGTCAAACCGGATCAGTGTATTTTGTGAAGCTGCAGAAATATTCTCCGCGAAGCCAGGAGCATGCTGAAGAGGTGCTGCTGGTGCCCTGCCTGCTTCCACACGCGCAGCCCGGAGTCTTTCTACAGCCGGGCCCAATTCTCCCAAAGAGAACAACAGGAGCAAAGAAGCAAGAGGTTTACTTTCTCCACCTGGGGAGGGCCGCCAGGAGCTGCTGGCTACTTTTGATAATTAGCAACAATCACCAAAAAATGCCTGTAACAGTGGCATGTGTGTTATTTAAAGTGGCTTATTTGAATAGCAAGCTTCTGATAAAAACAATTTTAGTTTTGGCATGGTAGTTATTTGGCTGTACTTTTTTTTGACAGTCGTTATCTAATCAGATCAGCTGCATCAGAGATATTTTGGCTAAAAATGTTTTTCATATAAAGGAAGGAGACTGTTAAAGACATCCTGGAGGGCATGTATACAATTAATCTAAAAAAAAAAATTTTTTTATACTGGGGATCGAACTCATGGCCTTGTGCTTGCAAGGCAGGTGCAGTGCCGTTGAGCTAAATCCCTGGCCCAGTCTAAAAAATTTTTTTTAAATCACAGATAAATGAAAAAAAAAACATCAGAGATACCTGGGATGTAAACACTGACAATTTCTACTACAGTAGAATTTCATTTACCCATGCTAATAATGTCAACTTAGAAAAGACAATCTCAAAAACTAGATACGGTATTGAGCCAGTACCATCTTGCTAAATACATTGTAACTATAGCAACTTCATAGAAATTTATAATGTCTTGCCAGCCGTGGTGGTGCACACCTGTAATCCCAGCACCTGGGAGGCTGAGGCAGGAAGATCACCACAAGTTGGAGACCAGCCTGGGCTACATGGTGAGTTCAAGGCCAGCCTTAACTATGTAACAAGACCTTGACTCAAAAGACCAAACATTGCTGGCGATTTAGCTCAGTGGTTTCACTACCTGCTGCGCAAGCTCAAGGACCTGAGTTCGATCCCTGGTACAAAAAAAAAAAAAAGACCAAACGTATAATTTCTCTAAGGATGGGCTGGCTGGGTAATAGAGTCATCTTTTCAGCCAGACCTTCTTCCTCCTCCTGGACACACTGTGAGATGCCCTGAGATCATTTCTTCGAATGACTTGAACACACGCTCTCACTATTGCTGTGGTATTGGGTCTTATAGCAGGCAATTCTTTATTAGGCCTTCTCTATCAACATTTCCAGAAAATGCCAATAATACTAGAAATCTAGAAATTTTGCTTAGGGTTTTTTTTTTTTTTTTGATACCAGGGATCGAACTCTGGACCTTGCACTTGCGAGGCAGGCTCTGGAACCACTGAGCTAAATCCCTGGCCCTAAAGGAAAGTTGGAATCATTTTTTTTTTTTTTCTTGGTACCGGGGATCAAACTCAGGACCTCACACTTGTGAGACAGGTGGCAGAACCACGGAGCTAAATCCCCTGCTTAGGGTTGTTTTAAAGTCATGTGATAAGTCAAATTCCTTGTTTGGGTAAAATTACTAATTTAGAACTCTGGTTTTGAGACAACAGGTCATTTTCTTCCTTTGACATTTTTCTCCTTTTTCCACTCCAGCTCCTTTTCTTTTGTGTGTTTGAGAAAAAAAGTTAGGATCTAATCTGAAGTAATTTAGCAAATAGTACTGAGCACGTGATTTGGGGCTGGCACAAGCGTGACAAGAGCCACCACAGCCACTGCATTTTTATAAATGCACTTCTAGGTTTGTTGAACTCAAGTTCTTTTTTTGTTTGTTTGTTTTTGTTTTTGTTTTTTTGCGGTACCGGGGATCGAACTCAAGACCTTGCGATTGCAAGGCAGGTGCAGCACCACTGAGCTAAATCCCCAGCCCCCTAAAATTGTTTTTGTCAGAAGTGCCCAGGTTATTTGGATGCACACTGGAGTTTCTGAACTAAGTCTTTCTTGGTAAGGGTTGGTATTTAAAAGCCTGGGATCTAATGGAAAAAAACAATCAAGCTAATGATGTGTTTAATAAGTCATTCTCTGAGAGAAAGAAGAGTTAAAGACTGAAAAGAAAAAAATTGAATCACTTTTTCCCCTTAATAAAACAATCTAGAGGGCTGGGGATTTAGTTCAGTGGTTTCGCCACCTGCTGCACAAGTGCAAGGACCCAAGTTCAATCCCTGGTACCAAAAAAAAAAAAATCTAGAAATTGTATCTGAAATTCTCACATTAGGAGACAATCCAGGATGGTGATTAAAAGGTGAGCTTTGGAGCCAAACCTAGATTGTGGTTTGGGCCTGCTTATTTGCTTTTGGGTAAGTTACCTCCAAACTTGTTTTTTCATTTGTAAAAAGGAAAAATAGCCTTGTTCCTGAATAGGCAGAGCCAATATTTTGGCCATACTACCAAAAAGTGATATACAGATTTAATGCAATCCCAATCACAATACCAATAGCAATCCTCACAGAACTAGAAAAAACAATCCTAAACTTTACGTGAAACCAGAAGAGATCCAGAATAGCAAAAGCAATCTGGGGCAACAGGAGCAAAGCAGAAAGCATCACAATCCTGGATTTCAAGTTATATTACAAAGCTACAGTGATAAAAACAGCATGGTACAGGGCCCCCAACAGATATATAGATCAATGGAACAGAAAAGAGGATGCAGAACAAACCCCATTCACATTTGGCCATCTGATCTTTGACAAAGGGGCCAAAAATATACACTGGAGAAAAGATAGCCTCTTTAATAAATGGTGCCTGGAAAGCTGGTTAATATACAGTGGAAGATTGAATATAGACCCTTCTCTATCACCATGTATCAAAATAAAATAAAAATGGATCAAAGACCTAAACGTTAAAACAGAAATACTGAATCTGATAGGAGATAAAGTAGGTAAAACTCTTGAAGACATAGGCACAGTCAAGGACTTTCTTAAAAAGAACCCCAATTGTACAAGAAATAGTACCAAGAATCAACAAATGGGATCACATCAAATCTAAAAAGCTTCTGGACAGCACAGGAAATGACCAGTAGACTGAAGAGACAAACTACACAATGGGAAAAATTTTTGCTAGCTTACTCCTTGGCCAGAAGGCTGATATCTAGAATATATAAAGAATTAAAAAGTCATACACCCCCCAAAAAAGACCCAATCAAAAAATGGGCAACTGAAATTAATAGACACTTCTCAGATGAAAAAGTACAAACAATTAATAATACATAAAAAATGTTCAGCATCTCCGGCCATTAGAGAAATGTAAATTAAAATAATCCTGAAATAACCATCTCACTCTAGAAAGAATGGCCATAATCAAAAAATAAAATAATAACAAATGTTGGCAAGATTGTGGGGGAAAAGGAACCCTTGTACATTGTTGGTGGGAATGTAAATTAGTACAACCACTATGGAAATCAGTATGGAGAGTTCTCAAAAAAACTAAAACTAGATATTCCATTTGACCCCACTATTCCTGTTTTAGGTAGCTTCCTGAAAGAGTTAAAGACATCATATTATAGTGACATGCAGACACCTATATTTACAGAGCACAATTCATAATAGCTAAATATTGGAAGTGGTCTCTATGTCCACTAACAGAACAACGGATAAAGGAAATATGGTATCTGTATACAACGGAGTATTACTCTGCCATAAAGGATAATTTTGAGTCATTTGTAGGAAAATGGATGCACTTTGAGGCCATAATGTTAAGTGAAATAAATCATATCCCATGGCTGCTATTATACCAGAATCCCAAAATATAAATAATTTAACAAGCAAAATAAAAAAAAATAGACAACAGGAAACAGGGAAACAGACCTTTTGAAAATGGGAAGAGGATCTAGAGATGGAGGGGGAGCAGGGAAAGGGGACATAAAAAGAATTAAGATGTGTTCTGTGCGTGTACCAACTCCCCATGATGAACGTGATCATTGTGTACTATAAACATCTACTAACAACAAAAGAGTAGATGAGTTTGTGCATCTAAATCCCTTGGACTATGCCAGGGGAGGAGTACAGATTCCATCTTAAAGATAACAATATAAAACAGAAATCTGAAAAGTTTCACATTTGAAAACCTTAAAATGTGAAAAGGTGAATATCCACAGGAAGCAGAACTATAGAGTCCATGAGGTTTGCACAACATCCTGGGTTCCCCTGGGGATATTTTATGGCAGAAGTATGAACCTGTATCCATCACCAGGCCGTGATATGATGGTATAAGTTGGATGCCAAGCTCAAAGGCCCCCACTTCCCGAGTATCTGCTAGGCTCGCCTCACTGGGAATAACTCCTCCTTTCAGGCATTTACCACTTTCCAACCTTTATTATTATTTGACTTGTGTTCCCTTAGACTATAGATTCACCAATGAAAGTGCTTGTTGATGTTTTTTATTGTCTTAGTATGATGTTGCACACTTATGTAAATGTATTACAGAATTGCCTGGGAATCTCCCAGATTCCCCTCCAAATCTGCTGTTCACCCTTCTTTGTCCTATCCTGGCTGCTGGAGGCTGGTGATAATTGGCTGAAGGGGCTCTCTTGCTCTTCCTTCTGCTTTGGTGTAAGCAGAAGGAACAGGACGTTTATTCCTGCACTTCTCAACCTGTCACGTTGCTGTGAGCATTGACTATGTGGTGTGATCGAAAAATACAGTGAATACCTCAATTTAAAAAACTTTATTATGGTAAAATACATATGAAATAAAATGAAATAAATGAAATAAAAATTTTTTAAAAACAGCAACAACAAAAATTTATTATAGTAAAAGAGACAGGGCCATTACTCCCCCTCAACATACTCTTCCTCACTTTGAACACTTATCCCATCATTCTTGCCACCTTCTGAAGCAGTTCTAGAAGTCCTCTTTCACGACTTTACAAGGTGTCATTAAAAAATACAGTGAATGCTGCTGGCCCAGTGCCGTTCAACAGAAAGGCAGGCTTGTGAAAACCTTACATTGTGTCCTCATCCATTCTGTTCACTGGACCTGGCACCATGTGACTTCTGGATCTTCCCCAAAGTCCAAATGATCGTTTTTATCGAAAGGTAAACATTTCAAATTGATTCAGGACATCGAGGCAGCCACAACAGTGTAACCAAAGACACTTATGAAAGAGAACTTCCAGAACTGCTTCAGAAAGTGGCAAGAATGATGGGATAAGTGTGTTAAAAGCAAGGCGTGGGATATTTTGAGGGGGATTAACGGCTTCGTCTCTTTTACTATAATAAGTTTTTATTGTTGTTCTTTTTTTTTTTTTTTTT
>NW_004624730.1:70902028-70914627 GCF_000247695.1 Heterocephalus glaber
TGTGTGTGTGTGTAACATTTCTACACTGGTGTAAATTAGTATAACCACTCTGAAAATCAGTATAGAGGTTCCTCAAAAAACTAAAATTGGAGCTACCTTTTGATCCAGCTACACCAGTCTTTGGTCTACCTGAAGCAGTTAAAGTCACCATAACACAGGGATACGATGTTTATTTCAGTACAATTCACAAAACCCAAGGTGTGGAACCAGCCTAGTTGCCCATCGACAGATAAATGGATAAAGAAAATTATACATATATTATATTATAAATTATTATAACATATATGTATCTTGTTCAGCCATAAATAGGAACAAAATTCTGTCATTTGCAGGAAAATGGATGGATCTGGAGCCCATCACGCTGAACAGAATAACCAGCCTCAAAAAGAGAAATAGTCCATGTTCTTTCTTGTTTTAGTCCATGTTCTTTCTAATACTTATGTGGAACTGAAGAAAAGATAACAGGAAAGCACAAGGGAGACTATTACTGACAAAAGGCGGCGAATAAGAGGGAGGGCGGGGTGTAAGGTCGGTAATGGGGGATGGATGAGAGCAACATGGATCCTGGCACTGTGAATTGTGCTGTCAGCCTGACTCGACCGGGAACCACCTAGCAGACTGGTAAAGCGCCGAGAGTGTCTGTGGATAACCGCCGTGGAAGCCGAGAACTGAGGAGGAAAGACCCACCCCAGAGGTGGGTGGCAACAAGCAACAGGCTTGTAGCCTGGCTGAAATAAAAAGGGAAAGAAGAAGGAAGCCTTCCCTTTTCTTCTTGAGAGGGGCTCCAGTCTTAGTCGTTGCCTTTGGATGTTGTCTCCAGTTCCTTCAGGCTTCCAGTGCATGCTCTAGCCTTCCGCTGCAGACTCTTCGGCTTTCTGACGGGGACGCACAGCAGACTCTGCAGTGAGCTCCAGGACTTCCACCTTCCACTCGAATCTTTTGGCTCTCCAGCATAGAGATAGCCATTTTTCATTCTTCCACCCCTGATTCCGCAGGTGGCCACTGTAAGCGTACCTTGTAAATCCTTTATATAATCATATTCCTCCTTAACAACCGAGTTCTGTTCCTGTGACTAGGTCATTAAATGAATTGGTCGCTAAATGAGGAATTTTATGTAGTATGTACGTTACAATATTCAGAACAAAGCAATGGTGAAAGGAAACTCTAACGTGATGACTTTGCTTTTATCTGCATAACTTATACAATACTATAATGTATAACAACATAAAACTACAGCGCTGTACTGTACAAAAATTGATGTACTTGGCAAAAATTACAGTACTATATGAACACGATGTATTGTACAAAAAAAGACATGGAGGCTTTATAAATAAGATGTACAGAACCATACAAATGAAAAAGATGGGTGGTGAGTCTGAGTGGTGGGTCCTAAGTCTGAACAATCGTTAGAAAAATAGGTCATTAAATGAGGACTCTCTGTATGTACTGTCCTTCTAGTTCCTAACCCTGATACATGTGCATTGAGGCCCCTTCTTCCCAGGATGTGGAACTAGGGGAAGGGCAAGGGGGCTCTGGAGTGAGTGAAAACAATCAATGCTTGTTATGTGCATGTACAAATCTGCCAGTATAAAACCCATTAATCTGTATAACCATTTAAAAAGTGGGGGAAAGAGTAAAAAAAAAAGTCCAGAACACGTGAAACTTTAGTGCATGATAAAGATGGCATCTCAAAAATGTAGGCTAAAAGGATTTTTAAAATAACTGGTGCTTGAACAACTAGTAAGCTGTTTAGGAAAAAGTGGTAAAATTAGATCCATACCTCATACCAACCATAAAATAAATTCCACATAGACCATGGATCTAAATATAGAAAAGAAAGCATACATGTCTTATTTAGAAAATGAGTTAATTTTTTTTAACCTGGGTATAGGGGAAAGCTTTCTGATAATAAGTCAGAATCAAATGAAATTAAAGAAAAGACTCATCAATTTGACTACATTTTTACATAGGAAAAGTCTTTCTGTAGTTTCAAATTTTCACATTTTATACCTAGTCAAAAGACAATTAAAACCTAGGAGAAAATATTTATAACATGTATCATGAATGCATGTACTCATAACCTCTAGTAGGGCTTATATACCTAATATTTAAATGTCATAAAAAATTGAGAAAAATAGATCAAAACCGAACAGAAAAATGGGCAAGAGATATGAACAGAAAACATAAGAAGGAAAAATTATCCTTAAACATGATCCTTAAATGCTCTCTTACTCACAATAAAAGAATTACAAATTAAAACTACACTGAGATACCATTTCTCATGTATCAGATTGGCAAAATTCAAAAGCATAATCACACATTTTGTTGGCAGACTGTAGGGAAACAGGCACTCATGCAGTACTGGTGGAATGCAAACTGGTAAAATCTTTATGGAGAATTTCACAACATCTATTTAAACCCCACACATACTTGCACATATATTTTTTGACTCAGCAATCGCATTCATAAGAATTTACCCTGAAGATAAACCTACAACAGTGCAGGAGCACATACATACAAGGGTACTCATAGCACATATACTGTTGGTGAGATTGCAGTCATGTATATTACTGACATGCCCATGTGAACAATACGAGTGTCATGTGGCTGTTTAAGAAATGAGAAAGATCTCCATGAATCAGTATGGAATGATTTCCAGGATTTATTGTTAAGTGAAGAAAGCAAAGTGCAAGGGTATCAGTAATATGCTACTTTTTTTTTTTTTGGTACCGGGGATCGAACTCGGGTCCTTGCACTTGCGCAGCAGGCGGCAAAACCACTGAGCTAAATCCCTGGCCCTATGCTATGTTTTTGTAGGAAAGAAGAATAAGAAAATATGTACATATATGTTCATTCATGCAGAAAGAAACACAGGAAAGATTAATCAGAGATCATTGAGACTGGTTACCCTCGGGTTAGTGGAAATGGGTTGGACAGAATAGAAGAGATGAAATTCCTAACTATATCTTCTGTGTTTTGCAACCATGTAAATACTTTACATAACAATAAAAGGAGAAAAAAATAAAGCCAAAGAATAGAGAGGAAACTAGAGTGGAAAGCCCAGAATCAAACAAACCAAATTTCAAATGAATAAAATAATCAACATTGCAGGAGGAAAATAAAAGTCAACTTTTGAACACTGTGTTTGAATTACACATCCTTAAAGACAAAAGAACTGTCAAGAAATTTTAGATAACAGAAATGTAGACAATAGGCTTTTGTTTTTTGTTTTTTTCTGTTTGGAAGAAGCAGGAATAATTCCATGTACACTAGAATTAAGAAAATAATATATTGTAGATAATCAGAGCCAGGTTTCTCACTGTTGAGTTATAAAAAGCAGGAGAGAATGAGTCCTGTAGTGCTTCACTGGAAACAGAGGTATTGGTATGAACTTGATTTTTAATATAGCACTAAATAAGTACAGACAGATATAGACGTGTGTGTGTGTGTGTGTGTTTACATATACAATCTTTTTCCTAGTTCCTCCAACTACGAGGATCTAGAATCAATTGGTTTCTACATACCATTCTCTGCTAATAAGTATTAAGGCGCCTTGGGTAGTGGCTGATTATAGGACAGAGGCAGAGAAACAGTACAAACCTGGAACAACATCAGAGGTTCACATGTGCCAGCTTGAAGGGGTTCTTGCTAGCCAAATCTGGGACACCGTGAACAACAAAATAATAATTGTAGACGTTGAATAAAATAAGAATCCATTAGTATAGACTGACATAATACTGTATATGGGGGAAAATCTTTCCTTAAACTAGAAAGAAAGCCAAATAATAAATATAAAAGGAACGATTAAATTAGATTCACCACTTGGCAGCCATAATTAATTCAGGTACAAATCAACTGTAGATATTTCTAAAACCAGTGGTTGAAATTTTGAGGAGTAACAAAGTATACAGATGGTTTCAAAGTCTCTCTCCAAGAAACAGTACCTTTACAATTAAGAGACCTAGGGGCCGGGCATTCAGTTCAGTGGTTTCACTGCCTGCCTCGCAAGCACAAGGACCTGAATTCGATCCCTGGTACCAAAAAAGAAAAAAAAATAAAAATAAAAAATAAAAGAGAGACCTGATACCAACCCACCACTCAAACCAAGTGGGCAAAGCTAGAATCACTAGTGTGGGACAAATCAACATCATGTGCCTCCTAACACCGCATTACCTCTGTGTTATCCTTCAAGAAAATACATAATCTAATGTAATCATGAGGAAACACCAGACAAATCCGTATCGAGGGACATTCTATCAAATAAACAGCCTGTGCCGATCAAGAATGTCAAGGTTATAAAAAACAAAAAACATCTGAGAAACTGTGCAGAGTACAAAGAGACAACCAAATACAACAAATGATTTGGAATTTTCTTTTACTACAGCAAACATCATGGACACAATTGGTGAAACCAAACGCAGCAACAGATTATAGGATCAATAGTTACCTTCCGGTTTGCATCATTGTACTAGAGAGATGTACACTTGTATATCTTTTTTCAGCAGATACAAACTGAAAGATTTAGGCACAAAGGAATGGTCTGCCTACAGTTTACTCTCAAATGGTTGAGAAACAGAAAAGAATAAAACAAATGTGTAAAATATAAACATTTGGGGAATCTGGGTAAACAATGTATAGGACTTCCTTGAACTACCATTGCAAATTTCCTGTAAGTTTGACCCTATACAGTGGATATGTATAGAAATATTCACATACTATATATGTATCTCTTTTTTTTCTTTAATGTAGAGGTTTCATTCAGGAGTTCTACTGCTGGGTTGTGGGAATTAGATCATTTTTCCAGTAGGAGATTGAATCTAGGACCTTCACACTAGGCTACACCCCAACCCCTTTTTAATTTTTTTTTTCTAATTTTGAGACAGGGTCTTTCCGAGTCACTAAGTTACCCATGCTGGGGTCAAACTTGTAATTCTCCTGTCTCAGCTTCCCTTACAGGCATGTGTCCCCATACTTGGCTAGGAATCTGTTATTTTAAAATTCTCTTGGCAATTATGATGTATAATATGGTTTATGAAACACCATCTGCCTCACAGTATAATTTTTTTGTTATTGGAAAGACAAAAAAGATAAACACCCTTGTACCTAGCAAGTAGCTTTAAAAACAAACAAAAAACCAAATCAAATTGAAATTCTAGTCCCTTGTCTCTTGTCCTAGAGATAATCATCACAAATTTTGAGTTTTTTGTTCCCACTCATGGTTTTTTTTTTGGCACTGGGGATTGAACTTGGGACCTTGCGCTTTCGAGGCAGGCGGGGTGCCACTGAGCTAAATCCCTGGCCCCCCACTTGTGTTTTTATAGAATTGTATCCTACACATATATCCATATTAACAATAGTTTTGGATGTTCTCAAACTCTGTATAAATGGTACCACAACACATCCTTCTACAGCATAATTTCATTTAGCATATGTTTTTAGTTTTTTTGTTTTTTTGGTTTTTTTGGTACCAGGGATCGAATTCAGGTCCTTGCGCTTGCGCAGCAGGCGGCGAAACCACTGAGCTCAATCCCAGGCCCATGTTTTTAGTTTTTAATGTTGATACATGTAGCTTCATTTATTTTACCCAGGAGAGAGGTAAACTAAGGATTCCAGAGAAAAATGTATGAACATGTATATTTTTTGACCTGACATACAATATTCAATTTATAGCTATGACACAAATTTAAAAAGTTTGTCCTGGGGGTGGGGATTTAGCTCAGTGGTTTTGCTGCTTGCCTTGCAAGCACAAGGACCCAAGTTTGATCCCCAGTACCAAAAAGAAAAAAAAAAAGTTTGTCCTGTACAAGTACTTTACCACTGAGTTATATCCCTAGCACTTTTTATTTTTTTGAGACAGTCTGGCCAGCTTGCCCAGGCTGGGCTTGAACTTGCAATCCTCCTGCCTCAGCTTCCTGAGTATCTGAAATCACAAGTACAAATCACTGTGCTTGGCTGCTGTGCCACGATTTAAAAAATCTGTTTTCTTGCTAGTAGACATTTAGGTTCTTCTGTGGTTCAAATGGGCCCCCTAAAGTTCATGTGTCGGAAGCTTAATCCCCGATGCAGCAGTGTTGAGGCAAGAGGTAAGCATTAGGTCCTGAGAGATCTGTTGTCATTATTACAGGTGAGCACATTACACAGGTGAGCTCAGCTTCCTCTTGCTGGCTCACGAATGCCACATCACCTCGTGAGGCCCTCCATTGTGTCCTGATGCACAGGAAGAACCTCACCAGATGTGGGCCCTCCATCCTGGGCTTTCCAGCCTCCAGAGCCATGAGCCAAACAAACTTGCACTGTTGGAAAATTTCTCAGCTGCTGGTATTCTGGTGTAAAAGCACAAAATGGACTAAGATCAGTTCTTTCCAATTTTTTCACTTTCATGGTGCTACAATTAAGTCTTGAACACACTTCTCCATGCATATTTTCTTTTCTTTCTTTTTTTGGTACCTGGGATCAAACTTGGGACCTTGCGCTTGTGAAGCAGGTGCTGGAACCACTGAGCTAAATCCCCAGTCCCCTCCATGCATATTTTCTTCAGAGGAGAAATTACTAGGTTGAATGTTGTGCACACTTACTCATTTTCTTAGAGTCATCAGTTCTCCCCTCTTCAAGATCATGTAGTCATCTGTAGAATAGAAGGCAGAGTCTATGGCTTCACATGCAAGTATGTGGGCAGATACAATAAGTGCTCTTTGGATTTCATCTTTTTCCCCAATAAAATAAAAAGCAAGGTTATCAGGGGAGACTTGGGGTGGAAGAACAACTGAAAGTGTGAAGAGACAGGAGATGAGACTGCAGGTAGTGCTCTGGACTTGCATTTTCAGCTGTACTTGATACTGACGTTACTCCTCGGAGTCCTACTCTTGAAGGTCCCTACTCCTGCCAGCAGTGGCCACTCCACTCCTCTTCACTGATTCTCAGAGTCATCCGAGTTTTAAATTTTGTCAACTTGATGGTTGTGAATTGGCTCATTCATATTCTCAGCCCATTTTTCTAATGATTATCTTTTCCTGGTTGATTTCTAAGTTCTCTTTATGCAGTTTGGATAATACACTGGTGTTTACATTCTGATTAACACATATTTTCTCTGTGGAGCCTTTGACCATTGCTCCTTTCTTGTATGTTTTTCCTAGTGTTAATGAGTTCCTTGTTTTTCCATTTGCCTGGTTTTCCATATACCTGTGATTTTCCCCCAAATGCTCAAAGCTCACCATCTTACCTGAAATAATTACTTTGCATTCATAAAAATGAATTAATTTTTGAGGTTTTTGTCCCTTGATGTCTTCATTCTGAGCCATCTAGCCTTTTGTTCTAATCTATAACGGTTGATTTCTAGATGAGTGCATCGCTGACGTTCTAACTTTCTTTTTTCATGGTATAGTTGTCACATATTTCCTAGTAGCTTCCCCCAAATGGGGACATGTTTGAATCCTTGCATACCTTTTTAATTGGTCTCCTTAGACTTAGAATTCTAGCTTGAAAGGAATTTCCACTCAGAGACACTCAAAGGCAATGTATTATTACTGTTTTCTAGTTTCTTGTGTTTTAGAAAAATACATTTTCTGGCTATCATTAAGAAATGAAATAATAACAAATGCTGGTGAAGCTGCAGGGAAAAATGAATCCTTCCTTCTACACTGTTGGTGGAAGTGTAAACTAGTACAACCACTATGGAAATCAGTATAGAGAGTCCTCAAAAAACTAAAGCTAGGAATTCCATTCAACCCAGCTATTCCCCTTCTATGTATCTTTCTCAAGAGTTAAAGACATCATATTACAGCGATACATGTATACCCATGTTTATAGAAGTACAATTCATACCAGCTAAATCTTGAAGGCCTATATATCCATCAACAGATGAATGGATAAAGAAAATATGGTTTTTATGCACAGTGGAGTACTACTCTGCCATAACCCTGAGTTATTTGTAGGAAAATGGATGCACCTTGAGACCACGTTAAGTTTACTAAATCAGACACACAGCTTAAATATTGCATGATTTCTCTTATAAAGAGATCCAACATATAAATAAATTGTAAAGCAAAATAAAAGATAGTTGGAAACAGGGAGATAGAAATTCTGCAAAATGGAAGGAGATCAAGAAATGGAGGAAAAGGGGAGGAAAAAAAGAAGTTAAGATGTGTTATGTCCATATACCAACTCCACACAGGAATGGCTTTTTTTTTGGTACCAGGGATTGAACTTGGGACCTTGCACTTGCAAGGGAGGCACCGGAATCACTGAGCTAAATCCCCAGCCCTCCACAAAGGAATGTAATCATTATATACTGCAAACATGTACTAACAGAAAAAAAAAAATATGTTCCCATTCTTTTTCTAAACCCTGTGTGTGTGATTTGTTTTGCTCAAGATATTTTTATAACTTGAGTTCTAAGTTTCACAATGATGTGCTTTGCTCTGAATGTTGTCATTGTGCTGGGATTTCTGGAAATTTCTTCAATCTAGAGATCCATACGTTTGATTCTGGGAACTTGTTTTTGTTTTGCATTATTTCGCTTTTTCTCAAACTTATTTTCGACTGCACACTGCTTTGATTTCAGTGCTTTATTATGTATACCTCTGTGCCTTTGTACATGTGATCCTTTTTTGCCCAGGATTTAGTTCTCACACCTCCTCCTATCAGCAGATTGCTAGTTATCCTTTAATACCCATTCCCAACCTCGGTTCTAAGATGAACCCTCCTGAGCACAGGGTGAATGAAATCTCTTCTCTGCTCAGTCTACTGTGGCACCTGTAAAGCACACTATGACCTGGGATCCATCTGCCTCCCTCACTAACCATGAAATTAAGATGTTTCTTCGTTGTGTCCTCAGCGTCACTGTGTAATGGCACACATAGATGAATGAATTCAGACAAGGGGGAAAGTCCTCCTGCTACATGTCAAGCACTGTGCAAGATAGGTACCATCACGCACCCCTTCACTCAGTCTATTTCCAGGTGGTTGTGCATTCAACAAATACTACCCAAGCCCCTGTTATGGACCAGGTTACACATTGGCTGAAGGAAATTCAAAGGGTAAAAATACAAGATCTTATTCTAGAAACTCAACACGTAATAGAAAACTTTCTTCTAATTAAAAACAATTGAGGAGCATTTCCGTTTCTAATGCTACTTATTCAGAATAGCTGCCTGCCAGGTCTCTTTCAAATGAATTGTCTGCTTTTATTTAAAAAAATTTTTAAAAATTGACAGAATTCACACACCACAGCTCAATGGTACAGCACTTACCTGAGGTCAACTCCCAGTACCAAGGAAACTAAAAAAAAAAAAAAAAAAAAAGTACACGCCACTTTTTTTCAGCATACTCACAATGTCATGCAACTATCTCTAGTAGACAAGGTATCTCTTATCCTTATGAATGAAGTACTGAGCTTATCTTGGCACAAAGTCAGGAGAGGAAGGAGGCGTTTACCAGAGGAGGAAATGCATTCCAGGGACAGGAAACAGTATGTACAAAGGGGTGGAGTTCTGAGATGGCCCAGGATTTGGAGAATATAAAAAGTGCAGGGGAGCTGGAGTTTATTGCGAGTAAATGGATGGGCTATTTTACAAATGATGAATCTGAAGCCCAGAAGGGTAAAGTAGCTCAACTATGGTCAGATACTTTCCTTTAATACTAACTCAACAAAAGGTGTGTAAGGGTCATCACCTTACCACCAAATCGTTCTCAGTGCACATGCAGATACTGACATGAACTTTGCAAAAGCTACCTCCCTGCTGGTTTTGTTCCAGCAATAAAAATAAATAGGCTTTATTCCAAGAAAGTGGCTTCATTTTCTCATCCAACCCCTCTCGTTACCTAGAAAATTGGCCATATTGACGACCATTATCAGTTGAGCAAAAAACTGTTTCCTCTGAGGTCTTAGGCATTCAAAGGTTAAGGGTACCACAGTGATACCCTTTGAAGGTGCTCTGACCATGGACAGAAATGTTTTGGTCATGAAATACCACGATGAAGACTTAATACTTTGTGGACTCTTACGCCAGCATGTTCCCAGGTGTGTTTCAAGCCTTCTATGTGACCATGAAGAAGTTCTTTTGTTTTCCTGGGCTTTAGTTTTCCTACATGCAAATGAGATGAAGAAATCTTTTCTAAGACACCTTACTCTCATGTTGCCCTAAAGAATCACTGAGGTTCAGAACTGCCTTGAAACTCCCGAGGAAATGCTTTAAAAAGTTACATGCTTATTACAAGAGTTTCTCCGAATTTCTGACGTAGGTTAAACATTCATAAACTCTTTGTCAGGCTTCCATTGAGTCCAGATCATCCAAGAGCTCCAGTGTCCTCCATTTTAGATGTTAGCTGGCTGGGGAGGGTTGAGGTAGAGGAACTTGAGAGAAAACAGACTCTCTTTTGTCAGGCAGGAGCAAAGACATGGACTTCTGGTTTTGCATTTTGGAGGCTGTCCCTTTAGTCTTCAAAGGTCTCCCCACTCACTCCTTCCCTATTATACAAAAAGGAACTCAAGATAAGGGAATCTCAAGATAAGGAACCTTGGGTGCTACAAATCAAGAGATACGAGGCAAGTCCTTCACCATGGTTGCCATTCAAGCTCTTTTCCCACAGCACCACTGTTTACAAAATACCAGCCGGACAGAAAACAGAAAACACAAAACACCAAAGTATGGCAGAGTGCAATTATTTCACAGCAAACTCATTTCAAAGTGATCCTGGAGACCAGCATAAAACTCACCAGAAGCCACCTCTGTCTGATAAGGTTCCTTGGATTTTTGTCTGCTGTCCACTGGAGAACCCATGCTAAAACAGTTGCGCTTTTGCAAACGGAGCAAAAAATTGGTAAGTTGTCAGACAATATTGTACAACAAAGAAGTTTTATTAATCTTTCAGAGAGGAATGAGATCACCTATGGCTTTCCCCTACCCTCCTGGTCTTTTACAACAGAGTTTTGAATTACTATAAATAAGCAAACAAGCTGTCCTAAAACACAAAGATGATAATTCCAATTAGGGACATTTGTGTAAATAATCTAAGGATAGTTGGCTCCCAGTCTGATATATGCACTCACAAATCTTTTTCATTTGTTATTCTCCTCCACATCTGAGTAAGCAAGCACCCATACCTAGTTCATCTGTTAGTTTGGGGACAGTGGTGAAGTTGATTCCCAACTCTGGGAGCAGTGAAATCCAACTCTTTCTAGAGAGGGGGAAATATGTGAGTATTTCAGACAAAAGCCAGAGTGCAAATAGGCATTGAGAATGGACTCATGATTTATGTTCCCTGGACAACTATTTAAGATCTCTTTTCCCCCTCAAAAAGTATTTTAAAGCTCTAAAATTCCTGGGGCAAAGAAATATAACAAGTAGTGTTGGTCCACAGTGCCTCCGCATGCTATTTAGTTATCCTTCATTACACCCTGCAAGGGTTTTTTTTTTTTTTAAATCTGCTTTTTATAGATGACACTTAAGACTCAAGGAGGCTGGGACAAGCCAGGCCAGACAGCTGGCCAGAGGAGGAAGGCCTGTCCGGGGCAGGTGGGCCTTCCATAGTTAACAGTGCTCTGAATTACCTGAAAGCACTTGCACAAGTTACCACATCCAGCAAGCCACGTTCTCTCCACCCTGCTCACGAACTGGAAAACTTGGCAAAGAGAATTTCGTGACCCAGCCTGGACATCCGACCCCGTCCCACCTCTCCGTGTCTTCACCATCCAGGCACCCCTTCCTGCCCAAAGCCCTCACAAACCCCCAGCACTTCCCCGATCAACCCTTCATCTGGCTGGGTTGACTCTTGTGACTTCTCAGCTCTGAAACCTGCCCTCTCTCTCCCTCATAGAATTTCATTTCCCGGCTGTGGCCGGGCTCTAACCACCGAGCTTCCCGCTGGGGCCCGGAGCTCAGCCCGCCTCTGGTCTGCCGGGCTCCTTCCCGAGCCCCTCGTACCGCTCTCACCCCAACCCTGCCTCTTCCGTCAGTCGAGCTGTTTCCTCCGCGGGAAGGACCTCTTCCCCGCGCTCGGGAACTCCTCCAGGCCCCTCCGCCGCGGCTCGGACCGAGCCCCGCGCGCTCCGCGGCGTGCAGCTTCCCGCCCCGACCTTCCGACCCCCTTACGGGTCGGGAAACTGAGGCCGGGGCGGGAACGACTTTCTGGCTGGGCATACAGTCCGGGCGCCCCGACCCTCGTCCGCTCGCGGCGCCCAGAAGCGCGGGCTCTGAGCGAGCGCACCGCCCGGGCACGCGCAGGGCGCCGGTCTCGGCCAAGTTGCCGCGAAAGTTGTCGTCTCCCCGGCGGCCGTCGCCGCTCTCCTCCGCGACGCACCTCCCGCGGCCGGCCCGCGCGCCCACATCCGGTCCACCTTGCGCACGCCCGCCCCGCGCTCCGCGGCTGCCACCGCGCCCTCTCGGGGCTCCGGGCCCGCGACCCGCTTCCGCCTGGCGGGCGCGGGGCGGGAGTCCGGGAAGCGGCGCCGAGCGCTCGGGGCGCAGCGGCGGGCCGGGGCGGGGGCGCTCACGCCGCACAAACTCTGAGACACGCGGGTGCGCCGCCGCTGCCGCCGCGCCTCCTCCCGCCACCTCGAAAGGCCGAGCGAGCGAGCAGGCGGGCGGGCGAGGCGGGCAGAG
>NW_004624730.1:70915805-70941014 GCF_000247695.1 Heterocephalus glaber
CAGCGCCCCGCGCCCCGCACCCCGGCCCGCAGGAGCCCCTTTCCCCGGGGCGCGTGGAGTGGGGGCGGGGTGGCGGCGAGGCCAAGGTGACACCCAGAAGCGGGCAGGGACGGGGCTTTGGCGGCGGCAGCACACCCGGGGGGCTCCGGCGCGTCTCCCCGGGTACCGGGAGAGCGGGGCCGCGGAGGGGGCGCGAAGCCTTCGGGTCCCGGGTGAGCGGAATGGGAAGGTGGGGGCCGGAGAGGAGCGGGGCCGCGGCAGCCCTGCAGCTTGAGTTTCAAATGAGCTCATCCTTTCAAATTGGCGCCGCTCTTTATTAAATTTGTTTTTCCGGTAGTGCCACCCACAGCTCTACCTGGGGTCGGCCCCAGGCTCGCACCCTTCCCACCTCTCTCCGAGACCCGGGGCGCCCGCCTTTCTTCACCCTGGGCGCTAAGTTCGCCCAGCTGGAGCCGGGCGCGAGACCCCTGGAGGGCGCCCGAAGGCGGAGCCCGAGCCGGGAGCTGAGTGCTCGCCCCTCCTCGACCCCCGCGGGTTTGAGCTCCGGAAGGTTCTGAGTGTTTTAAATTTCTCTTTTAAAGGTAAAGTGGAATTGCATGGGAAAATCATGGAAGTTGATTATTCAGTCTCTAAAAAGCTAAGGTAAATATACAGTACTTTGCTTAGTTTTTCTGTGTGTGTGTGTGTGTGTGTGGATTGGGTGTAAGTATTAAGTAAAAAAACACACTCAGCTTTTAAAAACGCGTTCCTAACAGTTTTACAAAAAGTTGTTGTTTGTTTTCATCGGGAAGATGCATAGTTTATAAAGTTAAGCTTTTTTAGTTTCATTATATAAGGTGTTTACTGTACTTGGAAAATATCTGGCGCCTAATTGGGGGTCGGGAAGGCGAACGCTAGGTAGGTTCAGCTCGCTCGCTGGGACCGTTTAACTTGTTTATCAAAAGTCGCCTCCCACCCCCCACTTCCCACTCCCACCCCTACCCCCAGCACAATGCAACAAATGCTTGTCAAGACTTCCTGTGAGATGTTAAGAGTAAATATTTACTGTGTCAGCTCAATTGCTTAACTAAACTACGCGATTACTTTTCTTTTTAAGATAGTTTAATGCTGAATAATAAAATTATTCAGTAAGGGGTCAGTATTTTGCATAGCGTTCTAAAGAAATACAGTAGGTTTGTTTGGTTTGGATGACAGTGAAAAGTTTAGACTTTCAGTCACTGAGACAACTGAGCATTGCTTCTGAGCACGTTGTGTTGTTATTGTTGCTTTTAAGAAATGTTTAAGGCTAAACAAATAGCCGTGGCAAAAATCGATGGTTACGTTTAAATGCTGTATTGTTCATGAAGGAGTGACAAGTTTTGTGGAGGTTGGACTTCATAGTGATTTGCTAAGATGAGAAATATCTACGGAGGAAAGAAAGAGGGAGAACAGCGTGGTTTAGAAGTTTATTGTGGACTTTAAATTTGGGCCCTTTGTTACTCATTCTCAACTTTTCTTCACCATTAGTCATTAAGTAGCTGAATTGGAAAGTCTAAGAGAAGTTTTTGATTTACCTTTACAATTTGTGTTAGTCAGTAGGGTAGTCACTCACTTGATTTTTGCCAAGATTGAATAGATTTTAAAAAAAACTTCTTTAATTTCATAAATGCTTGGATGTGGTGTCGAAGGAATTTGTAAAGACCGTGAACGCGCTTCCAGATACATTTTAATTTAAGCAACAGAATATCTTTTGTTTGCAAACGATTCTGTGACATATTAGAAAATTACTTAATATCTTTTTTTTAAAAAGACCTAAGAGTCACAGTTTCCAGTTTCATGTCTTCTATTAAGCTACTTACGTTGGAAAAGATGTAGTGTGTAACTGATTGGATTTAATACAGTATTTTAGATTTGCAAACTTAAAAAAAATTTTTTTTTTGCATGAGAAGTCCAAGTGGAAGCTTTCTGTTATACTGTTTGTTTAAATTACTCATCTCATGGTACTTGAAAATTTGATGACAATATTGAATGATGTTTGGAAAAAAACCATTCAAAATGTGTGATGCACTATGTTTCTATAGATGTCTACTTCTATTGGCCCCCCAGCTATTGTGCATCCTTTTTGGGGTTATAAGGAATAAAAATAAGTAGAATTTTAACTTTAGTTAGCTGGTGTCTCATTTCATGTTGCAAAGTACATCTTTGAATTTTGCAATATAAAAGGAATACTGCTTTATCCAAAGTTATCAACATCAAGTAAACTTTGTCAACAAATATATTAGTTTTTAGCTTTTTTCCTTTCAAAATGCAGATACTTGCTATTGGCTAGAGTATCATTTATATAATTTTGTTTGTATAAGTCTAGAATTACAGGCATGTCTCATGTTTTTAGTATAAAGAACCATCTAGGACTTCCCCAGCCCTATTAGTACATGTTTCTTTTAACATGTTGCTAATATGAAAGACACAGAAGGTAGATTAAAATGTGCTGTGTATGATTCACTACAGTTGAAGCTGTTTAACATACCAAGTGTATGCATAAGCTGCTGCTGTAGAGGAGTTGTATCATTTCTATTGGATGGTTTTAATCTTTTTTTCTTTTCCTTTATTAGAATAAAATGCAGAAATTAGCTACTTGTATGCAGGCTGAGAGGGAGCTAGCCATGACTGGTACTGTGCACTGAGTTCAGAGTCCTGGGTGAGGACTTGGGTGAGGCGGTTGTGTGTGCTCATGTAGTCTGGGAGCTACCGTGCTGGTGGCTTTCAAGATACCAGGGTACTGTGACATTTGAACCCAAAGCTTTTATGTTATGTGGTGACTATTTTGGTGTTCCTTTGTTGCATTTCTATGAAAATTAACAAGTTAGGAGTAAATTTGTGAGCAGTAGGTCAGATCTGTATGTGGTCTTGTGTTAGATGAAGTGAAAATGTGAAGAAAACAGTTCATCCTCATTGCTTGGTTGCTGAAGAAATGATTCAAAAATTAAGTGCTAATTTTCTTTATAGTGTACTTATTTCTTGGATTTTTCAAGAAGCAGTTTTAATGTCTACATTCCAAATGAGTTTTTTTAAGCTAATGGTAGTTTGGAGTGAGATATTTTTATCTTAATTTGTGAAATTGTTGGTATGTCATTTGCTTACCAATTGAGTCTGGCTAAATATTGTTTCAGCATCATTTTGTATGTGCTGTTACGCAGTAGACAGACTAGATACCATTATTTTCTCAGTTATTGAAAAATATTACATTCTTTTTTCTTTTTGCCACATGAGTTTTGTTCTTAAATGCAAATTAATGTAAACCACAAACAAAACATCTATTTCTCTTACTTTCTAAGTTATTTTCAGTCTGTTGAATAAAAATTTTGTATCATTTTTCTCTATTCATATTTCTTGGCAGCGTGTATGGATGAAAGATGAAAAGACTGATTAACTTAAAATGCTGTTAAAAGTTGTAGAAACTTTCTTGATAGAAATTTTATTTTTGATTATTGATATGAGTCTACTTTAGAAAAAAAAGTCATGTATAGGTACACAGACATGTTACAGAAATTGTTTTGAGCTAAGACATGCAAACTTGAGTGTGCTTTTGTATCTGAAGTTGAATGATTCTGTGAGAAACGAAATTTTGAAAAATGCAATTTCTGCCCATTTTTAGGAAGTGACTGATGCTACACAAGGTTCCACTGAGATGGTGTCAATACTATGAGGTAGTATAGGAAAAAGCTATGAATTTGCCTTTCATGAGTTAAAAATCAGTAATTGTGTTCTCTCCAATGCAAATGAATTTGGTCTCCTATAGGAATGTTAAAGAAAACAGTATCTCAATTGTATTTTGCTTGTATGTACTACATTGTGTAGGGTTGAGTTTTAAAAAAAACCCATCCAACCTCAAACCCTCCCTATAAACAAAGGCTTTTGCTGCAGCAATTTTTAATTTTCTAGAAACAGAAAAGACTTTTCAATCATACGGTTGGCTCTTATTTCAAGAATTTGTTGAATTAGAAATTAATGCCTGGATTTAATTATTATAGATTTCATGTGGGTTATAACATGTTGATATAAAATATATGATATCAGACTTTAAAGTTACTTTTGATTTGACTTTGGAATTGAACATTTAGCTTCCCATTTTTAAAAAAGTTAATTTTAATACTTTTCTAGCCAGTACACGTTTTTGTGACCTTAAAGACATGTGTTAGAGTTATAGAAGCAATAAAGAAAAAAAAAGCAATAGAGAAAAAAATTACTCGATAACTTAGGTAATGATGCAGGTTTAAAACTAGTTTATATTTTTGATAGAGTAGTCATTTGGATTTTTACATTATTTAACATTAAAAATGAGTGAAATCTACAAATCAAATCAAAGATTTTATGTTTTGCTTGATTTTCTAATTCATTAAATAAATACCAATTTTAAATTGCAGAGTAACAATTTATGGAAGTATTTAATAGCCAAACACCTAAACATTTAATTCTAAAAGGCATGTAGTACATTTGGCAAATTGGACTTTTCAATAATATTTCCTTGTAATTATACCTAATAAGCTGACCAGAAAGAGATGGTCTAAGAGTTTTGTGTTTTATTGTGTTAAACTGAGATTACAATTTAATAAATGAGGAAAAATTAGTTATATTTGTACAAAGCTTTTTATACATAATGGTTTGAAGTACAATATATTTTTAAAAGAAATGCTTTTTAACTTACAAAAATTTTAAAGAAATTAGAAGATTTAGAACTAATTACATAATGTAGCATTTCAGTATTATTTTGAGTAAACTTTTGTGGAGGCTTCTCTGGTTTTTTAGTAGCTTGCGAAGGAATGTAAATGATGTTGAATTGTGCATAAAAGTATAGTTAGTAACCTGGGCACATTTATTAAAAGTCAGAAAAGCTATGAAAAACAGATTGCTACAGGAACTATTAATATAGGTTTGATACTTTTATACTTTATAAATATTTGCTGTCTGCAACTGAATCACTCTTCCAAGTCTGGTAATGCATCTCAAAAGTAGATGAGCACTTGGCCAGAGTTGTTAGAGGATATTACTTAGCGAATTATGTCATCTCTCTGATTCAGTGGAGTGTGTGCAAATGTGTGTGTCAGTTTTGTGGGGGACATAGTTTCAGACAGATGGTATCAAGAGGGAAGAGGAGGAGGTCTTACTGAGCAGCAGTTGCTCAGGATTTCAGTCCCTGGGTGATTGAAACTTGTCAAGACAATCAGAGGCAAGGGGATTCACCTCCAGTGATGCCTAACACTTGGAGGTGGTTCTCCTGAAAGTCCTCAGGGCCACCTGTGGTGGCTTTTTCAGTGACCTTGTTGAGAGGACCGTCCCAACGCAAAATCTACCTTCTTTCTTTTTAGCTTGCATTTCCCTTCTCACAAGTGATTCTGTGAAGGCTTTGATGATCTGTGATCCTTTTTTTTTTTTTGGTACTGGGGATCGAACTCTGGACCTTTCGCTTGCCAGGCAGGCAGCAGAACCGCTGAGCTAAATCCCTGGCCCTGTGAGCCATTTTTTAAGTGTTAGAAAATTCCAACGTTGTGCATTTTTATTTAGAAATTCTATATTTTGGGGAAAGCAATCTATTATTTTGCATAACAAATACTCTGAGTCAATTTCTTTAAAAGCAGCTTAGCATTGAAGTGGTTTCTTTGGAAGCTATTAAAAGGTTGAATTTAAAATTCCAAAATACAGTTTTAAAAATTATATTTACGCATCACAAAAGTGTCTTTGGTTTTCTTTTTGGTGTGAGAGGCTGGTGGGGCTCAGCTAAACTAATTGAAAAAAAATTTATGCTCTCAGATTTTTAGTCAGAAGCATAATCTGTCAAAAGCTATGACTATTCCTTAATTTGAGGGGTGGGAGAGTTCTGCTCAACAGAACATGCCCAGGTAATTTATTAGTCAAATTTTATTCTCCCTACACTCAAATTTCAAGTTCACATTCGTTTGAGTGGTCATTCAAAACAGTGTCATTGAACAGATGATAGCAACCAAACACCAAGCACCTACCAGTAAAAATAAGTTTTTCCTCCCATTTATTACCATTAAAACATTTTAAATCTTTTACTTTATAATTTGACTTCATGCTTACAAACTTATAATTTTCATTTGGTGGCATGGACTATATGGGTTCTATTTTGGGCAGCAAAATTGCAGAGTGCTCAGAGCATTATTTTTAAGGTTTTACTTTTCCTGTTTTGATCATGGATTTTAGTCTTTCCATGAAATAGTGAAGTAAAATTCTTTTCTTTTGCTGAAAATCTTGATTCTGTTGCTTTGGCTGCCAAAGAGGAAGGGGGTACAATGGCTGTTTCTTTAGTTTACAGTTTGATGACTTAATGATGTAGAATAAGTAGACGGGCAAAAATGGATGCTTTTGTGTTAGTGAGAGTTGACCAAGTCTGATAAACAAACCTGTGCCCATCATTTACAAGTTACTCATCGCCCAAGCTGTTGGTTTTCACTAAGTAACGAGTTTGCGTAAGTTTGCATTCTTGAGATCTTTCTGTTCATTCTTGATTTTTTAAATTATTTGTTTGCTTTATACTTTATTTTTTTTAAATGCGAGCACTTCACTAGGATTTTTCCATTCTGTTAAAGTAAATAGTTTAATAAGCCCAATCAGTGAAAATTAAGAGTTCTGGTGCGTGATTTAGACTTTCTAGTATTTACTTATAAGAAATGCACCTAGTGACCAGACAGAGCTGCACATGTAAAATGTAAATTTGCTTTAGGGAGAAGCTTGACTTTTTTGTTTTAAATGTGATCCAAAGGTGGTCTCGTGTTGTTAGATAAACAGTATTAGCAACATTAATGTAGGAAGATGAATTTTTTTTGTGCCTGTATCTTATGTTTATGTAGTGTGGAGGCTATTGCAGCCTCTTCCACATATCATTTTTAAAAATAATTTTGTGAAAAAGATAGGAAAATTGATGTTATCTCTTTTCTCAGATGGAGAAACATCCCCAGAGAAATTAATTTGTCTGGGGAAATTAAGTAAATCAAGCAGCAGAGGTAGAAGCCAGGTCTTGTCGTTCTCCTTCCCATGTATTTCACTTAATTTACTTATTAAATTAAAGAGGTCACCTGAAGGTGTTGTAATGTTCAAAAGGTGCTGTTTAAGAGTGATAGAAATACATGAAAATTGATTTGGAAACTGACCTTTTACAACAATCTTATTCTTAGTTCCATCTGAACGATCTGTACTTTGTTATAGTTGTTTTTAGGAAAAAATAATTGAAAAAAACCGGGTAATTATTTTTATTTTTATTTTTTGGTACCAGGGATCGAACTCGGGTCCTTCTGCTTGCGGGGCAGGCAGCAGAACTACTGAGCTAAATCCCCGGCCCAAACGGGTTTTGGCAGCGTTACCTGCTGCCATCTTCTTCTTGATGGCCCGTGGATAGAAGCCAGGGGCACACCAAAGCAGGTTGTATTTTTTGTTACTGTTTTTACATTGCTTTTTTGAGTGATTGTATTCTTTGTGTTATGGAATAGGACATCGCCAAGACAGGCACTTTTCTTAATGCTGAGCCACACAGGTTAGGCAGTGGGAGTAGCCTTGGTCAGAACTGTGTGTCTTGCACTGAGTGGAAGTCTAGCTCAAGGACTCACCCGGGCAGGGACGTCACAGATCCCAGCCACCCCGTTGTGCAAGGTCAGCACTGCATTTTGGTTTGAGTGTGTCCTTGGTAGGAGCTCTCAGGTTTCCAGAGTTACTCTGAAGGTAGAACCTGTGTGCTTCACTTTCTATACAGAATAAGGTCTTTCACTGCTCCTGTGACTGTGAACAGGGTTAGCATCCATAGAGACCTTAGAATTCTTCATTAATGATGTGATCATTACGTACATTAATTAAACATATATGAGTAGTTAAACACATGAAGTACAGTTAATTTCGCCTTACTTGGAAATTCTTCTGCATTTATTCTCTTGCAGACCTGAAAAAAAAACCCTTACACTTTTTCTTGTTTTGGTTATTTGAGACAGGGTCTCACTATGTAGTCCAGGTTGGCCTTGAACTCACTGTGTATCCTAGGCTGGCCTTGAACTCACAGCGATCCTCTTGCCTTACTCTCCTAAATGCTGGGATTACAGATGTGCACCACCACGCCTAGCTTTTGACCTAGAATGTAACCCAAAGTTTGACATCTGTAATTTAATTGATTAATTTATTAATTAATTTTGCAATGCTGGGGATTGAACTCAGGGCTTTTACACGGAGCTATATCCCCAGCCCTATTTTTTTGTTTTGTTTGTTTGTTTAATTTTTGAGAGAGGGTCTTGCTAAGTCCTTAGGTTGCCCAGGCTGGCCTTTAACATGTGGTTCTCCTGCCTCAGCCTCCCAGAGTGCTGGGATCACAGGCATGTGGCACCATGCCTGGCTGAAATACGAGGATTCTTCAAGTTACATTTTATGGAATGGGTCATTTTATTAACATTAGGAAATTTTAAGCCTTTCTGCCATATGAAAAAGCTAGTGAAAGCACAGGGAGTAAAAAATATTTGTATGTTCCTTTTAACATAATCATTAAGCATCTTGCGCATTTGTGACTTTAGTAACGTAGGACGTAAGATAGTTATGTTACAAATGAAATAACATTTACTTCTAGATAGAGAGGTGGTGCCTTTTGATCAGAATATAGTTTTATGTAATTTATTATAAGATAAAAGTAACTAGTGTTTGTAGTCAAGGACCTTAAAATACTAGAAGATATGTTTTGATTAGCATGTTATTCTCTGTACTGTTTCTCTTTCAAAAGTGAGGCAGCAGTTGAGTGGTGAGTCTGTGAACAGGTTAATCTACGAACTTGGGAAGTAAAGGATATTGAAAAGGCTGCTGTGTGGACAGGCCGTGTAATTCTTTTGTGTGCCGAAGAGACATTTTACTTTTAGTCCTTCCTGGTCTTTGTGATGTAACAATGCATACTTTGAAAAGTGTGTGTTTTTCTTCATCATTGCATGCATAAGGTTTTTGTTTTTTGTTTTTTGTGTTTTTGGTACTGGGGATCGAACTCAGGGCGCCACGGGGCTAAATCCCTGGCCTTACATAAGGACTTGAAGTCAAATGTTTTTTGAGAGTTTGAGAATTAAAATGCTCTTTGAGAGTTCAGTGTAAACGATGATAAGCAGATTCACAGAAAAAGTTCAGTTTAAGCTCTTCAGTCATTAAGAGAGGAAGGAAGGAGGGAGGGAGGAGGCTGGAAGGGAGGAGGGAAGCAGCCCCGGAAGCATAGGTGACCGAGGGAGGGAGCCCTGGTGTGCAGTTTGTGCCTTCTCTGTGACTCCAGGGAAAGGCTGGTCCTCGTGGACAGTAATTCCAGTGTGACAGCAGCTGGTTCTTTCCTTTGACATTTAAAAACTCATGAGCATGCCGGCCTGTCTGCCCTACAGAGGGTTTTGCGGCTTTAAGGCCCTGCATAGACCACTTCCTCTCGTAGATTTCTCCTTCCCCTTTGCACATCCCTGGGGATGGCTGGGAAGGGCTGAGGTGCAGAGCCGGGGGTGTGGGCAGCATCCAGCCTGGATGCCCCCTTGTAGGCTGAGGTTTGGGGCAGCCAGGGAGGCATGTGTGTGCTTGCTCAGTGTGTTGGAATGTATGGGTTCTGTGGCACATGCTTCCTTGGAATGTGCAGCAGACACATGAGCTTCCGTGGGTGTGGGGGTCACACATTGTAGACTTTTGCAAATGGTTGAAAGTTTGGGAAGGAATTTTCTGGTGCTGAAAGCTCTTTTTTGAAATTATTTTCCCCCTGAAGTATAATTGTGTTTATCCTTTGTAAAGGGAAAGCATCTTCTTCATTTTTTTAAATCATTGAAGACTAGAAAAAAGTTTTGTGGATGTATAAATCATCTGACCTCTCCTCTGGATCCAGCTGGCTTCTTCTCTCCTTTCTCTTCAAACTGATAGATATCTTCAAGTCAGGGACATTGAATTTGTAAAATTGAGCTGTTTAAAACTCCTTGTGTTGTGCCGCCGCTGAAGATGATGAAATCATGGATCTTTAGAAACAAGACTTTAAGCTCAGATATTTCAAAATGTAGTATCTATTCTCCTATTAAAGGAATGAAGAACAAATACTAGTTGGTTAATACTTTAAATGTTTAGCTGCTTATTAAAATTTTTACACATTTATTCACAAGATGTTTCAGATGGCAAAGATGCTGGTTGCTCAGTTATTTGAAATAAGATTTAAGTGTAAAATAGGTAAATATTAAAACGCATTTTGTTTTTCAGAGTGATAGAGGACTGGGAACAGGTAGGTGGTTGGTTCTAATATAATTCTGTATCATATAGTTTTGTCAGGGAAAAGTTAACTCTTTCATTCATCGATTTTGGTATAAATGGTTCGACCTTGTGTTGTCAAGACAATAATTTAGATACCAAAATTGATTTGTGGCTTTAGTGTACATGTAATGATTGTGGTCAAGGTGTTAAAACCGGCCTTAGATGTTTCCAGGCCAAAGTCATATCTTTTATTCCCGTGGCAGTGTAAGTTTTAACCCTGTTCCTCAGAGCCTCAGGGTTCGGATGAGATGCTGGTGTGATGGGAAGGAGTGGGTGTGCATCCTGAGTGATGTTGCCTTTCTCCCCACCTTGCAATCTGACAGTGGCTGCGTTTACCATTGCTTCATATGTAGGAGTTCAGTCTAGAGTTTGGTTTAGAAGAGGAGTGTGCTGGATCTTGACTTCTTCTTTGATCAGGCCCTCGAGCGGATCCAGAGCTCTTTCCTGGGGAGAGTTTGCCCGGGTGACTTCTGCATCTGCTTCCTGTGGCATAGCGTCCATCTCCTGTCACTTTCACTCTGGAAACAAATGCTTGCTTTGCCAGCTGCCTGTCAGACTAGAAAATCTATGGATTTCTCTGTAACCACTGAACTTCTGCCCTTCGAGAATGTTCCAGGTAGCTCCTGGGCCCATGGTGGCACTCCGCTCTTGGCAGAGCCTTGGGTGTCAACCGACTGAAAAGTGGTGAATGTAGTGTGGAACCCACTGTTTGCAGAGAACATGTCTTTGCATTAGGAAGTCCAAGCAGGTTGGGCTTGTTACCCCTTCTTGAAGCAGTGCAGCTGTCTTTTTATCTGTTGTATATATTGGGGTTCTGTGAACACAGGGTCATCTTCAAGACATTTTACACTAGTTAGAAAGGATGCCCAACCAATCCAGTGGGACATGAGCCATCATACTCTTAATATGCACTTCTTCAGTCTCAGGCCTACCTACTTGATTTTTGTTTAGAAAAAGGATACAACTTAAAAAAAAAAAAAAAAAGGTAATACTCAGCCAGGCACAGTAGCACATGCCTGTAATTCCAGTTGGTAGGCTGAGGCAGGAGAATCTTAAGTTTGTGCTCAGCCTGGGCAACATGATGAGACCCTGTCTCAAAATAAAACATTTTTATAATGGGCTGAGGGTGTAGCTCAGTGCAAATGCACTGGGGTTTAATTCCCAGTACCACCAAAAAACAACTCCTTCTGCCACTTCTCAGTCTGTGGCCTGAGATTCTTGGGAAAAGAAAGTCCTTAGAGTTTGGCCTTTGTGTTTACAGAGCCCATGAGTGCCACCCAGGCAGAGAGCCCACTCCAGCCCGGGATCCACGCTCTATCTCTCTGGCTTCTGTGACGCGGGTCTTCTAAGATGGATGCTTTCACATCCCGCAGTGGCTTTTGTCCAGTGGGATTTTTGTGAGCAATCACCGTGTGTTTACAGGGGGCCACACTCAGGCTCCTGCAGGCCAGTGCTGTCAAAGGCAGGAAGAAGTGGTGGCTTCTAGGAGTGCAGGGAAGACAGCTCAGTCAGCTGCAGGTACCTGCCGTCATTGGGAGGTGGAGGGCGAGTGTTCCCAGATCTCGTTTTTTTTTAGGAGAAGTCAAAAGTCAGAGTTCTTATGTTAAATCTCCAAATTTTTAAGAATTGGTACCTATTAAACATGTTTTATGGGGCTGGGGATTTAGCTCAGTGGTTCCGCTGCCTGTCTTGAAAGCGCAAGGTCCCGAGTTCGATCCCCGATTCCAAAAACAAAAAGCAAAAATCAAAAAAATAAAATAAACATGTTTTATAGACACTGTGAGCATCTGAAAGGACACTGCCATGGATTGAGTCTGGCCTGTGAGTTTTCAGTTTGCACTTTCTGCCATGTGAAAATCTGTCATCTAAAAAGTGTTGAGATACTGTCTG
Organism: Heterocephalus glaber; assembly: GCF_000247695.1. The sequence continues at coordinate 70,927,971 of NW_004624730.1, forward strand.
TCCACTGTCATTAATGCCTCTCACACTTAGGTTTGTTTGTTCTTGAGAGGGAGGGGTCCTTGTGTTGATAAACTGGATGAACTAATCCATCTTTTATGTCATTAGACAGCTGTTTGGAAGCCCAAAATTAAATTAGGTCTCAGTTACAACAGTTATCCTTCATCTAGTTTTATGGGGTAATTGTATTTTCTCCATTATAAAGAAGTACCCTATATATTTGTTTTGGTACTGGGGATCAAACTCAGGTCCTTGCACTTGCAAGGCAGGCAGCGGAACTACTGAGCTAAATCCCCGGCCCGAGTACCCTATATTTTTATATGCTTCTTTTAAATTAGACTGTACATATACTGAATGTATGACAGTCAGAGAAGTTTATATAGTATTTTATAAGACACGGTCATGGGAAAAAATAAGCTTCTATTTTCACATAAGGGAAAAGAACATGTTTCTGTATCAATCTAAGTTATATTCTTTCCAATTAAACACCAAGCCAACATAGATTATGTTTTAAGCCACTTTCTAAGAAAGTATGATTTTTGTATGTCTGGCAAGCACTTTCTAAAATAAGAATTTGAGTTATTCTGTCTGTTACGCATCTAAATAAGGCAAGTAGTTGTTTTTTTTTTCGGTACCGGGGATCGAACTTGGTACCTTGCTCTTGCAAGGCAAGCGCCAGAACCACTGAGCTAAATCCCTGGCCCAAGGCAAGTGGTTTTAAAAGCAGAGTGTACCGGTAGGGAAGTTCAGTGGTGAAGAACAGTCCTTTTACAAATGCTTGAAAAGCATTTTGGTTACATTGCACTTTCTTGTATTTAAGTTGAGGAAATACAGTGCCATATAGATTCTGCTTCTAGGTCTTGGGTACAGGGAATGCTCATTAAGGCCAAACTAAAGAAAAACTGCCAGTTGCCTCAAGGACCTTTTTAAAAAACAAAATTAAAACTACCCTGGCAGTTAGAATTAGCATTTAAAAAATGTATGTTCTTATTCTGTACCTCACATGTGCAGTGGGGTGGCTTATTAGCAATCACTTTGTAGTGGTGAGGGAAGCATGCGCGTTCGAGAGCCAGAGCAAGGGAATCGTCTCTGGGAAGGCATGGTAGGGCGGCCAATGCCAGTCTAGGGGTTCAGGACTTTGTTTGTGATGGATCCAGATGGTTCCACCAAAGTAGCCAACTCCAGTTTTGGGGTTGGGTCTTTTGAACTTTACAAACTTGAAATTCCTGAAAACTGGGCCTTATTTTTTTTTTCCATAGCTATATCTTTGTTTCCCCCCAGTCCTTCCTTGAACTGGGGAATTACTTAACTCAGGGCTTCATACATGCTAAGCAGGCACTCTACCTCTGAGCTACATCTTCAGCCCTTTATTTTATCTTTTCAGACAGGATCTTGCTAAATTGCCCAGACTACACTTAAACTTATCCTCCTGGCTCAGCCTCCTGAACAACTGGGATTATAGGTATGCACCTTCTCATCCAGCTCACAGCTGCATTTTGAATGCCCTGAAATTGCTGCTCATTAAATAATTTTTGAACGCACTAACTAATATTGAAGCTATACTAAGATCATTACTAAGTCACTTTTTCATATTTTAAAAATTCTTTTCCTTCTTTTCAAGCCTTAGGAGGGAACTAGGCATTGAAAGGGTTTGCTCTAAAATCTATTCATTAGGATTTTAAGTGTGAAGACTCCCCCCCACCCCCTGTTTCAGTACTGAGATTGAACCCAGGGGCTTTGCATTGAGCTACATCCTCAGCCTTTTAAAATTTTTTTAATTTTGAGAGGTGAGGGTATCACTAAACAGCTGCTAAGTCACTCAGGGTGGCTTAAACCTGGAATCATCCTGCCTCATCCTGCCAGAGTGCTGGGATTACAAGTGTGTGGCACCATCCCTGTTCTGAATTTTCCACTGGTGATGTCATGTCTGTGCTCAGAAAGTTTCAGATTTTGGAGCACTTCACACTGCCGATTTTTGAATTAGGGATGCTCAACCTGTAGTAAATTAAATGGACAGAATCTAAGGTTACTATGGAAAAGCCAGACAAGTACAACAGTACTGTTTACTACTGGATACAGTAGTTCATAATCAAGGAAGTAGCTCATCTTAAATGTTAATTGCAAAGCAAGATGCTGTCAGATACTCTGAATTAGTGATCTGTTGCTGTGTACACATGACCCAAAATTAGTGATTTAAAATAAACGTTTATTCTCTTACATGTTTTCTGAGGGTCAGGAATATAGCAGCAGTTGAGCTGGGTTTCTCTGGCTCAGCATCTTTTGGGACATTGCAGGCAAGCTGCCAGCTGGGGTGCAGTCATCTGAAGGCTCAGCTGGGGCTGGCAGGGCTCCCAGCAGCTCGCCCCTGTGGTTGTTAGCTGGAGGCCTCAGTTCCTCACAGCATGCACGTCTTCCTGGGTCTTCGCATGGCAGGACAGCAGGCTTCCCTCACAGCAAGTAAGCTAAGAGAGCAGGGTATGACCAGTCACTGAGTTGTGTGCTGTCATTTTGTTTGTCAGCCTCATTTTGTTTGTTAGACACAAGACACTGTGCAGCCCATTCTTCGGGAAGATTTCCTCAAGAAGGTGAATGTCATGATGGAGGGATCTTTGGGAGCCATCTTGGTGTTTAAGCCAACCAGGAAGAGAGATAACTTACTTCCTTTGGGGCTTTTACTGACAAGTGAGAATCCCTTTACATTAGTAATATTCACACTTAGCCCCCTTTTGAGTAAAACTGGAATTTTCTCCTAAACGACAGGAGTAACAATTATAGATTACCGAATCTTTTTATAGTCTATTGAATTTCCACAACATCTTGTAAGGCAGGGACAGCTGAGCCTTGGTATTCCTGCTTCACAGGTTAGAGAACCAGGGTGTTGAGTACCTTAGCTGGGTCATGTTTTTTAGCTTTCAGCTTCAAATAAATTTTTTCCTTTTCTTTTTACCTCTCTCTGAAGAATGATTTCAACTCTGTCACCTTTTAGAAAAATGCTATTTAATTATTCCGTCTTATCTGAAAGAGCTGATTTTTTTATGCCTAATTGAAAATTTTAACACACTACTTTTCTAGTATCAATAAGAATGTTTGTTACTTTTCTGCCAGCAGCAGGAATCCTTTTGGCTATTTTTGTAACTGGGTGAGGTCTGATTCTCCAGAATTGTGCCATACTGTGGTTAGCCATGGTCTACAAAAGGAAAATATATTTACTCTTCTTTAAAATCATTGGTTTTCTAAGAAATATGCCATTTACTATACCAAATATGAGTAAGTCTTTCTGAAACAGAATGCAGTGGTCACTTTGATATATTCCCAGTTCTCTCCCCCACTAAAAATCCACAGCATCAGGCATGCAGATCTTAATATCTACCTTTATTATACACTGCAAATATTTCTAGCAGTATAGGACATTTGATAGCTTTTTTGTATTTTTTTGATTCAAGCATATCCATGTTGATGTTGAATGATTTCTTTTGTGTGAGTATTTTGCTAAACTCATGAAAACCTTTCAACTCTGCCTGTAGGATATCCTAAATTGTTTTGACTTCAGTCAAGTATAGTATATTAATAGTTGTATTTAAAAATTTTTATTGAATTTCAGTGCTTGTTTTGTTTGCATTACATATTCCCATAACCCATTTAACCTTTTTTTCTTAAATGTTCTGATAACTTGAGTTATGTAAAATGGAAAATTATTTTAGATGTTTTCCTTTTGAACATGTATAGATTGAGACTTAGAGAATGTTAGAGTCCCTTAGGATTGCCTGCTCTCTAGGAAAGATAGTTGCTTTTTTCATTAAAAAAACCACTAGGGGTAAATATAATATTAAATTTTTTTGCACAGCTTATATAGTCTAGTCAGTCAGAGGAGTATATCCTAAGTAATATTTTATCCACATCTCTTTTAAAAAATCTAAGTTTTTTCACAATAGAGTCCAATGGCTATATTTAAAATTTTTTTTTTTCTGCATTAGAGAGTTAAGAAAAACCATCCTATGTGCCCTCAGTGAAGAGACTGAGGTTAAGATTTATTTCAGATATTTGTGCTCTCCTGGTGGGAGGAGAAAGGTAAGCAGGAACAAGCAGTCTGCTGAGCTCTGGGGACCATATGTCATCTATACTTCTATACCTATTTTTTATTTTTTTTTGGTACCGGGGATCGAACTCGGGTCCTTGCGCTTGTGCAGCAGGCGGCGAAACCACTGAGCTAAACCCCCAGCCCCCATATTGTTTGTTTTTTAATAGTTTGACTGCCTGTGGAACTGCACTCAAAGACTTGTATTTTTTCCTCATGTTTTTCAGTGACTTTTCTTGGTATAATCCCAGCCTGGGGCAAGAGGGAGCAGGGAAAATCAGAAGCCATCTGGTGGGCTGAGCCAGCTCCGGTGACCTGCTAAGGTCTCAACAGTTTCCATTTTTTCTTCCTTAATTTGCCCCTCAGTTTGCTTTTCAAATTAAAAGCAGCATGTAGGGTAGAAGAGAATGTTTCCGACTTGGTGTACAGTGCCTCTTTCCTAGGCTTCCTCACTTCCTGCTTCTGTGTGTCCACCTCGGCACCAGGCCTTCCCCCAGAGCTCTGGCTGGGACCACTCCTGAGCGTCCCTCACTGGCCTCGGGGGCTCTGTGTGGTTGTCAGCCTTTGGAAGCATCCATGTGTTTCCTGGACATCGAAATGCTTCTGAGCTCGAGGACTGATGATTCCTCCTGAGACAGAGACACCAGGTGTGTCCGTGAGCCTGGGTCCTGGGTCCTGGGAGGCTCAGGTGTCTTTCCTCCTTGAGAGGATCGCAGTCCTCTCTCCTCTGTTTCTCTGAATTTGGTAGATGCTGTTCAGTTCCTGACATGAGGTTAGAGTTAGAGTTAAATACACTGGGGCTTCATGGATTGAAACTCATTGTGGTAAGAGGAAGACCAGTGATTAGTAGGATGTTTAAATGCACACATTTAAAAGATTTTGTATTGCTTTCTATTAAATTTGGAACCCGAGTGAACTAACAAAATGTTGCTAAAAAACCAATCCTGCCAGATATTCTCATTGAGTAGAGAAAATGATTTGTATTTAACAAGAGAGTTTGTTGTTGTTGTTTGGTTTTGGTTAGTACTGGAGATTGAACCCAGAGCCTTTGCACTGAGCTAGATCCTTATCCCTTTTTAAACTTTGAGACAGGATCTTGCCTAGGCTGGGTTCGAATTTGTGATTTTCCTGTTTTAGCCTTCCAGAGTTCTGGGATTAAAGGTGTATGCCACCATACCTGGTTAACATATGAGTTTTAAATAAATACTTCCACAGCATGTTTAGGTTGCTGATTCTCTTGAGTGGTTTGCATTTCCTTCCTGTGGTCTTGTTACATTGATTCCCAATAAGCACTGCTTCCCTCCTTTTAGAGGACATAAGTAAAACACTTGAAGTCCTACCTGTAGGAAAGGATTTTCTGAATAGAAACCATGGTTGCAGAAACAACAGCAGGAATCAACAAGTGGGCATTAGATCCAGTTAAGTTCCTATACAGCAAAGGAATCAGTTGAGTGAACAGACAACCTACAGAATGTGAAAATGTTTTTTTGCCAGCTACTCCTCAGAGGACAGAGGACTAATATCTAGAACTAAAGGACATAAGAAATGGGCAAGAGAAATGGATAGACATTTCACACATGAAGAAGTACAAATAGCCAACAAATATATGAAAAACTGCAACATCCCTGGCCATTAGAGAAATGCAAATTAAAACAGTGCTAAGATTCCATTTTACTCTAGAAAGAATGGCAGTCAGCAAGATCAAAAAATAACATGCTGGCGAGGCTGTAGTGAAAAAAGAACCCTCCTACATTGTTGATGGGAATGCAAATTCGTATAACTGTGGTAGAAATCATTACGGAGATTTCTCAAAGAACTGAAGTTAGAAATTCTTTATGACCCAGCTATCCCCTGGTAGGTACCGTACTCAAAGAGCTTAAGACATTATACTACAGAAATACATGTATACCAGTGTTTATAGCAGCACAATTCATAATACCTAAATCCAGGAAGCAGCCTCTATACCTATCCACAGACAATTGAATAAGGAAATTGTGGTATCTATATATAACAGAATACTACTTGACTATAAACAAGGACAAATTTGAGACATTTGTAAGAAAATGGATGCACCTGGAATATACAGTGTTGAGTGAAATAAACCAGATAATAGCTTAAATACTGTATGGTATCCCAGGTTTGGGTAAGACAAAGTACAAACAAAGAGCATAGTAAAGGATGGCTAGAAGGAGACAAGGGGATGGATGTCTTGCAAAGAAATCAGAGTCCATGGGCCGGGGATTTAGCTCAGTGGTTTCACCGCCTGCTGTGTAAGCACAAGGACACGAGTTCAATCCCCGGTACCCAAAAGAGTCCTGGATGGAGAACAAGGGTGAGGGAAGAGGAGAGGGGAAACAAGTAGAATAAAGATATGCCATGTATAGGAACATAGTGACCTTAATGATTGTAAACATTGTATGGCATAAACAAGAACTAAGATTATTAAGAATGAAAGTGGGGAAGGAGGAATTAGAGGAGGTAGGAGAGAGGGGGAGGAGATTAAAAGAATCAAGCTATAGGGCCGGGGATTTAGCTCAGTGGTTTTGCTGCCTGCTGCGCAAGCTCAAGGACCTGAGTTCGATCCCCGGCACCAAAAAAAAAAGAATCAAGCTATACTATGCACATGTACCTGTTCCCCAAGATAACTATATACTGTATGTACTGTAAACATGCACTAATTTTAAAAAAAGATAGGCAGAGTACATTCCTATTCTGTCTTATTGTAAGTAGAATTTTAGATTTCTGATGGCCTTGAGATGCACATTAATTATCCATCCATCCTTTTATTTGTATGTGTGGTGCTAGGTATTGAACTGCACATCTAGGCAAGCACCCTGCCACTTGAGCTCGAGACACAAATATGTAATACCCAGGTACTGGCCTATCCTGAAAGAAGGTAGGATGATACCTTCAGTGCTTTTTATGACAGAAAGTGGCTGTGGATCTGTTCATTCAAAAGAGAGTTCAATCTAAATTACGGCAATCCAATATTCATTTGACAGAAATATAAATACAATTTAGATCAAAATACTCATAGTTTTGTTTTGTTTTTTTTCCGGGTATCGAACTCAAGGCCTTGCACTTACTAGGCAGGTGGTGTGCCACTGAGCTATTATCCCCAGCCCCAGAATACTCACGGTTTAATAAAATGAAAGTATTTCCTTTTTTCAGTACTTTTGTTTGGGAAGTATTCACCAAGAGGAATCCAACAACCAGTAGTACTTTAATTTTAATTTGGGGCTAGTGTGTGGTCTGTACCCTTTAAAGGGTAAAATTTAAATTCATTTTAGTTTTTTTGTTTTGGGTACCAGGGGATCAAACTGGGGACCTTGAGCTTGCGAGGCAGGCAGTGGAACCACTGAGCTAAATCCCCAGCCCTAAATTCATTTTGGTTTTCAAGGAAGTGTTGTGGATAACCTCTGAAATTGACTCTAGCAAACATTCGTCAGAAACAGGAGGGTCGCCTGTATCCTCTCAGGCTGTGGGGCAGAAGAGGCTGCCCCGGGGAGCTCCGGAGCCTGCAGTCTGTGATCTCGACTGCATTAGCACTCCAGAGCCTACCATTAGCCTTTAACTTCTACATTAATTTCACTGCTTCTAATAACAAAGACGTATTTGTGGGTGCTCTCATCTTGAAACAAGCTCTTTTTTCTTTTTTTCTTTTTTGGTCCTGGGGATCGAACTCAGGACCTTGTGCTTGAGAGGCAGGCGGTGGAACCACTGAGCTAGTCTCCCAGCCCCCTTATTTTGGATATTTATTTTCTGTCCCGGATTTTAGAGACCTAAACTGTGTTGCCAGTGCTTTAGTTTGGGATAAGAAGGACATGCTACCTAGTTGGTGATGTGGCTTTGGATTTTGAAGTTCACCGACTGCCAGGATTCAGTTTCCTCAGTTGGATTGTCAGATAATGTCTGAATAATCTAAAACTGTTCTTGAGACTTACTGATGAATTTGAGGTATTGGGTGGGAGTCAGAGTAGGGCACAGAGCAAGTGTTCAGTCCCTGCATGAAGTAAGATCCTGTGCCATGAGGGGCCTCTTGTTACTGCCTCCAAAAACACAGAAAACTGCTGCTTCTCACTCTTCCAGTGCAACACCAGCTTCTTGTGTTACTGTGACCCTAGTCAAGAACACTTCTAAATCTACCAGTAACAAGTGCTGGCGGGGCTGTGGGGAGAAAGGAACTCTTCTGCTCTGTTGGTGGGAGTGTAGACTAGCACAACCACTGTGGGAATCAGTGTGGAGATTTCTCAAAAAAATTAAAACTAGGGCCGGGGATTTAGCTCAGTGGTTCCACCACCTGCCTCGCAAGCACAAGGTCCCGAGTTTGATCCCCAGTACCGCCCCCCCCCCCAAAATTAAAACTAGAGGTTCCCTTTGACCTAGCTATTCCCTTTCTTGTTATCTCCCCGAAAGAATTAAAATCATCATCCCACAGCGATGGATGCACATCCATATTTATAGCAGCACATTTTATAATAGCTAAATCTTGGAAACAGCCCAAATGCCCATCAACCAACAAATGGATAAAGAAGATGTTTTTTTTTATACAGAGAAGTACTACTGTGCCATAAAGAAGGATAAACTTGAGACATTTGTAGGAAAATGGATGCACCTTGCGACCATATTCTTAAGTGAAATAAATTGGACTCACATGTTTAAATATCGTGTTGTTTTTCTGGTGTGAGAAACCGAAAGGGCAAATAAAGACCAAAATGTATAATAGATATTGGGAAATGGGAAGAAAATGTTCAAATGAGAAGGGGAACAAGGGAAGAGGGATGGGGAATGGAAGGGAGGGGGAAAAAGATAATAGGACGTAAAGTGGAAGCAAAGCTTTTGTAAACATGGAGAGGAGGAGCGGCTGAAGGGAGGGGAGAGGAGTGGGGGGAAGGAATGAAGATGTATTAAGTACAGGTACAAGTTCCCTATGATGCGCGTTTATCATTATGTTTATCTAAAATGTACCAATAAAATTAATTTGAAAAAACAGCTTCTAACTGGGGATGCTCCTTAGAGAGCAGAAGACATGGTCAGAACCTGACCTCTGTCTCTGCCCATCCCTGCCACAGGGTGCATTAGGCTGGCATCTTTTCGTCATAGGACGTGCCCCCGCTGTGCGAAGCTAATTATTATAAAATGTACAGTGGTGGGGGAACCACAGAACCTGCCATCACTCCACTAGCACTGGGGGACGAGGTCAGATGCGCTCTGGGGCAGGCAGGCATTTGCACTGCTGTTGGAGAGTTTGTTGTAGACGGAGAACCGGAAGGCTTGTCCTGAGTGAAGCCTCCCTCGGTCCAGATCTCAGGGTTTCTTTCCTCCACCCGGCCGTGTAGTTATTTGTGTGCATGGCCCTGTGTCAGAGCTTGTTCACTCCTCTAGGAAGGGACGAATGCCTCACCTGTGGTGTGTGTCCACTAACATTTCCCACCAGCCAGTGTATGGGAAGTGCTTATTGAGAGCTGAATTGTGTCTCATTTTATTCTGGCTTAACTTCGGTAATGAAAATTCTCAGGCCACCCCAGATTCTGATAAACTAAGTTACCTGTTTTAATTGATAGTTCAGCTTCTAGAAAATTCTTTTCTTTGTCCCACACTGTTGAAAACCTTCCTGAAATCTTAGGACTCCTTAATGAGGAGCAGTTGAGTCTAATCTTTTTAAATAAAATTAATTTAGAGTAATTATTAATGTTGTCCGACTAGAGAATGTGTAGGACAATGGTTCTCCACGTGGAGAACAGCATCAGCACCTCCTGGGGACATGTCAGGGGTAGGAGTTGTTCTCCGCTCCCAGACCTACAGAATCAGATAGCCAGATGTGGCCAGCGGTCTGTGTTTTAATGAGGCTTTCCTGGGATTCTGACGCACACTCACGTTTGAAAGCCATTGATACGGAACAGTTGTTCTCAACCCTGGATGCGTATCATAAATACAAGGGGTACTTTTTAAAGAATCTGGTAGCCTGGCTTGGGGGCACATTTCTGTAATCCCAGCACTCTGGAAGGCTGAGGCAAGATCAGAAGTTTGAGCCCAGCCCAGGAAATTTAATGCCTTAGCAAGACCCTGTCTCAGAAAAACACAAAACTAAATGAAGGGCTGCAAATGTAACTGAGTGAGAAGACCCTGGGTTCATTCTCTAATACTGCCAAAAACCAAACCAAAACAACACTCAGGACTCAGTACCTGAGTCCAGCCTCAGATACTCTGATTCTGCCGGTGTAGGGTGTAGCATAGCTGATAATCACGTTCAGCTAGAAACTGAAAGCTGCTGATGGAGAAGTAGGGCAGAAATTTGGAATGTACTCCACATTCTCCTCTTCGCAACGTGTTCCTCCTAAAAATCGCATAAGGAAAAACACAGTTGTTACATTTTGCTCAACCAGAGTTTTATTGAATAGACAGTTCCTTTTCATGGCCTTGCATTTGTAAAAACACCCCTATAAAACCAGCTGTTTCAAAGCCAGCGGTATTTTCCCACAGAAGCAGTGTCATACTTGGGTGTTAACTTCCCGATCAAGGCCTTGGCATCTTACAAATCATAGATGAGACCAATAAATGTCATAAAATCAACAATACAATAATTATAAACCTCCACGGTTATTTAAAATAATAAAGCTATGCTCCAAGTCCAATAAAAATAGGTGTGAATATCATGTACACCCTAGGATTACCCTCAGGGGTCTCAGTGTTGAGGAAAAATGCATATACTGTGTCTTAGGAACATGGTTTCCTGAATGTATTATGTAACAAATATTCATTAATACTCTTTCTTTGTTCTCTGAGAATTTGGACAGGAAAGATTTGGAGCACCTCAGTCTGAAAAGGTTCAAGGAAGTCTTAGGTGCGTAGCTTGTCCCTCAGTAGATGTCGGCGTGGAGGTGGGAAAAGGCCCTGAGACTAGAGCATTGTTGCAGTGGTGAGAACAGGGTGTTTGTATTTTTGAAAAGCACTTTTAAATGGGCCTGATCCCTGATTTCTCTTTCTGGCTCTTGTTCCTTCGAAGTTCTGCTTATCAGCTGAATAAAGATGGAGAGTTGAAAGCACCAGCACACTTGTTAAATTGTAGGCTGCTTTTTAAGAGAGGACCTTCAGATGTTCTTTTTCGGGGTAGCCAAATTGGCACAGGCTTGTGAGAGTGTGGGCAAATGGTGTGTCAGAAAGAGCACTGAGCTCGGTCCAGAAGACCTGGTCCAACCTGGCTGTGTGCCTTACTGCTGGTGTGGTCCTGGCGGGACACTGTCCTGGGTTTCTGCCTCCTTTCCTGCAGTGTGAGCGGGAATCCTCCTCACTCACATCGTAGGGACTGAGGCGCTTACCTGGGTTTCACTAGGCCCAGCAGAAGAAGCTGTCCACAAAATTAAGTAGTTGAAATGTTGATTGGTGAGGCAAATGAAGAGTTCTGTCTGCCCTTCCGGCCCCTGGAGTGGAAAGCAGATACCTAAGCCGAGAAGAGGGCAGCTGGGGGAAAGAGCAGGGGAGTGTGTTTCTCACTCTTCAAATCCTTACCGAGGAAGAGAGAGAGCTATGTCTGTGATCTGGGCTGTTGGGAAAGAGCAGAGAGTGGATGGTGTTTGGAGCGTTGTTGGTGTCTTTCCTGGAACCTAGTGTGTATTTTGACCCAGAATGCACTGTCAGTCAAGGATCTTGATGACAACTGTATGTTGCTCAGTAACCAAAGTATTGTTTGGGCCAAACTATTGTAGCTTTGGCTTGGCAGTTATGCCCTGTTGATATGGAGCCTGGTATGCATTGATAGTATTATTCCTGCAAAGTAACCACAAGTGCGCAGTGACTCAGATTAAGCTGTGACTCAGGTTATACAGGTATTCTGCTCTAGAAGTTCTAAGGCACTTGTCAAATAAATGTATTGCTGGAGGAAAAATTATTGCCTATTTAATCTCAGTGATATTTTTCCACCTCTGGAGATCTCATTGTCTTAAGAACACTTCAATTCTTTAGAAACAATTTTTAAAAGCTCTAGTATGTTTGGTAATTCACACTGGATTAAAGGAAAAAAGTGATTAAGAAACATAGTAATACTCTTTAAGTTTTTCTGTAGAATCAGAGAACCCACAGAATCCATAGGCCTTAGGTTACTTTCTTGCCTGTGGAAATCCCTACACTGTGAGGTAAAAAAGCTTGCCCGATGTTGCACTGGACTTGATACAAAGTCAGTCTACTCATCATTGTTACACTCTTCTGCATCTCCTATAACTTAGTGTTTTTTAGGTAAAGTTTGTATTCCTTCTCCTCCCCTCCATCTGACTGAGCACAGCTCTGATAGGAGAAGAGAAGAGGAATTAAGAACATGGGAGCATGTCCCTGGAACTAACATCTGGTTTTTTTGGGGGGGGGGGTACCAGGGATCAAACTCAGGACCTTGAGCTTTCGAGGCAGGCGACGGCACCACTGAGCTAGATCCCCAGCCCCTAACATCTCTGTTGTAATATATTTTCTTTCTGTAGAAATGTTTGGAAAGAATCGGTTATATGATACTACAGTATAAGCTCTTAATGGGTAGTTAGGGTACCTGAGTGCACTTAAAATCACAATTTTTTTAAAAGCATTCCGTGGTTGTCTCTCTTTTCTTCCTACTTTTATAATCCTCCTGGTGAGCATATGGGTCCTAGGAAAGATGGGCCCTCCAGGTGATGTTAGCTCACTGGATGCACACCTTGCGGGAGGGATTTGAAGTCTTTATCTGTGTGTTAACAGCTGGTACCCACGTGGGGCACAGAGGACCTGCCCAAAGGTACTTGTTGAATTTTGTTGAGTTGAAAAATGAGAAACTTTTACCTTCTTCATTTTCATGACAGTTTCTCAAGGAATTTCTTTATGTCCTTTTTTTAAAAATTTTCTTTTTTTTTTCCTCATTAACTTTATTGGTACATTTTTGGTATAAAATACAGTTACATTCATCATTGGGATCTTGTACCATTACATGAGTCTCTTGGTTCTTATTTTTTTCC
>NW_004624730.1:70942289-70957810 GCF_000247695.1 Heterocephalus glaber
AAATTTATTTCAAAAAAGATTTTTGTAATATGCTTTCTATATCCTTTTAAATTCTGTAAAATCTGTGGTAATGTCTCCTAGATCTTAATATTATACTTTAAAAAATGTATGACTGATATTGTGTAACAGGAAGAAAAGGTCTTTTTTTTTTTTAATGTCTTTTATCAAAGTTAGAAGAAGAAAATGCAGTTTGGTTTATTTCTTGATCCCTTTGTGTACTTATTTTTCAGGTATCCTAGAAACTGATGCTGTTTTAGAATTGTGGAGATGGACTTTAAATTAGCTTATGTTTCTTTTCAAAAAATCTTTATTTTTATTACTAGTACATATTTATCATACATATTGATCACATTCATCATAGGGCTTTTGTACCTGTACATAACATATCTTGATTATTTTTTCCCACCCGTCCCTTTCCTTCACACTTTCTTCCCTCCCCATTTACAAAGGCTTTGTTTCCATTTTTTTCCCTTCTGTTCTTGTTTTTTCCTTTTGCCTTCCCTCACTTGCCCCTTCTTTGTTCCCCTTCCCATTTGAACATGTTCTTCCTACTTTCCAGTGTCTCTCTTCCATTTTGCTCCTTATTTACCCTTTGTGTTTCTCACACAAGAGAAACAATGTGATATTTAAACTTGTGTGTCAGATTTATTTCACTTAAGATTATGGTTTTGAGGTGCATCAGTTTTCCTACAACTGTCTCCAGTTTACCCTTCTTTATGGCAGAGTACTGTTCTATTGAATATAAAAGCTGCATCTTCTTTATCCATTCATCTGTTGATGGTCATCTGGGGTGTTTCCAAGATTTAGCTATTACAAATTGTGCTGCTGTAAACATGGGTGTGCAGCTGTGGTATGATGCTTTTAACTCTTTTGGGAAGATACCTGGAAGGGTAACACCTGGGTCAAATAGAACCTCTAGTTTTGGTGTTTTGAGGAATCTTCATACTGATTTCCGTAGTAGTTGAACCAGTTTATGCTCCCACCAGCAATGGAGAAGGGTTCCTTTTTCCTCACAGCCTCACCAGCATGTGTTGTTGGTTGATTTCTCATTGATAGCCCTTCTTTTGGGGGGAGATGGAATCTCAGCATTGTTTTAATTTGCATTTCTCCAGTGACCAGTGATGACCAATGACCAGTGATGTTGAGCATTTTTTCGTGTATTTATTTGTTGTTTGTACTTCTCCATCTGAGAAGTGTCTTTGTTTGTGATGCCCATTTTTGGATTAGGTCTTTAAATTTATGTGAGGGTGTGTGTTTTGTTTTTTTAGTTCTTTATACATTCTAGATGTTAGTCCTTTGAGGAATAGCTGGTAAAAAATTTTCCCATTCTGTAGGTTGTCTCTTCACTCTGTTGGTAGTTTCTTTTGCTTTTTAAAGCAAAAGCTTTTTAATTTGATGTGATCCCAGTTGTAAATTCTTGGTAATATTTCCTGTGGGATCAAGGTTCTGTTCATAAAGTCTTTGACTACACCTGTGTCTTCAGAAATTTTACCTATTCTCTCTTCCAGCTGATTCTTTGTTTTAATATTTAGATCTTTGATCCATTTCAATTTTAGTTCAGTGCATGGTGAGAGAGATACGTGTCTAGGTTCAATTTTTGGCATGTAGAAAGCCAGTTTTCCAGCATCATTTATTAAAGAAGCCTTCTTCCAGTGAAAGTGTTTGGCCTCTTTGTCAAAGATAAGGTAGCTGAGTGTGCTTAGAGTTGTTTCTACCTCTTCTATTCTGTTCCATTGATTGTTAAGTCTGTTTGTTTTTTTTGTTTTGTTTTGTTTTGCCAGTACATGCTGTTTTTTTTGTTTTTGTTTTTGTTTTTCTTTTTTGGTACCGGGGATTGAACTTGGGACCTTGGGCTTGCAAGGTAGGCGGTGGAACCACTGAGCTAAATCCCTGGCCCGCCATACTGTTTTTCTCATAGTAGCTTCATAGAGTAATTTCAAGTCAGGGATTGTGATGCCTCTCACCTTGCTTTTGTTTTCCAGAATTGCTTTTGCCGTTCCAGTTCTCTTCTGGTTATGTATGAATTTTAGAATTGTTTTTTCCAGTTCTGTGAGATATACTATTGGTATTTTGATTGGGATTGTATTAAATATGTGTAACAGTTATGTCAGTATCGCCATTTTCAATATATTGGTTCTGCCTATCCATTTTCCATCTTATTAGAACATAGGTTCTCAAAGTAGATATGGGTGATCTTCTAGATTTCTGCAGGATCTGTTGTGATTTCATCCTTTTCATTTCTAATTGCATGGATTTGGGTCTTGTCTTTCCTTTTTTTGATAGGCTATCTAGGGGTTTGTGTATTTTACTTAATCTTTCAAAGAACCATCTCTCTCTCTCTCTCTCTCTCTCTCTCTCTTTTTTGTTTTGGTACCGGGGATCGACCTCAGGACCTTCTGCTTTCAAGCCAGGCGATGGAACTGCTGAGCTAAATCCCTGGCCCATCCATCTCTTTGATTCATTAATTCTTTTCTAAATCTCAGTTGCATTAATTTCTGCTCTGATCTTTATAATTTCTTCCCTTGTACACAGCTTGGGTTTAACTTGCTCTTCTTTTTCTAGAACCTGGAGGTTCAACATTAGGTTATTTATTTGAGCTTGTTCTGTTTTTCTGATGGAATTCACTGTGATAAATTTCCCTCATAGGATTGCTTTCATTGCATTCCGTAAGTGCTGGTATGTTGTGATGGCATCATCATTTAATTGTAGAAACTAATTTTTTTTTAAATTTCATCTATGGCTCATTAGTTGTTCAGGAGGGTGTTATTTAATTTCCATGTGTTTATGTAGTTTTTCTGGTTTGTTTTGCCATTGATTTCCAATTTCATTGCACTATCTGATAATATGAATGGGATAATTTCAATTCCTTTGCATTTACTTAAGCATGTTCTATGAGCGAGTATGAGTGGTCTGTTTTGGAGAAAGTCCCATGTACTGCTGAGAAGAATGTGTGCTTTGTAGTGAAATGAAACGCTAGCTATCTACTAAGTCAATTTGTTCAAAGGTTTGGTTCAGTGCTCATATTTCTTTGTTTTGTTTTGTTTTTTTGTCTAGTTGATCTGTCTTGTTTGTGACAGTGGGGTATTGAGGGTTCCCCATTACAAATGTATTAGTGCTTATCTGATTTTTCATATCCATTAGTGTTTGTTTTATGTAGTTGGGTATGCCGGTATTTGGTGCATATATATTTATGACTGTTACTCTTCTTCTTGGATTGTTCCCTTAACAAGTATGTAATGACCTTCTTTATCTCTTCTGATCAGTCTTGGGTTGAAATCCACTGTCTGCAGATAGAATAGCTATCCTTGCTTTTTTTTCCCCAGGTTCCTGTTGCATGGGGTATTGTTTTCCATCCTTTGATTTTCAGTCTGTGAATTTCTTTTTGAGTTAAATATGTTGTATGCAGCATGTTGTTGGATCGTGTTCACCTCTAATGCGAGTTCATTCTATTGGGATTCTTGGAATTGTTGTCTTTTTCTAGAATATCTTTCAGAACTTTATGGAGTGCTGGTTTGTTGGTCATGAATTTCTCTAGGTGTTATGGAAATATCTTATTTCTCTATCAATTTTGAAAGATAATTTTCAATCTGGGGTACATCAATCTGGGTTGGAGGTTGTTTACTTTTAGGGCTTGGAATACTTTAAACTCTCCTCAACTTAGGAGTTTGTGTTGAGAAGTCTACTCTGATTCTGATGGGTTTTCCTTTATAGATAATTTGTTTCTTTTTTCTAACAGCTTTTACTATGCTGTTCATGTGTTAATTTCTGGAATCTTGACTATTAATATGCCTTGGTGTAGTTTTTTCTGATCATGACTATTTGGAGTTCTACATACCTCACTTATCTGCATCTCAAATTCTTTTTTCATGCTTGGAAAGTTTTCTGCTATAACTTCTCAGAACAGGTTTTTTGTGCCTTTTGTGTTATCTTATGATTCTTCATTGATTCTAATTAATCTTATATTAGTCTCTTTACATCATCTAGCAACCATTGGATTGATTTTTCATGATCCCTTGCAATTTTTTATTTTGTACCGGGGATCAAACTCAGAACTTTGCGCTTGCAAGGTAGGTGCAGTGCCACTGAGCTAAGTCCCTGGCCTGATCCCTTCCTATTTTTATGAGGTCTTTCATTTGATGATTGCCAACCACAATCCTTTCTTCTGGATCTGATGTTCTATTTTCACAGTGATTGATTCTGCTGTGTATACTTCCAGTAGAATTTTTAATTTCCTGGATTTCTCTTTGATTCTGTTTTATGGGATCTAGTTTTCTATGTTGGACATTCACGGTTTCCATATCTTTCCCAAGCGTCTCTATTTTTTAAAATCTGTAGCTGCTCTAGATTCACTAACCATTTCTTTCATTATGGTCATATCTGTTTAATTATCTCTGTTTACTTATCTTGTTACTTATGCTGCTACCATTTCATAAGATTCAGCTATGTGGCTTTTGAGTTCTTCCACCTCAGTGCCTCCTTGATTTTGCCCTAGGTGAGTTGGGGGTTATGGGTTGCATCTTGCTTCTGTGTTTTCCCATTTTTTATTTTTTTTTGTCCGTGTATTTGTTTTCCGCATTGAGGCATACAAATTGCTTATGATAGGTAGCATTATTACGAGTATTGAAGCCTCTTAAGGAAATGACTACTTTTCAGAGATGTCCTCTAAGTGTAGCTGCCTTTTGGCTTTTGAGTCTGTCCCAGAATCCTGCTTCTTCAATTTTTTTTTTTTTTGGTACTGGGAATTGAACTCGGATCCTTGTGCTTGCGCAGCAGGTGGCGAAACCACTGAGCTAAATCCCCGGCTTCTTCCATTTATTTTATTTTATTTTTTTGGTACTGGGGGTCGAACTCGGGACCTTGTGCTCTTCTTCAGTTTATTAAGGATGAAATGTTGGTGCCTGTTTGGCTCAACACTCAGTTCTTCAGTACTGGGCGATAGTATTGTTTATGACCCCCACACAGTCTAGGTATGGGCATACAAGGAAGATCAGTTGATCACAACAACTATGTCACCTTGGCTAAAGTAGTACAATCAGTAGTAACACTAGCATCAAGCACAGACGAAAATGACAAAGTACGATAACTATTAATTTGCCATCTTTAGCCATAGGTACAGGATTTATAATTATGTAATAAAATCTAAGACAAATCATAGAATTACATTCAGTAAATGCCCACTCAATAGAATGATTTTACCATAGGGAGAAAATTTAAAAGGAATAAGAGAAAGAAAAAAAAGAGAAATAAAAGAAGAGAAAGATTAGAAGCAAGGCTGAAGGACAAAGGAAGATTACCCAAACCTTGGGAAACTGGTAAAGATGACAGGAGGGGAAGAAAGAAGGAAAAAACAGAAACAAGGACAGAACAAAACAACTCCCCCCCCCCAAATGTGTTTACACTCATGGAAAAAACAAAAACCCCTGAAAGCAAAGAAAAAAGAAGTTTCTCTGTAATTTTAAGCCTGTGATTATCTTCTGGATTCTACAGTTTTGTAATGGTGTCCAGTTCAGGACATAACTCTGCTCTCGCTGGTATACAAAGCAGGTAGTCACAGGCCACAGATCTGTGCTGGATAATCCCAGTAGGGTTAGGGTGGAGTGCCAGTTCTGGTACTTGCAAATCCACAGAAGTTCAGGCTGATCCTGGCCTCTGGTCATAGGGTTGGGTCCTGAGTCATTTACCTTATAACACTCTAGGTGTCTCTCTGACCTGACCACAGCTCCCTGACCGTGGACATCTCCCATGATTGTCCCTCACCCAGTCACTGTGGGTTTTTAACAATGGGAGCCCTGAGATGAAGGTAACCCACTGCTGCGCTGTGTCATGGGTTAATTTGGCTCCTCCCTAAAATGGCATCCAACTAAGCAGCAGTTGCTTGGATTGGAGTTAACATTGGTTGTAATGCACAGCATCCCATGCTCTGTTCCACTGGTGCATTTGTCCCTATAGGCTGCTCAAGTCACCCACTTTCACTGTGTCTCTGTAGATTCTATCTTCTTTTCTCATGCCAGGAGCCAGGAACCTGGGAGAAAGTACAGATTGCCCCTTCCTTTTTCTAGATGAGGTCTGTCTCTCCACTCTCTCTGTAGGTTCAGTTTTCCCTTCAGATCCTGGGTCATGGGGAACACCTCCCCGCTTCTTTTCTTCCGCAAGATGGTATTTTCCAGTGTCTGGATTCTGAATCTCAGAGAGGCTGGTTTGTTGCTGCTTGCCTCTCTGCTATTTTCCCAGAAGTACTCTAGCTTATGTTTCTGATGGCAAAATATTTGTATGGTGCCGGGGATCAAACCTAGGGCCTTGCACATGCT
This sequence comes from Heterocephalus glaber, assembly GCF_000247695.1. Next base: position 70,948,598 of record NW_004624730.1, read on the forward strand.
AGGGGAGTGCTGTACCATGGAGTTACATCCCCAGCTTGAAAAGTTTTTTTGCTTTAAATTTCCTTAAATATCAGTGATGAAACAGTGACTTTTAGAATTATTCAAAATTGTCTTTAACAATAAAGTAAAGAAACACAGTGTGGGCAGTTTGCCTTTATTTAGTCTTTGGTTAGAGAGTAATTGTTTCCTTTCTTTTCAAATGAAGTCTTAACATGAGTTTTTTTTTTTTAATCACAAATAGAATTTGATTTATCACTATTAAAAATCTGGATTTCAAACAGACTCTTGGACTGGTGGTTTATATCCATCAGCTCGTTCAACTTTAGCTCCAGTCTCATCTCCAGTAGCTTTTCCAGAGCTACTACCTTCACCATGAAGCTCCATGAGTTTTCCCAATTCAAACTTGGGCTTCTTCAGCATTTTTACTTTTCTGACAAAGACATCATGAAGAGGATAAATAGACTGGCAAGCCTTTTCTATGTCTTTCCCAATGCTGCCTGGAATCAACTTATTTACCACTTCCTTCAAGTCATTTGTCTGCACCTCTCAGGTCATGATTTCCATCATCTTCTTCTGGATTTGGCGGACCTGTTGGTGCTGAGCATAAGAGGTCTTCCGTATCTGATTGTTCCATTTTTTAGTAAAACCAACACAGAACAAATGAAGCAAATAACCATCGGTAGTCTTGACCGAGCTTCGATCATGGTCTGCCATTTCTTGACCATGGAACACATTTTGTCACGGGTGAGATCCATACCATGGAAGTTAAGTCAGGCAGTTTTTGCCCTGAACATCTTCCGTAATTAGCTTGAATTTTTCTAAAGGCAACTTCATCGTTCTGCAGATCAGCAAGGCTCACTTCAAACACATGACCTGTGAGCCCATCAGATGCAATTTTGGTTCCTTGAGTTCTGGTGACTTGTGTTTTTCCAATATTTCTTATGTTGAACGTAGCCGGTGCCGTCACGTCATACCAGTCTTTTTTAGAAAAGGGTCAACCACTTTCTTCTTGGCTCCCTTTTTGCCGCCTTTCGTAAGGCGCTGTTCTTGCCCACCGCCATGGTGCTGCTCAGAGAGCCAAAAGGCTAACTTGAGTTTTTTAAAGTGACGTTTTCAAATATTCTGCTACTTAATTATTAATTATTTGAGTTTTAAATTAAGGCAAACATCAGGTTTCTTTGTGGCCAGTGATTAATTTAGTTGCATACTGTTTGTATTTGTAGCTTTAGTAGAATTAAGCAGATTTAACATGAATAGCTTCATTTAGTTTCATAAGGAAGAAAACAACCAAAATGATAAGGAAAGGTAAGAAAATAGTAATACAAACTCAGCAAGACAAGGAGTGATTGGGTGGTAGCTGGGGTTGAGAGAAAGTGAAATTTCTTTGATAATTTTCTTGCATTAGAAGAGTTCTTTCTACAGATTATTGTAGTTTCTATGGGCTAGTTGAAGAGATTATATCCTTAACTCATCCCTCAAAGGTCTTTGTTATATGTAACCGGAAGCCCAGACTACTTCACACTTGTTTCTGGGGATGGTTGCTCTATATGATGTAAAGGGGCTCTCAGGATAAAATTATTTTATCTGGAGACATTGGGGTCTCCTATTTAAAAACAAAAGTGAGCAAAGAATACATTACATCAGGTCTGCATGTTCAAGGGATTCAAACACACCTGCTAGCAAAGAGTTTAACTTAGTTTCTCAGATGAAAACTAGAGGGGAGGAAGGGGCAGGAACAAGCCGGGGTGAGCCAGGAGCTGGCTACCTTTGGCCTACTTTGTCCAGGATGACATACTTTATCTTTTCAGGTCAGACACCTTCCTCAGCCCATGCATTAAAATTCCCGGTGGCCAGTAACTACAACTTGCATAGGCTCGCTTAAGCAAAAGAGAATCTTTTTGCTTACTTAACCAGTCTGCAGGGTGAGTGAGAATAAAGTGGATTTTCAGGGCATTCAGAGCCAGGGACTTGAAATACTATTGTATGTCTGCCCTCCCTCAATTTCTCTCCACTTTTTATCTCTGTCAGTGTTGGCATCATTTTTTTTTTTTTTTTTTGGTACGGGGGATCGGACTTGGGTCCTTGTGCTTGCGCAGCAGGGGACGAAACCACTGAGCTAAATCCCCAGCCCTTCATTTTTTTATTAGGGCAGATAGGTTTCTTCCATTGGAAAAGGACATGACCAAAGTCACTGCCAATCCCTAGACAGCTTTGCAGCTATGATTTGAGAGAAAACAAGATTCTTTCCCCCAGCTGAATTTTGAAAAGTCCCAGGGAAGAATTCTGGTCGATGTGGCCTCGGTCCTGTGACCCTGGCAGTTTGTTCAGCTTCAGAGCTGAGGTGTGTGATGAGTTCGGCTTGCGTCCCAGGCCAAGAGGCTCAAACTGGCATTGCCCTGAGGGAATTGTTTAAGCGAGTCCATGCAGCTTGTTTTTTCTGTACCTTTAGCCCTTGTGGGCTCCAGTTCAGACAACTAGTTAAGGTTCTTTATCCAATTCATTGAAAATCCTTTGGAAGTTTTGTGCTGGTGTTAATTTTGGCAGTTAATGGACTTTATTCTCAACTAGATTTTAGGTTCTTTTTCTGTTTTACTGTGTTTCTGTAGAAACGTAGCCTAGCACCCTGTGTTGTAGTGGGTTTTTCCAGTGGCTGATGGGGTATCACCGGAATAAGCAAGTTGAGGTGTAGAATCATGACTTCACAGATGAAAGGGAGCTCAGAATCCATCTACCTTCAGTAGTTTTAGATATATTATTTTAGATATATTAGGAGATCTCTTAAACACTAAGGACTAAGAACCCAGAGATAAAAGAGGGTGAGGTTTTGTTTTTGTTTTCATTTCTAAATACTAGGGCCCTGTCCAGGAACTGAGGATACGGGGATGGACAGACAGATAAGGAAGGGCCTTGCCTTCCTGGCTTTATGATTAAACTCTCAACAGGTTAACTAGAATGCTAAGTTTCTTTGTTATCTGATCTGAAGCTCTGATTATATAATTGTTTAAGAAGCAAAACAGATGATTAGCAAGTGATATTTGTGCTAGATGTGGTGGTACACATCTGTAATCCTAGCATTCTGGGAGGCTGAAGCAGAAGGATTGCAAGTTTGAGCCCAGCATGGGCAATTAAGCAAGATCCTGTCTTTTAAAAAAAAAAAAAAAAAAAGAAAAGCAAGGACCCGAGGTCGATAACCGGTACAAAAAAAAGGAAAAGGGCTGGGGATGAAGCTTAGTGCAAAGATACTGGGTCTGATCATTAATAATACACAGATGAGACAAACATGAAGAAGGAGAACAAGCCACCACCCCAGAGGCAGTGTGTAATCCACAAAACCTGTAATACTTCCTTTCTGGTCCTTTACAGAACAAATTGTCTTGTCCTTTTGGATAGATAGAGATATCCATGTCTATAGACCTATATAGATATATACACTCACAAATAGATATGTATGCATGTTTGTATCTCCTTCTACACATGTTAAGAGGGTTGTATGAACACCTTCCCTAGGCTGTGATTTCTCTGTTTGGGTCATACAACCTCAAAAGTGGTGAGAATTGGTTCCTGAGGGAATGAAATCTTAGATGTTATAATATTTGTAGCCTTCCAAAGGGCTATACTATATAAAGAGATATATCTGATATTAAAATTTCTTGGGCAATCAGGAAACTGTATCTAATTGGACTCATTAGGGGATATATAGTGAAAAATAATTTGAGAAACACTGCCCAAGTCTGAATTCCAGAAGGTAAGACTTGTGGCTTATTAACTTCTGAATGTACCCTCATTTAGCAGGGATGTGAGAAATAATGGTGAATGTTTATATTTTAAAGATTTATTATAGTAAAAGACACACTGGCATTAATCCCTCTTAATATTCTCCTCCTCACTTTATTCCATCAGTTACGTTGCTTTCTGAAGCATTTCTGGAGTCCTCTTGGGTGAATAACTTTAGTTGTGCTGTCGTGGCTGCCTCTATATCCTGAATTGATTCAAATCGTTACTTCTCATGGTCGTTTTGATTTTGGGGAAGAGCTAGAAGTTACATAGTGTTGGCTCTAGTGAATAAAGTGGATGAGGATACACTAATGTTTTTATTTGACAGAAATTGCCATAAACCTTTGATTAACAAGATGTGATAAAAAAATACATTAAGCCATTTATTATGATTATTTCCCTCAGAATACTCCCACTTGCTTTGAACACACTTACCCCATTGTTCTTGGCAATAAGTCTTTTAGTATAATAAGATTTTTGGAAAATTCAAACATCTATCATATTTTTAGATTACTCCTTGTATGCATTTCTTCAGTTTGCCAAATTTGCTACCTCACAGTTGAGGGAATGAAACCTCTGGTCTAGTTCACTGATCCCATTCGGTCTAGAAATTGCTTCCACAGCGATCATTCTTCAGTGGATATTTTGAGGAGGAGGGGCATGCTTGGAATCAAACTCCATGGCTCATGCATGCTGAACACGAACTTTATCACTGAGCTGATCCCTCAATTTCTGGAACTTTAAAAAAAAAAATCTCTTCATCCTTTTAGAAGTTGGTCAATTGCTTCTCAGCCTTTTGGCTAAGATCAAGTGTAGAAGTTTGTCAAATGATTTGTCTCTCTGATATATCACACAGGTACTTTTTTTTTTTTTTTTTTGGTACCAGGGATCGAACTGAGGACCTTGTACTTACAAGGCAGGTGGTAGAACCACTGAGCTAAATCCCCAGCCCACACACAGGTACTTCTTTCTTGTTAGACTAGGTTTCTTCTTATTCATGACGGCATGCGCGCGCGCGTGTGTTATTGATGCAATAAAAAGACTGTAGATGCTGGGATATAAAGTTCTCTAACCCTAAAGCTCCATGTGAGCTCCATGTGAACTGCCCATGGCATTTCTGAAGTAGATGGAAAACACAGATGCATCATTATTTTACCTGATAAATAGAGTCTGAGTTATAATACACAGACTTGGAAGCAGGCTGCTGAAATGTCAGAAGCTGAGGTTACCCCGATCTTGCCTCACCCCAAAGAACTACGTCTTAAACATCTTGGTATGACAGTGCCTGGCACTGGCGGTGGCTCACAGATGTGTGGGACTGCTGGACTGGTAGCGTATCTGCACATGCCGTGGTGTGCCCTGAAGTTATTCTGATTGGTAGTGTTTCTTTGCCCCACCCTCTCCTCACTCACAAACTCTTCCTGTAGATACAGGTAACCCATGGCACTTGAGTCCCCAGTAGCAGGTGAACTTTTCACCGCTGCTGCAGGGCTTGATGATGGTAAATAGTAGAGGAAGATAAATAGTAGAGGATTGTTCAAACAGCATTCAGTGCACAGGGCATGTCTTTGAGGCATGGCCAGCAGTGGTGTGGGACCAGCCCTGAGGTGGTTTAGAGCTGGTGTTGTAGAGGTCGCTGAAGAGCCAGGCTGTGCGTTCCTGCCTCCCGCCGGGCTGGAAGCTGAGGGTGGCATTTGGGAAGAGGGTCGTCCATTCTGTCCACCTCTGAGGGGTCCTGCAAAGAGATCCTGCAGGTCAGTGTTCCTCAGATATCTCTACCCAGATTCACTTCGGAGCAGGGTGCCCCTGGGAATTCAAGTGGTGTCTGCCCATGTGAGCTCTGTGAATGCAAAAGTTGTGTCTTTGCGGCTGGGGTGGTGGACTGTATGCCTGGCATGGCCCTGGGTTTAACCCCCAGACTTCAGGGTAGGGAAAGACAAAAGAAAAAACGTTTAGAGGGAAAAAGAACGAAAACCTTATTTATTTTTTAAATATTTAGCTGACAAAGATTGCATTTATTTTTATCTGTAGCAGTGTATTCCATCATACGTGTATTTGGTTTAATATTAAAGCATCAAATGTATTTTATGCGGAATTGATGCATCCTGTACCCAGCCCACCTTTCTGAGTCCCTGGGCAGACTTAACGTCAGTGACGGAGGAGCAGAACCGAGCCATTGGCGGTGCACAAACGGGTGTTAGCCACCTTGGCTGGTCAGGCCTTCCAAGTGATGTGCTTTCAGCTACAGCAGTAAGGACAGAACCAAGCACAGAAGCAGGGCCTGTGACGAGAGTGACAGTGGCCGCCCTCCTAGCCTCTCCCTGGTGTATGTCCCTGAGTTTATAATCGCTGCCCAGTGGACTCTCTGGGAACCCTTTGTCCTGCTGTAAAGGTGAGGATGTCCTTGCTGACCTTGGCAGTTGCAGTGGCCTTAGGAGTTCCTCAGGTCTGCAGTCTCCTCCAGCCCCGGAGAGGCCCTACATGGCCTCCTGGCTGAGGCGGAGGGAGGGTCAGGCTTTCCACGGCCCTCTCGGAGCAGAGAGAGGGATCTGTTTTCAGTAAGGGCCCAAACGTCCAGAAACTCGTGTTCATGAAGGGCACGTTTACTTTTATTGCTGTTCATAGGACAGGAAGGACTGGTCGGGGCATGTATTTGACTCACGAGTCTCAAGTTTGAACCCAATGTGTGACACTTTTAACCTTATCCTTTTACCCATAAACCTTCGTGAATGGCCTAGTTTAACCGAGACATTCTGGTGGAATTAAACTAGAAGTAAAAATTACATAATTAGTTACAACTACTCCTTGAGTCAGGTCTGTTGTTTGATAACCTAGGGGTTATAGCTGACGTGTGGTTGATCCCCACTACGTAGCTTCTTCACATGTGTTCCCTGAGGTAGGGTTTTAAACAACCACCAGCCAGAAAACTTTGGGTAAGAATGTAAAAGATGCTTTTTGGTGACCAAGCTAGAAAGCAAGTGATTTGCACCTGCCAGTCCCTCACCTGGGGTCCTGGTCCACCTTCCTTGGGGCTCTCTTCTGTGAAGGCCCTGCACCCGAGTCTTGGGCTGGGCGTATTCCAGGCACCCTGTGGACACACTCATGCAGTTATTTTCAGACAAGACCAGTGTAGCCGCCCCCATTAATTACTGAGCTGGTGATGGGATAAAACTATCAGGGATAACTGGTTTTTGATGACCACCTTGGAAATGCCATAGTGTAGTGGAAAGCCCTTTTCAAGGCTTCTCAGAATTAGTGGGTGGGGCTATCACTTTGTATATAAATGAATGTGATCTTTGTTTGTTTTTTTATAAATAAACATCCTACATTTCATTGTTGGAGTAATTGCACAAATTTAGCATTCTTCTTGGAATGAAAAACTTGCTTGGAAGTTACTTCATTCTTTTCCTCTTTTTCAGAAGTGCATCTCACAGTGCCAGCTGCTTTTCTCAGGATTGCTTGGTTTTAGACCTAACATTCTGGCTGTATCGCATCATCATAAAGTTCTTCTGTTTTTTCTTCTCTTTATTTGTAAAACTGGAAAATGGATCCATTTTGATTTTCTTGCTCACAACTTCCTTTCGGTCTGTCTTTCCAGCTATTGCAGTTGCTAGTCGTGTCTCCTTGTCAGACTTAGGCTTTTTATGAAGGCGTTCAATGTCTCAAAGAGACAGTAATTCACCCCTGGGCTCCTCCTCACTGTCTATTTCAATATATTTCCTCTTTTGGGCTTTCCTAGGGGCTGTTTGTTTTTGAGATAGAATTTCACTCTGTAATTCAGCCTGGCCTTGAACTCGCTGTGTAGCCTGGAACTCACTCGTGATGATCCTCCTGCCTCAGCCTCCCAAGTGCTGGGATTACAGACGTGTATCACCACACCTGGCTGAATGTGAGCTTTCTGAACCTGGTACCTTAGAGAAAGCCATGATCAAAAGGTTAATTCCAATCAGAGATGGTCAGAAAGATTTATTTCAGGACCCTCTGATGCCAACACATGGGGCCTCAGGCCTGGTTGATTTTTGGTGTGACAGAAGAAAGGACAGGCTGTGGTCATACAGACAAGTGCTGGAAAGTAGCAGTGTGATCCCGAGCAGGTTTTAAGCATCTGCAGCCCTTTGCTTTCTCATCCAAGGAAAGGAAGTGGGGGCTGACAATTGTCTACATCACTGAGTGGTTCCTGGCACATTAAGTTCCTGGCACACGGGGTGTTTTTAGTAGTACTCTACTGGGACAGTCTCTTCCACTCTCCCCTCTTCAAGAGAAGGAAGAACTTGTCTTACTCTACTGAGTCAGAGTTTAAATTTAGTTAGATCTAGAGTCAGTACGTATGTTTTGAATGGTGGTGGGAAATAAGCCTTCTCTTTGAAAGGAGATCTACTTGGTATCATATTAAAATATGTATATATATTTCTTTTCATTCTGTCCGATTCTAAGAAAGAATTAAATAGGTAATTTATTTTTGAGTCACATTATAAACTCCCTAGAACTTACCCTAGGAACATAGTCTTGTTTGAAGTTCTTCATAGAACCTTTAATGCTTCAAACTCACTGACCTCATTTTCACACATTTCTCAAAAGCAAGCATCCTCGCATGCACACACACAAGTTATGACCCCTCTTTTGGGAACAATATGAAAACAAAAGTCTTAGAAAGTTGTGAGGTGCTTGAGACAGTTTGCTTTTTCAGTGATAGAGGAGCTTTTCCCATAAGACTGGGTGATCGCGGTTGTAAATAGAGGCAAGCGTTTATGACCGGTGTTGCTCTTCTGTAGCCACAGTGTGAAGAGAACTCTGTCAAGATATGAGTTGTACCATCTTAGTATCTAACTTTAAACTTAAAAAAAAACAAACCCCACACACTGCGTTTAACTTTACAAAGCTGAGACAAATTGAGACTATTTCACGTGAAAAGCTTCTAGGTGTTGTATGTCACCTTCCTTTCGTAATGGAATTTTTCAGCCCACTGTTTCAGCTGGAAAGTGAGATTTCCCCTTTCCTCCCAGCTTGCCAAACGCGATCCCATCGTCATTAGTATTTTCCAGGGCTGTGAGACTACTAAAGCTGGGAGAGGGGTGCATTAGTATCTGTCTACTTTTGTGGTTGCTAATTTTTTCCAATAATAAAATAGATAAGGTCCGGGGATTTAGCTCAGTGGTTTTGCTGCCTGCTGCGCAAGCGCAAGGACCCAAGTTCGATCCCGGGTACCTAAAAGAAAAAAAAAAAAAAATTAAAATAGATAAAGTTGAAAAAACTCAGCACAAAGCCAGGTATAGTGGTGCATACCTGTAACCCCAGCACTTGGGAGGCTGAGGCAGGAGGATTGTGAATTTGAAGCCATCCTGGGGTATATAGCAAGTTCGAGGCCATCCTTGGCAACATAGAAAGAAAACAAAAACAAAAACTTAGAATAGCTAGAACTTATTCTTTTTTTTTTTTTTT
>NW_004624730.1:70957910-71014369 GCF_000247695.1 Heterocephalus glaber
AAAAAAAAAAAAAAAAAAGTATAAAAAAAACCACTTTATGCTGAGGATAGGGTAGTAGTATGTCTTTTCCAGTATATCTCTTGGGCTGTTCATGGCAAGGTATTGACAAAGTAAAAAGACAAATAAATTAGATTTAAGATCCTCAGAATGTAGTATATTATTTGAGTCTGAATATTTCTCCTGAGAATTTCCAATCTGAAGCTGTGTAAGAGCTGCCTTTAAATGTGGGTAAGTATTATGTTTAAGTGTGGAAATACGGTATAATTGAAAGGACAGAGGGTCTGGGATGACAAGCAGGGCTTTGTCATTTAGCTGAGTAGTCCTTGATTACATCACCCCCTTTCCGTGCTGGTTTCCTCAACTGTGAAACAGTTAAACACAACACATGCTCTGCCTACTTTTTGGGGATTTTGCTGAATTGTTATACACAGTGTGGTGATTTATTTAACTATTACGCCTCATTGTCTGTAACCAAGGAACCGGGAGAATGCGGCCACAGAAACACACAGGTGGTATATTTTGTTTTCAGGTTAGCTAATTCCCAAATGGAAGGAATAGAAAGAAACAAATTTTTTCCCCCTTCTTTTCTTTGTGATACTTGGGATTGAACTCAGGGCCTTTGCACTGAGGTACACCTTCAGCCCTTTTAAAATTTTTTATATTTGAGACAGGGTTTTGCTAAATTGTTACATTGCCCAGGCTGGACTTGAATGGATGATCCTCCTGCCTTAGCCTCACAGGGTGCTGGGGTTGCAGGTGTGTGCCACAGTGCCCAGCAACATACCACTTTGAAAGGCATTTTAAAATAGGACAGAATATGCCCAGTACCACACCATGCATATGTGTAAGAAGAAATGGCTCATCATCAGAGATCTGCTCTAGCGTACCTAATTTCCACGTGCCTACAGTTTACTAAAGAAAGGTCTTTAAACTTTGTGTCCATCTTTCTGCAGCCTTATCCTGACCCTATTTTCTCTACATAAATACATTTGGAATGCAAAATTATATAGCTACCTAAAAATATTTGCCCCACAAATGATGCATTCCCATTTCAGTAAGCAAATAGATAAAACATAGTCCTTCTCACATCCTGGTCCCCTTTGTCCCTTCTTAAATTGACCCGTTACATCTACCTTTCCGGACCTTTTCTTTTACACAACCAGAGAGAATGCATAATGAAGGTTTTTGGGGTTTTTTTCTTTCGTTTTAAACACATATTGTCATGCTAAGTGAAATGTTCTTGGTTTTTTCACTGGACATCACATCTAGGAAAACATTGGTCACCTGGCTCATTTACTTTAACCTCTGCTAATTGCTCTGTACTGTACTGGTACATTTCCCAATCACCTACCGATGGGCAGGTAGATTTTTTCTAACTCTAAACACTGTTGTAACACATATCTTTATAATGTACTATTATTTAAGCAGATAGGAGTTTTCTTTAGGGTGGGTACGTATTGAGAAATGGAATTGCTAGGTCATCGCTTATACTGGCTGATGGACAATTGATTGGTCGAGTAAAATGGATACTCTGTTCACCCTTTAGTTTCTTGCCCAGTTTTTCTGTGTCATATAGTTAAGAGCTTTGCAGAGGACAGAGTAGTCCAGAGTAGATCTGAGATTCTGTATTTTTGGAAAGCTCGCTCAGGCGATACTGATGTTGTGGAACGGGAACCACACTGAGTAAAAAGAATCTAGAACAGATCTTACCCCACCTTGTTTCTGGATCTTGCCAGGCAGTGACGTTTTATGGTTGTGTGCACAGATGCACTCACTTATGGACACAAGTGTTTTCTTTTGAACGCCACCCCCAGGACCTTTGATCTTTAAAGTTAGATGCTGCGAACCTGACTGGCAAGTATTTTTGGTTGTTAAAACTAGGTGATGGGTGATAGCTTCGTTATACATATCTGCTTTTGTGTGGAGCAATTTCATGGAGAAGCTCACAATACATATTTGAAAAAAACTGAAGTTTGTGTCATTCCTAAAGATTTGCATGCAGCAGCTGTGTCTTTCCAAGAGATCCTCTAGTAGATGATTTGAAAGTGTTTTATTGTAATCAGTGGTATATTTTAACATATCAAGAATATTTTTAAAACAACCACAGAAAGGAGCTTTGTACGATACTGTACTTACCTACCTCAGCAGCTGCAGTCAGATCCTCCTTAGCCGTCCTCATTTCTGAAGTGTAATCACACCATGGTGGTGTGTAAATCCCAGAGGCAACTTTAGAGAACCCCTAGGGCCAGAAAGCCCGGGCTAAACTGGTGATTGCCTAGAACACTCTCAAGCAGGATGTGATGTCTTCTCAGCAGAAGAGAGCTCTGTAGGTAAGTAGCAATCGTCCATCCCCGTCTGCTGGATTGGAGAATCATAGCATAAACAGTACTGGCCCTGGCTCATTGTGAGCCCTTGTTTTCTAGTTGAACAATGAGGCACAGAAATTAGTAGGGGAGCTAGTCCTGGAACCAGCTGTCCTCCTTCCTAGGTTAGTTCCCGTCGTGCCATTTCATCCTGTTACAGGAATCTTAACTAGCTGTATAAACTATTTGTATGTTTCTTGCCTTGGTAGAATGGAAGGAGCCATTCACCTTTTGACTAGGTGGTCTTGGACAAATCAGTTAATGTATCAGATTATGTATCCTACTCTCTTTCTGCACTCTGTGCTGTACTGATCTCCTAATCTAATTCCGTATATCCTCGCTTAGATTTGTTCACTTCATTTTTATTTCACTGTATCATTGTATGTCTTTACCATAAGCTGCCTCAAATAGTTGTGAAACAGATGGTATATAAATAAAGAGCACTAGAATGTTTGAGAAACTTGTTGATGAAGCTGATAAAAATGAAAATAGTGTCATAGTTCTGAGAAATGCTGGTGGCTGTGGCATGTGCTTCCTCCCCTCCTCCCATTCCCCTGATCTGTTCATCTTGGCCACCACGACAGCCCCTCCTGTGGCTTGAGCAGGGACAACTCTGTCTCCTCTTGCCCTGTGCTTCTGACTTTCCTTTTGCTGGGGAGCTGCCGCCGAATCTCCCAAAGGTATCTCAGCTTAGCACGTGCAGAGCTAAGCTCAGTATTCTGTCCTCTGAACTTCCTCTGCCTGGATCTCAGTTGCAGCCCCATCTACCTCATTGCTCCAGTCAGTAATCTCCAGTCCGTGCTCATTTTTTGCTTTTTCCATTTTCTAACCCTTCCCATATAATAAACAATTAAGAACTGTTAGTTCAAATCATAATTTTCTGGGAGGGGTCTGTTTTCTCTACTCTGTCCTTTCTGCAAGGCTCTTTGGGGAGTTTTATTATTGCAGCTATCCCTGCTTAGTCTCCTTCTCCTTTTATTTTCCCTCACATTGCTCGCCACTTTTTTCTTTGAGCTAATGGTCACATTACTTAGACCTTTTGTACATTTGCCTTTGGTAATAAGCTCGTCAGCCTTATGTTAGGCTGTTTCCCATCCTTGCCCAGAATGATCTTCCCTCTCCTCTTGCTGCACTGCAATCTGTCTGTGGACCATTCTCCTTCTTTGGATCTTTCTAGGCTTCTTCCTAGGATTCTGCTTACATCCGCTGTGGCTGTTGCACTCTGTGGTGCAGCCCAGTCCCATGCTGTTGGCAGGGCCCCGAGGGAAGCTTCTGAGTTTGCATGTCCATTCTTTAGCTGCCTACATTATCGGGCATCCTGCTTCCTACTCTTCTGCCCTGGACCTCCGTACACTTCTCAGTTGTGTGAACTGGAATAAGGATGATGCTACAATTGCTTGCCCTTTTATTCTTTTTAAAATAATTTTTAAATTTTTTTGGTACCGGGGATCGAACTCGGGTTCTTTCGTTTGCGAGGCAGGCGGCGGAACCACTGAGCTAAATCCCTGGCCCTGCTTGCCCTTTTAAAAAGCACACATTCTGGGGCCCTTTCTCCTCTGAAAATTGTGTTCAGCACTGTTAAGGAGAGGTAGAGAGGAGCCTGCCGCTCTCGCCCCAGTGCAGTGAAAGAGTCCTTAACAAGCAAAGGCAGGGCTTCCCGGAAGGGAGGGCCAGAAGTGAGAAGGATTCTCCATGAATAGAGTAGAAAGTATTTGCCTTTGTCCAATATCAGCACGAGTGTGCTCGACACGTTAGAAGTGTGGCACAAGGTCTTTTCAGAGCACTTGTTTTTAGAGTACTCAGCCTGCAGGTACTACTGAGTGGCCACAGTATGAAGAAGAACAGTAGCATTTAGGCCTATGAAATTGCACTGAGACATTTCAACAACAAGGTGCCATGAGAAGATGAGATGAAAAAAGCAGCTGTAGGAAACTGTGTGGATAAAGCCAGTGAGTTACTACTTATTTACCCATTTGTGATGATGCTTCTTTCAAACTTACAAATAAGACCCTCCGGAGTCTCCCTAACTCAATGTAGAGAACTTAAACCTCCCGCAAGTCTGTCCTGTTGTATTTTGTTTTAAATGAAGATTTTGAACCTAAAACAATGAATTTTAAAGTCAAATATTTGGGGAAACTTTCTACTTCTTTAAAAATTATCGGTTCATGTATGTCTCCCTTTGAATGTAATCTGAACTTGAACTTTATATAGGAACAATTTATACTTAACATTTCTGCCTTGTAAGTTACTTAAAAGTCTAATATATTGATCCTTTCAGCCAAAAGCTCAAGTTTTATAGTATTGGTATTATAATAGTGATTAGTCCCCCTTAGTGATATAGTGAAAGAGGAAGCCTTTATTTTATTAATCAACACAGCAGGTAATCGGCTTAGTTATAGGGACTAGGAAAGTGTCCGGGAGGTCTGAAGATGTGACCAGCTATCTCTGTGCAGCCGGTGTCCACCCCCCTCCTCAGTGAGAGGATCCGGAGGGTATTGGTGGCTTGAGGCCTCCTGGGTAGCCATGCATGTTTTGCTCCTCCTTGGGAACCTGCTTGGTGCCACGATGGAGCCTTCTGACCTCCCCAGTGTCCTCTGCATCCCCTCACGGGCCACACTCATCCTGGAGCTTGTGACGCAGCAGTGAAGTTTCCTGGCCATTCAGTAGGTGGCTCCATCTGTGATTTTATTTTGAGCAGACATTTGGAAGGATAAAAGAGAAGGGAAGAAAGGGGAAAGTAGGGGCTTTCCCCCGGTAGTGGTGATAATGCAGCACACTGTCTGTGACAGATGTGGTACAAAGATGCTAATGTGTAAAGAAGGGCAGATGAGAATCAGATACAGGAGTATGAGGAAAAGGGATTTGGGAAAGGATGGCTTTGAAAGTCTTTAAGATGCTGAGTGGAAGGATGGTAAAAACCATCTGTAGGACTGAACCTTCTCTTCAAATAGGATGTGTCCACTGAATAAAACTTCCTGTGCGGGAAAACTAAGAAAGTTCACAGTGTTCGTTTTTCAGCAAATGTTTGGGTTATCTCTTGTGGGCCAGGCATTGTTCTAGTCACTTGGCCTAGAACAGTGAACAAATGGATTAAAAAAAAAAAAAGAAAGAAAAAAACCCCTTTTGCCCCCATAGAAGAAACAATTTATTGTGGAGAAGCAGAAAATAAATACATAAACTATTATTTAGAGGCTTTTGGTTCTAAGTAATAGAAATAGGATTAAGCAAACTTAGAAAAAGGCATTGGTGTGGAGAAGTTTCTGGTGCCTGAGTTTGGGATGCAGGTCCTCTCTGGGCCCAGTTGCAGAGGTCACAGTGCCAGGTTCCGGGGTAGCAGCAGGCCACCCGAGGCGCTGTGGGCTGCAATCTAAAAATCATGTGTTCACTGTGGGCCCTGCACCTTTCCCGGGCCACTGTTTCTTTCTTAGGGTGAGTTTTGGATTGCAGATGAGCTCATCAGGTTTGAAATGTACCACCTTAAAGACTCAGAGTACAGTACCACTTACACAAACCCAGTAAGGAGAGGGGACGTGAAAACATAGGAAGAGAAAGAGATGTGCTTATTGACCGAAATTACTGAGCAGAGACTTTAGCCAAAACTTGTTTGTCCAGAAGATGTTTGGAAAGTGAGAAGTTTACTTCTGTAAGCAAAAATGTTTCAGCAGTTTGGGTAGCAGTCCTACAGTGGATTTCTTGATTTCCTCCTGCTTCAACAGTCTAGGGAACGTATCCTAATTGTAATACAGTGTTTACCTTAGGCTGATTTCAAGTTTTGTAGGCCTGTTTGTCCCTATTTTAAATGGTTTCAGGCTTCATTGCTTCAAGTTCTGTCCCTCTTCCTGGGGTTTTAGAAACCTTTGCATGGTGCTGTCTGTTCTCTGGCAGTGACTGCCTGGAGGGGCGAACCTCCTGACTTTGAGGGCTGTTTACTGGTTGTTAAGCCACCTCCCACGAGGGCTCGAAGGTGCTATGGGGAAACAGTAAACCCCAGGGTGGGTCTTGAGTCTGCTGCAAGTCTGCTACTAACTTACCGGGTTACGCAAACCAGTCATTTAACATCTCTGCTTAATCTTTAGTCTTGGGGGTAAAGGCCTACAGGTCACAACTCAAGGAGCAAATGAGATGTTTTGAGAATACTTTGCAGTGAGTAAAATACGCTGCAAATTTAACCCACTGCTGTTCCTCCTCTAGCATGGATGGGTCTCTGCTGTCTGGTTTTGCCTCTTCTGCCACATCCTGTTTTCCCTGAGAGAATCAGAGTTCCCTGGGATTATTGTCCAATCACAGATGCTCATTCTGCAGCGTGCTCCAGTAGAATAAGGATTTGGCCTTTCTTTTCTTTTTCTTTTTTTGGTACCGGGGATCGAACTTGGGACTGTGAGCTTGTGAGGCAGGCGCTGGAACCACTAAGCTAAATCCCCGGCCCAAAACCTTAGATATGATATGTTGTGGGTTTTTTTGTTGGTACTGGGGATTGAACTTGGGTCCTTGCGCTTGCACAGCAGGCGGCCAAACCACTGAGCTAAATCCCCGGCCCTCCGGCTTTATTTTCTAATGTGGATAGTTGGTGAATGAGCCTAAGAGATGGAAGTCAGGTACCTGCCCCTCACACGGTTGCATGGGCCTTTGTTCATGGCCCTGAACTTTGAAAGAATACAGCAGCTGCCACTGTAGGCAGTTGGCTCTTGGCTGGAGATAACATATGAAGGGATAGTTCATTCAGCCTTAATTTGTGGTTAATACCTAGTAGGTGGTGAGCCCGGCAGAGATACAAGCCTCTTGGTTCTCATGATTTTTGAAGCTGAGAAGAAATTATTTCTTACCTTTTGAGACAATGTCTATGTGTAAAATGGACTTGAGAGCAAATCAGTGAGTGGTCTTTCAACTGAGTACCCATTTGGTCATTTGGCGTTCACTATTTAAGAGCTACAGATTTTAGAAATCTTTGCTGCCTCTTCATAACTTCCTTTTTGTGAATTGAGCCTTTCAAAGCTGTGTTTGATCTGCTTGCAGTCTCAAAGTGAAAGTGTGATACTCCACCACTAGAGGGCAGCACTGCCTTGGTCACATGATCTGAACCTACAAATTGCTGCATTTTGAAGCATACTTTAGTCCTCCAGACTTACACTTAACTTTCCTTTATCTCTTTATATGTGTTAAATATACACACATGTTTAAAACGTATTTAAGTAATATTAAATGACCTCTTTAAAATATTTAACTTTAAAAAAATAAAGTTTTATCGTACAGCTCTTGGACAGTATCTTGCTCTTTGCCAAGTTAATCTGAATGCTTTGCCATTGCCTTCAGTTTGCTCAGCATCAAGAAGACTGTTGCTACGTGCAGTTTTCGTAGCACCAATATCTTCTCACTGCTTCCTCTATAGGTGTGCTTTTGGGAAAGTTTTCAACTTTCCTTCTTCCCTTTTCTACAGAAGGTAAAGATCTAAAATGCTTATGTACTGTCACAACACCAGTGAGAATATAAAAGCCTCTCTGTTGCTTTACACTCAGTCAAACGAAGTTCTTTTTCTATCTCCTTGGTAGAGAGATAAAGTAGGTCCCTTTTCTGTTTTTATTAGGCAAGAACACATTTTTCTTTTGGATACAATCATAAAGGTGTAAACAAAGAGAAGGGAATCTAATATTTTCTACATTGTAGGTTTGTTTTTGAGGAAAAATTCCAAGAATTGGAATTACTGGATCAAAAAGGATATATATAAAGGCATTTACTAATGACTGCCAAATTGATTCTCCAAAAGATTGTACTAATATATACCCACCAAGTGTATATGCACATTTTTTTATCCTAACATATTCCATAACTGTATTCATTTCAGCAGCTTTATCTTAAAAACATTTTATAATTACAAATGTTTTTCTAAATAGGAAATATATTGATCAATATTTTTCAAAATGTATTACTCTCCTGGTGAGGTATGTTAAGAAATGGTTCAGTGGTCAGATACATTTTTCAAATGTTACGTAGTTGTCCTTGTTTTGGAAATTGATGACGCATGTTTGCCTTGTAAGGCTCTGAGAAGTCTTGCAGTAAGCTGTTGAATTTTGTGTATCATATTTTATTTGCTTAATTACAGAATCCTTTTTAAAGAGTAACATCTGGTAATATGTAATGGAAATGGGATTGTGTTTTAGAAGACAGTGATAGTGCTGGTGGGAAGGTGTTCTAGAAATACTGAGGAAATGCTCTGGAATTATAAGCATTTCTTCTAAACCTGAGTTGTCCGGCCTGTGGCCTTAGTTGTGGAGAACAGACTTCATAGTACCAAGATTAAACAGAAAATAATATACAGAGGTATATGCTACAGGTAGATCACAGAATTATTGTGCAGGCTGAAGAAACAGATCCCAGGCAGAATTTCTAGGAGTACCACTTATCTGCCAGGGGGGCTGCTACTTCTGCCACCATCTAGAAGCTTCCATCAGAGCTACCTCTGCCGAGGTGGGAAGCCATTCGATGAGTCCACAGTCGTGTGTCTGCTCTGTGGGAAGTGGGGCTGGGAGTTTGTTTTCAGTTTTACTTTTGGAAGGGTGGATTTTACGCCATAGTGAGCTATCAAATATGGAGTGAATGTTTAAAGGACTTTGAGCGGCCACAGTTGGCAGACATTCAAGAAAACAGGGTTGTGTCAAGTGAATGCCTCAAGATATAGGTCAGAAAACTGGGGTATAGTTCTGGCCTCACCACTTGGCAGTGACATAACCTTGGGCAAATCCATTTCAGACTCCTGTGTACTCATCTCTAAAGAGGATATAATAAATAATTCCCTGTGATCTAACTCACAGACTTTGGAATAAAGGTAGAAGTAATAGCTGTGGGCCGGGGATTTAGCTCAGTGATTTCACCGCCTGCTGCTCAAGCCAAGGGCCTGAGTTCGATCTCCGGTACCAAAAAAAAAAAAGTAATAGCTGTAAATATATCTGAAAAACCCATAAAGTATTAAATAAGTAAAAGATATTTTTTTCTACCCTAGGTTTGTCTGTAGATCAGGGATTGACAAACTTTTCCGGTAAAGGGTCATATAGTAAATATTTTTGTCTTTGTAGGCCATGTCTACAAAAGTAATCATAGATAAAATGCAAATGAATGAGTGAATTTTATGAACACTGAAATTAGATTTTTTTTGGTACTGGGGATTGAACTTGGGTCCTTGCGCTTGCACAGCAGACGGCGAAACCACTGCTAAATTCTCAGCCCTGAAATGAGAATTTTATATGCTTTTCATGTCATGAAATAGTTATTTTTATTTCAATTATTTAAAAAAACCTGAAAAACATTCTTAACTTGTGGACCATACGAAAACAAGTGATTATGCAGATCTGGCCTATTGGTCATAGTTTGCGGATCCGTGTTCCACATGCTTACACTGTCCTTAAAATACTTTAGAATACAGAGTTGTTTTACCTGAGTGTACTTGGGGCTGGCCCTGCTGATTGTCTGAATAGAGAGTGCCTGATCTTTATTGCTGTGGGATTGGGGTTGGTGTTAGCGTCCTCTTTGCTAGTCCAGTCAGATTTACGTAGTGGTCATGTGTGGCGACAGGGACTCCATTTATGTGCTACCCAGAGGTTAGAGCCTCAGGAGCTCCCCTCTTCTCCTTGTTGTCTTTTGGCCTTTGGTTTGGGGAAAGGGGTGGGGCAGTCAGATAACTTGTAAGGGAAAAGCTGGTCTTTTGGTCCCATTTGCAAACCCTTTCCCAGCTCCTCTGTCTTCTGCAATCTCCTGTATTTACAATGCATTTTTCCCCAGAAAACTCTGGCCATTATGTCATCAGCCCTGTTAGAAAATCAGAGCCATGCCATAGTATTTTTGTCTTCAAGTCTCATAGAATGTCCTTCAATGAACAAAAGCCTGCGGTAAGTTGCGCACAAATCCGCAGAGGTGGAAGTGTTGCGTGTGGCGGCCCCACCACAGCGCTTCCATGAGTGCAGCTTGGAATCCCTTAATCTCCTGACACCTCCAGGCTTCCTTGCTTTTGTATGACCGCGTCCTCAGTGTCTCTCTTCTTTCTAGATGCTGACGGTAAGTAGAGTGCGCTGTGTTTGTGGCAACCCATAGCCGTGGAGAGCAGAGAGTTGGGGTGTGGAGGGGCAGCGTGGGGCCGGATAGGAGGAGGTGGTGGCCTGCCTTCCTCGCCCTCCTGCCGCTCGCTGGAGCAGGTGAGCTGGGAGCCTGCTCTCGACACAGTACTTCTCCTGGGTAGGAGGACAATCATGTGAGCCTTGCTTTCTTAACCGCTACCACCGACCAGCTCCGGGGCTTTCTGATTCAAAGAAACTGTATTTAAATTGCTTTGAATGTATCCCTTTTATTTGGGCTTTACTAAATATAGCTGGACGGGAGAAAGGGGGGAACTGTAAAGAGCAGAAGTTAAAACACGCCAGTGCGTTGGCAGCGTTGGGACAGAAAAAACTTTAAACTTGCTTTCTATTTTGAGGCCATCACAAGATGTTTTGTGCTTACATTCATTCCTGAGTCATAAACAGGGGTGGGAGGGAGGGGCTAGGAATTAAGTTATCTCTTGAAAAATATTAATTTGGGATTGAGTTAAAATTAGCAAAGGAAAGCAGGGAGAGGAACTAAAACACTGAACTGCGCCTGTGTGGAAGCAGCGTGAGAAGCACCTCGTGGGGTAGCAGAGGCCTGCAGAGCTCCTTCCCGTCTGAGGCCTCTGTTCCTGCCGGGCGCGTTGTCTCAGAGCGGGGCAAGGCCCAGTACCCTGAGACCTGGCACACGGACCCGGCCGGGGCGTTTGACATGGGAGCCCCGCTTCTAGAGGGCCCTGACTGTCGGGCAGTAGCGGTCCCACGGCGAGCTGTCTTATCGTCATGTCATAATTACACTCAAGATGTAGTCAGCGCCTGTTCTTAGGAATCTCCATTCCGGGAGTCATGGTGAGGATGGTCTCTGGAAAAGCCTGCTGGTGCTCCGCCCGCCCGGCCCTGCCGCAGTCCTGCTGAACGGGAGGAGCGCTGTCCCCTGCCTCAGCCTTGGGTCTCCTCCTCCGGCCCTGGCCCTCGTGGCCCCCGGGGCCTGACTGCGCAGGTGCGGAGGCGGCCTCAGCAGAGGCTTCACGCGTGTTGAGAAGCCTCACCGGGTCACTTCCGGGTACCGAGGCGGCGCACGCACCAGCCTTCACAGTGCGTATCCCGAGGGTAGCACAAGCTGTGCTGAAGAGCTCATGACCCTGGAGAGAAGGTGGAAAGGACGGCCGGGGTGTAGCTGAGTGGCGCGGTGGCTACCTGGTCCTGACTTCAATCCCTGGTATCCCCCCCACCTCGCAAAAAAACGAAAAAAGATGAGAGGAAATGTTCCAGAATGTTAGCAGTGATTTTTCTGTGAGTGCTCAGTCAGCTTTCTGGTGATAACTTTTACCTTACTTTATGGTTTTTAGTCCTTTCCACTTATACAATGAACATACCATACCACTTTTTAGAAAGATGTTATTTTTATTTTATTTTATTTTTTTGTACCAGGGATCGAACTTGGGTCCTTGCGCTTGCACAGCAGGCGGCAAAACCACTGAGCTAAATCCCCGGCCAAGATGTTATTTTTATAGCAATAAAAAGTACCATTTAGAAACTTAGTAACCCCTAACTGCTGATTATAAATCCTGTCTTACATTCTCTGTGGCTTTTGTTTTTTGACTGGAGTCTTAGAATTCTGTCCTGGCTGGTCTGGAACTCCTGGCCTCCCAGATAGCTGGGACTGCAGGATACATAACTGTGGCAGGGCCCCTCTGACATTTGTGATCTTCGCAGTGCAGTTCCAGTCTCACCAACCTCACCGTCAGTGTCTCGAGCATTCTGAGCTGTACCCAAGCAGAGCTCCTCCTGCTGCTGGATATCCTCGGTGTGTTTTTGTGCCATGTCCCTTCACCACCTGTCAGTTTTCCATTTTTCAAACTGACATCATCTTTAGAGAATATTTCTCCCATACTCCTTTTCTTTTCTTTCTTTCTCTTTCTGTTTTTTGAGACAGGGTCTCACTGTGTAATTCACGCTGGTCTTGAATTCACTGTGCGGCCCAGGCTGGCCTCGAACTCATGGCAATTCTCCTGCTTCAGACTCTCAAGTGCTGCACCACCACACCTGGCTTCACATACTCCTTATAAAACATTTGGCAAAATGCACACAGGCGCACGCCAAATAAAATCCATAATTCCAGAGCTAACTGCTGTAAGAATTTCGATTTTTGTCTCAGCTCTGTAGCTGAGAGTGGACTAGATCATCTTGGATGCCTGTTACAGACTTTATATTCAACATGGTGGTGTTATTCACTCTTATCTTGTCCCCATTCTGGATTTCTAGTTCTTTTCCTAAACATACAGCTTGAGGAGTGACTTTCATATTTGCAGCTTCCACATGCTTTGAGAATACTGACTTTTTCATAATAAGCAGCCCACAGTCATCTGTTAAATCAAAGGGGGAGTAAGATAAGCCTGTGACTTCAACACAAGCCAGGGTAACAAATATAAGCGCAGTGGTTACATTATGAATACAATGCTGAATATATAAGCAGTATGCTGTAGGAGAGATATAAAAGCTACACATTGTTGAAAGTGTATCCAGAATGGTTAAATGACTAAGGACCTGTAATGGTAAGGTAAATTTGGTATATTATATGGAGGAGATTTGTGCCTTGAAGGAAGGGGAAAAAATGTACTTTTAAAAAAAGACAGATATGACTAGGTATTAAAAAAGAGAGGCATCTGTACAAGACCATTGATTTTTAACCCTGGGTCGTGTTTGAGTTACTGAGAAGCATTTTTTTTCTGATACATGTTTGCAGTACATAGTGATCACTGTAAAAATACCGGTGCTTGTGCTCAGTCCCAGACTAGTTAAATTAGAATCTCTGGGGTGAGATCAGCTGTTTTTTTGTTGTTGTTTTAAGGTGTCCAAGTGATCTAATGTATAGCTGGGCTTACGAGCCACAATGTGGGTAGGGAAACCTTTTTTTAAAAAAATTTACTTTTAGCACTGGGGATTGAACCCAGGGGCTAGGACTTGCTAAGCATGTACTCTACTCCCAGCCCTAAAAATCCTTCAAAAACAAAAACAAGTCAACATCTTGCTATAACATGGTTGGAGAAACCAGAAGATGGGTTCATCTTGAGCATGAGAGTTTTCATGGGGTGAGAATAGCTGGTACAGGCTGTTCTGTGTTACATGTACTTTAAAGCACTTAGATGAAATTCAACTGTTAGCTGTTACTAATTAAAGTGGTCTTTGCTCACGCCTACCCCTTCTCTCCCATGGCAAAAGCAGCTTTCTCCTGCAGCAGTAGGTAAGGTAGAATGCACAAGGTTATCATGTTCACTCCAGCATAGCCAGGCTTCTTCCAGGGAAGACCCATATTAAAAAATGGTCAAAACATACTTTATTTCATATACAGTATTGCTCACATTTGTATTTCACAGCCTAACACACACACACAACACACACACACACACACACACACAGCTCCAGCCAAACAAACACAAACACGCTTTCCTTTGTACAAGCTTTTCTAGTATTGCAAAGCCAGAGAATCTACTTCAGCGTATCACAGGGAAAAAGGAATCCCAGTCTCTTGCTCTGGCTGTTGAGCTGCCATGCCATGACATATCAGAACAACACATTTTTTTCACTTTGTGCCATCTTGGATTGAATGCAAGAAATATTATTTTGCTAAATTGGTTTGGACTTTATGTTCAGAAACACACTTGCATGTTGTCACACAGTAGTATTTAAATGCAAACCAAAGTATTTTGGTTGCAATGCAAATATTTCAGTGAATATTTAGAATTGGAGCATATGAACAAAACCCATGTCCAGTTTAGTTGATGCATCATTGCATTCCTGGGTGCAGGAAGAGTTTTGTTGAACTCTATCAAGGGAAGAATTAATGTCCTCTGCCTGTGAGGTCCTTCCTTGGGAAAGCCAGGGTCTTAATGTTCTTGGTACAGAATATTTTTCTCTTGGCAAGAGTAAAGCACCTAGTACTATGAAGTAAAATGTAGTCACTAGCCAGCACTTGGAATGGGAACTAATCCCTCACACTTCTCGCAGTGAATTTGTTGTGTTTCTGGTTTTTAGAAGTTGTCACACATTTTCACGGCAAGTGCATGTTATTGAGGCATCAGCCTAGAGTCCCATGGTGATCTCTGCCATGTCTCTTTTCTTCTTGTTTCCCGACTGTCAGCTCTTGTAGGTGTCGGTCCCTAAACCATTGAATCACTGACTTTTCTTCCCAGATGCCACCCCACGCGTGTACCTGTGTGTGCACAGGAGTAAATGTCACACATCTCACTCACGTCACCTTTCCTGCATCCCTTCTCCTCCATCCTTTACTAGGAGCCCTGTAGCAAACTTACTGGAGCCAGCCTAATGTCCATTCCCACAAGAAAAGAATTATACTCAGATAGGAGGGATTCTCCTAGGCATTAAGACATGATAAGGTGGTGCCAGAATTTCTGGGAGGAAGTGTTCATTTATATCTCTTCTGGTTCCGAAAAAAGTGTTTAATGAGATAAAGTAGAAAAATACATGAAATATAAGAAAAATGCAAATGAACAAAACCAAAGGCAAAGTAAGGTAGAATACTGGAGTGAGGCTAGAGGGAAAATTGGGTCAGCAAAATGTATATGATAAATAATACTCTGCACCCTTATAAAAGTTTGGCAGCAAATTCACCTCTGAGCTTTCTAATCGCTAAAGCAGAACAAAGCTGATAATCCTCTACTCCTAAATGGGGAGGAGGAGGAGGCACCTGCTAGGGAATCATGCTCAGTGAGTACGTGTCGGACACCACCAGTGCTCTCCCAGGAAAGTTCCTGCCCTGCTGAGGCCAGGGGGAGACCCCCCCCCCAATGTGAATAGTGGGGAGTGGGGCAAGAATGTCCAACAAAATCAAGATCCACAGAGACAGGCTTAGCAATACCCCTCCTCAAAGAAAAAACAAAAATGGGCTGACACGTAGCTTAGTGCAAAGGCCCTGGGTTCAATCTCCAGTACAGGAAAAGAGAATACAATATAAAAGATGGTAAAATAACAAACTGGGGAGAAAAAGAAATAGCTGATGAGTATAAGACTTGTATCTTCTGTGAGATACACGCTTGTTGGTGGAAATGGCATGAATAAGGTATTATTTTCAGGGAGTTTGGGCCAGACTGGGCAGAAATTGAACTAAACACTCTCTAGTTTATTTGCATTGTGAACATTCAAATATTGACGCACTGTAAAAAGATTTTGAAGTTATGATTGGGCAAATTTGAAGACTGAGGGCATCCTTGCTAATATAAAGGAATTGCTTTTCATTGTTAGTATGTTAGTGGTATTGAGGCAATTTAAAAAATCTTTTTGTAGTGCATACTGAAGTACTCTATTTGTCAATAAAATGCTGTAACATCTGAATTTAGCATTAAAATAATTGAATGGGTTAGGTATAAATGAACAGGGGTGGCCCTGTGTTGGTAACTGTTAAAGCTGGGAATAATTATTCTACCTCCTCCATACTGGGGATCGAACCCAGGACCTTGCACTTGCAAGGCAGGTGCGTCGCCACTGAATTAAATCCCCAGCCCTACACTAGCTTTCTACTTTTGTGTAAATTTAAAGATTTTCATGAGGAAAAGTTGAGGCAGATATTATCATTCTCTGTTCACTACATAAAAATCTAGCAGCGTAGCCAGGCTTCTTGCTTATGAGAAATTATGCTATTTGCAGCACTTGTCTCATTGCTGATTTATGGGTGACTCCTGAGAGATTGGAAGCCTGGATACTGGCTCTAAGTCACGTGTATAAGTGAGCATGAAATTCTAGTAAGGTCATCCATAGCCTTTTCAGCCTTCTCTGTGTGTCCCAGATACTATGACCCCTTTTCCGAAAGGAACAAACACCTGACTTATTTCTCAAGGATAGCTTTGCCTTTTGCAGGTCTTTGTCTCCTAATTTTCCCTGTGGTGCAGTTGACTTTGAATGCTAAAAGGCTTACATTTAGTATTTTCTTGGGTATATAAACTTTTTCCCCCCCAGTACTGGGAATCGAACTCAGGACCTTGTGCTTGCCAGAAGTATTTTCTTGGGAATAGAGATAAATATTTTGGCAAGATACTGAAGAATGACATTTCTCCTTGACTTCCTTTTCAAGCTTGAAACCCACTTAGCATACCCTGAGGTGGGAGAAACGAGCAGCATTGACAGTGGCACGTTTTTCATAGTGGAGGCCAGCTTCTGTTTCAGGACTTTTTTCAGTTACTCTTTGTTCTCAGGAGAGATTGAAACTGGGCATTTGTATTTGCCCTGTTTTCTTCCCTGACTTCGAAGAGTGGAACTCTTATCCATAGTGACGTTTATTCCACTGGCATCCCGGGTCTCACAGCACATGGATAGACAGGGCAGCTGTAACCAGAATTCATTCTTTTGTTCAGCAAGCATTATTGTGTCTGCTGTTTGCTAGATGTAAGCTCTTCATGGTGGGCTGCGCTGCAGAACTGGATTCTTGCAGTGGTTTTGGATTCCTGGTATTACATTCAGTAAAGAATCAGCACTGGTTTTAGGGTGGTGACTTTCTAGGAGTTCACAAGATAGGAAAAGTACAGGCAAAAGTACTTTGAAGTGTACTTAAATGTTCTACCACTGAGCTATGTCCCCCAAAACAGTTTAGGGCCGGGGATTTGGCTCAGTGGCACCCCAGCTGGCTTGCAAGTGCAAGGTCCTGGGTTTGATCCCTGGTACAAAAAAAATTTTTTTTTAAATTAAATTCTTTTATTGGTACATTGTAGGTATACAACACAATTACATTTCTCATTGGGAATTGTACCTTTACATGATGCATCTTGGTTCTTATTTTTTCCCCATTCCTAGCCCTCCCTTCACCCCCTCCACCCTTCCCTATTTACAAAGACTTTATTTCCATTTCTCATCATTTTTCCTTTCCCTTCTTTCCTTTCCTCTGCCCCTCCCACTACCCCTACCCCTTTGGACCTTTTCTTCCTATTTTACATTTTCGATTATTCATTCTAATCATTGGTACATTTTAGGTATACAATATAATGACATTCATCATTGGAAATTTGCACCTTTACATAGTCTCTCTTGGTTCTTATTTTTCACCAAAAAAAATTTTTTTGAATTGTTGAAAGCACCATGTGATGTCAGTAAAACACGTTTCCATGTTACTTGGACTTTTATGATGGGCACAAAGTTCCAAGGCATAAGATAGTTCTATATCATCTCTCTTATTTCCCTCATTGAGTCAGGGTCCCCTGTGAAATTGTCTTGTTGGATATGCTCCGTGCTCACACAATGCCCAGCATACAGATCCCACTTCTCCCCATTCTCTTCTTCTTCAGCCTCAGCAGCAGGTTTCCATTCCGAGCGTCTTCTCAGTACCACACACTCTCTATGTGTTATCTCACTTTATTTACTGAGAAGGAAATCAGAGCTGAACAAAATTGGATGTGTTTCCACGCGGCTAGTTAGTGATCAGTCTAGAAATCAAACCCAGGGTTCCTTAGTTCCAAAGCCCATGCTTTTCCTTGTGTGTTATCTCTTCTTAGTGTTTGGTAAATACTCTCTGAACTGATGAGCAAATCGGATGCTTGAAAGATCTGGAGCATACCTCCCAGGACTTTTGAGACAGATTGAGTCTGTAATGAATACTGGAGCCTTTCACTGAGTGGAACTGCCTACTGATACATGTTTTGTTGCCCATACATGTGAAGGAAGCCCCCCAGTGCCTTGCCTGCTCCTGTTGTCATTCAGAAGTATATATGCCTTTTGCTCTTGTGGGTCAGGCTTTCACAGAGTACTCTCGGTACTAACATGCTCCCATTCTCTGAGAAAGACACTTAACTGCTCTTGGTTAGGTGGCCATTGAGCCCAGTTGCTTTTAGAATATAGTGTTCATGGTTAGTCTTTTCCAATATGAGGCTGTTAGCTTCAATTTGTAAATAACTGCTGTCACAGGCAAGTCAGGTTATATATATGTGGATAAATTGGATTTGTACCCACCAACCAAAAATCAATCATCAGACATTTACTGAGCATTTGCCACATGGCCGATACCATGCCAGTAGTTCTGGAAAAACTAATAAGTGCAATATATCAGCTCCTGAGAGGTTTAAACTCAATTGGTGCAGATAAAACAAAAATAGGAAACCTGTCTGTTTTTTTTCATTGCCTTATACTCAGTGACTCAGTTAGTGTCTGGCATATCATAGGAACTCAGTAAGTATTTTTCACATGAAAGATTCAGAAAACAGAGACAAAGAGCATAGTAGCTTCTCAGATAGCTTCATAGAAAAATTGGATTTGAGTGAGACACTTGAGTGTAAATAGAATTTAAGGAAAATAAAAAGAATGAGAAGTAGGGAAGACATTCCCAGTCAGGAAAAGGCATCAAGAGTAGTTTGTAAGTGTGCAGCTCGCCCCAAGAGGACAGCAGACTTGTTTTACTGGGCCAGAGATATGAGTGGAACCAGGGAGTATTTTGATGCTGAGTGAAGACTGTGTGATGTTATGATGTGGCCCTCAAGTGTCTGGTGGGCAGAGAAATACTGAACAGGTGCCCGCAGCTGAAAGGGCCTGACTGTTGTGGAAGGCCAAGGAGGAGGAGGCTATAAGTAGGATTGAGTGTTGGGTAAAAGATGTCTACTAGGATTTTGACTTAGGAACCTGAAAGAGGCAGATGGAAAAGATGCTATGAAGAGAAGAAACAGGTCTCCTTCAGTTAGTGAGGGGACGTGCAAGTTCTGGGAAGGTGTAGAAGAGCAGTGGAGTAATCAGGAATCATCAGTTTAGTGGTCCTGAACTGGCAATCTCAGGAGAAGGATGCTGCTGCTGTTTTATTAAGCATGATGTGGAGATTGCCCAGCGATGTCATGAAACACTTTATAGCCATTAAAGCTAGTGTTGTAGAAAAATTTAAATACCTGTGCCGTACAGTAAGTGAACAAGATTACAGTGTAATTAGCAATAAGATCCCATTTTAAAATGCTTGCAACTGTGGTAGCATTCATCAGATTGTTACCAGTGGTTATCTTTGGGTAATAGAATCTCTAGTGGTGTTCTTTTAATTTGTATGTATTAAGTGTTAGAAAAGTGAAGCGAAATTTTTAAAAGGAGAAAAGGTGCGGAGTTGCATAAATCTCCAAGGAAGCACACAGGTTTGGTGATCTGATAGGCTGCCCGTCTTTGGTTGGTGGGCTGAATTCATGGTGGCGCCCTTCTCTGTAGGAAGAAAGATCGGTTTTTGAATGGTGATGAAAGCTTTGGGGGTGTCTGGAAGGGTTAGACAGCATCTGAGGAGGGACCACATTGAGGCATTGGATCAGGAATGGTGGGAAAACCAGGGAGTGGAGAGGACTATGAATGACCTGTTCCCAGAATACTGTTTTTATTTTTTGCCTTGATGTTTTGAAAAAAAATCTGAGTAGCTAGGGAACTGTTAGTGGAGGAAGAGTTCCTAGATGACAAATGATCTAGGCAAAGAAGTCTAGAAATGTTTTTTTTTTTTTTTGGTACTGGGGATGGAACTTGGGAACTTGCACTTGTGAGGCAGGCAGCAGTATCACTGAGCTAAATCCCTGGCCCAAGTCTAGAAATCTTTAGCAAGGACCAGGCGTGATGGTTGTTGACTTTTTCTATGAATTAGACTTCAGGCTAAGAGCTTCAGATGTATTATATATATATTCATTGAATTTTTGTAACCACATTATGAGGTGTTGTTCTTGTAATTATGCCCATTTTACAGATGAAGAGACTGTGGCTCAGAGATTAATTTATCCAAGAGCTCAGAGTCAGGATTGAAACCCAGGTGCATTTTACTCTAGAATTTGTGTCTCACAGACATGGGTACATTTCTCCTAGGTGAGAAGATTTTTGGCCAGGGGAATTGCCTTCCTTTGCTTTGAAAGATCTTAAAATGCATAGAGATTTATAATCTATAGATTAAAAATCAACAGATAGGGCCGGGGATTTAGCTCAGTGGTTCCGCTGCCTACCTTGCCAAGCGGAAGGTCCTGAGTTCAGTCCCCGGTACCTAAATAAATAAATAAATAAACAAATAAATATCAACAGATACTTTCCAATGTCAAAGGCAAAGTATGGGCATTTCCTGAAGCATTTCACTATGCAACTTCCCAGGGTGGTTGAGGAAGTGCATGGAAGAATAAGCGGTTGCATACCCTGTTGTAATAGGAAAGCCGGGACCGTGACCCCTGCAGTGCAGTCCCCTTACTACCCACCAATTGGGAGCTTGTTAGAATGCAGATTATCTGGCCCAAACCAGACCGACCCCAGGAACTCTGGGGCGGAGTGGTCCAGCAAGGTGTGTGCTAACAAGTCTCCAGGGATTCTGTTTCATGGCAAAGTTTGCCATACTCCCTTCCTATGAAGAATTTTTAGTCACATACTCAGTCAGCAAGGGGGCTACAAGCCAAGATGCTATTGTGTTTCTGGTGTACTTTTAATTTTGTTAGATAGACATGCTTGCTTGATTCATCTCAGGAACAGGCTCTTTTCTCTCTGCACCAGCTAATTCATGTTCTTGGCTGGATGTCTGGGACCTTTAAAACACACTGTAACTTTGTTAATTCTAATAGTTGCTTTTGCCTTTTTTTTTTTTTTTTCTGGTATCACGGATCGAACTCGGGTCCTTGTGCTTGCACAGCAGGCGGCGAAACCACTGAGCTAATTCCCCAGTCCACCTTTCCCTTTTAATGAGTGACCATGTCTTGGCTAATTCCAAGTCTTACCTTAGGTTCAATTTTGTTTGTTTTTTGTTTTTTGGTACCAGAGATAGAACTCAGGACCTTGCGCTTGTGCAGCAGGCACCGGAACCACTGAGCTAAATCTCCGGCCCCTTAGGTTCAATTTTACTTTTCATACTTGGACGAAAAAGCAACTTGAAATTTGTGTATTTTTTTCTTCACAATTACCCAGAGAAAAGATGTGAATAAAAGATAAGCTTTATGGGCCGGGGATTTAGCTCCACAACACTGTGCCTGCCTCAAAAACACAAAGTCCTGAGTTCGATCTGTGGTTCCAAAAAAAAAAGATAAGCTTTGCATTAGAATCACCTCACCTGGGAGGAAGTGGCCAGGGAGTTACCATAGAGATTGGAGGATAGACTGTCACACTGTAAGAACTGGAGGCCAGTCCCCATTCAGAAGGGCATTTAGCCCATTATTATTTACACTTCTTGTATTGATGCTAATTGCCTGTTTAAACTATGTACTCCAGAATTCATTATCATCATTAGTATCTAATCAGTATTTGATTATGCATTTTATTTTCTGTTAATTGAATCTTTGTGATATCCTCAACTTCTTAGTTCTTTTTTCCAGTACCTGGGCAGGCACATTGCCCCTGAGCTAAATCCCCAGCCCCTTTCAACTTCTTAGCGCTTTACCCTCATTATTTTTAAGACCAAGAGTCTAATAAGCTAATAAATAGTGATGCTTTACAAAGCCCTGGCTATAAATGTTTAGGTTAAGTTATTGTTCTCAATAAAATCAAGCTGCAAAAGGGAAAAGTTCTTAGATTACTATACCTATTTTTAGATAGCTTTAATGGCAGGTAGGGGAGGACCTTGTGGAATCTGTGGGGTTATCAGTGGCATTCCAACCCTTCGTGTCCCATGTCCCGAACTTGTGAGCAAGTTGTGCAAAATGGGACTTAGGCTGCCTGGAATTCTTTGAGGATAGGCAGACTTTGTGGAACAAAGTTGCTATGGCGAGGGCTGTGGGAGGGGTCAAGGTGGCAGTGCGGATATTCCAAATCAGAAGTTGTGGACTCAGCTTCTAATGATTGTTATGTACATACATATATGCCTTACCATTCTACTGGTCTAGAATTTGCTGCCTGGGAATTTTTAGAAGTAACGCAAATTCTGTAATTTGGAAGAAAGCTTTTATATAACCTATTATTGGATGGAAAGAAATTGATGTATGAAAAGTTGCTGTTTGACTTCTGACAATAGTAATAGCAGCAGCTTTGGGGCATATTTTTCTGTTTGCCAGTTGCTACTTCCGGTATTAAGGTGCAGAAGTGCTTGTTGCTGACTCCCTGAGCACAGGCTGGCAGAGCATCACATATCTACTGGTGTATCCTGTATGCCAGCCTTATATTCCTCCCTCTGCCTTTTTGCTGCTGCAGAGGGCAGTGTGAATAGAGGACCCCTTTTAAAAATTACAGGAAGGAAACTTTCATCATCATATTTGGGGCACTCCCAATAAGCTAGTCATCATCCATATATGTGTGTGTGTGTGTATGTGTATGTGTATATATATATATATATACACATACACACATATACATTTTTTTTTTGGTACTGGGAATCGAACTCGGGACCTTGTGCTTGCAGATGGCAGCACCACTCAGCTAAATCCCCAGCCCATCCATATATATTTTTTAAAAACCTGTAAAAAAGAGAATCTGAGGGCTTAAATAACCAGAGTCTTCAAGCCCAAGGGTGGTGACAGTACTGTAATATAAGGGTAGAGAGAAATGAGGAATCACTGTATTTCCGGAGTATTTCTTAAAGCATCGAAGAATAATTGTTTATAAACTGAAAGTTAGACACTGTAAGTGGATAATTAATATAGGAAGAATGGAGATCCTAGAAAATTAAAACATATTAATTTCATTGCCATCTACTGGATAATTATTCTCACTCAAGTTTGTAGTGATTTAGAAATTGCTCATTTTGGAGCTTTCTAGCCTTCTGAATGATTTTTATTTTGCTTGGTTCTCACTTTTGTTTGTTTTTTATTTTGCTTTTTGCTCAACCACTCTTCCAGAAGAAGGCCAAAAATGAAAAAGCCCACACTCAAATTTAGCATGGCCACATTTGGACACCTAGAACTTTACAGACCTACGCTTACCTTTTCACTTTTTTGTTTGTTTTTGTTACCAGGGATTGAACTCCCGTCCTTGTACTTGCACAGCAGGCAGCGAAACCACGGAGCTAAATCCCTGGCCCTATAGACCTACACTTAGAACTTTGCGCTTAAGGTGGCAGAGAGATCCTTTTTGGTCTTACTTCCAAACCTGAGTATTTTTTTCCCCTGCTCTGCAATAGTTTACATAATTTTATTAGAAATCTCTAGCTAAAGGATCTATTATTGGGCTGGGGATTTAGCTCAGTGGTTCCAGCGCTGGCCTCACAAGCACAAGGTCCTGAGTTCGATCGCTGGTACAAAAAGACAAAAACAAAAACAAACAAAAAGAAAGAATCTATTATTTAAATTAAAGTTTAAGTACAACTTATAGACACTCTGCTATGATACAAATTTTCTGTTCCCTTTATCCTCACTTCTGTTCCCTAGCCATATATAATCTTTCTCGTAAAGACTCACAAAGTTTATAAATTAAATGGGATCTGAGACCCAAGTTGCAGTGAGAGCTGTATTTTTCAATCCCAAGGGAAGAGACTTTGCATTAGAACCAGCATTCACTGCTACAAAGACTCTCCCTGAGTTATGAGTGCTGAGGGAAATAATCATCATTAACTAGCTTAGCCTCTGCCTTCACCAGGAGGACGTAAAGTTGCACTTTGAGTTCTCTGCCCTCGGAAGCACCTGCCGTTGAAAATGCCAGTGCTTGGAACTGGCTGGTTTCATGTCCACAGTTGCCGTGAGTGGTCAGGTGTTGTGTCGATTTCAGCAGCACCAGAAGATGTCTGCCTGGCTGTGGCTCTCTGAATGCTCCTCACCCACACAGCAGGCCTAGCATGCTGTATTTTAAGTTAAATGAATAATGGGTGTAATTTTCAGAATCAGGGCTTAGGTTAGAGGGGTGTGTGTGTGTGTGTGTGTGTGTGTGTGTGTGTGTGTGTGTGTGAGAGGGGATTCTCATTAAATGGGAGCTAGACGTTTTTGTGTCTTCCAGTAGGTTTTGGAGCCCTTGTGATAGATTCTCTTAGGTCTGAGGTGGTTCAGTTGTGCTTCTACCTGAGGGAAAACATCTTTCCAAGCATAGCTTTTTGGCTGGTTCAGTTAGCGGGGAATTAAATAAAAAGGGCATGGCCTCACCTAAAAGAGAGCTTTCAGACCACCTCCCAGACCAGAGGAAGGCACTTCCCCCTCTGTGTGCAGCCCCTGTGTTTTTTATTTTATTTTTATTTTTGGTATTGGGGATCAAACTCGGGACCTTGTGCCTGCAAGGCAGGCGGTGGAACCACTGAGCTAAATCCCCGGCCCCGGCCCCGGCCCCGGCCCCAGCCCCTGATTTTTATTGCCACCCAGTGATACTCATGTACGATGAGGTGTTTTCACCGGTTGGGAAGCAGCTACGTTGTGGACTGTGACCGGAGCTGTTTGTCTGGCCAGCTAGCCCAGGCTCTCCTTTCTGCGCATGTGTGTCTCCGCTCTGGTTTTCTGCTTCAGTGAATGGAGTGGGAGTTGTGGGGGGCTGAGGAGAGAGGACAGTCAGAAGATGGCTGGACTCATTTCTGAGTCATCCTGGTTCCACGTGGGCTGGGCAGTGGTTCCCACTGATTTGTCAGACCCGACTTTCCCAGCTCCTCTGGGGGCAGGAAGGAGAAGCCACACTGTGCTCTATGTCAGTGAGCTACAGGCCGAGTTTTGTACAATAAATATTTATAGAACCTCTCTCCTAACCTCAGACCTCGCAGCCTTGTACCTTTGCAAAGTCTATTCTCTCTCCCGGGCCTTCCAAATAACGGGGCCTGCAGCACACCCGAGGAGGACTGAGGAGGTGTCCCTGCACTCTGCCCCAGATCCCATCAGAGCTCATCCTGCCTGATGCTCACCCCAACTTGGTCCACCACGCCTCCCTTTGGAGCGAGAGAGTTTCTGGAAGAGGATGGGACGGATTGTCTTTTCACTATTTGGGTCTTTAATTTGTGAAGTTCCGCCCTGGTGATGAGAGGAGATGCCAGTGGTGCACAGAGAGGACTACATTTTAACCCTAGTGAGCCGAGGCTTCCTCTGTCTCCTCAGCACCAGGAGCAAGGCCTTGGACCTCAGCGGGTTGCTGCTTTTCCAGGAAGTGCAGAGAGGTGTCCTCTGGTAATTTTGGAAATAAATGAGAACCTAAATATCCCCAAAAGGGAATTGGCTTAAAATAAACCGGAGTTTATTTTTATTGAGAAATACAATGTTGATTTAAAAAAATACTGGATGGAAATATAGTACGTTGAGTTTAAGAAAAAGACAAAACATTGTGGAAATTGTGTTTTATAAAAGTGAAGATGGGAAAGCATCAAGCTGTGGGAGAGTACTTTCCTCCGATGGAATTAACATTCTTGTCTGATTTCCTACAATAAACATTATTTACCTTTTGTTCTGCCCTTTCCCTTTCAGTCTATACCATTACACAAAAGGTCATAAACACGTTTTCAGTTTAATGAATGAGTGTAAAGTGAATAACTATATAGCCCCAACTCAAATCAAGAACATTAAAAGTCACATTACTTTTGTCATTGAAATACTAACAACAAAGATTATATTAAATTACTTTTTATGAGTCCCTTACATGGCTACAGGAATAAAATAAGATTATATAAAAATGCCTGTGTTTACTAACCTGTAAAACATCTATCAAATGTTGAGTTACAGTTTTCCTCCAAAGTGGCAAAGATGACAGGTGCCCATGAATAATGAGTCATTGCCAGAATCTGAGGCTGCTGTAGCATTGTACATGAGATTTCCACTGAAAAATGTATCAGCTGTACGACTTACCCTCTGCATGTTTGCACCGCCTGGGGGACAGGCACGATCTTAGGTACTGGTAAAGCTACTGGGATCCACTTGATGTTTGCACTTCTTTCTTTGTTTCAGGCTGAATATGCTAGGTTTCCTGTGATCCCTGGGTTGGTACATCTGATGGAAGGACGTTAGGGTTGTGTGTTGATCAGCTGATCTCACCCATGGCAGCAGTCTGAGCAGTGATTTTCTTTTTGGCTGTATTATTGAATTATCTAGTCTTGGTTTGAGGTTCTATTGGAAAAAGGCAATGAATCAGTCATAGTTTAATCCTCTCACCTGTTACAGTTGCTAAGGCCAGTTATGTAAGTTGTGAGAACAAGTGCATAATGAAAATGTGGGTCCCTTGTTCAAAAAACTGGGCATGTGGGCCGGAGATTTAGCACAGTGATTCTGCTGCCTTCCTTGCAAGCACAAAGACCTGAGTTCAATCCCTGGTACCAAAAAACCCCCCCCAAAAACCAAACAAACGAACAAAAAAACTGGGCATGAGAATATTGTTAAAGGTACTGAAATACAGGCTTTTTTCTTGTTTCTGCTATCTCTTCATTTGTCATAGTATGTTTTATTTTCTATTTTATTTTCATTCTAAGGGAAGAAAAAAATGTAATTTTTAACCTTTACATTGAACTATGCAATTTAAAATGTAAACATGAGAGCATTTAGTTTATATGCAGAATTACCAGAATTATACAGTTTGCATTTTGCAGCTCATGTATTGTTTTTGCCGAAACAGTGGAAATGTTGCATCTAACTCAGCTGTTTTTATGTCACTTTTTAATATATGTGCATTCACCATCACTCTACCCTCCTCTTATTGATGAGTAGGAACTATGATTTCTCTCTCTTTCCTTCCCTCTTACACCATGAGTCATTGCTTCAGTGTAAGGGTGGGCTAATATGAGGAAGTAACATCTGTAAGGATATTTTTGGGTTCCATGATCACTCACATTTATTCTCCAGAGTGAGTTCTGGCTCTGGTGGGGCTGCACCTTTACTGAGTCATAAGCACAACACGCTTACCTTGGGCTTGCCCTGACTCTCGCCGAACCCACAGGGCAAATGAACCAGAATCTGATACTCACTGGGCATCCCCGGTGCTATGTGCTGCAGCTAGATGATGAGGATGGCCACGTGCACATGTGTCTCCTCTGTTCATTCACATGCCTCACTGTTCCATTGGACTTAACTACGCACAAACTCAAAGATGAATAATTGAGAGTTTGTGCTTGGTAACAGCAGAGCATTAAACCAGGTGTAGGGCCTATCTGAGTGTGTGGCTCTTTGTGACTGTGTGGGTGACACACCCTATTATTTTCATAATCTTACTGACCATTTCCTGTTGTCATCACGCTTCCCATGACTTTCTAGCCTGGGTTATGAGTTCTCTTTATCTGTGGTCCCACGAATCCCAGAATTCTGTTTTTGATAAAGACAAATACCAGTTATTCATGGGACATTGTGCTGCTGCTCACTGTTGGTAACTGATTCATTCTTGCGTCATCTGTTGATCAGTCAGACAAATTGGCCCATGAATCCTGTAAAGAAAAGGAAGTTGAATCTGGAAGGACAGGCTCAACATGTAGGACATTTACTAAAAATCAAAATTTTACAACCACTATTTTCAAGATGGTACTTCTATTGGCAGCAAGGTAGTGTCCATGTGGTACCATTGGATTCTAAAATTATCAGTGGGCTATAAGATGCTTGTAAAACTTGCTGAACTTATTTGTTTTGCTTCTAGAATATTTTGCCCATGTGCCTTTGATAGAGCAATTCCTTGAGAAGAAAATACATTTCCTCCATTTGTGAAGAATCTTGACAGTCCCTTGAGGGAGTGGGGGTCCCAGAGCACGGTAGGTGAGAGCCTAGGTCCTGTTGGGCAGACCCAAGTTAACCTACGTGTGTGACTTTGATTCTGAGCTTGATTTCTTTACCTTTGAGACCCAGTGATAACTTAGCTAGTTCAAAGAATTATGTTCGACGTTATACTATACTGAGGGCCAGGGATTTAGCTCGGGGGCACCTTGCCTGCCTGGCAAGCACAAGGTCTTGAGTTTGATTCCCAGTTAAATAAATACACACACACACACACACACACACACACACACACACACACACACACACACACACACACAGTCCTGAAAGTGGATTAATGATTGACACAGAAGGGATTCAACCAATGTTAACTATTATGATTATTAGTATAAAACTAGAAAAAAATTTCAAATGATTATACTTTTAAACTTGGAAGATGAGTAAATCTGATCATCTAGTACAGTTCTTTTGGAAATCTAGCAGATAGAAATTAAACCCAAAGGAGAAAGAGTGTCAGTCTGTACTAGACTGAGCGTTTTGAGAATGGGCACTGTGTGTCTCTTGTTTTATTACCCTCAGCCTAGTACAGTGCTTAGGACATAGTAAATGCTGTTGATCAAATGATTTTGGTACCGGGGATCGAACTCAGGCCCTTGTGCTTGCAAGGCAGGCACAGTGCCACTGAGCTACATCCCTGGCCTGTTGATAATCATAAACACATAAAAAGGTATTATCTTATTTTTGCAAACAAGGAGATTTCTTTAAGCTGGTCAGAGTTGTAGTTTATGTTTTGTAAGGATGTCTTTTGCTTTTTTTTTTGGGTACTGGGGATCGAACTCGGGACCTTGTGCTTGCAAGGCAGGCACAGGTGCCACTGAGCGAAATCCCCAGCCCTCCCCTTTGCTTTTTGACAGTTAGAAAAAAAGGGGAAAACCTGCAGTATCTTTATTTTTAATAAAGATGGAGATAAATAATACTTTTCTGTATCTGAACATAGGACGACCTGTGAATCCTGGGCTCCATTCTGGGGCTGGATGCTAACCGAAGCTGTACTCCTTACTTACCCGGGTTCCCAGTCACATCTGCCCTTGATGCCCCCTCTCCAGAGAACCTGTCCCTACCAGGGTTAAGGTCTTTTCCTGGCCATGGGCAGCTGCATTCCACCAGGTGGTGGTGGTCATAGGTAGCCAGGAAAAGTTATGTGATGCCATTAATAAATTCTTTTACTGTTTTTAAAACATACCATGTTTCATTTTTGTGTAGATCCAATTGATTTTTTGTAGGAGACAAAGAAAAGTTATTCATCTCACTTATATATACATCCCACTGTACCCAAGAAGATACACTTTGACAATTTTTTTTTTTTTTTTTGTGAGACAGCGTCTTACTGTGTAACCCAGGCTAGCCTTGAACTTGTAATCCTCCTTTCTCAGCTTCTTGAGTGCTGAGATTACAGGTATGCACCACCATATCTGGCTGACAATCTGATTTTTTAATTTTATATTCAGCAAAATTGTTTCTTGCCCATCAGGAGTAATCTTGCACCTTTTGTTGGATGAAGTACCCAGAAAATTTGCTGATTACTTTCTTTATGAACAGAAATACAACTGCAGATGATCCAGAAGAAACAATAAAACCGTCTGTGAGGCTTAACTCTGAATTGCTGAAGTTTATATTGTAATAAAACACTTTCTGGGGGAGGATGATAGTGGCTGTAAAGACCAATAATTGATTCCTTTGCATGGATTGATCTCTTTCATTCTTCCGTCTCTGGTCCTTCCAAACCCAACTCAGATGTTATGACTTCCTTGAAGCCTTCCCCAGCTCTCTGTGCTGTC
The DNA here is from genome assembly GCF_000247695.1 of Heterocephalus glaber. The sequence goes on from NW_004624730.1 coordinate 70,987,667, forward strand.
CCTGGCTCTCTCTTGTGTGTTGCTTTTGTACTTCGCACACACTTCTCCAGGAGGGCATGCTATCTGCAGTGTTCTATAATTATCAGAGTTTATCTTTTGCACAAGATTAAGAATCCTTCGAGGGCAGGTTCTGGGCTATTTCATCTTTGTAGTCTAATCCTCAGTTTATTGTCTGGAAAATAGTAAGCACTCGGATAACGTCTTTTGAAAGATAGAAGAGTCTGTTGAACAATTACCTACTACCACAAGGCAACACCAAAATAGGAACCAAGTGAGGATATACTCTGTTGGTAGAAATGAGTTTATTTTAGATTTTTTCCCATGCTTTTATTTATGATTTTATAAAACAGTTAATTAGATGGGAAAAAGATAATATCCAGTGTTGGCAAGGATGTGGCAAGAAAACTCCTATACATATTGATGATGAAGATATAAATTGGCATCCCTATCTGGAAAACTAAAAGTTTGAAGCCTATACCGGGGTACACTCGTCAACCTAATGATTTTATTTTTTAGAATCTGTTCCAAAGAAATAATGAGAAAAACCTTGTTGTTATAACATAAAGCATAATTTAAAAGGCAACAGCAACAGCTTTCTGGTATGACGTGATCCAAACCGTATAATGAGATCCTAAGAATTTGAGGTGCTATAGCTTCTTGAGGTCCTTTTGTGTTCCCCTATATTGCCCAGTCCACTGCCTTGCATATGGTAGAGATTCAGTAAATACTTAAGCAAATGGAGAAGCAAACAGTTCCTTAAAGTTTAAACAAAAAGCACTACAGTGGACCCCCCAAATTCACAGGGGTTACATTCCTAGAGCACCCACAAATTGTGAGAAGCTGTGAATTTAAGATATGGTCAGAAAAATGTTTATTTTTGTATTTTAAACCCTAGATATGCTGTGTCTCCTGCAGTTATGTAATTTAATAAAAAAACTGTATTAATAAAGCCTTAGGAGGTGCAGGGTGTTTTGGCAGCATCTTAGGGAGCTTAAGGCTTTAAGAAGAACAAAACCTGAAATAGTTACACGTGGTTCAGCAACCTGTTATGATTCAGGAATCCTGTTGCATCTGGGAGGTGGGTTACAGGGCAGCAGCCAATCATCAGCAAGGAGAACTGATTGGCTACTTGGAAACTTCTGGCCAAAAATACAATTGTGGAGGATATTTGCAGTTTTCCATGAAATTGCAAGAGGTTTCCATGAACAATTATTAGTTAAGTTCTAAGGAAAACTCGGGGAATGACTGAGGCTGTGAACTCTTTAACAGTGACTTCGTGGGGATATACTGTAAATGCATACATTACTGTAACTGTTACACCTAATGCCACCACTAGATTGACAAAGTTATTTCCAGTTGGTTTTTTTTGGTACTGGGGATCGAACTCTGGACCTTGTGCTTTCGAGGCAGGCGGCGGAACCACTGAACTAAATCCCCAGCCCTATTTCCAGTATTTTAGTTTATTACTCAAGTGATATATGCATACACTTTTCATACATAGCACTTTATAATCTGCAGAGATTTTATATTTTGGTACCAGGGATTGAACTCAGGACCTTGTGCTTGTGAGGCAGGCAGCAGCACCACTGAGCTAAATCCCTGGCCTGGAGATTTTATATTTTGTGCCCCCGCCCCCCGCCCTGGGTCTGTCTCTCCTTCCTTCCCTCCCTCCTAGGAATCGAACTCAGGACCTTGAGCTTGCGAGGCAAGTGTGGTGCCACTGAGCTAAATCCCTGGCCCCATATTTTGATCAAACTCAAAAAAGTATTATTCCCATTTTACAGAAGGGCAGCTGAGGCTGCTAGCAGAACCAGTGCCAGAACTTAGCAGTTTTGACTTCTGGCCCAAATTCTCTTACTGTAGGTGTCTTTGGAGAACTCTTAGGAAAGAGGAGCACCTAGAATGTTTATTAAGGGGGTGTGTGCATCTGTCCAGAAAGATGCTGACAGATTGGAAGGAATTTAAAGGGGAGCCAACACTGCTGGAAGGAAGGACATAGGAGAGATGAAAGGAGCTGACTATGTATAGCTTGGCCAAAGGATGATTAAAGGGGATATGATAACAGGCCCTAAGAATGTGAAGGATGTAAACATCATGGAAAGAGAAAATGTATTTAGAACTGATCAAAGCAGTATATAACAAGAAATAAAAATTAATGCTAAACATCAAGAAAAGTTATTGTTTTGGTATGACTTGTTTATAAATTGGAGTCCCAAAGGAAGTCTCAGAAGCCCACTCTATAGGAGACATTTAGGAATAAGCTACTTTGCCTGGGTTTGAGGAGGGCTTTTCTAGTTCTAATTTCGATGGCTGAGATCATGGCCCTTCCTAGCCTGGATTTGCCACCCACTTCGGATTGCAGTTTTACATATCAAGGTCAAGAGGAGGAGGAGTCTTATTACACTTTTGTGGAAGTCAAACCTAGGCAAGCCCCCAACATCATGCAGTCTAATGTTGCAGAGGGTGTGGGTGAAGCCTAAATTGAAACTCTTAAGAATTTAGCTGATAAGTTCGATCCCCGGTACCAAAAAAAAAACCAAAAAGAATTTAGCGGATTAACTCTGCCATCCGATTCCTCCTTCAGGTTGCAAGAAAATACAAAGGCACCTCCCACTGCACATCCTGAGCAGCCACATTAGATAAGCAAGTGCCCAAGGGAGGAAATGCAGTCCCATCGTGTGGGTAGGGAGTGATCTTGCACATATTGTATGTGTGAAGCTGGGTTTCAGGAGGAGCACCAGAACCCGTGGGGACAGCAGATAAAATCTTAAGTCAAAGCTGTAAAAGGTCTTGTCTTCACCTTTCATTGAGAGGTAACCCTGAAATTATTTGTACTCTGTAGGAGTCAGGCAGGAGAGTTGTCCCTCCAACTCAACAAGAATTGAGAGGCATGTGGTGTTTGCAGTGGGAAGGGATCGGGTCTGTTGGGACTCCTGGAAGGAGCTGGGAGGCTTGCAGACCCTGCTGTGGCTCTGTGACCTCCAGTGAGATCCAGTGCCATCTTAGACTCAGGGGTACCAAAGAGGCAAGCCTTAATGTGCTGGTGAGTTTGATCCCCAAAACTGAACATGACTGAAAAAAGGTGCTCTTGGGGTCCCTAGGGAGCCTGTGACATTACCACTAAAAAAACCCAGTCCTACAGAGGGAGATGGGGAGAATGCTTTCGGATGGACCCAGCATTCTGTTGTTGTTCAGTTTTTGTTTTTTATTAGTAGCTGTTTATAGTACATGATCACATTCCTCATGGGGACTCGGTACATGCACACCGTACATCCCAGTGCTCTTTTCATCCCAGTCCTTTCCTGCCCTCCTCTCTCCTGCTCTTGGTCCTCTGCACATTTGCAAAAGATAGAGCTCCCTACATCCTGCACTGAGCTAGGATGAGTTTAACAAAGTGCAGATAGTTTGTAGACTCATCCTTTCCCCGTTTTTGTGCCACTTCTTCAGGGCCATGTTCCTACCACTTATTCCTTCATTCAGAAGATGTCACGAGCCCCACCTCTGTGGCCAGTTTGGAGTTCATGATGATAAAGATACGAGTCAAGATCAGGATGGTGGGACTTTTAGAGAGATTTGGGAACCGTGGCAAGTCCAGTCCTCAATGACTGTGCTCTGCTCTTAGCCATGAGACAAACCCCTTGAAGTTAGGATTTAGCCTGAATCTCAGTGGATGTATCTGAAGAAATCTGAGCTTACAGTTAATTTGTCTGTTGCAAGCACCATTCAATACTATTCTCATCCATGTTCCTGCCACCTTTGAATATTGAAGCCAAGCGTCAGCAGACTTCTCCCTTCCCTGGAAACCTATAAAAATAATTGCCAGGTGCCAACACACACTTTAAAAACAGCTTTAAAATTGTAAAAGCAGGCAGTTGCTAATCCATCCAATTTATGATTCTTTGGTCAGAAAAATAGAATGGGTAGATTTGGGACTGCAGAGACATTTTATTTGACTTTGGGCTCTCATATTAAGATCTGTCGGACCTAGGGTAAGTCACGACTATTGTTTGCTTGTTTTCTCTCACTTGGAATTGATATGTTTTCCCCTACCCTCAAGAGTTACTGTTGAGGGCTGGGGATTTAGCTCAGTGGATTCGCCGCCTGCTGTGCAAGCACAAGGACCTGAGTTCGATGCTTGGTACCAAAAAAAAAGAGTTCCTGTTGAATTTAAGTGAGATAGAGAGTGTGACTACTCAACTGCACTGCTCCCACCGTCTTCGGACCTCATGGACTCCAGGGTCTGGGAGAGAGGTGCCCAAACAGGAGGAGCGGAAGCCTTTCCCTGCTACTGTGTTAAGGAAATGTGCACCCTCTTGTGGACACCTAAAGGGGTCCAGAACATCTGAAAAGTACTTGAATGTTGTTATCAAAACAACAGAATGTTGTTTTTTGGTCACTAGAAATCCTTTCCTAGCAATTCTAAACATTTTTGGGCTGGGGATTTAGCTCAGTGGTGCCGCTGCCCGCCTGCCTCACAAGCACAAGGTCCCAAGTTCAGTCCCTGGTACCAAAAAAAAAAAACCTTCTGAACATTTTAATTTAATTTAAATATGAAAAAAATTCTTCAGCCCTTACCCAGTGTTTTCCTTGCTCCATTTCTTTCCCGTTCCATTCATAGCCTCACTGTAGGCTTTTGATTTTCCTAGATTACTGTATTTATTTGGGAGGTAGGTGTGTGTGTGTGTGTGTGTGTGTGTTGTGTTTCCTTATGTTCAGTTCAGGACTGAAACCCAGACTTTTTTTTTTTTTTAAGTTTATGTTTGCAATACATAATAGATGCATTTTTGGGAATTAGTATGAGTTTGTGTGCCCACATACACACTTTTCGCATTTACTTCATTTTTCTGCTCAGATTTCAAATCTCTGAAAATTTAAATACATGTGGTTGGCCTTTGTTTTCAGTTGTAACAGATGTTCAGAGTCCAACCGCCCGCCCCGCCAGCTGGCACCCAGCATGTAGTAGATGCTCAGTAAACGACACTGACTGGATACTGACAATATTTTTAACCATTCTTCAGTTCCTTTCCCCTTTTGACCTTGGACACTCCCTTTCTTTTAACACCAGTTTTCCTGGAATGTGCAGAAATGAATTGAGGAAAGTGTGACATTTCAGTGACTTTTCCTGTGTTCTTTTTGTTTGTTTTGTTGTTTTGGTACCTTGCGCTTGCGAGGCAGCCATGGTGCCACTGAGCTAAATCCCCGGCCCTTACTGTGACCTTTTTCGTAAAATAAGGGGGGTGGGCATAGGTGACTTCTAAGGCTCTTACTCTGTAGGGATAGGGAAATAAGATCTCATTCTTTGGCAGAGCCTGAGAAGGCCTTGTGATTCTTACTCCTGAAAACTGTCCATAGGAAAATGGTGAGCAGACAGCAAAGCCAGGCACCATGAAGGAAGAGGGAAGAGGCGGGGCCTCACAGGACATGGGGCGAGGGGCATGGGGGATGAGGATGTGACATCCGCAGGGGGTGAGCACTTTCCTAACTTCTGCACTCATGGGGTCCCCAGGCTCCCCCCTCTTCCCCACATACTGCTTCATTACATTTGGGGACAAAGTATTTTTTCCTCACTGATTTGTGAAGTTCCAGCTAGCGTACTGATTTCATAGTTGACATTATGTATACTTCATTTTACCAAAAATGTCTTCTTCAACCTGGCTGCATCGGGTTGGTTTTGAGTGCCTGGCCCAGTATCACACGCGAGGCCCTTGTCTCCCTGGGAAGGGACCAGGGTGCGATGGGGCCCACGGGTTTTGGGGTCCCAGGTTTGGGCCTCAGCTTTACAGTTTCAGGGTTAACATCAGTCTAACGACTTGAGAGTGAGCCCGAATGTCACAAATCTCATCCTGAGAAATACGGACAGTCCTACCCTGTTTCTTTTAGCTGGTGGACCTAGCCTTCCACTGGAGGAGCCGGGCTGCTTTTGGAAGATTGCTTGGTGCTGTTGGGGAGTTAATTTGTTTCATTAATTTGGCAGATCTTTTCTGAGTTTCAGTCCGTATGCCAAAGATTAATCAAGATGTTGCAGTTGAGATAGAATTCTGTTTTTCAAGACATCACACTCCTGAGAGAGATGAGAAACAGGCAGGCAGGCAGGCAGGCAGATATATCAGACCAGGTGCTTAGTGCTGTAGAAAAAAATACACAAAATATCACAAAGAAGCATATTTTATTATTCAGTTAATATGTGCAAATAACTCTAATTTTTAAGAAGGTAGTTAGGTAATGGGGTCCACCGTGATGAGCGCTGTCCTGCAGGGATGGGTCAGGACTCCTGTGACAGTTATGGCTTGTGTGTGAAGGTCCCCCCAAAGCCCCATGCAGCCATAGGTAGGGCTTTTGAGAGGTGGTTTGATGTAGGATATGTGATGCTGAGATCAAGGATGCTATGCTAGGATTAAGGGTGTGAGTGCTACCTGTCCTAAGGGTGGGTAGCTTGGATAAGATACAAGGGACAGAAAGAGGTTCCTTGGTTGTCACTTGTAGCTTGCTGCCTTCTGCCTGCCATGAACCGTTTCTCCTCTGTGATGCCCCTCTGCCATGCTACCCTGCCTTGGAGCAGGCCAGTTATGAGCTGAAACCTTTACAATCTGGGAGCTGAAATAAACCTTTCCTCCATCAACTTTGGGTGTTGGGTATTTTGTCTCATCAACGAGAAAAATAATTAAGACAGTGACTGAATTAGCTTTTGAGAGAGTATGTTGTTATAAAGTGAGGCCTCCCCACACCTTGGCCCTTTCTACATGTGGCTGTGTTCGTTTCTGCTTCTCTGCTTTGTTGTGATGCAGCTGGGGACCCCTTACTAGATGCCGGTGACATGCTGTTGGGACTTTATATCCACCAGAATCATAAGCCATGTAAACCTCCATTTATAAAATCAAAAACCAAAAAACCAAGCATGGTGGTGCATGCTTGTAATCTTAGCACTCTGGAAGGCAGGAGGATCACAAGTTTAAGCCCAACCTAGGCAACTTAGTGATGTGGTGAGACTCTGTCTCAAAAAAAAAGTTTGAAAAAGGAGGCAGACAGGCTGGAGATGTGGCTCTGTGCAGAGGCCCTGGCTTCAGTCCCCAGTGCTGCATAACAGAAGTGGGGATATACATGGTGCTCGCAGGAAGCAGAGTTGAGTGAGATAAGTAGATGAAGGAAAGCAGCAGATGGACCAGAGGGAGAACGAATGCACAGGAGAATAGAAGTGGGAGCTGGGTGTGCCTGGAAACTGCTAGGAGGTAAGGAGGAACTTAATGGTTATTGTCCTTGTACCATAAAGCCTGTTGAGAAACTGAATCCTTGAAACTTACTTGCTGAGGGAACTAGGCAGCAGCTAAAATGTGCTGCAGCTGTACATTTTTCCCCTGCTCTGTTTTCTTACTTTGACTCCATTCTGTACAGCAGTGATTTTCAAACTTTTGGTCTCTGGATCCCTTTATACACATACAAATTGTTTAGTACTCCAAAGAGCTTTTTTTGGGACACACCATATCTGGGGTTAAAAGAAAATTTTAAATATTTATTAGTTCTCTTAAAAATAATAACAGACTGAGCATGGTGGTGGCACATGTCTGTAATCCCAGCACTCTGGGAGGCTGAGGCAGGAGGATCTCAAGTTCAAGCCCATCCTGGGCCACTTAGCAATGTAGTGAGACCCTGTGTCTAAATTTTGAAAAAGGGACCAAGGATGTAGCTCAGTGCAGAGGTCTCAAGTTCAATCTCTAGTATCACAAAAAACCAAATACATAAACAAAACAGTACCAGAACAATTACATGTCAACATAAATAACATTTTACTAAGATCCTTATTTTCTAAGTACAATAGAAATTCAGAGAGAATAATGTCAATTGTTTTACCTTTTCATTTTTGCAGGTCTCTTTAGTGCCCTGCTTAAGAGAAGTTGTATCAGTCTGCATAGCTGCTTCTGTGTCAGTGTGACACACTGTATATCTGTTGTTTGGGTGGAAAAAATGTGAAGAAAAAGTTAGTGCACTCAGATTTGTAGTTGGACAAAGGAGCATTTAGATAAGATGCGTTTGGGTAATTATGGATATTCTTCTATATTACATCAAAATTTTATTACTATAGTTTCTTAAAGGTTGTTTGCCGTGCAGTATCTGAAATCATATGAATGAACTTTAATATTCTGTTATATTTAAATCTTTCAGTAAGGAGGATTTTTAAAAATCATACATTACTCATTTGGAAAATACTGGTTCACTGAATTATTCAGATCTTTCAAATATTGGCTTGTTGTGTTAGATGGTATCAGAAAATCACATTCAGCACTGTCATACCTGGCCTGCCCCCAGCAGAAACTCACGAGGGTAAATACAAGTTTTCTAGAATTCTAACTTTGCCTGAAGAGGTCAAATTTCATTATAGGAATAAAATGCTTAGGGCTTTTTTTCCTTGAAGTGACAGGCTCACTTTATTTGCTTTTCAGAAAATGTTTCTCACATACCCGATTCTGAACAGCTAAAGCTGTGAGCTGGTCACAGTGATTTGCCCTGAAGAAAATTAGCTATTGGAGCTTGCGGCTCAGTCATGTGGTTATATTTCCTTGAGACCTCTTGCTCAGGTGTGCAGCACAAGTGTTTTATACCTACTTCCCATTGTGTCACACAATATTTTTTTACAAGATCTAGACTCCAGGGTGGAGATATTTAAAAATGAATATTTTTTTTTATTTCTTCAGCAAGTACAATTTTAAGTGAAACCAGCAGTTTCCCCCCTCACTAAGTGTACATAACAGTTTAGTGCCATTGCCTTGATTTGGGCTAAGGCACCAGCAGTTTGATCCACCATTTCTTTGGCACCATTGGAGCAAATATTAGCACAGGGGCAAAGGTGCATAATATCTTCATATAATTAGGAGCGTAGTTTGGCCAGGGGACAACAAAGGTCTGCAGACCCCACTTTGAGAACTGCACGAGTTAGTGGTCCAGAGTAAGACTCAGAATGGATTGTGCTTGAGTTTGAACCCTGCTCCTGCTACTTATTGGTTAGGTGACTTTGGGGGGATATTGAGTCCCTCCATTTTCTCTGTGTCCAGTGGGCATAATAATGGTTTCTGCCTCACTCAATGTGTTAATCTACCCAGTAGTTAAACCCAGAAGTGGGCATTGGCAGGACTCAACATCTAGCTTATTGATTGCATGATTGGTTGATTGATTGGCTGGGGAGATGCCCAAAAGCCTGCTTGTTCTGTTTCCTCTTTCACTCTGTCAGGGTGCCTGAGATGCCCGGTGTATAATTACTCCTTTCTACCCCTCTGGTGGTAAAGCGCACATTAACTGAGCTAAAACCTGTATCTCTCAATTTGGCGGGGGGTACCGGGGGGATCGAACTGGGGACCTGCACTTGCGAGGCAGGCGCCAGAACCGCTGAGCTACATCCCCAGCCCCTCAATTTTTGTTTTTATTAGTACTTGTCTGCGGTACACAATGATCACATTCCTTTCGTGGAGTTGGTGCTTGTACATAACACATCTCAGTTATTACTTCGCCTCCCCTCCCTCCCCCTTCTTCTGTCTCTTGGTCCCCTTCTCTTTTGCAGAAGATCTCCCCGTGATTCCTATTATCTTTTATTTTGCTCTTAAAGCTCATGTCTTAGAAGATGTGCTGTATTAGCTAATGACTTAGCAGGGATTTTTTTTTTTTATTAACTTTGAAATTCTTGCTATGTCAAAGAGTTTGCTTTATGAGAAGATGAGGGCCCCCCCCCACTGGAGCAAGGATTCCTTGGTCAGCCCGTGTGCAGTATGACAGTGTCCAGCGAGGCCCGCTGGGGTGGGGATGGTGCAGTGACTTTGCCTCTCCTCCGTGGGGTTGGTCCTGGTTACTTCTTTATCTTGTGTGAGCTGCAGGCAGAGTTGACGTGTATATTAGAAGTGCCTCTCCCTATACATTCTCCAGTTTAGGGAGCAGCCATCCCCCATGGCATTGCAGCAGTCTCATTAGCTCAGGCCTGACTAATATTGAACTTGTGACTATTGAGAAGTAGGCGGTAGGATGTACTGAAAGCCCATTAGCTCTGGAATTAGGCGTGTCAGGGCTGAAGCCAAGACTCCATCATAGACTAGCTATGGGGCCTTGAGCAGAGGATTTAACCTTTCTAAGCGTTGTTTACTGCTTGTAAAATGAGACTGCCAGTATCTTACGAGGGGATTGTAAATACGTATGGTAGGCACTCAGTAAATGCCTATTGTCTTTCCTGTACCAGCTTCATTTATCCTAACTCCATCTTTTAATTTATAATGACACCCTAACTACTATTCATTGTTATCATTGCTTTCTTACTTTTATTAAAGGAATTGAGTTTTTAGGAAAAAAGTAAAAATAGTGCTGGATGAATTGTGAGCCCAGACTACTTACTTCTTCAGGGATTCCTAATAAAGTCTTTCATAAAACTGTAACCTCTCCTTTCACTGTTTCCGGCGACCGCTGAGGTGCTCTGATCCATAGTTTTGTTCACAAATTTAGCCTGTGAGTAATCCAGTTACAGCTGTCTCTGGAGCCAAGCATCCCAGGGCAGCCCAGCCATTTCCTCCTGTGGCCTCAGAAGAGGCAGGAGTAGCTGGCACATGGCCACCTCTCCAAGCCCCCATCCCCTGCCCTCCAAATGCCTTCTCCCTCCCAGTTACTGTCTTTCCCAAGCGCCCTCATCTCCCTGCTGTTCTTAGAATCCCACTGCTCCTGGAATTTCCTTTATTTTTCTACAATCTGGGTAGCTACACTTTTTTCCCCTGATATCCCTTTCAGTAAGTTTCAGAGAACCTTATGGTCATTAATGAATCTGTTTTCACAGCCTCCCCAGAAACAAAACTCTTCTGTATGACGGATCAAAGAACTTACTACTGACACAGAAGGAACCCAGCCAGCTGGACTTCCCCACGAGGAAGGCAGGCCCTGCTCTAATCTTGCCTTGGCTTTTGACTTGCTGTGTGGCCTTTGTTTCCTCATCCAATGATAATATCTACCTCCCAGGAATGTTGTGGAGTTCAACAAATGCTAAGAACTGTTCCTCTTAAAAGTGGATCTACTGCCATTCCAGAGAGCTCAAAGCACTTTTATAGGAACCTAATCAGTACTTTATCTTTGTGAGGTAGATAAGTGGCAGGTAGTTCTGCACTATTCACTTTATACCTTAGAAATGTACATTCATTATCTCGTTTTAAGAGTTCCTACCCATGTCCACTTCCCCAGACTCACCGGAAACTGTCGTCCATCTGAACAGAGCCTGGAGACCCTCTGAGTACCAAGTGGGCTTTGCATCTTGTTATTCATTCTTCAGTTTGTGTCTCATTCTGCTTTGGTCCTGGGTGAAGAGGCCTGCTTCTGACCCTCAGCCCTTCCTGGTCTCTTTGGTTCCAGCCCCTTGTACCAGTCATTCGTCTCTGACCCCTGTGCAGCACTTGGCACTGATAATGATCAAACCTGCCCCTAAATTGGTTTTATCATTATGTTCCCGGGATTTGCCTCTGTCTGATCAGTCCTGGTCCCTCTCTCATTTCCCTAAATACAGCCACTCACTGTGCTTTTCTCAGCATAATCTCAGGTAATCTCACCTATTTTCAAGGCTTTAATCAAAATTTGTGTTCCACTTCTAGTCTTGAATTTCCACCTTCTCACTGTATACTCTTCAGATTGTTCAGATATCATACAGATTCATCGTATTTAGAGTGGAATGAATTTACTGTCCTCTACCCCACTACCCACCAGAAGAAGAGAAGATCACTCCTCTGTGCATGAACCTAAATCTGTCAGGGTTCCAGGGAGTTTTTTGACCCTCACATCTAACCTCCGGCCTGTAAGCTCCCCCAACCCTGATTCAGTTTGTACATAGTGTCTCCTGTAAGTCTCCGTGCTGAAAGTCTCAGTCCTCCATACTCAAGCTAGCCTTCTGCAAATGCTCATTTCACTTTCACACCACTCCCAAACCTTTCCAGGTCCTCTGTTGCATTAAAACAGTTATTGATTGTCTGTTGCTACGTAGCAAACCCAAACTAAGTGGCATAAAACAAACATCATTTATCAGACCCACAGATCCTGTGGGTCAGGAATTTAGAAAGGACAGAGTGGGACTGTTTGTCTCTCTGTTCTGGATGTCTGGGACCTCTACTAGGAAGATTGGAAGACCAGGGTGATCTCATATCTGAAGGCTCAATCACTCATATTTTTGGAAATTTGATGCTGGCTGCCAGCTGGGTCCTCAGCTGGTGTTGTTGGCTTGAACAGTGAGTGGCCTCTCCGTGTGGTTGCTTGTGCTTCCTCCCAGCATGGTGGCTGGGTTCCCAGGGCATGCATTCCCATGAGAAGTAGGCCATGATGTAGCTTCAGAAATTACAGACTGTCATTTTTGCTGTGCTCATTAACCCTGACTGGATTTCAGGGGAGGGAACATAGAGCCCCATCTTTCAGTAGGAGAAATGTCAAAGTTATAAGAGGAGCTGTGTGAGAGTGTTTAGTATAGTCTTCTTTGGGAAATATAATCCACCGCCAAATCCAGAATAATAAAATTCCTTTAAAATCTGGCCCAACTTGCCTTTAGATAGAACACCTACCACTCTCAGAACACTGCCTGTGAGCCAAGCATTTTCTGTACATTCTCATCTCATCTATAGTTCCAAAAGTTTAGATGAAGAAGTGAGTCAAGGAAGTTAAGACGCTCCACTAGGGGTCACCCAGTTAGTAGACAGATAAGTGAGCTTTGAACTTGGAACCTGTGACTTCAGTCTCAATCTCCATGCTATACTCCCTCCATATCCATCAGGACAGAAAGCCTAGCTTCTGGGAGAGAGGAAAAGAGAGAACAACTGTTATAAAAAGTTGTTAGAATTAATTATAATTTAGACTCCAACCTGTCTACGTGTCTTGGAGGACTCACAACTCGAGGGGAGTGAGACTTCTGTAGGCTGATCTGGGATTCTCCATCCTGAACCTGCTGTCCTTCCTAGGATTGTCTCCCAACCTTGCAAATGCTATTTCCTCTGCAGGGTGAATGTCCTTTGCTTCCTGCTCTACCTGGATGTCTGCTCTTCAGGATTCAGGTCAGGTTCCTACTCACCTCCCTCAAGGCTGAGAATGGTCCTCCTCTGACTCCCTGCCCCCCCCCCCCCCGTACCTTGTACATTTTCTAGATTGGTTTTCATCCTATTTTGTACTCATGTGTTGTTTAGTTCTATGGAATCCCCAGTAGCCTGGAAGAAACTGTGTGTGACTCACCGTGGAGTCATCGATGCCTGTTCAGAGCCAGGGATCAGAGACTCATCCTCGTGAGGGGCTGACACAGGCCCCAGTGCTGGGGTGGGCCTGGCAGTGAGTCCACTGGGTGGGCATCACTATGAGAGATGTGAGTGGGATGAAGATCCAGAGATCTCGAGACTAGAAGATAGGGTTTCTCTTCCTAAACACAATTGTTTGCCTTTGGGCAGAGCACTTGTCTAAGGCACAGTGTCATTGTATTTGAAATGAAGGGTCCTCCAGAGCCTTTCCCATCCTAGTACTCTGTGAAGTTAACTGATAGGGTTTGGCTATAGGCTGCTACAGAACTAAGCAGTGGGTCCTAAGTGTTGAAAATATGGCCCAATAATCATAATGTCCAAGGAATAGAAACTTAGTTGTTTGCATAATTTTGATTATGCCCTTGATATGGGGCTGTGGCAGACTACATTTGATGGAATTACAACCATAATCATAACAGTTTACAGACTTTTTCACCTTCCCACTTAAACTCAATGGATACTGCTTCATAAGGTCTAAGAGTCTGATTTCTTCTCCTGAATCTTATTTAGCCAATAAGAAACGTTTCAACAATTTTCACCTCTTTAATTAGCAATGGCAGGACAAAGTGACATCCCTTTGGGGACAAGACAAACATTACTTTTATGGCTGACGGTTTTCTCTGTTATAATCAAGTCTAACCTGGAGAGCACTCTTCTGTAGGGGACCCTAATAACTCAGTTATAATTAGATGATTATATATAATTATTTGTGTGCACATATACAAAAATCACTGCACCCCAGAGAAGTGATTTGTCCAGAGTTCTCCACCCACCAGGCCATTCCTACGATTTTCCAGTGAACTTATTTACTGGCTACTGAGGCCCATACGCTCAGGTCCCTTTGCCAGCCGCTGACCAAAATAAAGGCCACTGGTGGAAGGGAAGAGTTTTTTCAAGTTAGCTCTGAGACAATGAAGGGGCTCATTTGCCTCAAATCATCATCTCACCGTGTACAGGTGTGTGTCTTTTATAGCAAAGACGACAGCAGTGCTTTGTTAATGGGTAATTCCGTTCTTGTTGGAATGTCTTCTATAGTTTTATTGTCATTTTGTTTTTACAGTACCTGGGATTGAACCTAGGGCTTTGTGCATGCTAGGCAAGTGCTCTACCACTGAGCTGCATCCTCAGCCCTTTTTCTCAGATTTTTTTGGGAAAAAACCCCCATGAAGCTTATAGATACTCTCATCTTGTGTCTCACCCCATGACAGGTCTTGATAGTGATTTCCTCTTTCTTGTGCTGCAGTTTCACTCCCGACAGGATAGGGATAAATAAGCACTTGCCACATGGAAGTTTCCTAGAACTGCCAAGGAGGCTGGTGAGTGAATGGTTGGTGAATAGAAAGCATATCTGCTGCCCTGACTTGCTAAAGAAAGACTGTTGTAAGCAGGAAGAGCCATGGTGGAAGCTAACATGCCTGAGTTTTCCCGGGGTCTCTTGTCTCTGGTGACAGAGGAACTCACTAGGCAGGTGTTGGTGACTTTTCAGATGGAAGGAGGGAGGCCGGTGCCAGAGAGACCTGCCTGAGGTTTAGGTTGATGGACAGCACATTATTAGTCTGAGGGAAAACAGTGTGAAAGTACAGTTTTTAGAAAAAGAATTGATTCCCAATAAAATTCATGGTTCACTTGGTGAGGTGAGCAGGTAGCAAAATTAAAAGTTTTAAAAGCCATAAGAATAAAATCAATTAAAAAAAAACTTGGAAGAGTATGAGCCTCTCCCTTCACGTGTGACATTAGTTGGCTAAAATTCACACTCTTTAATTTTTTATTTCAAATACGATACCTGGGGCTTTTTACTCTCTTGAGAGCACACAGGAGATGGCACTTATGAGTGCTTCCTGACATGTTTACTCGTGTGTGTGTGTGTGCATTCGCATGCGCACACACACGTGGGTTCTAGGCATCCCAGGGGCCCTTTCTGTCTCGTTTGTCCAGACTCCCCTGAGAATACATTTGCCAGTCCTGTGTCAGCTGCCTTTGATGTGTCTTCACTGTTCATGGACTGCCTTTTCACACCGCAGAGACCCCTTTGATTTCAGGATTCTGATTATGCAAGGTTTAGAAGGATCCCAGCCCTGCCAGGTAGCCCAAGGTGAGCAGTTCTACCGCTCAGGTCCTTGGTTTTCTAATGTGCAAATGAAGGTCTTCAGCAGTCTGAAACTAAGCTGTTGAAGGTCATCTGTAGGGGCCGTCTCTGAATGACTGCACGGGTGTTAGATTCAGACTCAGACTTCTGAGTGACTGCTCAGTGCTCTCGCATCACAGCAAACCAAATCCGTGCAGGAGCTGGGTTCTCAGTGGTGTGCTGGACAAGGCTCGTGTGGCTCCTAGAGCCAGCTGGGTGCATCTTTCCAGCTCCCCTGTTATGTTAGTAGTTTCTGGGGAGTATTTGCACCACTGAAATTGGCAACAACTATAAATTACTTACCTCCACGCAAGAGCCGTCTGTTAGTATTTACCAATAACCGCTAGATCCAGCTCTTGTTAGCGCTGTCCCTTCCAAAGCAGGTCCCATGTAGTTATAGACAGTGGCCAGAGACTGAAGTCCCCTTGAAGGTGAGACACGGGCCACTGCCCTGCTTTGTGCCCAGTGCCTACAGTCCCTCACATTTCATCCCACCCATCTGCCATTTCCAGGCGGGAGTTTCCTGGCTTGTTTTCCAGCACAGTTACCTGTTCTGACCCTTGAACGACATTCATACAGAACTCTTGGTCCTGTTTTTCTCAGTCACGGTGTCTGCCCTCAACCCCGTCCAAGATCAGCACATGTTCTTTCTGTAAAGGTCCAGATAAATACTTCACTTCATGACCTATATGGTATCTGTCACCACTTCTCAACTGTGCCGTGCAGCTAGAAATCAAGTAGACATGTAAGTAAATAGGAGTTTCTGTGAGACTTTACTTAGCAAAGCAGGCTTTAGGCTGGGTGTAGTACAAGGGCCATAGCTGCTCACTCCGTCCTTGTCACACACCTCTCAGGGTCCATGCCGACACTTGTTCATTTGCCTGCCTGCTGCCTTGAACATGTGATATTGATGGTGCAGCCCATGTCAGAAATCACATCTGGGACGTACCCAGCCAGCTCCAAACACTGAGGCCTCAGAGCCGGCGGTTCTGGAGAACATCGCTTGTCGAATTTGTACTGCCACAAAGGAGCACTTGAGCCCTTTGGGCCAATATGACATATTCCCCAAATGTCAGCCACCCAGGATTGCTCATGTCTTCTGCCAACTCTCTACCCTCTGCACTGTTGACTAAGCCACGTGTCGTGTGACAGCATCTCGGCCAGTGGTAGCTGCACACATGTCTGGCCCCCTAAGACATCGCCAAGTGATGTTATAGCCATCATAGTTTCCCTAAGCAGCTTCTGTGCTGTTCACATGACGATGCAATTGCTTAATGATGGATTTCTTAGGATAGATTTTTGTTGTTAAGCAAAACATGACCATCCCTAATAATTGTCTTTTAAAATGATCCTCCTTAAAAAATTTCTTTAAAACTACATTTAAAAAGAAATGCTGTATTATTTATATAAGTGGAAAACTAGTACTGTGTGACATAAATTAGAAGTAATTCTAAAAATAAAATATACAGAAAATAAAGTATTACTCTAGCTAGTGTTGCTTCTTAGAATGGTTTAGAACCTAATACTTTTTTTTATGGTGGTGGTGCTGAGTATTGAACTCAGGGCCTTTGTACATGCTAGGCATGTGCTGTACCACTGAGCTACATAGCCGTCTTCCTCCTCTAAAAAAGGAGCAGCCTGGAGGTATAGCTATGATAGAGTGTTTGCCTGGCATATGTGAGGTTTGAGTTTGGTCCCCAGCACAGCCAGAAAAAGAAAAGACATTAGTACTGGAGAGATGCTAGACCAAGCAGCCCCAAATGCGGAGATTTTCCTTTGTATAAAAAAATGAAGAGGGCCAGGGATTTAGCTCAGTGGTTCTGCCACCGGCCTCGACAGCACAAGGTCCCAAGTTTGGCCCCTGGTACAACTCCCCCCGCCCCCTAAATGAGGAAATGCACTAAGTATGATCCCTTCTACAGCTATGTTTGTACGTCTCCTGCAGTCATTGCTTGGGATTTTGTCCACATATCACTTAAACCAGTACCAGAATGAAAGAGCTAGTGACTGTCTGGTCACAGACCTGTGTTTGGATTCTTGGCTTCACCTCAGGTTCTCCAGCTGCACAGAAGAAACAGTTAACACCGTGCCTTCGTGCATGTTCGTGTGCAGCAGACAGGAAGGAGCCATGTATCTACTCAGGCAGGGCCAGGCCCAGGGCCGGTGCAGGGCTCTTTCAGGTACTGGAGCTGGTTATCTGTCCCTTGTGTAAGCTGCTGCTGTTCTTGAAACCTCTGCAAGTTTGAAATCTCTCTTACCTTCCTTACGGTTGGACATGGGAAATGCCTGTAATCAGCCTGCACAGCAGCTAAGAGGCCCGGGCAGGTTAAATTCTCTGCTGGCCTTCTGAATACTGTCAGAATTAAATGAGATGATATGTACAAAATGGTTGATAATGCTAAAGCGTACACCTCCTTGGTGGTGGTGGTGGTGGTGGTGGTGGTGGTGGTGGTGGTGTTCTGACATTGCTGAGTTCCTGGACGGCAGATCTGCCGTGGTGGGTTTTGTCTACATCACACTCTGAATTGGCTTAACACAGTGCAAACAGTCAGTGAGGTGGACACAGAATGTCCTTCCTGTCCTTCCCTCCTTCCCTCCCTCCGCAGCCCAAGTCCAAGGTTCATAAATCCTCATGAATTTTGGTGGTGCCTGCTCCCATCCGACCCTAGTTTGCTAACCTGGCAGGCTTTCCCCGGGTGCAGGCCTGGGAGGAAGGTGGGTCCGCTTGTCCTCTGTTGACTCCAGGTGTATGTGTGTCATTGCCTACATTTCTTTCCACACCATTTGCTCATCCATCAACCAGTTAATTAATCCTGTGTCATTTTGGAGGGCATTCTTCACCTTCTGTGATCCTGCTGATTCCCAATCTTTCCCTGAGAGCCTGTGTTGGTTAGAGGTGTTTTTGTAAGTTCTTAGCCATGGTGGTATTTTCTTCCAGCCTTTACAGACCACTTTTCTTGGTTCGCAGGTGACAGTCTGTTTCTGACATTGAATGAAGATTTCTGAAACTAGAGTCCTGTTCTCAGAATAAACCACTCAAGCACAGAAATTCTTTCTTTAAAGGTGATTTTGCTTGGACAGTTCAGTGCTCACATCATCTTTGTGGGAGGAAAAGGCAACTGCTGTGTCCTTGCAGGAAGGCGGCAGGCAGCTCTGGAGAATTTTTGACACCAAAGAGGATCTTAGTGGGAAGCCATCTGGCCCCAGAGAAGTGGAGTAAGGCGCCAGTTGTCACGTGTCTGGGTAGTGGCTGCATGCCTGGCATCTCGATGCAAAGCCTGACTCTACCCGCAGCCTCCCAGGAGAGGAGGAAGTCCTGTCCTCAGGAAATGAGGTCCCTCTGAAATCCATGGCCATTGAAGACCCACTGGGAGCCAGGTCACAGGCAGGTTGGGGCCTTTCCCTTCAGGTGGTCTGGACTGGTACAGAGGTGAGAGGCCGATGGCATGGCACAAAGGGCAGCTGCTGCTCCTATCTGTCCATTGTTTATAGTCACCCTGTGAACTCAGGTGACGGGGCGAACAAATCCAGGGGGCAGAGTGAAATTACAGTGGGATGGGATAAATGCTGCAAAGCAGGACCTGCTGAGGTCCTGGGATTGCTAATCGTGCCTCTCCTTGGCCCCTCAGGGAAGGTGCAATTTTGATCTGGTACCTGCTGGTAACCAGGCGTGACCCGGAAATGAAGTGTCTCCCGTGCTTCCGTTCTGATGACAGGACAGCACTGACAGCCAGGGGCTGGCTTCCCCCCACACACTAGTGTGGGCCCGAGTGAGTCCCGTCTTCCCAACTGAGAGCCCTATCTCTCTGGTCTGCTTCTTTCACCACCCCCTGAAGGAAAGGAGGTGGCAGATCCTTTAATGGGATGGGCTAGTGACATGGGTCTGATGACAGCCAGCAGTCCTGGCATCCTATAGCCCTCTGCAGCCCTGGAGTGGATGAAGCAGTCCACTCCCCAGGGAACTGTTCTGTTCTCTTTGCTGTCAGCAGGAGCATGAGAAGAGGTCTCTGAGTTTTGCCTTGTTTCTGTTGAATATAGAAAGAGGGAAGGGAAGGAAAAGAGGGATTATTGTGTTTAAACACAGATCAGTTTGTAAAATTACTATAGACCAAAGGTAAATTAGTTAAATCAGTGTTTGGGGTAGATGCTGCAGAAAACAGCCTTAAAAGTAATTCAGCCAGGTATGGTACACACCAGGTGTGGTGTAGCAGAAATCCCAGCTACTTGGGAGTTTGAGGCAGGAGGACCACAACTTCATGCATGAGAACTTAGTAATGCTCAAAGTGAAAAGGGTTAGGGGGCCAGGGATTTAGCTCAGTGTCCTAAGTTTCATGCCCGGCACCTCCCCTCCCTCATGAAAAGGGTTAGGGACATGATAAAGTATCCCTAGGCTTGATCCCCAGTACTGGGAGAGAAAAAAAGAATTTCAAAAATACGTTGGACAGGAGAATCATCATTAGGATAAGTAGGTAAGTAGTCTTTTAAGGACATTACTTCGATGATGGTATTATTCATGTATACTTTTAAAACTACAGAGATGCTTTTTTTCTTTTGGTACCACGGATTGAACTCGGGTCCTTGGGCTTGCGCAGCAGGTGGCGAAACCCCAGCCCGAGATGCTTTTTTATTTTTTTGGGTACCGGGGATCAAACTCAGGTCCTTCCGCTTTCGAGGCAGGTGGCGGAACCACTGAGCTAAATCCCCAGCCCCCTTCGAGATGCTTATTTTTTAAAATCAGGCATTTAAAAAAAATGATCATTTGCCTGTAAAACTAGTACTTGGGAGGCTGAGAAAGGACGATTGCCTTGAGTTCGAGGGCAGCCTAGGCTCTACATAGTGAGTTCAAAGCCAGACTGAACTGTATAGCAAGACCCTATCTCAAAAACAAACAAATCATTTAATTACACCTTCTTATTAACATAAAATAACTCCCAATATAGTTAATGGATTACCTGTTGCACTCTGAAGAGCTTTGGAAAATACTTACTAGCAACAGAAGAATATTCTAGTACTGGTTAGTGAGATGCTTTTGTTGAGATGCCTTTGTTTTAAGACGAAGCCGTTTAGCTTGTTTGTGAGTGCACCTGGCAGCCATGTGTCAGGGAGGGAAGGCCTTGCCAGTAGACTGCTCCGGTGTGGAAAGTACAGAGCCACCACGGTACTTGCACCCACTGTTGCAGAGCTGCGAGGCTCTCTTGTTTGAGGAAGGAAGTCCTAAGAACTTGGCCTCTGAGCAGAAAGGTACTGCTGGTGGCTATGCTCGTGTGTTTCCTGCTGTCTACGGACTCCCCATGGGGCGTGCTGATTGGTTTCAGGATCTTGTGAAAGTATTGTTACCTTCATGGTCCAGCTTAGGAAATAGGAGGCCTATGCTCACCTGCTTCCTGCCCCACATCCAGCCTGCTGTTTTGCCCTTCCCTGGAAGCAGTCTCTGCTCCTCTCAAACCAAAGGGTTTGGATCCCCCAAACTCCTGGCTGCCGTGCCTTTGCATACGCATCCCCTTGACTTGAGAGGTTTTTTCTGACCCTCTGTGTGCCTGCTGTTGCCCACTTTGCCTCCTGGACCTCAGGGCCCCACTGAAGCACTGCCTCCCTTGGCGCCCTGTGTGTTTCCCCTCGGTATGTCAGCTGGTCGGGCGCCCTCTGCCATGGTGCAGGCCGGCATAGCAGCGTGGCATACAGGGTGCGGGGTGCACGGCCTGCTTATTCAGCGCCTCCCCACCAGTCTGTGCCAGCTGGGAGCAGGTTATTCTCTTTCTGGTTTCTCACATAGTAAGTGCTCAGAAAGGATTTGTGGAATAAATAAGTGAAACTCATAAAGCCAGTTATCATCTGTCTGAATATTGGAAAAAAGAAAAACAGCAAAATTCTGTGAAGTTTCCCATGGTGAGTATAGTGAGGTCAGTTATTTAACATGAGAAAGGTTAGCTTCATTAATCATATAAATGCAAATAAAATACCAGTTTTCACCTGAAAAGGGGCAGAAATTTAAAAAGCTTGGTAACTACATTTTCAGATGCACGGGCAAAACAACATTTCATTTACAGAATATGTTAACATACAAATGTACAGCTGTCTGACTATCCCCTTCTAGGATTCTGCTTCTAAGAGCTCATCTTCCAAGATACACTCACACACGTGCAAAATGAGATTGCTAGGTAGGCAGGTATTCAATACATTTATTTTTGGAAATAGCAAAATATCAGAAACATGTCTGTCAGTTCAATTCACTATGTACATCCATAAAATTCAATATTATATAGCTATCAAAAAGAATTTTATATATATATATGAGAAGCAGTTTTTAAGATAGTATATACTAAGTAAAAGAAGCATAGATCCAGCAATCCCACTATTGAAAATATATCCAGAGGAAACTGAATTATGTTAGGGAGACGTCCACAGGCAGGCTCGTGTTCATTACAGCATGGTTTGCAATAGCCAAGACATGAATCAACCTAGTAGCCATCAGTGAATAAATGGATATAGACACAATCAAGTACTATTTCGCTGTTAAAAAGAATAAAATTGGGTCATTTGTGACACCATGGATGAACAGAGGGAAGAGTGTGTTAAGTGACATAAGGCACAGAAAGATAAGTACTGCATGACTCCATCACGTGGAATCTACTGTAGTTGACCTCACAGAAGTGAAGAGCAGAACAGTGGCTTTTAGGGACTGGGATGGTAGATGGAGAGGAAACTAGATTAGAAAACAAAAAGAAAAATAATCACACAGCACTAATACTTGTGTTTGGGAAGACAAAAAGATGATATATACACATGGTATATGTCAAATATAGGATACTGGGGAAGGATTTTGGATTTTTTATTTTTTATTTTTATTTTTTGGTACCAGGGATCGAACTCGGGTCCTTGTGTTTGCGCAGCAGGCGGCGGAACCACTGAGCTACATCCCTGGCCCTGGAAGGATTTTTTAAAGACTGGTAATAGGAACTGGAGGACTTAAGAGAATGAGTGCAGCAAGCAGAATGTTTCTGCTTGACTCTTTGGTTACTTTTGAACCTTGTGCAAAGAACATGTAGTACATACGTTATGTATAAAAACTTTGAACAATGCCAGTGAAGCAGTAGAAGTAAGTGTTCAGATTTTCTGAGTGTATAAATTAAGTCATGAGAAAGAGCTTTGTGTTATACACAGACATGTCACCCTGCTGTCTCACCGCTGCCTCCTCCTCCTCTTCCCCTTGCTGTCAGACCCAGCTACCTATACCACTGGAGCTGGACAGGGCCATGCACAGTTATCTAGTGGTGTTTCTATGGGATCAGGGCACTCACTGCCTTTCCCCATAAATAGGCCATGCCCTAAGTTTTTCTTAACCTGCTGCTGAAACATAGCATTTTAGAAAATGTGAATGTGGTGCCACCGCCTGCCTCACAAGCGCAAGGACCCGAGTTTGATCCCCGGTACCAAAAAAAAGAAAAAAAGAAAATGTGAATGTGAGCTTTACAGAACTGTTTAGATCAAAGTTGCAATTACAGGGAGAGTATCACTACAATACTAATTAACCAACATCCGAATTATGGGCCAGACTTGTTTCTGTGTAGTGGAAATGTTAGCTTCTGTCTGGTGGTTTATGACATCAGTGAAATTCCTTGGAGGTAATTGCAGTCTTTTCATTCAAAGTCCCACCCCAAAACCTGTTCAGTATATACCTGTAGGGAATGGACGAGCTCTTGCTGCGAATACATACTTCTAGTTGTAGTAATTTTCATGAGATAATATTATACCTGCAAAGTGCGGGCACCAGATTGTACAAGAGTAACCCTGGCAGTCAAGAAAGTGTAAACTTAAAACTTTTAGCAGTAAGATGGAAGAGAGAAGAAATAGGATAAATTGAGGCTATAGAGTGGGTTTTGACACAAGTCGAGTCTCAACCCCATTGTTTGTAGGCCACCTGATTATGAAAGACTGTGGACTTTGCTGTCTAACCTATTTAATAGGCTGTTAAAAATTGTGACTCAAATGAAATGCAAGATTTGTTGAGATTATTATTTAAATTCAGTGTCTGTACCCTAAGATCCATAGGATGCCACCTCTTTGTGTTCTTTCCCTTCTCTTGCAGCAGTTACGTTTTGCTGCCAAAATGAGGTAAGCCTGGGATTTGGAAGGAATCTTGTCTGAGTACCTGTCATCTTTTCTCACTGCCTCATGTCTGGAGCATTAGAGGTTAAATGTCTGATCCAGCATCTAACAGCTTGTCTGTAGTAAAGCCGAAGTTTTGTACACTGGTCTCCAGTTCCCAGCTTGTCACAGCTGCCAGTGTTGAAGTAACAGTAGTCTTTGGTAACAGTAAAATGTTTTTTTAGGGACAGGGAGAATTGCTGAGTTCAAAATCCAAGGAATAGCTGGGGATTTAGCTCAATGGCACTGCGCCTGCCTCACAAGTGCAAGGTCCTGAGTTCGATCCCCAGTACCCCCCCCAAAAAATCCAGGGAATAATTTATATTTTTATTTTCTTTTAAATCATTTTCTCCACAAAATCAAAGCCTTTTGCTTTGCTTATAGACATTAATAAATTATAGCTTGCATCTCTGTAAGTATCCATGATTGAATATTCCAGGTTTTGCATTTTTCAGCAAGGAACAAAGCACTTTCAGTTTTAATAAGCACAATAATCAAAGTCCTCTTAAATGAAAAGAGAAATAATCTTATCAGTTTGGCAGTAGCATTCTTCAGCTTCTGAAATTACCCCGGAACTGGTTCTTTTCCCTGAATCCACAGGTGACTGCTAGATAGCTTCAGTAGTTTATTTCCTGGTTCAGGGCTGGCTCCAGCCATCCAATTAATTGCTTGATTGTGACTCACTGGGTCAGATAAGATTCATGCACATTTTGGAAAATCAGGAAATGTTCTCCTGGGCACTTCAGGACCAACACTGGGAGTGAGAGGAGCAAGGAAAGTTTGAGGATAACATGCCTGTGTTGAAATAGTCTCAATGCCCACATTTTAGGGCGCATCACTTTTTGTAGAGTACTTTGTCACAATTCCCTGGGGTTTGATGAAAGGCAGAGGAAAGGGCAGGAGCTCATCCCCAGCACCAGAGAGACTGGTACCCCGAGCACGAGTGAGGGGAGAGCACCTGCCAGTCTCTTCCTCCAATCTTTCTGGTGAGGACCTGGATCCAGGCCAGAAATGGAGCAGAGTCCGGAAAGTAGGGCTCAGTCCTGGGCTGCATCGCTCGAAGGAAAAAGAAATAGGAACAGGAATTTGAAGCGGTGGTAGCCGGGACCTCCTGTGGTTACCTCCTTAGCCAGGTAGGTTGTTCATCATTATCCAAGTCCGGTGTTGACTCTTGTGTGCAGCTTCCTGATTGTTGGGTGAGTCCTGGAGCCTGCCCAGGTAGTGGTACTGGCTTGAGAGAAAGCGATGAAAACTCAGGAACCCACTGAGACAGACGCTGTGTCTACTTACTGTCTTTCTAAGACAAGGAACTCACAAGATGTTGAGTGAACCAGCAGCTGGAAGGAATTCTGTGCTTAAGCACCAGAGATGTTAACCCTGTCATGTACGTTTGTTCATGCATCAAATTTACCACGTGGCTGCTGTGTACATGTCAAACCCCACCTCCCACCCCAGACTCTGGATGTGCAGGGATAGGAATGGGCATGCATAGCTTGGGAAGGATACAGTGTTCAGGAAACTTGGATTTTTATCAGCGCCACTGGAAAGTTTCCTCTGTGCAAAAGTCTAATCTCTCAAAAGTGATCACAAAATGAAATTTATATATTGGAAGTTATCTCCCTACCAATTTTCATTTCAGGATTGATTTAAAGTGATCCTAAGATAAAACCTCAGTAAGGTGATAAATTCTTTTTAAAATAAGAATAATTTTTATGTTATCTTTCTGTAGATCATACATGTTTTTATTGTTTTGTTTTGTTTTTGTTTTTTTGCAATGCTGGGGATCAAACCCAGGGCTTTGAACATGCTAGGCAGTTCCTCTGCTGCTGAGCTATACAACCAGTCTCATTCATGTTTTTAAAGTTGACTATTCAAAGTTTTTAAATGGAATTCATTGCATACACATCATATAACATTAAACCCTAAGAGCTAATGGTTTTGTTTCTTTTCACCAACACCTTATTAATAGTTTTTTATTGTTATAATGAAATACTGTACCGAAGGCAGAAAACTTTATAATTAAGAAAGGTTTGTGTAGCTCACAGATTTAGAGGTTCAAGGGCAATGACACCTGGGTTGGCACAGTTCTGGTGAGGACTGTCACATCGGAGATAGCAGGGGATGGAGTGTACACAGGAACAAGCAGCTGATTACATTTTGAACAAGATGTAAAGCATGCATGGGGCCAACCAAGCTTGTTCCCTTTATAACAGTCAACTTGTGAGAACTGTCAAAGGGGTCACAAAGGAAATACGTTACCCGCCCAGCGACCTAAGGACCCCTCGGAGGTTCCTCCAACACCGATACACCGTGGACCAGGTCTTCAATCACAGTGGACCCTTGGGGGACACTCACACCACATCCAGACCACAGCACCTCAGAAGTCCCAAACCCGTTCATTGAAGTGCTTTTCTTTACATCGTTTTTGTGTAAGAAATTATTTTTCTGGCTCTCCCCACATTTTGATAGATAACTTTTCCGGTGATGGTAAAGAAATTCCTTTCTCTCTTCCTCTCTGGAGCAAGTTAATATCAGCCCAGAGTTTTGTTTTGGTTTTGGTATTTTTGTTCATTTTCTCCAGAGCACCCTTTTGTGTAGCAGAGGAAATCAGGGAGTTCTGTGCCCGCGGAGGCCCGGGTATCTGGAGGAAAGCTTCCTCACATGCTTCTGGGGCAGTGACATTGTCCCAAGAGGTCACATGTGATCCCTGCTTCAGCTTTCACCTGCCCGTGGTGCTTGGAAACAGTGACTCCGTGATGCCCTTTACTAGCTGCTGTAGCATGATTAGGATACTGTGCAGAAAGAGGTGTTTAAAGATTCTTGGTCCCAAAAGAGTTAAAGACAGTATACTGTAGTGACCCATGCATACCCATGTTTATAAATAGCACAGCTCACAATAGCTACACTCTAGAAACAGCTTACATGCCCATTATATACATCTAGCCATATATATGGCTGGATTTCTATTCAGCCTTAAAGAATGAATTTTAGTCTGTCATAGGAAAACGAATGGATTTTAAGACTATAATACTGCCGGGGGTGGTGGCGCACGCCTATAATCCCAGCACGTGGGAGACTGAGGCAGGAGGATTACTGTGAGTTTAAGGCCAGCCTGGGGAACATGTTGAGTTCAGGGCCATCCTGAACTACAAAGGGAGA
>NW_004624730.1:71037598-71181735 GCF_000247695.1 Heterocephalus glaber
GTAGGTATCTTTGTTGCTTGTAATTAGAACCCTTATGGAATGATTGCTTCTCAGAGGTGTCTTCCAGATGTAGCTGGTCTTTAAGTTTTGAATCTCTAATGACTCTAAGGCTATCTCATTTTCCTTATACTAGGAAGGTTCATTGACTAGATCAAGTCCAACACCTTAGCCCAAGTGATACAATCAGCAACACCATTGCATCAAGTACATCTTTGAAAATGACATTTTGTGGTAGTTATTAATCCATCACCTTTAGCTGTGTGAATTAAATCAAGATTGAGGACCAACCCAACATATAGTGAATAAACTCTTCAACATAACAACCTTACCCTTTGGGATGGGGAGTTAGAAGGGGTTGGGGAGGGAGGGAGAGATGGGAAGAAGGATAGGGGAGGGTTGGCAGTTTGGTCAGAGGACACAGGTGAGGAGGAAAAAGAGAATAATAGGAAAATAAAGAAGGACTCAGAATGAGGACCAAAACAGGGACAAAAAGGAAAGATGAACAATGTGGGAGAGCAAGAGAGTGAGTGTGAGAGAGAAAGGAAAGAGAAAAGAGAAGAAAAAAAAGGAGAGAGAAACAAATATTTGCAAAGAGTAGGAAAAAATTAAAGATAAGAGGAGTGAAAGAAAAGAAAAGAGAAAAAAAACCCCAAACTAATAATACTAATTTTGGGAATAAAAAAATAACGATGACGATGAAGGGCCTCTTTCAGGGTATGTCTCTGCTGTCACAGTAGACAACGTGGGTAGCAGTGTGCAGATATAAGTCAATGAGTCTCAGCAAGCTAGTCGCAGACCTGTGAGATTCAGGCAGATTTCTGGCTGCAAGTCCCAAGTTGAGCTCCCTGTCCTCCCATAGGGTTGAACTCTGCAGAGGTGTATTGCAGGTTCCAGCTGCCCTTCCCCTAAAGATAGTCCCAGTCCTGATGGGAGGTGAAGATGACTCCAACTTACCCAGTACAGTGGTCTGTTGATCCAGTGTCCTCTGCGTCTTTGTAGTGTGGAACCAGGTGGCTGTACAGAGAGGAGGCCAGAGGAGTGGGGGGGCGGGATGTCCAGTGGATTGCTGCCAGGGCACGGGCTGATTCCTTGTGTTCTGTGTGACTCGCGACCTTGGTACAGTGTCCGCAGATCTGCCTGTCTGCAGCTGCTAGTATGTGTCTTAATGGACAAGGTAGGTATACAATGTGCATCGCCGCTAAAACACAGTCCCTTAGTGTTCTGGAAAAGGACTTTTCTACCAGGCTTTTAAACCATTTCCAGTCTTAAAATTAGATGTTATTTCCTTCAGTGGTAGAAGGTGGCTTCCAGATGGTTATTTTACTCTTCTTCCTCTTTTTTCTTCTATCTCCTGCTTCCTTTTCCTTTATGAAATACTTTTTTTTGTAAGATATAAAATACTTCTTAGGAGTCCATTGTAGAATTGACCTTTGTGTCAGTTTGAATGGCAAATGCAAGTTCTTACCAAGTGAGTTGATTTTGTATTACAAATGAATGAATGAATGAATGAATGGGAGTGGAATAGACCATATTACTTTAAAAAAGACTGTCAGTTTGGCAAATCCATGGGCACTAGTGGAAGTTTTATAGAGAAGCGATGAGGGATGACTGAGATATAAAATGAATTCGGCAGATAACGTCAAGCACTACTGTTCCCAGACTGAGAAGATGAAAGTCGTTTTTAGAAGAGGAACATTGCAAATCCATACTCATGTTTCATCAGAGACTCTAATCTTTCATTTATGCATTAGTTGCTCTATTTGGGGCTTTTGAAATCCCAACAAATGCCATTGTTTAAACTGAGGAAACCTTTCTCTCTTCCAGATTACTGAGAGTTTTACAATAACATCTTTCTTGGTTCTTTGACCTAGGTGCAAGGAATCTACGGAAGTCTAAATAGTCAAAAAGGCTGATGTGTAAATTGGGTTTTTAATGTTTTTATGTAAGGCCAAGATAGAGTTTGAATGTCTTTGAAGTAAATTTTTCTGAGTGCCTACATCATGCTAAGCACTTTGCTTAGTGTTGACAATGCAACCATGAACAAGATCCAGCCCTTGCTTTGATGGAGCTTGCATTCCAGTGGGAAGGACATGCATTAAGCACATAATTACGCATTAAACACATAATTACACCAGTAAGTAACTAAGTGCAGTGTAATACATGCTGTAGCAGAGAAGCGTAGTGTCTTATGTCTGCATGTAATGAGAGGCCCTCATTGAGGTTTTGAGGGGACAGGAAGGGACTTGAGGCTTTCAGAGAAGCCCTTGCTGTGTAGGTGACAGAGCCCCAAGGAGGGGGAATAGAAGTAGAAGGTAAAAAAAGACATAGGAGATCAGGGATTCAGAACTTTCTTTTCATCCATTCACCAAGAATTTATTGAGCAGCTCCTGTGTCCCAGCACTATTCTATATGCATGAAACGCAAGTAAACAAAGCCGATGAAAGTCCCTGCCCTACAAGTTACATCCTAGTTGAATTTCTCCAAGCATCCTGTTTATTTTGAGACAACAGTAATGCATCTGTTAGCTGCCTTAGAAAGCACAAGTGATGTGAGTAGTAAGAAATTACAATCACATAACAAAGTCCTAAAGCTAGCATGACTCCAGGGTCAGCTGAATCATGGGCTTAAAGACCGGAACATTTTGCTGCCTAGCTCACCATGTCTCAGACCGTCTTGGTGCTGGTAGGATGGTTGTAGTGATTCAGACCTTGTGTCTCCACAGGAAAATCCTCCAGACTTGAAAAAGATGTCATCTTTCCTTGCACCATTTAAAAAATGTTTGTAAGAAATGTAAAATATACGTTACATAAAATTTATCATTTTAACTATTTTGGTATTCAGTTCAATAGTGTTTAAGTGAATTGATTCACATTGTTGTGAAATAAATGTCCAGAATTTTTCATCTTGCAGATCTGAAATTCTGTACTCATTAAACAACTCTCCCTTCCATCACCACTGGTGAACGAGCATTCTGCTCCTTGTCTGTATGAATTTGACTACTTGAGATACCTTATATAAGTGGAATCATACAGTATTTGTCTTTTTGTGACTGGTTTATTTCATAGACATGCTGTCTTCAAGCTTCATCCATATTGTAGCTTGTCACCAGTTTTTCTTTTCTTTGAATAAGGAAGAGTAATAATCGTGTGTGTGTGTGTGTGTGTGTGTGTGTGTGTGTACCACATTTATTTATTTATTTGCTGGTGGATGTTTTGGGCTGTTTCTCTGGGCTTTTGTGAATAGTGCTGCTGTGAGCATGGGTTTGTAAATGGTTCTTTTAGGAACTTGTTTCCAGTTCTTTCGGATATCCTGAAGTGGTATTGCTAGATTATATGATAGTTCTATTTCTAATTCATAGCTCTTTGGCCAGATTTACCTCATGGACCCACTTCCAACGAATTACTATTAAGGAAGTAGAATTATCATGGTTTTAGTTTATGTTAATCAAAATTCATGAGCCTGGGCTTGGTGAGGGGCCTGGCCTCTCCACTTGGTACCTGAACAAAATGGCTTCCATTTGTAAGAAAAAAGCTGGGCAGTGGCTGTTTAGAGGCAACCATCGTGTCTCTTCTAAGTGTTAAATAATTGCTTGTCTCTTAGAGCTGAGGAGATTCCTCTGAAAATCTTGGCCCACAATGGCTTGGTCGGAAGACTGATTGGCAAAGAAGGCAGAAATTTGAAGAAAATTGAACATGAGACGGGGACCAAGATAACAATCTCATCGTAAGCTCTCCGTTCAGATTGTGTCCAGTAATGAGTAGCGCAAACATTTTGGTATGCCCCGCTCATTTATCTGCTGTTCCCTGGAATGAGAATATAATCATAAGTGATGCAGTTATCTCCATCATCATCAAAACAACTACATTGTTACCAATAACACATTTCCCACTGATACCATCTAAGTCATCAGTCAGGTTTGAATGCTTTGTGAGGGAATCCAGTCTTCTCCTTTGCCAAAACTTGATTGTAATTTTTCTGAAACTTAATTTTTTGTGTCAGAAAAGGAATTTCTTTCTTTTTCCCACTGGCCAGTTTGCAGGACTTGAGCATATACAACCCTGAGCGAACCATCACTGTGAAGGGCCCAGTGGAAGCCTGTGCCAGTGCTGAGGTAGAGATTATGAAGAAGCTACGTGAGGCCTTTGAAAACGACATGCTGGCTGTTAATGTGAGTGCCTGATGCTTCTTCGCCACTGGTTTTCTGTGTGTTTCCATGAAGGACCCAAACCTCTCTAAGAAGAATTGTCTCTGAGCTAATGAGGAGGTGCCTTAGATTCGGTATATTGAGTTTCCCTGAGTTCTTAGAGTAAACGCATTAGAACAATCAGGAAACAGCTAAGAAATTATGAAAAACACAAAAGTGGGCAAAATAGTATGAAGCCATTAAAACAATAACTCTGAAGACTATAAAATGAGAAACCGCTTATGATACAGTGTTTATTATAAAGAAAAAGATATCAGGGCCGGGGATTTAGCTCAGTGGTTCTGCCACCTGCCTCGCAAGCGCAAGGTCCCAAGTTCAATCCCTGGTACGAAAAAAAAAGAAAAAGTTATCAGACTGGGGTTATAAATTGTGTAAATTAATATGGATCATAATGATGAGACTACATAGAAAAATTAAAATAGCTGGTATGAAGAAAGTAGGATTTTTTTCCTCCCTAACTTCAGAACCTTCTGTAATATTGTCCTGCTACTTTTTAAATTTAAAAGATATGTATATGCTTTAAAATTGACTTTTGATTCACATCTCTTACTTGCTGATCTGCATCTAATGTTGTCACCTGCCTGAGCGCTCCTAGTAAACTGGTTTGGGTTTGTCTTTCCTGTTATCGCTACCTAGTTCCCCACTTTATAATGGGGATAGAAAGTGGGTACCCTGGCCTTAAGCCCAATCTCCTGCCTAGTGGCTACAACATAAGGCGAAAGGAAGATACGGAAACAAGACTTAAACAGAAAGGAAAGTGGGAACAGGGATGGTCCAAGCTGGTAGCAAAAACACCAGGCACCCAAGACCTCCAGTATTTATTGATTACAAGCTGGGAAGAAATAGGGCAGGGCATATGTGAGACATCTGGAGATAGCAGTTAACACAGGCAAGGCTCTTAAAGGGGGGCAAAGCATCTGCAGAAGGAACAAAGGGAGACCAGGACTGAGTTGTAATTAACCAGTAGCCCGTCATGTGGGGCGGGGGGTGGGGGTGCTAATTCAGGGAAAGGAATTCAGATGGAGCCACACTGTCCTTGGCCTCAGTGATACCTCAGTCAGCTTCACAGACCAGGACTTAGGTCTCTGCTATAGCCCTGTTGGCAAAGGGGCTGTACTCAGTTGTGCACCATTCAGCATGCCCATATGAGTCACGTACCCTGCATCAGGCTCTTAATATAATACACTGAATTATGGGAGAGCAAGAAGCCTGTGCCCCCTATGGCCTGCTAGTAAACTGGGCAAGGGGGTCAGCTACAGGGATCACCAGTCTTTTTTTCTTTTGGTACCGGCGATCAAACTCAGGACCTTGCCACTTGCAAGGCAGGCGGCGGAACCACTGAGCTAAATCCCTGGCAGGGATCACCAGTCTTGCATTCAAAATAATCTTAAAAATAATTGTTCATCAGCAAAGCCAGGCTCCACACATTTTATATAATTTCTGACGTACACGGAAGTGGAAAGGATGCTCTGATGAGCCCTTCCACGGTTACCAACTCACAGCCTGCCCTTTCATCTGGACCCTTACCCCGCTCCCATCTCCGTGGATGACTAACACACTTCCAAACCTGGCAATGTTGGTAAAGAGCGCTGTGGGAAAACCCCGGCTGCCTCACCACAGTCCTTCCCAGTGTCCTTTACCCAGTCAGTGCTCTGTGCCCTGCGTTACCATAGTCCCTACCTGAGCAGCGAGCATCACATCATATGCGAAGGGTGAGGAGAGGTGGAGGAGGAGATGGCAGTGTGACCTTCTCCCCATGTTTGGACGTGCTTCTTTTAAGGTCTCACTATGTAGCAGTCCAAGCTGGCCTTGAACTCTCCAGGAAGCTTAGGCTGGCCTCAAACCCACGATCCTCCTGCCTCAGTTTCCAGAGCGCTGGGCTCACAGGTGTGCACCACCATGTTGGCTCTTTTTTGTTCTTTTGGGCTCATAATAAACAACTCTTTCCCCGAACATCTGGAAATGCTCAGAAGGGTCTGGGTACTCCAAATGTCATTACCTGAGGTATCACTTAGAGTCCTTGGAGTTTGTACCAAAGCCATGCCCTAACAGATGAGTCACAGAATTCCCAGGTCTTAGCAAGTGAAGCAGAGGTGAGGGACCCCAGAGCTGTTGTTCCAGTATAGATATTCTAAAAGAAGGAAAGTTGTGGGAGACTGGAGCCACAGAGAAGAAAGTGGAAAAGGTCAGAAAACTGCTTCCTGTTGAGGGAGACAAAGACAAGGGCTAGATGGGTGACTATTCATTCCTTGCACCTCTGAAGGGCTGTGTAGTTGGGACTCAACGCTACCCCGTGGGCATCCCCAGGTTTAAGTGTGAAATATGCAGGCAAAATGATCATGAAGCTGGCAACCGTGTGATGAAGACACAGAAGCTGTGAGCCATCCCTCACCTGGGGAGCGGAATTTACCTCTGTGCTCTCCTAATAAAGGGTTTGCTCTCTCCCTGGCTATAATTAGAAAAACCATTAGTCCAATTTGTTTTCACTGTGTCCTTTAACAAATATTTATTGAGTACTTACTGTGTACCAGGCACCGAGATCACAAAGCTAAGTATAAAACAGCCTCCATCCTCGAGGAAATTATGGTCTAAAAGGGGAAGGTGTGATTAAGTGAGCACCATGGGATGAGTGCTATTTTAAGGAAACACGGGCTAAAATTTCCAGGGAGCACAGACAGTGCCTTTGGGCTGAGACCTTCAGGGAAGAAGAGGGGACCCTAAGCTCAGGGGAAACCCAGGGAGACGAGGACTTAGCTGGGTGAGTGGGAGAGAAGCTCTTAGGGGAGACCCAGTGCTGAGAGGGAATGGGGTGTCTCGGGAGCTGACTGAGCAGGGTGGGAATGCGGAGTTGGCAGGAGAGAGACTGGCGAAGTGGCCTGGGTGTCAAGGAAGCCCTTGTTTCCCATGTGACGATGTGTAGATGTCCCCAGGCTGCAGAGAAGCTTTGAAGGGACGCCATGGTCAGGCTGGGCTGGTGTCCACCTCCGGTGCAAGGGGGAAAGATCCCTGGGCCAGGCCACAGCTGACTGGGAGGTGCTGGTGCTGCAGACGAGAGAGGCCCTTGACCCAGGCCAGCTGGGCCTCTGGCTCCCTCCCCTCATCTGTTTTCTCCATCTCTGTTCCCAGCAACAAGCCAGTCTGATACCGGGGTTGAACCTCAGCGCACTTGGCATCTTTTCAACAGGACTGTCCATGCTGCCTCCACCAGCAGGGCCCCGAGGGGCTCCGCCCGCCGCCCCCTACCACCCCTTCGCTGTAAGTAGCTTTGCATCAGGGGTTTGCTCAAGCTCTGGGCACCCAGGCAGCACCGTCTCTCTGCTATGTCAAGTCAGGGCCAAAGCTGGCCCTTGGAGGCCGTCCTGGTGGGTCGGTGGTGTGGTTAACTTAGGACGTCTTCCTAATGGGCACATCCTCTAAGCATGTTCACTTGAGCATGGTGCGTGTCGTATCTACATACTCTGGGCGTGCAGTGCAGCTTGGGGTCCCAGGTTGGATCTCCAGCACCAGATACAGAAAAGGAGGTCACTTCTGCAACTGACCGTCTAAGTATGGCTTGGCTGCAGCTGGACGGCCAATCTGCCCCACCAGTTATTTTGGTAAATGGGTTTTACTGGGACACAGTGATAGCTGTTTATTTACATATCATATGTTACTGCTTTCTCACTACGGTGGCAGAGTTAAGTCAGTGCCATAGAGACCACACAACCTGCGTAGCCTAAAATATTTATTATTTGGCTTTTTACAGAAAAAGTTTGCTAGTTCCTGAGTTTGAATAAAAGAAGCTTTCATATGGTAACAGTGTTTTATAAGCTTAGAAATAGGTTTTACCAGTCAGAAAGCTTTTTTATATTCAGTCTTTTCACAAAAATAGTGGACTAACCATTTTACTAAAATACAAAACTCCTATGCTTTATAAAACAAGTTTTAATAAGATTTCCTTTTTCAGGGCTGGGGATTAGCTCAGTGGTGCTGCCCTCCTGCCCCACAAGTACAAGGACCTGAGTTTGATACCCGGTACCAAAAAAACCCATAGGAAAGCTAAACCACCTAATTCAGGAACCCTTAAGGGCTGGGGATTTAGCTCAGTGGTTCTGCCATCTGCCTCGCAAGTGCAAGGTCCCAAGTTCAATCTCCAGTACCGCCCCCCCCCCAAAGATTTCCTTTTCCAACCAAAAGCCGTGGCGTTCCGACCTTTGGTGGCACCACGTTAGAGTCTGATCTAAGTGCGCACAGCCCACCCTGTGGCTTCTGCAGACATTTGCTGGGCAACAGCTGCACATGTGTGGAGCCCGGGATGGGTCACACCCGAGAGCCCAGTGCCAGCTGTGTGCTTGCCTGTGGCCTGGGCTTTGTCTTCTTGTCACGTGGGCATTCAGATCGGAAGGGAGTAGGGTACCCTCGGTTGTGTACAGGACAAAACTGCTGCTTTGCTGTCAGCACCCCAAGGTCACGTACTCCACCTGGGGCTGCCTCACACAGAGAGGGTGGGCTCTGAACTCTGAGAATACACACACACACACACATTCACACACGTGTATATATGTGAAAGCATTTTTACTAGTTTTGTTTATAATACATGCATAGTGTTTATGGAACAAATACAACAATGTAGAGAGTACAAAGTTTTTTCTTACAGAAAATCAGTGTTTCTGTCTGTGGATACATGAATACAGAAAATATATTTACATGTAATATGCATAGCCCAGATTTTCACCTTACATTAGAAATCCTTGTATATGTACATCTTCACACTCTTATCCAGTTACATCCTCAGAATATGTTCCTGGAAATAGAATTACTGAGTCAAAGAATGTGTGAACTTTATAAATTGATACATGCTATTTAGTTTCAATACATAAGATGTATTGATGGGGGAGGTTGAGGCAGGAGGATTACCTGGGCAGTTCAAGGACAGCCTGGGCAATTTAGAGAGACCTCACCTCAAAATAAAAAATAAGAAAGGTTAGGGATGTAGCTTAGTGCTCCCTGGATTCAGTCCCAAGGATATACTTTTTTTATTCTACCAAGAGTGTATGGGGCCAGGGATTTAGCTCAGTGGTTTCGCTGCCTGCTGCGCAAGCACAAGGACCCGAGTTTGATCCCCGGTACCAAAAAAAAATATATATGACAGAGGCAGGGTTTTAGACCTCGTACCCTCACTACCAATGAGTTACTCTTTGTGTCTGTTATTTTTAAATATTCCTTTTTTAAATCATAAGATAAAAGTTTTGGGTTTATTGGCCATTTCTCTCCTCTCTAGTAAATTTTTTTTCTCTAATAAATTGACGTTTAGTATTTCTTGCCCATTAATCTGTACCAAAATAGCTCAGGTTCTGGAGGCAGACTGCCTGCGTTTGAATCTCTGTACCATCACATGCTGCTTTTAACCTTGGTCAAGTAATGTAAGCTCCCTGGGGTTCAGTATCCCTGTCTGGAAGATGGAGATAATGATGCCTGCATCATGGGGCTGTGGAGAGCTATTCATTAAACAGGTCTGTGTATAGTAACGACTGTGTAAATCGTAGCTAACTACTACCGTCTTTTGTTAATTTTAATGACTTCTGGCAGCTCACTACCTAATTATTTTAATAATCATGATAAGTAAAAGAATCAAAACCCAAAACAAAAATACTTATTTTAAGCTTTAACAGGGGAGTCATAAGCTCTATAAAATTGATTTGGTTTTTGAGACAGGGTCTCGCTATGTAATTCAGGCTGGCCTTGAACTCCCTGTGTAGCCCAGGCTGGCCCAAAGTCATGGCAATCCTCCTGCCTCAGCCTCCTGAGTGCTGGGATTACAGGCATGCACCACCACACCCAGCTGTAATATTACCTCTGTGACTTACTAAATTGTGAGCACAGTTTACAGTTCTCTGATTATGATTTTGTTGATGTCTCTATTTCTAACAGATTTTTAAATGTTCTAGAAATAATCTAGGATTTTAGTCCAAATTAGTAAACTTTCTTTCTTAATAAATACATCATCTCATAATCCGTAGTGAGAGTTGACTGAACTTTTACTGGTTTCTTTGCTCATTATGGGCTATTGCTTGTCTCCCTTATTTTCCTGTTTGAGTTATGTATTTGGATTTTGTTTGGCTGGAATATTTCCTCAGACAACTTCTTCAGGAAATGGTGCTTCCCTGGTGTTATTTCTGAACCTTTGTATGTCTGAACATACCTTTATTTTTCTCAACATAAATGAAAATTTGTGAGTCTCTGTAAATGCTTGGGTCATCCTTTGGGACTCTGAAAACTACTTCTAGCACTGCTTTCCAGATGGCCGTGCTACCAGCCTGATTCTCTTTCTTTTGTAGATAACTTTTTTCTCTGTCTGTAAGTGTTTGGCCTTCTTACAGTATTTTGCATTCATTTTTTGGAATTCAAAAATCTGAACATGAGTGCTATGATTTGAAGATTTAAGGTCTTTGACTCAGGAAAGTCCTTTCCTTCTGTACTGTAACTAATTTTAGTATTGCTTCTACCCCATCCGCTCTGGAGTTCCCACTTTGGATAGTGAATCAGCCCTGTGTCTGTCCGACTCCGCTTCCCAGGGGTTCAGTTTCTGATGCGCCCGTAGGCTTTCAGCAGCGTCCTCTGCGGGGTTTCTGCCCTCTGGAGTTTTTACTTACTGAGTCGGCACTATGGCTCCCTGGTGGTCTTTTCTGGTACCAGCCTGTTCATGTTTCACTGCAGCACTGTCCTCTTGAATCTCTCTAGGAAATGAAAGCAGAACTTTCTGAAAAGCTCTCCCTCCTGAATTAATTCATGGAGGTGGTTTGTTTGCTTTGCTGCACCTCCCTCCCATCTTTGATGCAGCTGGTTCTTCACATACATGTCCAGTGAGCTTGACTCGCCCATTCATTACTTAAGCAAACCCAGCAGCCTCAGGTCTCTGTCACAGCCTGCTCCAAGGCCTCCCTCATCCTTGAGTTTGAGTGCCCCAGTGTTTGCAGTGTCAGGCGGTGCAGTTAAGCTCCTGGGCAGCAGGCTCAGGCACAGAGACCTACCTGTCTTCAGATGTTGCTTTGTCTTGGTGAGCTTACCAGTTTCCAGCTCCTGCCGGCTCCCTTTGGTTGTCCTCAGAGAGCTTACTGAGGAGGCTACGCGGCTACCATGGACAGAGACACTTGGACAGTCTTGAGTAGCACAGTGCGCCTCCGAATTGATGTCCCCACAGCCACTCTCTGGCCAGGTCTTCTCCCTTCCCCAGGCCTGAGTTCCTGAGGGATTCATCTGCCAGCGTAGAATTCCTAAGCCTGGTCCTTGCTCTCTCCCCACCCGCTTCCCTTCTCTCTCCCCACCCCCATTTCCGCCTGCTTCCAAGCAGCACCTGAACCATGGATCAGCTGCTCTCACACTTAGCTCAGGTGCTGCACTTCTCCCGGGGAAACAGGCCTAGCTGGTGGTAACTGCTCTGAATTGTCACAAATGTGTTTGATGCATCTTCCTCCGCCTGTTCCCCAGCACAGTCAAAGCCGGAGGGGGAGCAGAAGCAGAGAGCCTCAGGTGGAGAGCTGGAAATGAGCTGTGGGTGGTGATAGGGTTGGTGGGGTGGGTCACACACTGCTTTCTCCCACCCGCTGCCCTAAAGCTCTTCACACCTCGGTGATAAAGCAGCTTCTCCCACATACAGTGCTGGGACAGTGAGTCCAACTGCCACTGTTGGGTTGGCATTCCCTGGGCCCCAGGTCAGGTGACTGCAGCCTGCCTCCTTCAGGACTTTGGCAGGTTAGTATTTCCGGTCCTCAGGAAGCATGTCCGCCAGCCCCTGTCCTGGCTCTGGGTCTCCCTTCGCGTAGGCTCCAACTCCATCTCCAGTTCCTCAGGCCTCAGCCTCTCAGCTGCCGCTGTGCTTCTCTGAAGTTATCTTTTGTTTCTGCTTCCTGTGAGCCGTAAATCCTCTGGTGGCAGTCTCTGTCCTAATAACTGTGTCCTCAGCACCTGGGGCAGTGCCTCCCACACACTAGGGACTCAAGTAGCTGTTGAATGAATGAACATTTGAGTGAATGTAAGATGTAGATGTCATTATAATCCATATGTGGGTAAGATGGAAGGGTTTACTGAATCATCCAACTTGCAGAGCTGGCAGTTCAGACCCAGATCTTCTAACTCCAAAACCAACATGTGTCCAAAAGGCTAATGACGAGGCCTCTGCTAGAAGCCAGCTGATTGCTGGCATCAGGATTCCTTCTTTACAACAAAAAAAGGTGTTTGCCCTCTCATCCTTTTTCGTTAAGCTCTCCTTACCCCCAGTGGTGGTCTAAATGTGATCATGTCCATGTTAGGATTCGGGCCCAGGGTAGGAGCCATGCTGTGGCTTCTCTGTCCTCGGTCCCGCACAGGCTTTAGAAGGGCAGGCAAGGCACAGTTGAAGGTATCTTTCTGCTGTGAGAGCATAGGCACTGTGCTTCGGGCAAGGGGAGGGCAGAAGCGCCCTTTCCCCAGGACAGAGCTTTGAGCAGAAAGGCTGCAGGACTTGGATGGGGACCTTTCAGTGAAGAGTCTGGAGCCCATGAGCTTCCCAGGGGGTCCGCAAGAAAGGCAAGACCCGGGCCAGGGATTTAGCTCAGTGGCTCCACCTGTCTTGCAAGAGCAAGGTCCCGAGTTCGATCCCTGGTACCAAAAAAAAAAAGAGAAAAGAAAGGCAAGCCCCACAGACAAACCTCTTCACCTGCCTGGCAAACTCGAGGTTGCCCTGAAACCGCCGGTCTGTGGCACCCTCTTGTGGTCATGAGGGAACCCTGCAGCCTTTTCCCAAATCACAGCGGGGCAGGCCCTAGAGCCCTCATGGCCCCAGGTTCTTGTCTCTGCCTTCTCTCTGCACCTTCCAAAAGAGGAACCATTCTACCTTGTCCCTAAGGAAATTAGATAAACTTTATGACCTGGAGCTGAGTCCCAGAATCCCAGCGTCGTCTATGTCTGACTCTGTTGGAACCAGCTTCCTGGGGTGCCGTTATGCAGCCGGGGTGCCATAGTGCCCAGAGCTGATGGCTCCTTTCCTCTGACAGTAACGTCAGTGTCACACGGCCTTGGGTAAAGCAGTTAACTAGACTTTGCAGGCCCTGGCCAGTGTCCTGCCCATGGGAACATATATAATCAGACATTCCTGTCTGGCGGTACAATTGGGAGGATTAAAAGAACTTATGAATATATATATATATATATATAGTATGTCTTAGTACCTGGTACACAGTAGGTGTTCAATTAAAGACCAGCTACTCTCTATGAACTTTGATTTTCCGCGGTAGCTCTTATTTTCTTTGGTCCATATCTACCCTCCTGTATGCTGCTTCCCTCTTTCCATGTTCACATACAATGTGTTCATTCATTCTCTTCCCCTCTTTCTCGGTCTCTTTCAATTTCTCCCATCTGTCCACCCCTCTTGCGAGTCTCTGAGGGAGCTAAGTGCTCTGTCCTCCCACTGCTGGCGCTGAATAGCTCTTCGATGTTATCCCAGGACTCTCTGTTCCCTGTAGTCTGTGACTCAGAATTCCCAGGAAATAGAAGCCTTTCTACCCCAAGGCAGGGCAGAGCTGTGTTGGGTACGCACGGATGTGTGTAAGTGTATGATCACTCTGGTACCAAGTTCCTAGGAAGCCTAAAGCATGACCTGGCTTAGAAATGGTGAATGCTCAGCCCAGGTTACTGTGATCAAGTGACGTCTTGCCAAGTTTTCAGCAATCCAAGTGGGAGAAAGGGAGGAGAAATCAGACACAGAGGGATGAGTGTGAGGAGACTCACGGGCCAGCTGCTTTGTTCTGCTGCAGACACACTCCGGATACTTCTCCAGCCTGTACCCCCACCACCAGTTCAGCCCGTTCCCGCATCATCACTCGGTAAGTGCCCCTCACTTCTGCCACAGACCTCTGGAGCCAGGACCGCTGGCAGCCTCACCCACAGGGTCCCAGGACGGGTGGCTGGCTGTCTCTGGGAGGTCGTCACGCTCCCCAGTCAGGGCAGGGCCAGTTGCCTAATGCAGACTGGATTCCTGGCTTTGCCCAGGCCGGGCAGCTTTCCCTTTCCCCTGATGGCGTTAAATTTCGTGGGTAAAGACAGAAGAAAATGCTTGTGGGATTTGTATGTTACAGGCAGCTGTTCCCCTCCCACATGTTCATCCGGGTCTTGAGAGGAGCCCGCTTGGACGGCAGGGCTCCAGCCCGGGCGCAGGCTCACTTGGGCTGTGCCCGCAGAAGGACGCCCGAGCCATCTTGACGGCTCCTTGCATAGCACGGCCTCCCCGTCGGGCTCCTAGGACGTCCTGGGTACAGCTGGGGCCTGAGAGGTGGCCCGGTGGTGATGACGTCGTCTGTCCCACTTGC
Organism: Heterocephalus glaber; assembly: GCF_000247695.1. The sequence continues at coordinate 71,052,125 of NW_004624730.1, forward strand.
CTCTCCAGTACCCAGAGCAAGAGATCGTGAATCTCTTCATCCCAACCCAGGCCGTGGGCGCCATCATCGGGAAGAAGGGGGCGCACATCAAACAGCTGGCTCGGTTTGCCGGGGCTTCCATCAAGGTACGGCTGCCCTGTCAGCCACTGTCCGTGTCCCTCCCTCCTTCCGCCAGTCCCAGGCAGCTCCGACCACATCCGGACCGTTCCCATCTTCTCCCATCTTCCTCTACTTCTTCCTTTTCTGTTCAGCTGACAACTGAATTAGAAAACGTGGGAGCAGCGACCCAGCCAGGACCTCTTTGGACTGTTTGCCCCCCCTCTCAAGATCCAGCAAGGACAAGTTGGGGGCTGTTGAGGGGCTCCAGGGGTGCCGGCTTTAGGTGCTTTCGTTAGTCTGCGCCTCAGCAGCCACTGAACTATGAGGAAATGATTTGAATGCAAAACTCTTGGTACTGGGGCTCAAACTCGGGGCCTTGCGCTTGTGAGGCAGGCGGCGAAACCACTGAGCTAAATCCCCATTGAATGCAAAACTCATGAAAAGCGATGATAAAATCGTGGGTAAACCAAAGCCAGTGGGCAGGGAGAAGCCGCTGGGTGTGCGGGCCGCGTCCTGCCCGCTCCAGCGCCGGTGTGCACCCTCCGAGCAGGGAGCCGCGGCTTGGCCAACGGGACCCCGGCAGCATGCTGAGCACCGCCCAGCCTCAGGAAACACTTTGGGAAACAGAGTTTCCGTTGTTATGAAAAATAATTTGCTACCAGGAGACAACCTGGAATTCCGAACAAGAAGTCTCATGCATGACTTGGAGAGAAAGAATGCTTTCTACTCTGCCCAAGAAGAGCTGGAATTTCTCCCCCAGCAAGTGTGCTGGAGAAGGGAAAAAAACCCAAAACGTTCTGAGTTGTGCAGAATCAGGATCACAGTGAGGCAGTGAAGCAATGTTGTCCTGAGACATGGTTTCCCTCTGAGGGCTCATTTATCTCCCCCCTCTCCCCCGAGTTACAGCCCAGAGGAGAGCCTGAAGTGTGGGAGACGTTTGGGGCTGCCGGGGAGGGGGGGGGGCTCTGTACCTGGTGGGCTACGGGTGGGCCCCTGGCCGAGGTGCTGACAGGTGGGCGCCTGTCGGTCCCCGCTGTGGGACGGCAAATGTGAGGACACGGCCAGCTCCGCCAGGGCCCTGCGCGCTCACTGCAGTCTGAGGCACCGGCAGGACGAGCTGGTTTCAGCTGCAGGGATCGGAGGGGTCACCTCAGCAGCTCCCCTCTGCTCAGCCGAGAAGCCGGACACGGCAGAAGGACAAGGTCGGGACCCCGAGGGTTCGCATTGCTTCTGGATATAAAGGCCACCAAGAGAGCGAGCACCTGCTGGGGCCCGCGCAGCCCTGACGCCGCGGACTGCGGCCGTGAACGGGGCTCGGGGTCCTGGTGCCTCCTGCAAGGCCCCGCGCCGAAGGGAGTGGGGTCAGGGTTTGCCCAGGTTCTCCGCACTCCAGAGCCTGCTGCTCTCAGAGCCGCTCCCATCAAGGCCTTTCGGAAGATGCAGTGAGAGCGCAGTGTCCCGGCGTCACCGTAGCGTGTCACTCCGGTGTGCCGGCGGGGTCGCTAGGTGGCGCCACTGTGCTGCTGACGGCTGGTGGAGACTCGCGCACGTCAGTCAGCGTGGGTGACTGCTTTACGCTGGGCCCACGCCCTCCTTCCTCAGCCGTGCCTCGCTGTGCGGCCTTGGAAAGGAGGGAAGAAAACGGAATCCTGAGTATTTGTGAAATACACTACTGAGAAGCCTCGTTTTTTGCTGGGTCTCCGTCATCTTGGCAGTCGGACGTCCAGGATGCTGGGTCTCTGCTTTGCTGGCCTTCGGGGGCCGTAACGAGGGGCGCGCTGGGGGCAGCGGGGCTCGGAGAGCTCTGCCCTGGCCCGAGGGAGCAGGGTGCAGCCAGCTGTGCCTGGATCTGGGGCTCTCACGGGATGTGGGGTTGGGTTCCCGTCGCCCACCTTTCCTGCCAGCCGAGGTCAGCAGGCTTCCGAATGCCTCACGAAACTCGGTGGACAATGTGAACCGGGGCCTGCCCGTTCCTGAGCCTTACCACCCCCGCCTGCTCCTTGGGCTTGGGTCCCCTTGTGTCCCTGGGTCCCACGAACACTGTGGCCCTAAGTGAGGCCCTTGTTCCGGTCCCTGGGACGCCGTCCTCTGCTGCAGGAGCTCACGCCCTGGGAGAGGGGCAGGGGCTCCTTTCCGAATCCAGGCAGAGTGGCGTGAGTCCCTGGGAAGTGGACAGCGACAGCAGGAATGGGTCACCCTGACTCTCAGATCAGCCCTCCTGCCCCTGGCGGGGGGGGGGGGGGGGGGAGCCAGGACCGTCCTGGCCATGGCCCAGTCTGCCGAGTGCCCCGAGATAAGCCCTGGGCCCGCTGAGCCCAGTCCAAGGCCACTGCCTGGGAACGGCTGCCCAAGGTGGAGGGCGGACCCTGAGGAGCTGAGCGTCACCTGTACTCACATTCATTCATCCTGTGCCTCGGTGCATGGTCGCCGGGCCAGGGAGCCCTGCAGAGCAGGACCTGGGTCAGTCCCTTTCCCCTGAGAGCCGGGGCGCTGAGCCCGCCCACGAGCCTGCCTTCCAGTGCTGCTGCCAGGAGGACAGCAGAGCTGTGAGGAGACAGCTTCTGGCTTCCGGCTTCCGGCTTCCGGAGAGGCCGAGGCTGGGACGCCACCGCATGGGTGGGGAATCCCAGTTCTTTGCCAACAGAGCTCCTTTCTCAGGGCTCAGTCCCAGGAACAGAGCCTTCCCTGCGCCACTGGTTGGTTTTTCCTTTGGAACCCTGTAAATAACCATGTTTCCTTTTCATATTTGCTCTTAGAAGCTGAGAAGTGAAGCTGGGCATAGTAATGCACATCTGTCATCCCAGAACTCTGGGAGGCTGAGGCAGGAGGATCCCAAGTTCAAGCCCAGTTTGTCTCAAAATAGACTGGGAAGTAGCTCAGTGCAGAGGTCCTGGACTCAGTCTCAGTACTGCATAAACAGACAAGAACACCTGGGCCGGGAGTGGAGCTCAACAGTGCAGCGTCTGCCTGGCAAGCCCAAGTCCCTGAGTTTGATCCCTGGTGCCAAAAAAACACACAAAATTTTAGAAGTGACTCTGCGGCCCCACCGAGGCACCTTGTGAAGTGCAGTTTGTGTACGTGGTTCATCCTTACCTTCCTAAAGGCCTGGCGTGCTTCTAACTCATTTTACTTTTAATTAAGTTTAATTTTCCTACAATTTGCTAATTGGGTTTCAGTTTTTGCTTTTGTTTCAATGTTGTATTTCTTTTTTTTTTTTTTGGTACCGGGGATCGAATTCTGTTCCTTGCGCTTGCAAGGCAGGCTGCGGAACCACTGAGCTAAATCCCCGGCCCAGTGTTGTATTTCTTGCTGCATTGCCAGGCTGGTCTCGGACTCCTGGGCTCAATATCGTCATCCTCCTGTCTCAGCCTCCCAAGTGCACCGCTGCACTCGGCTGTATTTTTTTTTAATTAAATCTTTTTGGAATAAGACAATGCGTTTTTAAAAAGGCAACAACAACCTCTAACAAAAAATACTTGCTGGAAAAAAGTGCTTGCTGAGTCTTGTTCACGTTACAAGAGCTCAGACAGAGTCAGGAGGAGGTGTTGAGCTCGCCAGCTCCATCCTGCCCCTGCACACTTCCCAGGGGGATAGAGGGGATGCAGGGAGGGGTCGCAGAACCCTGGGATCCTCCCCCTTCTCGGGGCTGCTGGACTCGGCTTCCTGTGCCCGGAGGAGCCAAACCTCCCTGACCTGCTCAGCTCCCTTCTCGCTGAGAGAACCTGGCCAGCCTCAGGGTGGTACCTTGTGGACCCACCCTTCCTTCCTGAGGGCCCTTGCCCATTGTGGGGTTGGCAGAGTCCAGACTCCTGTTCCTGCAGCTCCCGACTTCCCGTTCCTCCCGGGGCTTGGCTTGGGGAAAGGAGGCTGGTCCCACCTGCACTCGGGGCAGGGGTGACAATGCCTCACTCTGCCTGGGTGGCTGAGACCCAAATGGAATGGCCCGGGGTGGTACAAAGCAGGTACAAAGGCCTGGCACCCGAATGCCCTGGAGGTGGGCGTGCAGGGCGCCCACTCAGACAAGCACGAGGGGCTATGCCAGCATCATCTCTTTCCTGTGACCCGCAGATTGCCCCGGCCGAAGGCCCAGACGTCAGCGAGCGGATGGTCATCATCACCGGGCCACCTGAAGCCCAGTTCAAGGTCAGTGCTGGGGCCACCTCAGAGGCACAGGCAGGCTGTCTTCGGGGGCCCCAGCACCCCACTGGGGCCACCCTGGCTCCTGCCCTCCTGAGGCTGCAATCCCTCACCTGTGAGCTGTGGGCATTAACATGGGATGCACAGGAAAAGCCGGGGCTTTAGAAGCATGGTTTTGTTTCATCTTTTTGCCTTTTCTCCTCCTCTAACAAAATTATAAATGAGTTTTTTAAACGTCAGAAACACGTATTAATGTATAAACACACACCCCTTTTAATTAAAAACTTGAAAATTAGATTTAAAGGATAAAGTGAATGCATAAGGAACCATTCAAACACCAGCCTTCGCTGCGCATAGCGGTGCAGGCCTGTAACCTTGGCACGCTTGGAGGCTGAAGCAGGGGGGTCACAGATGTGGCCTAGCTGAGTGACTTAGTGAGGCCTGGAGGGAGCACAGCAGAGAGGCGGCCTGGGTCCAGTCCCCAGTGCTGCCAGAACACCCACTTCCTCTCACAAATGGGCAGAAGGTGCTCTGTGCTCACGGTGTAATAGCTCAGCCCCAAAAGGAGGGGATGTTGTAAGTTAAGAGCAGCCCCTCAGGGTACTGGCCTTGTGACTGAGTGTGAGAAGCTGTCTCAGGGCACTTGGGGTTCAGCCCCAGGGCTCCGCATCCCACCTGGGCTCTGGAGGCCTCCATTCTGACAGCCGGGCCGCACTGCTGTGGCCGGAGGAGCTCAGAGGCGCTGGGCAAACGGGCAGCCCGACACCCGTGGGGTTGTGTGTGAGCTGAGCCGAGCCAGGCGCTTCCCTGTGTGTGGCGGGGTGGGGACTGGTGCTTCCGTCCCGAGACCCTGGTCCCGTCTCATTGTGTTCTCCAGGCCCAGGGGCGGATCTTCGGGAAACTGAAAGAAGAAAACTTCTTTAACCCTAAAGAAGAGGTAAAGCTGGAAGCCCACATCCGAGTGCCCTCTTCCACTGCTGGCCGGGTGATTGGCAAAGGCGGCAAAACCGTAAGTGGGCGCCGGCTCACTCTGTGTCCCGCTTGGACGCCCGGCTCTCGTCCTGTTGGTGTGCTCCCCGCCTCAGACTGACAAACTGGGCCCTGCTGGCGTCGGAGTCACAGGAGCCCGAGGTCCGGCGGTCAGCATCGCCTGGAATGTCGGGCCGGGTTTCCGGTGCCCGGCCAGCACCAGACCCCAGGCTTCAGGTCCACACACGGGGAGCCAGGCCTCACAGGCTGCTCCCACGCTTAGACACCTGCTGGGCAGACCCTGCTCAGCAGCGGTGCACGGCCCAGGAAGGAGGTGGTCTCTTAAACGACTCCACGCTCTGAGACCGAGGGTGGCAGTCATGCAGTGTAACGTGTGAAAAGGGCTGGTGCTGGCATGCAGCTCAGCGGCAGAGCGTGCGCTTTGTGTGTACCAGGCCCTGTGTTCAAGCCCGAGCACCGCCAAAGGGAAAGAGGGAACGTGCAGGGTGGTGACCGAGGCCTAGGGCAGACACCGAGTGGGCACACGGTCCGGCACTGGCGGTGGGCAGGACTCGGGTGTTGGGATCTGGAGTCCTGAGGGAGAGTGTGAGTGTGAGTGTGGTGTGTGAGTGTGAGTGTGGTGTGTGTGTGCTGTTGTATAAAGAGATTTCAGAGGATGAAAACCGAGTTCTGGATACAATGAGTCACCTTCACTCAGGAACACAGCTGTAGGGATGCAGGGGACACCCCAGGGCGCTGGGCTCCCGGCGGAGCTGCCGGGTAGCAGGCAGAAGCAGGCAGAAGCAAGTGCTCATCAGCAGAGGAGCAGCCTCTGAGGCCTGTTGGGGCATCCTAGAACCAGACACGGAGAGTCTGGTACCCCACTTCCCTCCGCTCTCCTCTGTGCTCACCGTGCCCTGCCGTGAGCCAGCGCCAGGCCAGGGCCAGAGGCGGGGTGGCCGCTTGGGAAGTGGGTGAGGCCAGTGTGGGAGATGCCTGGGGTGGGGCACTGGTGTGGGCGGGCTTCCCAGAGGAGGCCGCCAGGGTGGGTGGGGTGGGGGGCAGAAGCACCCCAGAGTGTGTCGGGGCCTGGTCACCTCGACCAGGGGACAGCTGGGACTGCTGGGAGTGAGTGCGGAGGACTGAGCCCCTGCCCTCTTGTCACCAAGCCCCTCCCCAGGGCCAGACCCACTGGGGCCAGGGTGGCCCGGAGTCAGATGCAGGAAAGGAGTGGTCTCTGCCTCCCCAAGCCCTGCCTTGATGGCGCCCACCGCCTCCTTGCCCGTGCAGGTGAACGAGCTGCAGAACCTGACCAGCGCGGAAGTCATCGTGCCTCGTGACCAAACACCCGATGAGAACGAGGAAGTGATCGTCAGAATTATCGGGCATTTCTTTGCTAGCCAGGTAGCGTGCCCATCTCTTTCCACTTCTCCCCTAAGCTGTTCGTGGCCTCCTGGGCCACACGCGTGTGCATGGGCGTGCGCACACACACCCCAGAGCCCTCTTCCCTGCTGGCTGGGCGGGGACTGTGTTTGCGGGGCACTCTGTCCTGTTCCTTCTCTCCGCTGCTGTCCTGCTGCGCCCAGGCCCGAGGTCTCACAGCCCTGCCCTCGCTGCCCAGGCCCAGCGGTGGCCACGTGGTGCCAAGACCTCACCGTGACAAGCGACAAGCTCAGCGTGCATCTCGGGGGACCCTAGTTCCCCACTTTGCTCTCTCCTCCCGGTCACCACCTCAGGGGCCCCACAGGGCCGCTCCCATCTCCTGCGGCCATTCCGGAGCAGGAGAGGGTTCTGTCCGATCCTCTCTCCCCAGGCTCTGCTGGACGCAGTCCTTGTCCCTGGCCGGCGGATACCAGGCTCTGCTCCCCTGTGGCCCACGAGGGGAGGCCCTGGCGGCCGTGTGCACAGCCCCTCTCCCTGCAGCGTGGAGCAGGGTCCTGCCCTGTCCTGGCACCGGGCCACAGTGGGGACCCTGAGCTGTGTGGCCCCTGCAGGGCCCGCCACTGCGGCCTCTGCTCTGCTCCGCCCTGCCCTGCCCTGCCCTGCCCTGCCCTGCCCTGTTCATCCTCTGGGAGGGGGCAGCTGCTGGGTCCTGCTGCTGCCCTCTGCCCAGTGACGGAGTGGGAAGGAAGGGACCCCTGCTGCTCCCTGGTGGGGGCCGGGGAGGTGACGTGTGTGTCTGCGCCCCCTTCCCATCTGCCCCTCTCTGCCTTGCTGCAGACTGCACAGCGCAAGATCAGGGAAATCGTACAGCAGGTGAAGCAGCAGGAGCAGAAGTACCCTCAGGGAGTCGCCTCGCAGCGCAGCAAGTGAGGCCGCCCCAGGCACCAGCAAACGCGGATGAATGTAGCCCTCCCAACACCGGACCGTCTGACCAAACACAGCCAGCAGCTCGGGAGCAAACCAAAGACCACCCTGAGGAGCGAGAAGTCTGTGGAGGCCCCCGGGGCCGCACGCCGAGAATCGCGGGCAGCGGAGGGGCACGGGGAGGCTGGGGTCCCTGGATCCGCTGGCCGCCCACCCGCCTCTGCAGGCTTCGCAGTCGCCACTCCCATCACTCCCCACCACTCGGATGGATCCCCTGTCCACGACGCTATCCCTTTGAGTTGAACTAACATAGGTGAACGTGTTCCAAGCAAAGCAAAATTCACCCCCTTTTCTTTTTTGTGGAAAATTGTCTCTGTACATGTGTGTACATATTAGAAGGGGAAAGATGTTAAGATATGTGGCCTGTGGGTTACACAGGGTGCCTGCAGCATTAATATATTTTAGAAATAATATATCAAATAACTAACTCCAATTTTTACTCAATAATTAATTTTGTTTTCTTTTTGAACAGAAAGCAGGCTTTTCTAGACTTTGAAGAATAAAGTCTTTGGGAGGTCTAATGGTGTAGAAAGGAACTTTGAGGCCACCCACAAAATTCACCCCGAGGGGATTCCCGGCCGAGGACACTCGCAGCAGTTCTGGACCCCTGTGTCTGTCAACAGAAGGGATACCGTCCGCGGAGGGCCTGGCCCTCCCCACCTGTCTAGCTCACACACAGTTCTTTCGGCTTTCACAGGTTTTAAACTGGTTTTTTGCATACTGCTATATAATTCTGTCTCTCTCTGTTTCTCTCCCCCACCCCGCTCCATCCCCTGTACCTACGCACCCCCAGGCAAAGCAGTGCTCTGAGTATCATATCACACAGAAGGAACAAACGCGAAACACACAAACCAGCCTCAGCTTACACTTGGTTACTCAAGAGAACAAGAGTCAGTGGTACTTGTCCTAGCATTTTGGAAGAGGAAAACAGGAACCCATCAAAGCAACCAGCCAACCCAACCAAGAGAAATTCCATGAAGAAAGAATGTATTTTGTCATTTTACATTTTGGTGTCTAAGCCATCAACATTCAGTGAAATGATTTCTTTTTTTTTTTTTTTTTTTAAAAATGGAGGAAAATAATTTACACAAGGTTGTTGGCCCAGGGCGTTAAAATTTACAGATTTTTTTTTTAAACAAAAACACAAAAAAAAGCTACCTCAGGTGTTTTTTACCTCAGCACCTTGCTCTTGTATTTCCCTTAGAGATTTTGTAAAACTGATAGTTGGAGCATTTTTTTATTTTTTTAATAAAAATGAGTTGGAAAAAAAAATAAGATATCAACTGCCAGCCTGGAGAAGGTGACTCCAAGTGTGCGACCGCCGTTTTGAATTGTCTTCCGCTAGCCGAGAGCCTGTATGGCCTTCTTTTGGACAAACCTTGAAAATGTTTATTAAAAAAAGACAAAAACAGAGAGAGAATTGGAGATGTCCTGAATTCCAATAGGGTACATGCCATTAGGGCTTTTTGCGCGAAAGGATGAACATGTACTGGTTTATGTGAACAAGCCATTTTACCACCAGACTGCAATGCCAGTTTCCTCTACTGCAAACAGTGTTCTGTGGCAAAGAAAAAAGGAAAAAATTTCAGAAAAAAAATATATATCCAGCTAACATGATCCTGGTGTCTCGGCGTCTTACTTTCTGAGTGAGCACGGCCGCATCCTGGTGTCAGCAGTCACAGCCCTGGGGACTTGGGCAGCCTCCTGGAGCTCCTGGGACTTAGTCACGGGGTTACTGGGGAGACGCTGATCTAGGTCCGCGCCCCCAGACCGGCTGTGTCACCCGGGCCTGGTTGGAAAGATTATCGAGGTGCGCCATCACTTGTGGGTGCGGCACAGGGTCTCTGCTTCCCAACGCTCTCGGGGTCCTTCCCGCGCTGGGGACCCAAGGACAGCCGGGTGGGCGTGTGTCTGCCTAGTTCTCCCGTTAGACAACGTCACGCCTGGCCAGGGTGAGAGGCGCCTGCTGACTCGGAAAGGGGTGCTGTACCTCGACCCTCCTGACGGGCTGTGAAGGGTGGGACAGAGCGAAGCCGCTGCATTACCAGCTCGCTCAGACTCGGGTACCCCATCGGCGGCTGCCCAGAGCCCGCGAGGTCTTGGGACCGGGAGCTGATACTTAGCCAGGACCACTTGGCCCTAGGAGTTTGAGGCCCACCGGGCCAGCGTAGCAAGGTCCTGTCTCAAAAAACGAGCTGATACTTCCCTGTCGGAGTGCTCAGTCAGGCTCCGAGGGTCACGTGATCTGAACCCCGTTGCCCCCTAAATCACTGGAAAGGCGATTTTCTCATTTCTCATCTCGTCCAGTTTCGTGGCACGTAGATGCCCAGCAGCAGCACCCCGCCGTCAGCCGCTGCTTGCTTGCTTGCTTGGTGTGGATGTGGACAGGGCCTCATGGCCCCGCGTGTGCCTTCGTGTCTCCTGCCCCACCCGGGACCAGGCCCACTGCCCGCTAGAGGCGGGAAAGACCGAGAGACCGTGCTGAGCCCCCGAGAGGCCCAGGGCTCCTGGCAGCCGGTTGGGACTGAAGTGGTGCCCTGGGCAGGGGTCCATGTCACCGAGCGGAGAGACAGCACAGCTTTGGAGGAGGGCTCGGTGGGGGCTCCCAGAGGGGACCCCGGGGACGGGACCTTCCCCAAATGGACCCTGGGCTCCCCCCGGAAGTTTTCGCTCCCTGGCCTTTATTTTGATGGCAGAATTTCTAGTTTAGCTCCTAAAGTGCCCATGTCCAAAACACTTGTCTGTGAACCTGTGCAAGAAAAGGAGGAGGTGCCGAGCTGGGGCCCAGCTGCCCTGGTGCGCAGCGCTCAGAAACCGTTCTGGGCCTGCGGGAGTGGAAGGCGGTCGGCACCGACCTGGGCAAAGACCGCAGCCACTTCCCGGCCGAGCCGCGAAGGGGAGCGGCGTGTCCGCTGCGGTGCTGGCAGGCACCCCCAGGGCCGCTGACACCTGCCCGCCACGCGGGACCGGGGGCCTTTGCTTGTGCCAAGTTCTTCACGGTAAATCTCAGGTAGAGGAAGGTTACCTATGCTGCTAGCTATTCGACCCAGCAGCCCCACCGCGAGGAACCTAAAATGTGTTAACAAAAAAAGGAAGTAGTACATTAGGCACGTGGGTCACAGCTGCATTTACAACAGAAAAGAAGGCCCATTGCGAAGGGACTGTCACAGTCATAGCTCCTGGAACTAGGGCTTCTTACCACACAGACGAGCTCAAGACCAACGGGAAGAGCGTTTCTTCTCTATAAGGGAACATTAGCAGGTGCCAACGTCACCTACTCAGGGAGAGAAAGTGGGGTGACACAGTAGAACTTGCAAATATACCTTATTTTGCTCTTGGACCAAATCCTGAAACACTTGTAAACAAACAAATCCAACTATGGTGTCCTCAGGAAAAGTTAAAATAGTATTCTCACTGTGAATCTCCAGCAGAATGAAGTCTAAAAATTTTAAATTCACTGCAAATAAATCATAAATTGCATTTAGGAGTTATACTGGTATTGATATTTTGAAAGAAAATAGTGAAATGCTTACTGAATAAAAGAGATTAAAGAAACATAAGGCCAAGTGAGTTGGTGCACACCTGTAATCCCAGCTACTCAGGAGGCTGAGCTAGGAGAATCGAAAGTTTGAGTCAGATTGGACAAGAACAAGACCCTGTCTCAAAATTATAGAGCCTGAGAGGAAATTCAGGGCCCCTGGCTCAATCCTCAGTACAGAGAGAGAGAAAGAGACAGAGACACAGAGAGACAGAGGCACAGAGAGACAGAGATAGAGACACAAACCCAAAGGCAACATGCAGATTTTATTTGGATCCTGTATTAACTTTCTGAGAGTACTACTGACAAATTGGTACAAACTTGACAGCCTAAACCAATAGAACTGTATTTTCTCAGTTCTGGAAGCTGAAATCTGAAACCAGGTTGCTGACAGAGCTGATTCCCTCCCAGGCTCCCTGGCAGACCCTGGCCCTGGCCCTTGGCTAGCTCTGAATCCGGCTTTTCTATTACCAAGCACTTCCGGGACCCCAGCGGGCAGCAGTTGGGCACCAGAGCCCTGGCTCCCGGCATGTGCAAGGCCCTGGGTTCAATCCCCAGCACCTCAACAGGAATATCCTTCTCATGTAAGATGTGCAATTGTGTGGAGGCTCAGATGCACGATCCAAGATCAATGCTATTCTGAAGATCTTGAAGCCAATGACACTTGTGTCATGTAAGATGGTATTTCATATTCACTCTTTGTTGTGTAATACAGGTCCTAGGGGTTAAGTTGTGGACATAGCTTTTTGGGTGGCCAACATTCAGCCCACGACATACCCTGATTCCACAAATAAAGTTTTGGGGGGCAGTGCTGGGAATGGAACCCAGGGCTTTCCACAAGCCAGGCAGATCCTCCACCACTCACCTCTGTCTCTGGCCCTTTTGAAGATTTTATTTTTCGACAGTCTCACTAAGTAGCCCAGGCTAGCCTCGAAGTTGATCCTGCCTCAGCCTCCTGAGTAGCTGGATTCCAGGCATGTGCCACCATACCGATCCTAACTATTTTCTTTAATGATCAGGTAAGTGTTGATATAAACTGGACATCTTAGTAAATTCTTATAGCTAGATGTGAAATGATGTTTTGTTTTTTTTTTGGTACCGGGGATCGAACTTGGGTCGAAACCACTGAGCTAAATCCCCGGCCCAACCTTTTTTTTTTTTAAGTTGCTAGTCAGGGAGACATTCTGAAGCATTTAGGTAGAATAACATGTCTGACATCAGGGCTTTGCTTTAAAATATTCCAGAGCTGACTGTGCCACATGAAAAAAAAGAGAAAGATGGGCCGGGGATTTAGCTCAGTGGTTTTGCCACCTGCTGCATAAGCGCAAGGATCTGAGTTTGATCCCTGGTACCAAAAAAAAAAAAAAAAAGAAAAGAAAAAAAGAGAAAGATGAGTCAAGACTACCCACATTTTAACTGCTGGAAGGGGAACTGACTACAGCAAGGTTCATTTTGGTATTTCCTCTATTTTCCTATTCATCTTAATTCCCAGGACAGTCTTTTGTGAAGTAATTGAAAAAAAGATAAAATTATCCACTCAAATGAGAAAGTAAATCCCTCAGAATGAACTGAAGGCCTACACACAGAAAACATAAAACTTAAATTCATCAGGATATAAATCCTGTGTGGAAAATAAAAAAGTAAGATACCAGTGGATGTTTTTTCTTGATTAAAAAAAAAAAAAGTAACACTTCACCACAAATTTGAATTCTAAGAGCTTGAAAGAAGAGAAGCCAGACATGCAGGATGGTGTGTCCAGCAATACTGAGCAAACATCGTGGCCACCGCTGATACTGCTCAGCATGGCATTCGGGGCCGGGATTTAGCTCAGTGGTACGCACCTGCCTCACAAGCACAAGGTCATGAGTTCGATCCCCGGTACCAAAACTAAAATAAAATGAGGCATTCAATTGACCTGAAAATGTCCTCAAGGGAAACAGCGGGGCGGGGCTCTACAGCCCTACAGGGAGAGCAAGGCGCTGCATCTGTTAATGACACCGGGCCGGTGCAGTGTGGGCTCTGGGCGGTACGCACTAAACGTTCGTGCGAAGTCGCTTGCTTTGGGTGGCACGTCTGGAACGCTGTTGCTCTTTCCCTTCTATCAGGACTGCACTCCGATACTTGGAGTACCTCTTACTGATGCAATTAAACTACCAGAGGGGCAGCGTGGTGCTGAGGGACCAGACTTTATGACGCCACGAGCCTAGGAAAGTCCAGGCTGTGCGGGCCGGGGCGGTGGGGCTCCCCAGTGGGGATTTCAAGCACTCTGGGCTGCTGCTTCCAGTGCTTTCCTAGGCGCGTTCCACTAACACTCCCAAAGGTGTCTCCTGGGAAGCACTCGACACCAACTTGAGAAATGCTAGGCTAAGACGTATTAGAAGGGGAGGAACAGTACACATATTGAGCCACAGAACTGTTTTCCATCCTGTGTATGTGCGACAGAACTTCTACCCACATTTTAGCAAGTATTAATGTAAATCCTGAAGAATAAAGATTGGTTATGCCACACCTTTCCGTGAAGGGTCTGAGAGTTTCTGACCTGTTCTAGGTCTGGACTGATCCTCTTAAAAAGCCTCACTCCCCTCCCCTCAGGACCCCTCAAACTATTAGTTTGCATTTTGCTCTTAGGTCACTTGGAGCAGTGCTTTTCAAACTGCATACTGAGGGCTGGGGTGTAGCTCAGTGGGAACACAAGGCTCTGGGTTCTATCCCAGCACTGCAAACAAAAACAAAAACAAAACAAATCCCTGGATATCTATTCATTAGTGAGCACAGAAATCAACTTAGTGGTTTGTGTCGGCTTTTTATTGTTGAGAAAAAAAAAGTACCTGACAGTAACAACTGAAAGGAGGAAAGGTCTATTTTGGCTCATGGTTTCAGTGGGTTCAGTCCATGGTCAGCTGGCTCCAAGGTAGAGACACCATGGTGGGAGGGTGTGGCAGAGGACAGTGCTCACCTTATGGCTGCCAGGAGGCAGAGTGAGGTAGAACTCGGGCTTCCTCTTCCTGCTTTTGTTTCGTCCAGTCCACACCCTACTGATGGTGCTGCCCACATCCAAGGCAGGTCTCCCCATCACTTGCTGTCCCACATGGGAAACATTTTCATAGACACATCCAGAAGTGCGTTTTAATAATTTCCTAGCTGCTTCCCAATCCAATCAAGTTGATAATCAAGACTAACCACACACGGTCACAACCCACATTAAACAAAAAAAGAAGCAAATAAAACTATCAGACTTAATAGTAAGTTGTGTTTTGTGAAATTTTTGTGTGTGCATATATAATCAATCACATAATAGTTGTGTGTGTACTGTACTGATCACAATACCAAATATATTTATTACTGAGTTGCAATAAAAACATGTAAAGTCACTAAAGAGATGAGTTTATTAATAAAGATAAAATCAACGCCTATTCCAATATATCCCCAATCTATCCTTGTATTTAAGTAAATTAAAGTTTAAAAACCAAAGCAATATAGCTAGCTAGAACTCCAACTTACAACGAGCTAAGTGCCACCAGTTTATTTGAAGAACAGATTCTTGGAGTTTTATCTCAAAGAAGCTGTGTAAGGAGAGCTGGCTCCCAGGTAGGTCACAGAAGCCGATGAAGCAGTGTAGCACAACTGCAGGCCTAAGGCTATCATGGGCTTCACCTTCTGTGCACTGCCTATTTGTACTGGACGCTTGCTGCATTTCCAAGGAAACTTCTGCCCTGTCCAGCATGCAGCGTGGGCTCAGCTGCAGCCACCCCAGGGTGCTCAGGGCTCCAGAGGGAAAAGCTCAGAGGTCCCAACAGCCTTCTGTAACTGAGGTAGAATACAGGGCTCCCAAGAACATCTTCCAGATGCCCCAATTTTCTCTTCCACCCCAACGCCACCTCTGGCACAACGTCAAGCATGAAAAAGGTGCTCACCAGCAGTATATTTTTTTAAAAAGTCAATTATTAAAAACAGAGGCTACCTACTAAAAAAGAGTAATGGTTTGTGGCACCTTTTTCAGGGCCCTAAACTACTATAATTTTAAAAAAATGACTGGATTTAATGTTGCTAATTTGCTACTAATAGCTGTTTTTTTAAAACCAGACTACTTTTTCATAAATTGTTGAAATATAAAAATTCTATTACTGCCAGGCATGGTGGTACAGGCTGGTGGTCCCAATATTCTCAGGAGGCTGAGGCAGGAGAACTGCTATTTGAGGCCAACCTGCGCTACAGGAGTTCCCAAGTGGCCCTGACTAGATAGTGCAACCCTTCTCAGGAAAACAAAAGAATCTAACACCCACATGCTTCTGTGCACCAAGGGGGACGGACGTCAGCGTCTAGGGGGCCACGCTTGTGGTGTCTCACCTTGAATTCTGAAGCTGAGGGTCAAGCAGATGCCACTCCAGATCACTGCTCTGCTCGTAGCAATTTCTTGTGTCCTGGAAGACTGAGGAGCGGCTGTGACGAGCCCATGAAAGCCGCTGGGAAGCAGCCCCTCAAACACTGCCTTAGCCCGGCACCGTCTGTGTGGCAGAGCACGAACTACCACAACAGGACTTGGCCGACAGCGAGCAGGCCTCAGCGAAGTCCTGGAGCTCAGGTCACAGGGCAGCCCCCAGGGGAAGCCTTGGGTCCAGCTCGGAGTCCAGGGAGAGGACACGGCTGCGGGAAGGGACCCAGCCCACACTGTGGCCTGAGTGTGTCCCAGGTCTGGCCAGGGCATAGGCACCGCAGGCCCAGGTCGCCGGCCCAAGCCCTCAGCAAGTCTTGGAGTAAACTGGCCGCAGGGAGAGCAGTCACAGGTGACAACCTGCGGCTTCCACTCCTCCTCCCTCAAGACGCGCCGGGAAGGGGCAGAAGGCGAGGAGGGGAGGGCGAGAAATCATCAGCTGGGCTGCGGTTCTGCCAGAGGGCCTTTATTACATCATAAAAGCGACACTAGGCACTAGACCTTGCAAAATAGGTTCTGACCAACTCTAACCTTTCTGAAATTAAAAACGTATAACCACATCGGTAAGGTTGTCAATGAACAAAAAGTTAAATACAAACTTTCATATGCAAAATAGACTATTATAACTGGTGACCTCAGAGCCAAGTACTAAATCTTCCACAGACTTCGGTGGGGGCACTGGGGACAGGGGAGGGGTGTGAATCGTAATGAATACAAAACTTAATTTTAGCTTAATATATAGAAAAAAAATCTTTGAGGAAAAATAGCTTTAAATCGAATAGTATCTTCTCAAATATTTAACAGCTCAGGCCAGCCCTTATGATTCCGAGGTTTACACTCAACCGGATCTGGGACAAAAGTGAAGATTTGGGGTTTATGGTTACTTGGAATCCAGTTTCAAGAGTGAGCCGTGCCACCTGATGAGCACGCCACACTTCTGACCCGCAGAGAGCAGAGCTCCTTGGCCACAGTCGCTTCGCCACAGCACGGCGCCAGCGCAGCCGTGTCGGACTTGCTCCGAGCCAGGCCCCACCATGGGGTTTCTGCCTCGCCCAGAAGCCAGACTCTAACTCCGGGGCGGCAGGTACCGCTCGCTTGGCGTTACTTCTGCCCTCTGCCATCCTGCCCTGCAGCTACCTGTTCCTCCTGACCTTCAGCAGGGAGCAGCAGTTTGATCGACATCCCTCTCAGAAATAAATAGTTCAAGCACATCATTTAGAGTTAACCGTCAGAGGCAATGGAAAATGCCTACTGCCCAATGTTTGCAAACGAGTGAGCAAATGAATACACGTGAACAAATACACGGAAAAAACAATTCATAGCATGAATCCTGCATTTCCCACATTCCCAGGGAAATGGCTCTTTAAAACGAGAAAACATTGAGTAGCGTTTGCTCTTGTGCAGGCTGAACAGTCCGGGGCTCCGAGCAGGCACAGCCTTACAGTCAGGGTCACAAGCAGCCCCTCGCACCCCAAGATGTCTCCACGCACGGCAACAGCTCAGTACCTGTGGGAGAACAGAAGCGGCACAGAGACTTGGTAGCCCAAGATGCTGAGGTATGTGGAGACCGCTGGGAAGGGACCGCCAGTGGCCGGAGCAGGCGGGCAACATTCTCAAAGCAGCTGCTGATGCAGGATTTCCCACACCATCTTCTTCCGGAACAGAGGCATCTGGTGCTGTGAAGAACACATACACGTCACATGCTGCGACGCCCATGTCGCAACCTCTGCATGTCATCATGCACATGAAGTGCAGTGCCTGGGTCCTTTAGGTCAGCCCTGACACTGCTGCCTGTAAGGCATAACCCTTCTAATTCTACCCTACATACCCAAGCACTGTACATGCCAAGGAAAACCGAAGCAGGACCTGGAACTTTACATGGTGATGTGACAACTTCAGAGTGGGAGCATTAGCAAAACTGGAAATGTCGGGCTGGGGATTTAGCTCAGTGGTGCTGTCACCTGCCTTGCAAGCGCAAGGTCCCGAGTTCGACCTCCAGTACCAAAAAAAAAAACCGAACAAACTGGAAATGTCCAAGTGGTGGCACGATAGGCAACTTCTCTACCTACATGTACTTTAAGAACAATCTAAAATGAGTATAATCTGCTTTCATATCAAGAAAGTGGCTGTTTAGAAAAACATCTACCAATTTCTTTCTGCTCTACCGAATGTTGCCAGTTCCGTCCAAAAAGCAGCTTCTCCTCTGAAGTCTGACGTCCCAGAGCTCAGAGAGCAATGGACTCCTTGCTATCAAAGAATGACATGTTTTACTTAACACGTTATTGCGGTAAATGTTGATCACCGCACGGGCCAATCTCCAAAGTAGCAAGACACAGCAGGACGCCACGATTCCTGGCCCTCGGCTGCCCACTCCCCTCTGATGAAGTCAGTTCAAACCCTGAGGTATTCACTTTGTAGCATTATGAATGCGTGGACAACACACTTCACTGCAGCCTGCTAGTGGCTTCTTGGTGTGTGTGGAAGTCTTAACACATGATTCTTAAACTATTTTAAATTGTTCAAAAAATCTGCATATTTATTCTTAGTAAAACTGCTGAGACGAATCAGCAATGAGCAGCTTTATTTTAGAGTAGAATTATATGAATTTAGTGAGGGCTCCTTTCTTTTTTTTTGGTACCAGGTACTGAACTCGGGACCTTGTGCTTGCGAGGCAGGCACCAGAACCACTGAGCTAAATCCCTGGCCCCATTAAGAAAACCAGTGCGGGCTCCTCGTTACTGATGCTGCACCAACACTCAGAACGGGGTCATGCGTCCTGCTACTTGATGCATACACCGTTTGGGAAACGGTGGCTCTGACTGAGGCCTGTTGATGAGACACACTTTTAATGTGGGCTGCCCGTGGTTGTAAAGAGGTTGCGAGTTCACTGTTAGAAATGAAACTTCTCAAGTCTTCCCAACACACCTGGGTTTCCACTCAAACACAGAACCACGGATAACTCAAACTAAACAGAACAGAGAGGAAAAGTGGTATTTCCAGTCCTGTCTTAAGACTCAGGCTCCCACAAGGCCTGCTTCTCCCTTGCAGTCACACACTCTCGCACACTCCTCTGCGTAACACACACGGACCATGGCATTGAGATGTGCCGCACCTGCCTGGTTATTCGAGACCAGGAGGCACCTGAGAGCAGATGCCAGTGAGAGCAGGGATCAGCCCGAGGTGCACCGCAGGGGTCCACAGGATTGAGCTACTGCAATGGGGCCTGGTGTGCACCAGGCACTGGCAATGTGTTGTCTCGTACAGAAGCGAGTGGATGAGGAGGCCTTCACTCACCTGTGTAAATGTGATAGGTTTGTCCCTAGCAATATAGTCCGCATATTTACAAGTAAACATTCCACAATCACTCCCATTTAGCTGTTGAGGAATCTCCTAAAATTACAAAAACAGAAGGGAAGAAGAGGTAAATGTAATATAAATTCCTTACATTTTCTCTAAATATCACTGTGGAAAAAATTACAAAGGTAAATGTTCAATCTGGTATTGCATAAACACACACGCACAAATATAATTAGCTTTACTCTGTGTGGTGTAAAACTACCTGTGACATGGAGTGTGGGACCCACAGAAAATGGCTTTTAGAAGAAAAGAGAAAAGCAAAGTGGGTCCATCTGTCTGCACCCTCTCAGGGGACAGGGAGGGAGGGGATGAGGACTGGGAGGTGGCTCTTGCCCAGCATGTGTGAGGCCCCATGTTCCAGCCCCAGCTTTGCAAAATACAAAAGTGGACCGGGAAGGTGTGTTAACAGGAAGACTAGACGCAATTTCATCAGTAGTTAGAAAATTTGAGAAGGTTAAGTGCGGGCCACTCTAAAACACAATGAACCTCCTCCAACACTGCAGGGGTTGCCACCCGGTGCCAAGCCCAGACCACAGGCCTTGGCCATGGCCTCTACAGTCTCAAGAGCCAGAGAGAAGCCTCAGATCAGCTCTGTCAGTGATGAGCTTGCCTTGGCGCTTGGCCTGTTTGGCGGCAGAGATTCCAAGCCCGCCTGGCCCTAGGCCTGGGCCGCCCGGTGACACACTGGCAGTCACCCATAAGGTACGTAAGAGAGAGGACCAGAGAGGCTGACTCCACCGCTGGGAGACAGTGACGATAACAGCTCAGTGCGTACTCGAAAAAACAGCTGACCGTGCACAACACATATGCTGGAGGCCTTATATTTTCTCCTGAGTCTAGCATCTCTCAGAGTAGATAGAACTATGGGTACCAAGACTATTTTTTATTTATTTACTTTTTTGGTACTGGGGATCGAACTTGGGTCCTTGCATTTTTGAGGCAGGTGGCGGAACCACCGAACCAAATCCCCAGCTCGGAAGACTACTTTTTAAATCGCACTTCCTGTACCAGAACTTGGTGTTCATCTTTACAGACTTTCTTGGGGAGGGGCGCATCTGAGACAAGGTCTCCGTGTGAGGTTCAGCTGGGCTCTCACTCATGGTGACTCACCAGGTCCTGAGCTGGGATGACCAGCAAGTCCCACACCTGGCTCTGTAACAGACTCTCACATTTGTCTTTTGCTCAGGAAGTGTCAAGGCTTAATTTTCAAATGATTCAGTGTGGAAATCACAATGGTTTTGGATGAAGACAGCTGAGCACCCTAGAGGTCAGGACTGGACTGAATTCTCGTGGCTTACTTCAAAGGGAGGCTGGTAGGACTCAAGGCAGGATCACCTTCCAACTATGAACTGAGGCTCAAGTCTTGCAAGATACAAAGCACATTCATAAGCAGCTTGCTTGACTCCTGATGACCATGCCATGGGACCCTACGACCTAAATAAACAAACCCCCAGGTAAATTTTGGACAAGAACTTGCAGCAACCAGGAAGACAAATGGACTTAAATGTTCTGTTTCCCAATTCTCTGAGAGATTCAGTGGCACCAAGCTTGACATGGCTCAGCCATCCTGAGTCATAACCACAACTGCCCAGAGCAACCTGGCCAGAGGACTCCCCCGCATAAATATACAAAACCATCGAGTGGTGCGTGGCGCTTTATGACCAGATCCAGGCACAGCAAGTGCAGAATGTGCCTGAAACCTTTGCTTTTACTATTAGCTTGAGATGAACCAGACCCATTCTGGCCTGGATACTATGACTTTTGTCCTGGCTGCTTTATAAGTACCCTCCTTCTACCCAAATGGTGGGGATGCGCTGAGCCTGTGACACTGGGCCTGCTGGACTCTGTCTTTGCTCTTACTTTGGGACTGAGTCTCATATTCTGGGACTGGGTTTTCCTGAAACAGTGTAATGAACATTTATATTTGCAGCAAGAAGATAAAGGCTAAGAAGGAACCATCTTGGGTGAATTAGTAGCTGGAGCTTTATAAGTAAGTGGTTCTAAGAGCTATATTTTAGGGTGGGGGGATATAGCTCAGTGGCAGACAGCGCGTGTGCTTAGCATGCATGAGGCCCTGAGTTCAATCCCCAGCACCACAAAAGTACAAACCATGTAGACTTGAAGCGAGGGAAGAAGTAGTTAAGTCTAAACAGTACAACGCAACCAAGTTCGGCAAATACACACGGTCATCACTTACGTGCGGCTTCATGCTGTAGCGGGTCCACTCTAACAGATTCAGATCGATGTTTCTTTTGGTCTTGCTTTCGTCCTGTAAATACTGACTAAAGAAAACAACAAAGGATATACCCATGAGACCAAGCATTATGATTACAAAAGACTTTGACGGTTAACCATTCTAAAAACTACACCTACCAGGCTTTCAAAACTCTGACTGTTTTTTGGTTTTTTAAATTTTGGGTTCCTTTTTCTACTAACAAAAACTGTACATGCTTTTCTTAAATAATTACAACATATACTGTGAGGTAAAGAGACAAAGATCCCTGTAAGCCAGGGAGAATGGCACAGGCCTGTAATTCTCTGGAGGCAGAGGCAAGACTGCAAGTTTGAGGCCAGCCTGGGCAACTTTGCGAAACCCAGTCTCAAAAGAAAAAGGCCTGGGGATGTAGCTCTGCGATACTGTCCCTGGGTTCAATCCTCAAACCACACGGAAAAGCAAAACAAACAGAAACCCCAAAGAAAGACCCCTACAAATAACCACTGTAGAAGTAATCACCATCGCCAACTTGCTGTGTTTTCCCTCTAGTTCTCTACCACCATATACACAATTTAAGAACACACATTTTATTCAGTTCAAAAGTAGTTCATTTTACACTTTTTTTTCACTTCAAAACAGATACGAGGGGCTGGGGATTTAGCTCAGTGGTTTCGCCGCCTGCCCTGCAAGTGCAAGGTCCGGAGTTTGATCCCTGGTACCGCAAAAACAAACAAACGAAAAAACAGATATGAAACAAGATAGGTGGCCTGGACTCTCTGAAAAAAAAGAAAAGGCAGGGCTGGGGATTTAGCTCAGTGGTTTCGCCGCCTGCTGAGGAAGTGCAAGGACCCGAGTTTGTTTCCCTGTACCAAAAAGAAAAAAAGAAAAAAAAAAAAACATTGGCATGAAAAAAGGTAAGAAGTCTGTTCTAAAATAAAGGACAGTAAATAAACATTAAGACCTTTTTTTTTTCTTTTTTCTGCACTCAGCTACAATCCTAGCCCTTCTTATTTTTTATTTTGTGACAGGGTCTCACTAATTTGGTAAGTTGCCCAGGCTGGAACCAAACTTTTGCAATCCTCCTGACTCAGCCTCTCTGAGTTCTGAGATTAGAAGTGTGTGATACCATGCCTGGCAAAGACATTTCTGAACTCGACTGGTTCCTGGACTCAGGGGAAAAAAGCTATGAAAGAGAACACAAAAAATCAGAATATGGACCATATATTACATATTGTTATTTTCTTAAGTGTGATAACAACATTGCAGTTATACAGAATTTACTCATTTTTAGGAGACATATTTAAGTGCTAAGTGATTAATGTTACCCACATTTCCAGGTTATCAAATTCAGTACTCATACATCTAGTTCGCCTCTTAGCCACATATGAGGTAAGCCTCTGCTGGACCTGCATTAATTTGTTCTAAAATGTCCCTGAAAAGCTCATCTGCTCAGATGTGGGCCTTTTGGAAAGTGACTGGATCAAGGGCTATTAACCTTATCAACTGATTCTCAAGCGACTGGGGTGCGGCTGGTTGGAGGAAGGAGGTACCGGGTACCCGGAGAGCTCTATTCTTGCCACCAGCCCCTCCTTCTGTCTGCCTCTCTCCCTGCCTCTCCCTGCTTCCGGGCTACCTAAGATAAGGTGAGCAGCCTTCCTCTGCCAAGCCGTCTCTGCCTGGGAGCCAGCCAACCATGGACTGAGACTCCTGGAACTGTGAGCTAAAATGCACCTCTCCTCCTAAGCTGTGTGCATCAGGTCTTTGGTCACAGTGATGGGAAGCCGACAACACACACCAGCAAGCAGACTTTCAATAGAGGCAACAGCACTGCCAGGGATGAAGACTGGTTTTCTCTGGAGGTAAAAATCTCAGTATTCCCGTGCTTGCAGCGCAGGGTAAGAAGAACAAACAGCACACACAGGGCTTCGTGGTGTCTGCGGTTTTGGCATCCACTTGGAACACACACCTGATAGATACAGGAACTACTGGATCTGCAGGAGCTGCCAACAAATCCCACACCTTCATTTAGACACTGCCCTCGGGAGCGGGCACTGTGGTATGCAGCTGTAATCCCAGCTACTTGGGAGGCTGAGAGAGAAGGATCACAAATTTGAGGCTGGCCTGGGCAACTTAGCAAAACCCTAACTCAAAATTAAAGAGAAAAGGGCTGGCCAGGTGTGGTGGCACACACCTGTAATCCCCATACTCAGGAGCCTGAGGCAGGATGATCACTGCAAGTTTGAGGCCACCTTGGGCTACACAGCTCAAGGCCAGCCTGAACAAAAAACAAAACAACAAAAAAAATCCAGAAAAGGCCTGAGGATGTAGGTCTGAGCTACTTGGGTTTAATCCCCAGTATTATCAAAATCAAAACCAAAATTACCTGAGTTCTATGTGGTAAACCCAAGAATCAACAGAAAGCAGACTGGAGTCAGCTTCAGAATTTACAGGACGAATACTCTGCAGCTAATAGTTCATTAGAACATCTAGAGTACAGAGGTGCCTTGGTTCACGACCTTAACTCATTCCCAGTTCTGGAGAAGACGGCCACGGTAGTGTGTTCATCACCCGATGCGAAGTTCACAAACAGAAACAAAATTTGCTGAATGCTTCTGTTCACAAACAGAAGCATTCACTAACCGAGGTATTACTGTAATGTATCAATCCCAAAGAAATATAATTCAAATCATAGGATTCTTTTTGTTTTGTTTTGGTACTGGGGATTGAACTCGGGACCTTGCACTTGAGAGGCAGGTGCCGGAAAAACTGAGCTAAATCCCCGGCCCTCAAATCATAGGATTCTGATAAATTATACTTCACAGGGCACAATGGTCCACACCTGTAATCTCAGCACTCAGGGAGGCTGAGGCAGGAGGATCAACAGTTCAAGCCTAGCCCGGGCAATAGGTGACTTAGTAAGACCCTGTTCCAAAATGTAAAAACTGAGAAAGGACTAGGGATATGGGTCAGTGTAAAGGCCCTGAGTTCAATCTCCAGTCAGCCTCTCTCTCTCTCTCTCTCTCACGCACACACACGCACACGCAAGAACTTGTTTTCAATGATGACCCTAGTAGGACTGCTCAGTTGAGATCATATATTAGGTTATTTTTAGACAAAAAGATGGATTCCCATGAAGTCCTGAGCCAGGTTCGGTGAGACTGCTGTCCAGGGTCTCCCTGGCTACCTAACAGCGCGTGCCTCCCCACCTGTACTTACAGGAGAATCTCACAGATCCTGTGGCCTTTCTGTCCCATAGAATCCAGATACTTAAGACACTTTTTTCTTAGGTCCATCACCTGTAGTAGGAAAATACAACATCCAGAAACAGAAAGATCTTAAGCATTAACAGGAGTAACAATTTTACTTCCAAAAAGAAAAGCACGTTTTAAAGAACCCAATATAAATGGATTCAGACACATTTTTAGGTGTGAGAAAAAGTTACAAAAAGTCACAGATGGTGAGTTTAATATATTTCTATTCCTAGATGATGTCTAGAAACTTTTTCACCAAAACATTAGTGGTCCTCTCAGTGTGGTGGGAGATTTCAGCTTTCTCTTTTTACCTTCATTTTTCTATAATAAGCCTTATGAACAAACTAAATAAAATAGAAAAAAAATTCTTCTGTTATAAACGAAAGCAGAGGCCAGGTCTTCTAGCTTCTGAAATCCTGCAGCCTCAAGTGCTGAGAATGCTCTGCAGAGCGCGCTGTTGTCTAAGGCCGGGCCTTGCACCGGACAGACCAGAGCAGGCCTTGCCTCAGTCTGTGTCCCTCCAGCATCAACCCTCCACTCACCACAAGGCCCCAGTGCACCTTCCGATGGATAGGCACCAGGATAAGCTCTTGTTCAAAGAGATTCACTCCTTTGGTCCATCTTTTTACGGCTTGGTAACCCCCAGACTTTAATTTAGGATAGAAGAAAGTACTGAATGCATGAAGGGCTGGGTAGCCTTGTTTTTTATTTCTTTCCACTAGAAGATTCATGTAAAAATTAATGACCTGTAAAATATTGAGAGTAAAAGTTGGAACATGCCGAATAGATCATCAGAATTAAATTTCAACTTGAGTTAGTATGAAGTAGAAAGTGAGATGTGTAGGGATGAGAAGGAACTTAAAATGGGAATAAAAGGACCCAATATGGAAGAAGACAGAAAAAATGGATCAGTGCAAAATGGGCGAGAGTTAAGAAAGAATGCCGGGCTAGGGTATAGCTGGCAGGGGGTGGGCCCTGGGTTGAATTGCCAGCACCATCACCAGAAAAAAGGAAAAACAGGAATAAAACTTCCAAGTGACAAGAAGTCTGTAATAATGAAATGGTTCATGCAACCGTATCACACAAAAGATATGCAGGAAGATTAACTACAAGTGAATCTCACCACGTAGAAATTACACCTCCATTTAAAAATATTAACTGGAAGGAGACACACCAAATATTTACAGCACTTTTAAACAATAATTTACCTTTTCTGCATTTTCCAAATTTCCTGTAATAAATATGTTATGTTTACAAGGTGAAACAAAATATCCTACTTTTAAAACAAGATGCTTTTAGGTGATGGCGCTGAAGGAGGGGCAGGAAAGGCAAAGGAAGAAAATGCAGAGGGCGAGCAGCTGGGCAAGAACCAAGCAGAAAACTGTGGAGAAGAATGAAGAACAAGCTTCAGCTAAATATGTACGGGACGAAGTAACACAGTCGGCAGCCTTCCACAGCTACTGCTTACTGCGGTTTGGATGCGTGTCCCCCCAAGTCCCCTGCTGGGGAGAAGTGACCAGGCCTCCAGGGCTCCTCTCTCTGGATGGGTCAGTGCCCTAAGGAGGCTGCAAGGGCCAAGCCATGGTCCCAGCTGCCCTCTGCCTCCTGTGAGGACTCGGTGCCCTCTCAGCAGAAGAATCTGCTGGTGCCCTTGTCTCGGACTTTCCAGCTCCCAGGACAGGGAACGATAAATTTCTACTGTTCATAAATCACCTGCCTTGGCTGTGGTATTTGATTCTAGCAGCCGGAATGGACTAAGACATCATTCAAATAAAATACCTTCCATTTATACCCAGGGTTTCTGAAAATGTCATTGAAGACTCATAAATAAAATGATGGATAAACATAGAGCCAAAAGACAGAAATGGTGTAGCAAACAGTACCTTGTCAAGTTTCAGGAAGCTTTTGTTTTTTAAAAAAATTAAGTTATCTTACCAACCTCTTATAATTGGGTATAACGCCTTCTGCTGGCTTGAACCACCAGCAGTACAAGCATGACTGTTCTACTCGTGGTTCAGAGTCGCCTGGCAGCGAGATGCGAATGTGATAAATCACTTTGGAGATGGTAAATAGTTAAACCTAATGATAGTCACAGGAAAAAAGACAACTGACCTCGTCGTTCAGCCAGTGGTAGTTCTTTAAGGTCTGGATATCTCCTCGAGTAATCCGCAACTTGAAAGCACTGCTCAGGATCTCATCCTGTGGGCCGTGGCCCAGGGCGTAACTGATTTCCCTTTCCATGTCCTGAATGAGAAAGTCCAGAGGTCTCTACTTTAACACAGAACCACTGTCAGTGTGTCTGAGACAGAAGAAAGCCTAGGGGGCCGGGGATTTAGCTCAGTGGTTCTGCTGCCTGCCTCGAAAGCAGAAGGATCCGAGTTCATTCCCCAGGACCAAAAAGAAGAAAGCCTTTCACGTCAACAGTATTTTGACTTGGAGAAAAATATACTTTCCGAGACCTATCAAATTACATAAAAATGTCCCAACTTAACAAAGCAATCCTACTAACGGCGACCTCTCTGTTGAGCATCTGGCTTCTTTATTCTAAAGAAGTATGCAGATAAATGCATATCTAACCTACAAAACTGAATCTGTAAACCCAATCAAAATGAATCTCATCCTAATATTTTTATAATTCTTCTCTCCATTGCACACAATTGCTAATCTATTTCTCTCCACCTCTGTGCCCAACATACAGGAAGTGTTCAAAACAGACACAACAAATAGAACACCACATACCAAGTCAACAGTGGAGGAGGGACAAGGTGTACGATCACCTTTAAAATGAGAATTTTAGCTACTTTCATTTCCTTGTTTTCTATAACCCTTATTACTTTCAAATACAATAATCAATGAAAGTGATGTTTTAGAAGACTACTCATTCATTTAAAAAAAACGTGCAATGCACTCATTCTCAATACCATACTACATAACTCAATATGTTTGAATGCAGAAAAGGAGCCTACGAAGAATCCATTATACTCCTCTGTTAGGGACCTTCATAGATCACTGATGACCAAGACAGCCAAAGTGAGCAGACCTGGAGCCTCAGCTTTATTTTCACACATTCATGCCTCATCTGGACAAACTTGGAGTAACTGAAGTTATTTAACTATGTCTTTTATTCCGACCAATACAAGGAACCATACCTCTGTCAGTTCAAGGAGGTCATCTGCTCTTCTGTCCCTCTCTTTGCCCGAGAAATTCTTTTCCTTTGCCTCAAGTATTGACATTTTCCTTCTGAGAAAGCCATTGCTTCCGCTGCCCAGGCGGAGTCGGGCTGACACTTCTTCCGATAGATCGGGCTCCAGCTGGTGTCCCCTCCTCTGAGCAAAAAGTTTCTATATTCTATTGCCATGTTTGATACTTGCACATATTACATACACTACACATGAGCTGTAAGACAGTATCATAATCTTGAAAGAAAAGACAATTAGCAAATCTTCCAAACAAGTAGATTTATCATATCTGCTTGGCCTAGCAAGGAAGAATAAAAAAACCTGTAAGTAAGGCCTCACAGGGTACCTCAATTACAAACCACTAAAAAGGCCGGGTGTGGAAACACACCCCTGTAATCCCAAACTCAGGAGGCCGAGGCAAGATCACAGCAAATTTGAAGCCAGACTGAGCTATACAGTGAGTTCATGGCCACCTTGAACTACATAGCAAGACTGTCTCAAAAAACAAAAACTGAAACAGAACACTCACCACTTTCTCTGGAAGTGGTAAGAAAAGTTATTTTCAGTTCTTCTATCCCATTTAAAATTAATGTGGTTAAAAGACATTTTGAAATGTTTAGAACAGCAAAAACTATGACCTATAAACCCCATCACTGAGGTTAAACTACTGCTACCCTCACACTACATAAATGCAGTCTATTTCATCTTTTTAATTTAATCATGCCTACATAACAAGGCCTCCACAAAAGCCCACAGGTTGGGTTTGGGGAGCTTTCAGGTTGCTCAACAAGTGGAATCACCCAGGGGTGGCTGCCCTTAGAGGACAGGACGCTTTCTGCCATGTCTCCCATCCTGGCCTCTGCATCTCCCTTCCATCTGGCTGTTCATTTACATTCTTCCTAATATCCTTTATAATAAATGGGGAAACATAGGGGCGGGGGCTCCCAAAACATTAACATAGTAGGCCGGGCATGGTGGTGCACCGCTGTAATCCCAGCCCTTGGAAGGCTAAGGCAGGAGGATCACTGTGAGTTTGAGGCCAGCCTGGGCTACACTGCAAAACTGTCTAAAAAAAACAATAACAACAACATTCGTACACCCCTCACTTTTTGGAAAATGAGCACCTATGTGATTGCTACTCAGTTCAATGAAAATTCCGCACACCCCAGAAACTCTGCTAAGCCCCTGCCCTACCAGAGCCTCCGTAACTATTAATATGTCATCTACCAGGAAAGCCATGTTGGAATTAGGAAATTCAGGGCTGGGGTGTAGCTCTGGTGCAGTGCTTGCCTAGCATGCACGAGACCCTAGGTTTAAGCCCAGCACTGACAAATAAAGATTTAAAAAATAAAATTGAGAAATGTGTTTAGAAATAAGAGTCGTGGACTTGAATCACAGTAGTTTTTTTGGGACCGGGGATCACACTTGGGACCTTGCGCTTGTGAGGCAGGCGGCAGCACCACTGAGCTACATTCCTGGCTAATCACAGTAGTTTGAAGACAGCACACCACACTCTTGTCCCAGCCAGCGCCAGGTGCCCTCTTTAGGTTCAGTAAACACTGAGTAGGACGAGTCCCTGAGTCGGGTTTTAAAATGTTCCCATGCTGTCTGTCCTCTCTCAGCTTTAGTTCTCTCCTTTTAGTTTATTTTTATTTATTTTTTAAAAGAAGCTGGTCTCTAACTTCTGAGCTCAAGTGATTCTCCCATCTCAGCTTCCTAAGTTGCTGGGACTACAGGTCCATCATTTTAGCTTGTGCTATACATGTGATAAAATAATTAATAATAAGTGAATCCACTCTGAATCAATGGAAATGGGGACCATTAGAGAAGAGCTCTAAAACTTATGACTCAAGACTTGACTCAGCCTTTGGAAGGTTCTTTTTTTTGTTCTTCCAGTACTGAAGACTGAACTGGGGCCTTGAGCATGCTGGGCAAGCACTCTAACACTGAGCTACATCTCCAGCCCATTTTTATTTTAAGACAGGGTCTTGCTAAGTGCCCAGGCTGGCCTTGAACTTTTAATCCTCCTGCCTTAGCCTTCCAAACAGCTGGGATGACAAGTGTGCACCAACATACTGGATTGAAGACTAACTCTTAAGAAGTACAATCAGAAAACACAAATTTAACCAAACTTAAAGCAGACCCCTATACTTCTGCAGTTCTATGTACCTAAAATGTGAATAATCTATAACTTTTAAGTTGCATTTAAGGTAGGACTGTACTTCAATTCCAGATACTGAATGTTTGCCCAAACACTTTGCCATTATTAAAACTGTTAGTGCTGATATGGAGATCACTGGACACTTGTTTCACTACTTAATGTAAAATCCAATAAAGCATTAGATTGCTAGTGTTTTCAAGTAAGCATGAAACCTAATATATGAAACTCTGAAAACAAAGTCCTGAACATATCATATCTTTCCTAGAGATGATTTTTAAACAATTTTCCAAAGGAAGTCACGCAACAGATATGAATGCTGTTACAGCATCACAGCGGTCTTCCATACATGGCAGGGCTACTGGGGACGGGAAATTCAGCTACATAGAAGGAAAACAAAATGTGTGCATCTTTTAAGCTTGCTGCTTTTGCAAAGAAAACGGAATTAGAAATCAAAGTAACGTATATCATGTTTTCTTATTTTTCATGCACACCAAAATGTATCTGGTGAGAGAGTAGGTGTAAATTTTAACTAGTTTCTACTTACACCTTCATTTTCAAGTCTGATTCCAATCATCTTCTCTGTATCAGAAATTTTCCCCTTTGAACACCTGAGGAAAAATATTGAGAAGAGACTTCTGCTGGACGATTTTCATCTGATATCTATTTGACTAGTTTTAGAAATAAGATTAATTTCTAAACAAAAAAAGCCGTGAGTTTATATAATTCTCAAAACCAGTGGTCAGCACATCTTTCTGAAGCGGAGAAGACAGTAAAACTTCAGCCGCAGTCAGAACTTCTCTGCCCCACCGCTGCAGTCTAGCATGGTCCCTCCAGCTTGCAGCACCAGTGGTCCATGCTCAACTGTCCCACTGGATGGCTTGTGCCACTGCAGGTGCAAATGGAGCTAAAAGTTCATCAGTCTTTGTACTAGTAAAAAAATTAAGTCAGAGCTGCCCAGCAGTGAGACATATGAATCTGGGCCGGTCCTGAACATTAAAGGTGGCCACAGACACAGTATGTAAATCAATGAGCACAACAGCATTCCAATAAACAGGCAGACCGGATTTGGCCTCTGGGCCATAGCTGACAGCCCTAAGGCATGCAGAGCTCCTGTGCTGATCCTGACTCCGACACAGTGGTCCTCGGAGCGGCCCCTTGCCCCGAGAAACACCCACGCACTTCTCGGAGCCCTGACCTCAGGAGATGAGCGTGAGCTGCCCAAACAAGGGCTGGACCCCGAGTCAGGAACTACCGTGCACTCGTGTATGCTGAGCAGCACCAGGGCTGAAGAGAGCTCCCAGCTCCTCGGACCCAGTTATTCACAAATATACCATAAAGAGCGAGAAAATACAATGAAAACTTAAGGACGAACCGAACCACGTACCTTTTTTCACTTCTCACTGGACAGAGAGGTCCCCTTGTTTCAAAGGCTCTATCTGTGAGGATGGCAAAGAAAAAACTGTTCACTAATCAATCTCAACTTACAGTTTTCAAAGTACGACATTTATTTTACACCAAAATGCTGATGGGAATTCCAAAGATACGAACCTCCTTACAAACCTTAAAATGCATAAATCTCTTTGTACGTTAAATATCATCTTTAGCATAAACTAGTATCAGCTTATTTGGTAAGCGACCATTTAGTGTCATTCAGTGGGCAGTTAGTGGAGAAATACAAGAAAGACAACCTAAGGAACATAAATGCATTTCAGGTGCACAAAACACATTATTACATACAGTAGTTGCCTAGGAATAATTACCAAGAGGCACATTTAGGTTTCTTTTTTTTTTTGGTATCGGGGATCAAACTCGGGTGGTTGTGCTTGTGCAGCAGGTGGTGGAACCGCTGAGCTAAACCCCCCGGCCTCTACTCACTGTATTTCTCAAGCACTGATTTCAGCCTGGCAGAGGTGTGTTCTAACATGGACCAGGGTCAGAAGTTAAGAGAGGGCTAGGTCTGGGACTCACACTGTTTCGGAACAAACTGAGTTGCTCTGACTCCGTGATTCTGCTCTTCCCCCCAGCCTTTGGTCTTTAAAGTGTCCACATGACTTCTTTGAGAACTTAGGAACACAAAAAATGAGAAAGTCAAATACAAAAGGAAAGTCTACCATGAATGTTCATGATCTATGTCTGACAAGCTCTGTAACATTGAACCTTAACAGAGAGGAAAGGAAGCAACACAGAGTCTAACTCGGATTCCACTATTTAGTCCAGTTACCTAACCTCCAGTGTATTCTAAAAGTGGAAGTTCTCTATTCCCAGTGCCACCCTGATTAAAAAATTTCAGTGTGATAAAACTCAAATTCAAAGATAAAAAGGGTTGGGGCACATGGCATAGAATGTGCATGGCCTGGGTTTCATCTCCAGCACCCTAAATAAATAAATAAATACATAAATAAAATACAATTTAAAACTATTAAGCTTAAATGGATTCTATAATAATGCACTAAAAGCAGGAATATTAAAAGCAAGATAATTTGAAGATTTTTGACAATATGACAAACTCTAGTTCATTAGCACACACAACCAAAATTAAAATGCCCAAAAATTTGTTTTTTCTGTATTCAATAAGCTACAGAGTCTTGTGACTCCTCACCTTCACCTTGCTATTACATAACTGGTGGGGTCTCTGTGTATTGCACATCGCTTGTTAGAACTACCAAGTGCACCCGAATCCTGAGCTCACACACTTGCACCCTTTCCACAGGCAAAGACAAGGCCCACCTACCGCTCTCATCTAGTTGCACACATCATCAGTTAATTAACAAGCAACAGGACTCTGTCTCTAAGAGAGGGTTTCCAAGAGTGCTGAGAGGCATTCACTAACGTCTTTAAAGGACTCTGTGTGTCTATCTTGGGATGGGGGTTGAGCACAAGGAAAGAAAAAAACCAGAGACTGTAGGGAGGCGAAGGAGAGAAAGAAAGAAGGAAAGAAAGGGAGAGGAAAGAATGGAGATAGGCAGGAGAGAAGAAACGGAAGAAAGAGAATGAGAGACAGGGATCATGGGTGGAAAGTGTGTGTTGGAGGGCTAGAAAACTTTGCACCCTAGGAGCCCTGCTCCAACTAGTGATCCACTTTTCCAGATCAGAACTTCATTAAGAGTTCACTTGGACAGAAAAGAAAAGCCTGTTTTGGAGCCAGGCACAGTGGCACATGCCAGTAACCCCAGCTACGCAGGAGGCTGAGGTGAGAGTTGTGAGTTCAAGGCCACCCTCGATAACTGAGTGCTATCCTCTCAAAAGAGAGAAGCACTGCTCTGTCAGCCCCTGGCTCTAAGTAGTACAGTACTAGATGCACTATCCAGGCAGTCTGCGGGCTGCCTCTCTGTGTTTGCCTTGTTTTTTTTCTTGTTTGTGGTGCTGCAGACTGAACCCAAGGCCACTGCACTGAACTACATTCCCAGCCCTCTTCTTTTTTTACTCTACGTCACCAAACTGCCCAGGCTGGGCTCAAACTTGCAGTATTCCCCCCAGTCTCCCAGGTGCTGAGATTGCAGGTGTGCACCACCACCTTTGCTCAGTGATAGCCTTTTCTTCAATAAGCCCTTCTTAATAACCCCTCTCCAAGGATAAAGAAAAAGATACTGAAAAAGCACTTCTCTTATGAGCTCATTTTTACCTGTGATGGTGTGAAGTTACAGGAGGGACAGAGCTTCCGTGACCACCTTCTTTAAGTCGCTCTAATAACCTCTGATACCTCTCTCGTTCTTCTTTTTGAACACCCTGAGTAAACGAAAGCATGTTGGGTAAATACTAGCACATTAAGCCTAAAATTAAACCACAATCAGAGATCAACAGGTCAAATGCAATCTACAGATGGGTTTCAAGTGCCAGCATGGTGTTTTTAGTTTTTCTTGAATTAACTTCCGATTTTACAAATTACAAAACAAAAACTGAAACCCAAATTCTGGCCTCTTTTGAAAAAGTGACGACCAGTGTGGAGCTGTGTGGTGGTCATGTGCTCTCTCTCCACCCCTCTTCACTTATCTTACTCTGCTAGATCCGCATGGCGCCTGAGTTTCTGACACAACTGGGATGGAGAAAAGTGGATAAAGCACACAAGAAAAGAACAGAAATACTCCACTTGCATAATCACAATTTCAGTTTCCAAAATCAGCAGTGACCTTCAATGGCCAAATCCGAGGGCACTTTCCTAGCCTTTAGAGCATGTGACCTCCCTTCAGCACCTCTCCCAGCTGACCTTGCCTTGCCTTCCTGGACAACAAACTTCTATTTTCTTCTCAGTCTTCACTGCAGATTATTCCTTCTGTTTACCATAAATTCTGATGTTTTCCCAAATCTCTTTTCACG
Source organism: Heterocephalus glaber (assembly GCF_000247695.1). The sequence continues at coordinate 71,086,144 of NW_004624730.1, forward strand.
CTACATTCTTTCCCTGAAAAATCTCATTAGCTCCCTTCATTTAAACATCAATATATAAAAACTTCCGAAATGTGTCTCTAATCCTGCCTTCTTCTCAAATCTCCCATCACCTATGTCCAAGAGTCTACAGGAGAAGTCTTCTTGCGTGTCTCACAGGTACTTTAAACAATGTCCAAAACTGAAGTCATCATCTTCCCCCTAGACACATAGGGCAGGGGATCTTGGTCAGTGACGTGTATTTATCCGATCCTGAAATGGGACTCGGGCTCTTTCCTCTATTACATCACAATTAGTCAAATCCTCCCTAGAATGTGTGCTCTGTGCATAGCCCATGGACACATGCTCACTCCCTTCTGATTCCTCACCTAACCCCCTGACATCTTTATCTTTAATGGCTCCTCTTATAAATCTCTTCCAGGGCTCTGGGCCTTTCCTCTCTCTCTCTCTCCCTTTTTTCTGAATTATAATTATTTATGTCAAAACTCCCAGAGGGCAGGCAACACATTTTATTCAAGTTTGAATTGTGGGCAACTAGCACAGAACCTGGAACCCAAATACATAATTCTGTGATAACTACACAAGTGTCTCAGACAACCATCTAGCAAATTAAAATAGCTGATGGCCCTGTGGAATATCAGATTCAAAATAATTCTAAATTTTCCTGGAATAACTGAAGTCTTCAAGAGAGAAGTGAAGGTTGTCTCTTCATCATGGTAAGTGCTCTGAAAGGGGAAGGAAAAAGCAAAGACACACACCATCTACGTCCCCTACTGAGTCACTGTTACTAACGTTTATAAAAGAAACAATTCAGAATAATTTAGGTACCCAAAAGCAACCCCGAATCTCATTTCTTCCTAATAGGGTTCTTCCTCCTTCTTTATAGTGAAAATCACTACTGAGGACGTATGTGTGCACACTCTCCAGGAGCGCATGTGTAGTGAACAGGGCCACGTGCTGAGGCAAACAGGGTAGCAGAGGCCAGGTGTGGAAGGGACACTGGAAACTCAGCCACAGCACACCCTCTGTACCTTCGGAATCTTGTACCATAGTCACATAGTATTCATTCCCCAAAGTGCCATGTGGAGATTTTTTTAAAGAAATCAACCTAAAAAGACTTACTTCCTCCACAGTACAGTGGGGACGCCTCAGCCCCTTGCCACCCTCTTCAGAAACCATCTCGGTGACAGCCTGCTCCTGAGGTCTCCACAGGGAGGAACTCTCTGCAGTGCCTTTGCTATGGCGACGGCCACTTGGTCTTCTATTATAGCCTTCTGAGTTCAAAGAAAAACTGAGAAAAGAAGAAAAAGAACGTACCGTCAAAGCGCTTCAAGTACCGACCCTCACGCTCCTAGTCACTCTGAGACTGCTGTGACCACACCTGCTGTGTCCCACAGGGGCATCCGTCAAAGTGGGATCTCCCCAGCGTCCCACTGCAGCACGGCCATGTGCAGCCACACCAAAGCCCTCTCCCTCGCGGCCACTTTCCAACATCAGCCCCGGGTTCACCTGCTTATTGCCATCACCCTCCAGGACTATTCCTTTAGTCACTGGGCAACACAGGAATTAATTACTGGTGAGATTATTTATGTCTATATCCCACATTGAACTTTAATCTATGAAAAGAGAGGTTACATCTTTCATCACTCTATCTTGGTACCAGATCTACATCATGAGCCACCACTGAATGCTAAATTAATAAATGCTATACTGGGCACAGTGGTGTGTGCCTGAATCTTAGCTACTCGGGAGGCTGCGGCAGGAGGGATCTTGAGTCAAAGAGTTCAAGGGCAACCTGTGCAACATAGTGAGACCCTGTCTAAAGAGAAAAAGAAATGCAAGGGGGGGCTAGTTCAGTGGTAGAACTGTGGGCTTAGCATGCCTGAAGCCCTGGGATCAATTCCCAGCACTGCTTCAAAAAAAAAATGTGATGCTGCACACTTGTAATCTCAGCACTCAGGAGGCTGAGGCAGGAGGACTGCTGCAAGTTCGAGGTCAGCCTGAACTACGTAGTGAGACTTTGTCTCAAAAAAAAAAAAAAAGAGGATTAGTATTAGGTGTAAAGACTGACCAGTCCTAAACTGATACATTGTCCTTGATATTAAAAAAAAGGTAAAATTAATAAATGCTAAAGAACCAAAGGAATGGAACTTCCCCACTCCCTAGTGCCAAGGCACTGAAACTGATGACAGAGTTTGTCTCTCCACCTCTCCTGCCGCAACCAACAACAGAACAAACATATCTCCCTCCCTGACTCACGTGACACTCTGAAAAGGGCACACGCCATCAGGTGGCACTTCTCTCTACAAAAATACTGAAAAATATGAGGCAGGTCCTGAGTAAACATCAGACAAAATTACAGTATTAGTGTCATCAATGACAAAGACCAAGGAGGTGTTTCAGATTAAAGATCAACGAGATGGGAAAACTAAATGCAGTGTGTAACTTGTACCAGAACCTGGTCCACAGTGGGAAGAAAGGCTACAATGGAAAAATTTAAATGAGATGTGTAGATTACATAAGAATGCTATACTGACTTTCTGATTTTTCCAATCCATGATTGTGTAAATCAATTATTTTATTTTCTGTTAAGGGTGGGGTGGGTGGGGATTGAGCCCAGGGCTTTGGGCTTTCGAGGCAAATGGTCTCCTTGAATGACATCCCCAGCCTTTTGTCAACATTTTTCAATTCTGAGACAGGGTCTTTGCAAGTCACCCAGCTGGGATGAAATTTACGACCCTCCTCCATCACCTTCCCAAGAAACTGGGATTACAGATATGTGCCACCATGCCTGGAAGTAAATTAGTTCTTAAGAAATAGGCTCAAATATTTAGAATTAAAGGTATAAGAGTCAAAGACATACTCTCAAATTATTCAGAAAAAAATTATGTATACATGACAGAGAATGACTAAAATAATTACAGCAAAGTAACAACTAGTAAAACTAGGTCAAGGGCCAGGTATGGTGGTGCACCCTGTAATCCCAGCACTCAGGAGGCTGAGGAAGAAGGATCACCACAAGTTTGAGGCCAACCTGGGTTACACAGTGGGTGCAAGTCCAGCCTGAACTACACAGCAAAACCCTGTCTCCAAAACACCAAATGAAATTGGATCAAGATTATCTATCTAACAGAACTTCGAAATACATGAAGAGAAAACAGCTGGGCATGACGGTACATGCCTATTAACCCAAGCACTGTGGGAGGCCAAGGGAGGAAGACTGCAAATGCAAGGCCAGGCTGGGCAAATCTGGCTTAGAAAGACCCTGTCTTATAAATAAAAATTAAAAAGCGGGTTGGGGATGTAGCTCAGTGTAAAGGCTCCTGGGTCAACCCCCGTATCACCAAACCAAACCAAAAACAAACCAAAAAACAGGGTAAAAAAGTGACAAATAGGAAAAACAGATTAAACCAAATTATGTAGAAAATGTCAATACTTACTCTTTGCTCATCAATCAATAAAAAAGCAGAGAGAAAATGAGTAAAACCTGTAAACATGTAAGCTAACTTGACTGGACATTTACAGAATACCCGATCTGATAGCAAAATATATGCTCTTTTTAAGGATGCATAGAAAATCATCCAAAGAGGCCGTATTCTAGGTCCAAAAAAAAATGTTAACGAACTTAAAAGAATTAAAATCACACAAAGTATTCTCTGACCATAAAAGAATTAAATTAGTAATCAGTAAGAGATATCTGGAATGTTCCAAATAGTTAGAAATTAAACAATATACTCCAAGCCTTCTAACTAATCACAGGTCAGCCAGGCACAGTGGTACACACCTGTAATCCTAACTACTCAGGAGACTGAGGCAGGAGAACCTCAATTTAAAGGCTACCCTGGGCAGTTAGTGAGACCCTGTCTCTAAATAAAAAAAACAACAAGGGCTAGGAATGTGGCTCAGTGGTAGAACATTGCTGGGTTCTATCCCTCTATCCCCAGTGCTGGAAATGAATGAATAAATGAATGAATGTATGTTGGCAAGGATGTAGGGAAAAAGAAACCCTTATACACTATTGGTGGTAATGTCAATCAGTACAGTCACTATGGAAATCAATATGGAGGATCCTCAAAAAACTAGAAATAGACCTGTGATTTGACCCAGCTCTACCACTCCTAGGTATATTTCCGAGAGAATTCAAGTCTGCATGGTACCGAGATACTTGCATACCCGTATTTACTGCAGCCCAACTCACAAGAGCTAAGCTATGGAGTCAGCCTGGGTTCCCATCCACAGATGATGGATACAGAAAATGTGGTGTACACAATGGAGTATCATTAGTCACAGGTGAAATCACGTCATCTGCAGGAAAATGGATGGAACCAGAGACTGAGATGTTAAGGGAAATAAGTCAGACAAAAATTACACATTTTCTCTCATATGTGAAACCTACAAAAAAAAAAAAAAGACAAAAATGTAAACAAAACTGACAGAAACAGAGAAAGCTGGCTGTGATGGCACAGGTCCACTGCAATCCCAGCACTTGGCAGGATCAAGAGCTCAAGGCCAGCCTGGACTCCATTCGCAAGACCCTGTCTCAAAACATCAAAGAACAGTGACAGATGAATAAAAGGAGGAGGGAGACTATTAGGGAAGAGGAAGCAAACAGGAGAAAGGGAATGAAAGGCCAAAAGGGGTGAGAGGAGGTAGAAATGATCAAAGCATGTTACATCCTCGTACAAATTACCAAAATAAAACTTGCTATTATGTTCAATATGTACTAGTGAACAAAAATACACAGGAAAATTAGATCAATTCAAAAAGTCTAACATCTAAACAACAGGATACTAGAAGTGTGAATACAGAAAGAGGAGGGAAAAAAATTAGTAGTAAAATAACAAGCCAAGCGAGGTGGTGTATTCCTGTAATCCCACCACTCTGAGAGGCTGAGGTAGAAGGATCCCAAGCCCAGCCAGGGCAACTTAGTGACTCAATGAGACTCTGTCTCTCAAAAAAGAAAAATGTCTGAGGTTATAGCTCAATATTAAGACCCAGAGCTCAATCCCTAGTACTGAAAAAAAAAAAGAACTGATGGGTATGATGATCAGTATATAAAAATGTATCACATTACACTTATGATTTCTATACTTTTCTGTATACATGTTATATTCTTTTAAAAACTTTAAAAAGTAGCAATTCTTTTTAAAGGTCCTCAAATCACATCAGGCAATGGGCATATTACACAGCAGAAAAAGTTCAACTGCCAGGCACAGTGGTGCACGCCTGTAGTCCTAGCACACAGGAGCCTGAGGCAGGAGGATTGCTGAGAGTTCCAGGCCAGCCTGGGCTACGTAGTGAGCCCGTCTCAGGAAAAAAAAAAAGAAAAAACTCAAGTCTCTAACTAGCTGTGTGACATTGGGCGAGTCCCAAACCTCAGAGTCCATAGTAGGACAAAAGTGAGAATGTGTGACAGGAGTAAGCACTTGAGAAGTGCTGATGGTCTGCTTACAGAAAGGCAGAATCTGACACTTACCCAAAGGAAGGCAGGACTCTCCGTGGCTGATCTCGCGTTACCATCACTCTGATCTTTGGATAGTCACTTATTCCATTAGGAGATTTATTACCTTAAGAATGCATTTGCAATTGTAAAAGAAAGAAAGAAAAAAATCTTTGTGAACAGCTTGCATTAGGTCAAAACAACTGTGACCAGTTTATATCTTGTTTTTAAAAATTCTACGAATAGACAGAACAGGAATCTGACATACATGAGGTAAAACATTAATGAGAAGCACTAACATGGGCTGGGTTGTAGCTCAGTGGTAGAGCCTGTGCCTGGCATGCATTAGACCCTGGGTCTGATCCCTAGCACCATAACAAATGATAATAACAACAATAAATTAATATTCAAACAATATGAAGAGATCAAATTCAACTTGTATCAACTTGGATCAACCTTCAAAAATGAAATACAGTGGGCCCTCAAGTTACAACCGGCATGACATATGAACAGCTTGGGTTACAACTGGAATTTTAGTTCTAAATTATGACCAAAGTCTTGAGTTATGACCCAAATGCCGGCCTCTTGTACTTGCAGGTGGTCTCAGATAACAGATTTAACCCTTAGAGTTCTGGAAGGAACATTACAGCATCCTTTCCTGTGTGGGGTTAATTGAGAAATCCTGGGCCAGTGTCTCTCTAAGGACACTGAGATTTGCCTGTATACAGGAGAGAGACTTTGAAGGCTGTGTAGAGGAGCCTGAGCCTTCCACTGACCAACCTAAGTTACAACCAGCCCTTTCAAACGAGTGGAGTTCGTAAGTCAAGGGTCTATTGTAAAAGAATTCAAGTATCATCTTTGTTCCAAACGCTTTAGAACTAGCTCCTCAGACAGGTGTTTACTCTCCCTCGGTCTTCTCTGCACCAGAGATGCTCTACCAACAGAATTTGAGAAACGTAACTCTAAGGTATACATCATTTTCTTAGCTTCTTACACTTTTGACTTTTGAGCCCGTAACTTTTCTAATATCATGTTATGGTTTAGATGTAAAATGTTCACTAAAAGTCTGTGTTCAGAGATGAGCATCTGGAAAGTGGCTGGATCACAGGGGTGCTGTACTCATCAGTGGAGTAATACACTGATGAGCTCCCCGGTGAATGTGCAGGAGCATTATGTTATGCAGTGGGGCCCAGATGGAGGAGGTGGTTCACTGGGGAAGCCTTTGAAGGGTACATTTCTGGCTCTGGCTCTTCTCTCTCTGCTTCCTGGCCGCTATGAGTTGGGCAGCTTTCCTCCACCAGGCCCTTCTGTCATGCCATTTCTGTCTCAGAGCCAGCCGACCATGGACTGACTGTACCCTCTGAAACTGTGAGCCAAAAATAAACCTCTGCTCCTTAAATTGTGGGTGTCAGGTATTTTGTCCTAGCAAGAGAAAGCTAATACACAGCTAAGTTCTCCTCCTACCTTCTTTGCCTTCCACTAGAACTTTACAAGCCTCACTATATAGCAGATACCACCACTATCTCAGATCTCTGGCTTCTCTCTACTTTTCCCCAACATATCATTCTGTATCATCTATACAACAATTGTAATTTCACTGCAGGATCTAATGATGATATGGAAAACTCCTTAATCCATACAAGGGCAGGAAGTGGGAGCCTAACATTGCTCACCAAACAGATGATGAACTGCTCAAAGGCAAGGACACCTTTCATTATTTGGTTATTACTGATAATAACTTAGCACAGTGCCTGGCACAGAGTAAGCTCTCGGGAAATACTTTTTCAAATGACTGAGGCTTGATCTAAGTAACATTAAGGATGCTAAGAAGCAAACAGGAAACACAACAGTAAATTCATAGACAATAATTCTAAAGGAAAGGTCCAAGTGGAGATCTTCATCTGAAAATCTAATTATTGATGCTCAAAAAATTTCTGACCGCAGATTTTGGATTTTTGGGTCAGGGATGCTTAACCGGTAAAGTCCATGCAAATATTCCAAAACCTAAAAACTCCAAAACCTGAAACACTTCTGGTCCCAAGCACTTCAGATAATGATACTTACTCAACCTGTATCTGCTTTTTAGCATGGTAGAGAAAATATGTCTTTATTTTCATCCCAATCTAACTCAGTGTTTTCCTTTCATATTCTCAAAACTTGGGAAAATGGACAGAAGGAAATACAAAGAAGCAAAAATATTTTTGACCACCTCACCCAGTTTCAGCATGTTGTTCCTGGATCCAGAACCTGTCAGTTCACAAGATGAAGAGTTCGAAAATACCTTAAAATCAAACAGAATCACCTCTGTAGCATCCAAATTTTACAACTGAAATAAGTTCATCATTTAAAAGGATCACTACTAGATCACTACTACTTTTTTAGCTCAAAGAAGTGATATCATCATGCTCAAAGGTTTTCTTTTCTTTTTTTTTTTTTTTTGGTACTGGGGATTGAACTTGGGTCCTTGAGCTTGTGGAGCAGGTGGCGAAACCACTGAGCTAAATCCCTGGTCAAGCTCAAAGGTTTAATTTGCCAAGACTCATAAAATGATGTAAAAAAAAGACAATTTCAGGATCTGTAAGTATAGTTAAGAAAATCAGAAGTGATAATATCCTTTTTTTTGGCTTTGCTTTGATTTTGTTTTTTGAGACAGGATTCGCTAGGCAGTTCAGGCTATCTTTGAACTTGCTATGTAGCCCAGGCTGGCCTCAAACTCAAAGTGATCCTCCTGCTTCAGCCTCCCAAGTGCTGGAATTATAGGCGTGCACCACTACGCCCGGCCAATATTCTTTAAAAATACTTTTTAAATGCTTAAATTTTATCCTTTAATTTTTTGACCTTTATAGCAGTAATAAAGACATGAACATTTCTGGAAATAATTCATTTTATATATTCATTCCCCCAAAGAAAATATTTCTAAATTTTAACTTTACTCATTTAAAGTACAAAGATCAGCAGCCTTTGAGGTGGGGTGTAAGTCAGTGACAGAACTCCTGCTGAGTATGCACAAGGTCCCGAGTTCAATTCCTAGCACCAAATAAAACAAAAACGATCAGTCTCCCCAGTGGAGCCCCACCTCACTGACCTCTCCTGAAGGGGCCACATTCCGTGTCCCATTACAAGCAGAAGTCACCATGGGCTTCCTGGTCAGCTGGAATGGGAATCCAAAAAAGCTGGCAGCATTGTAGAGATGGCTTTTCACTCGGTGAAGAAAGCAATCTAGAAAGTGCCAATAAACTATAAATAATCAACTTCTAGTGGAAAAAAAGATTATATCTTGGAAAGAACCTCCCTTAATTTTTATTAAAAGATGTATTTCAAACACTGAAATCAAAAAGTCTCTACCAAAATATTTTTATAAAACTGAGTAACTAGAATTCCAATCCTGTGATTTTTGTTTTTTTAATAAATATCTGAGATGCTACAAAAACATGAGACCATCACCTTAGCAAATGACAAACTGATTCACAATGAATCAGAAGAGCTGCGATGGCAGCTCTTAAGCAGTGAGTATCCCAGAATATACAAAACACGTTTTTACCAGAGAAGAGGGTATAATTAAACAAGGAACACGTACAGTGGGTATTTCAGAAGTAAGGAAGCTCTGTCATCTCCTTACTGCTTTGTCCTTATTTCTCAGGCAGGTAAGAATAGAGTTGCCTTTAATAACTATTTACTAAGCCCTTTTATATCCTGCTAGGTGGAGTATAAAATATATACACAGCTCTTAGCCATCTACGATAAAAAGGCTACCTCTCTACTGGACTGGATATGCTAGATCTCAGATTCACCTCTTCCTACCACCAAGAACAGAGATTACAAAACAAGTAAGTAAACAAGGAGGAAGGGTAGATTTCAGTATGTTCCCACTTCCTCCTCTTACAATACTACCTTTTTCTCACTTCCTACACATCCACATTTTCTATAATTTTCTTCTATATCATAATTAAGGGTGTTCTAATGCACTAGTTATTGCTTCACAGAAAAATTACCCAAAATGATGGCTTTAAGCAGTAAGAGCTCTAGAACACATAAAATAAATACTTCTCAGAAAGATGTGCGAATATCTTAACCAAATGGGACAATGTAAAGGCCAGGTAAAGCAGAATACAGCTTGAAATAATTTTCTCCTTGATAAAAGTTAAAAGTACCAAAGCCTGCAAATAAACTGCTTTCTGTTTTGGGAATTAGAAAGAACTCCAAATTATCCCGGTAGCAATGCTGAGGGATATCATTTTATTCTGCTGTGCTGATGCCTAACCCACAGCCGTCATGCAGCGCAGAGGGTGAGAAGCGCTCCTGATGGCATGGTAAACACTGACCACAAAAAGTAGTGTAATATTTTCTTTCCCTGCAAATTTTGTTTAAAACTGGGTGAGCCTTGAGATTATGTCAAAAGATCTCGCTGATTTTTTTTAAAAGGGAAGGAAGGCAGGCCTGCCTCATCTGTGCAATGAGAATGGATGACCTGAGACCAGACTAAGTTGCTCTCTTAAAATTCCTTTCACCTGTAAAATCATGAGTCTGCTCCTCTGATATCCTCTTTTTTTCCTTTTACTCTAGCATTTTTTCCCTCTCAAAAGCAACTAAGAGCTGTACTGCCCAACAGAGTAGCTGGAAGCCATATGTGGTTACCTACTAATTTTATTTCAATTAATTAAAATAAAAAATTCAAATTAACCACATTTCAAATGTTTGTTGGCCATTAACACAGGAGATTCTACTGGTTAGCTCCATTATAGACTTATACAAACTCACTAACAAGTATTCTATTTGTTATCCACCACTTTCTCCTTGGCTTATTAGATTCCCTTCTACAGTTTGCCTTTCAGAAAAATCTTAACAGGCAGGCGTTGTGGCACATGCCTGCAGTCCCAGCACTCGGGAAGCTGAGGCAGGAGGATTGCTGAGTTTGAGGCCAGCCCGGGCTACATAGTGAGCTCAAGGACAGCCTGAACTACACTGTGACTCTGTCTCAAAAAAAAAAAAGTTACTGAGATTCTCAGTTTTAAATTACATTGCTACTATGCCTTTCTTAGTTCCTGCGTGTCCTTATTATTTGTGCTTATCTCATACTCATTACCATACAATCACAGAAGGCCCTTACATACTGAGACCCTGTTCTACCCAACTTTGTATTTCTTACAGAACCTAACACACCGTTTAGCATCGAGACATGCTCAGTAAGTACTCACTGGATTTAAATGAAATATTAACATAGGTCCACCCTCAACTATCACAACTGGAGTAGACACAAATTCCTAGTCACTGCTAAGAAAGAGAAATACAGTATTCTACTGTGCCTTTTCCCTTTAATCTGGTTTTTTTCACTTCCAACTCTTCAGTTATAGGTAAGTAAAAGGTCTATGACCATAAATTAAGATTGGTTCACTCAGCCATCTGAAATTGATCACTCAGTTTGGAGCAGATTGTACAATGTTTCCTCCTCAAATTAAAAAAGCACCTTTTCTTTATAGCAGGATTTAGAACTTTAAGATGCATACTCAATACAAAGCCTTCTTTATCCCCAGGAACAGTGATTACCTCTGGGAATGATAAAGGAGGAGGAAGAGATAGGAAAGAGACTTGTCACTCCATATACTTTTTCCCTGTTGATTTCATTCCACACATATTTTTCTTTTAACAAACTAATTTTAAAAATTTATATTTAGTACCTAATCTTGGTCTTTTAGCTGGTATTTCATCAGTGTCCACTGTGGAGAACACGGAGCTGAAAAGAGAGGAGAATAAGTACACATGTTTATAATATGTACATACATCCATTTCTATAAATAAACTTAAGTATTCAAGGCTGTTACATAACTCAGTTGTAGAATGTGTGCTTAGCATATACAATGTCCTGGGTTCAATCTCCTGCCTCAAAACAAACAGAACTCCCTATTCACATCATCCAGCATAACTCTTTTCTATTCACTACATTATAAAACATGATCCAAGAGATGTTTTCAGAGAATAAATGCTATTCTATGTAAGCCTTTAGTATCTGAGGATTTAACACTAGGGTTTCAACTATCTGAGAGAGACCCCAAAATCCTTACCACATAATAATCTGTAACCTAGTTAAAGTTCAAATAACAAAACTAAACAATTTCCTTCCGAAAGATGATCTCCAGAGAAAGTCATCTTTCACTTCAGGTAACAATGTAAGCAGCATGAAGACAATTCTTAGCTAGAAAAAGGTGTTATCTTTAACTGCATTGTAATCATGGGACTATTTTACTGATAAAGAATTTGGGATCCAGGAAAATTTTTAGACCCCTGTGTAAAGAAGATTAAAGGCAAAGGGTATGCCTTTAATCACTCCTCTGAATCCCCAAGATTAATCATATTTACAAAAAATGGATAGAATGAGATAACAAGAGAGACTGTTACTTTAACCTGCTTTTGTTTTTTGAGATAAGGTCTTGCTGTGTTGCCCAGACTAGCCTGGAGCTTGGTATGCTGCTCAGGTGGATATCAAACCCAAAATCCTCTTGCCTCAGCTTCCTGCATGCTGGGATTACAGGCTTGTGCCATCATGCCCAGCTGGATTATAAATTTATACACTCCATCAAGACTTCCTGGCTTAATTTTGACTGAAAATTGGCTTACATAAAAGGTTATTTTATTTTATTGCAGTGCTGCATTCTAACTGGGGGCCTCATACATTGTAAGGCAAGAGCCCTGCCACTGAGCTACAGCCCCAAGCAATAAGAGCTATTTTAGAAGTAGGATAGGAGCACCTATAGTAGAGAACGGGAGCTTGATCGACAAAGCCTCGTTCCTCTGACTAGAATTAACACCAAAAAGAGAATAAGGAACAGGGCGGGTTGCGTAGGTCTGTGATCCCAGCACTCTGGGAGGCTGAGGAATGAGGATCAAAAGTTCAAGCCCAGCCTGGACAATTTAATGACTTAGCACGACCCTGTGTCAAAATGAAAAAAAGAAAATGTTTTTAAAGGCTGGGATGTAGCTCAATGCCAAGGCCCTGGGTTCAGTCTCGAGTTGGGGGGGGGTTAAAGAGAATGAATGAACAATAAACATGTACCAAGGGGTTATCATGCACCAGGCCCTGCACAGGGCCATCATGTATGTACATTAAGCATCAGTTTAGGACTTTATAACATGTTCTCAAATGATCCTTACTGAAAGACAGAAGAATCAACCGAGTGTCTCCAGAATGCATACTACAATTTGGTCAACAGTCAGAGTCATCAGTGATCTACACCCGAGACTGAGGTATTAGTCATTTTGTCTTCTTTTGGCCTATCTCCCTTGACCCTAAGGTTTATAAAACGAAATCAGCCAGGTCCTGTAGTCACAGCTACTTGGGAGGCCAAGATGGAAAGAGTGCTTGAACGTGGGCAACTTAGTAAGTCCTGCTCTCAAAAAATAAAGAAAGAGGAAGAAAGAGGAAGGAGAGGGGAGAGAAAGGAAGGGAAGAGAGGAAAGAAGAGAAAAGGGGAAAGAATTAGGTTGGGGGTGTGGCTCAGTGGTAAGGTGGCAGCTGGCCTAGCAGCACAAAATAAAGACAACAAAAGAAAAGAAATGAGATCACCCAAAATTAAGAGGTGTACAGAATGTGTATGGCATTTTATTTTCTAGTTCTCATTTTTATTTTCTAGATCTTAGGCAAAGGCGGGGGGATACTATAAAATGAGAAAACCGCGGTAGCAGACGCCAAGCAAGAGCAATTCGTAGTTCTCCCTTAATTTTAACTGAATTTTAGAGTTAACACTAGTGATTTCTTTTACACTAGTGATTTTTTTTTTTAAAGGAAGATGGTACCTAATATTTTTTTCTTCATTAACTAATTCTAAAGCACACCACCAGGTCCCTCCCACTTCCGGCCCCAAACACACACACTGTTTGACAGCTGTTTTGGAACAAGACAGCTGCTGTTTCTCGATGCTAGGAGAACAGTGCTTGCAGTCAGAGCGACTCTGGGCAAAGCTCCGAATGTCACTTCCCTCAACTGCGCTCCGCCGTCCGCAGATGACACCTGGGGAGTGCGCTGCAAAACACCGAGCTGCTGCGCAGCGTCCCCCTCGTTTTCAGCCCAAGAGCAGTAAAATAGGACCATGCAACCAGCTGGGACTCCGCCGGGAACGCGAAGGGCACCGCACAGCCGGCCTCGCGGAGACGCGCGCTCCCTCCTCTCCCGGGTCCGCGGCCGCGCGGCGACGTCACCGGGACTCCGCGCCCGTGGGGGAGGGGACGCGGGCCGCTCGGCCCCTTCTCCCTCACCTGTTCGAGCGCCGCCTCTTCAGCAGGGCCCGGGCAGGGGGCGCCGAGCGGTCGCAGAAACGTAGAATGGTGCCGAGGATCCTAACCAGCCATTTGTACATACCAAGCCCAAGCAGCAGCGGCGGCCGACACACCCCGAGACGCAAACCCCAGAGCTGTCGCCGCCGCTGCCGCCTTCCCCGCCTCGGCCCACACCGCCAAGGTTCAGTCGCTGGCTGGTGACGCGATCCCAGGGCCCATGTATTCCACGCTCCCCGCGCGAAGGTGGCCTCGGCCCGCCCGCCGCCGCTCCTGACGTCACGTCCTCCCGCAAGACCGGAAGGCCTCATCCCCCAAGCTGCGCACGCGCAGCCTAGCACCGCACCCTCCCCGCGAGCCTAGCAACAATAAAGCCGGCGCGAGGTCCGGAGCCAACTGCAGACGAGATTCGGAAGGATGTGGGCGGGGATTTATTTTCGGCCAGTCCTGAGTAGGCCTGAGGGACAAGGCCCACGAGACGACTTGTGCGGTTGCTGAGCTGTGAGGGAAGCCTCCCGGGGACCTGAGCCCAGTTGGTGTTCGGTAGTTGAGTACGCGATGGGAGTAGGCCAGGTTAATTAGCACATGTTTACCGATTTAGGCGCCCTTTCAATAGTCTCCATTTCGCCCCCAAACCGAATGCTATAGGCATATGTCCTTTTTATAAACCGGGAACATCAAATGACACAATAGTTTGCCTAAGGTCACGAAGCTACCTCCCAGCACCTTTGGGGTTTGAGCCGGCGAATGAATACCAGCGCCAGTCCCGTACCCTGGTGGTCAGTCAGACACGGACATAGATAATTGCAAATTGCAATACAGGATTGTTTGCTTTGAGAAAGCACTGTGCAAAATGCAGTATCGCGGAAGAAGAACCACTCTGATCAACTCGCCTCCCCCAAACGATCTCGGGAATCCTCAAAGGTTTGCAAGCCCTACATATGTTTCCCGGACTGCACTTACTCTTTGACCGTGACTGAGGGGATTCTGCTGCAAGCCTGAAAGGCGGACGGCAGATATTGGAGGGTGGACGCCTATCCTAAGTGTGGACACGGGTTCCTCCCTAAGCTCCCAAAGCATGGCTAACACCACATGGTTACTGCAAGTTGTGTACAGAAATTTGTAATGTACTCTTTTGAGGCTTGATGATTTCAGTTTAGGGAACGAACGTCCAATGGACAACCAGGAAAAATGTGACAAATTTATTAATATTCAAAAACAACGAAGCCATATACAAAGGTTTGAAGGTGAAATAACAAAGAGAAGGGGACTGGGTCTTCTAGAGGAAAGAGAGGCAAAATGGGCTAAGGAAGTTTGAAGAGAGATTCAGAGTGATGATTGTCTTCCTTATGCACATATAATCTCCCAGGAAACAGTTGTGTGTCAGAACCCCAAGCTCTATTTATATATTTATTTAGATGGTGCTGGGAAGGCAGCCCAGGATCTCGCAAATACTAAGCAAGTGCTCTACCCCCAAGCTACACCTTCCTGTCCCCCAATTTCTTCTTCACATGAAAAGATCTTTCCTAATAGAAAAGGAGAGATGGGAAGGAGCAGACCTGTGAAAAATGCAGAATATTGAAGAGGCAAATTAAAGGACATACAAGGTCTGAGAAGGAAGGAAAGGGAAGAGAAACTAAACCCTTACTGGGCATTGTGAAGGTCCTTCGCCACCATGAAGACAATTCATCAGCCCACAGATCTGAAAGGCAGGCTTTATTAACCCCATTTTATAGGCTGACAAACAGGCTTAGGTAGGGCCAGTGCTGAGCTAGCCACGAGACAGGCTGAGCCATTAGCAATCAACATGAACAAGTTTTGTAATATACTCACTTTGGCATAATAAGGGCAAGGTTATTATCAGACAGATCAAATAAGATAACACTACATCTGGTCGTGGGCTTCTTCCTCTAGAGTTCTTTCTTTTCACTCTGCTTCCTGGCAGCATGATGTAGGCAGCTTTCCTCCACCACACCCTCTGCCATGATGTTTCTGCCTTGGCACCAACTGACCACGGACTAATGCACCTGAAATTGTGAGCCAAAACAAACCCTTCCACCTTTAAGTAGTGGGTGTCAGCAATGGAAAGGTGACCAGTTGTCTTAGCTACTATCCTTGATGCTGGGACAAATACCCAATACCCACAACTTAAAGAAAGAGAGGTCTGTTTTGGCTCAGGGTTTGTAGAGATTTCAGTCCATTGTTAGTTGACTTCAAGGCAGGTTGGGATGGCAGAGGGGCACAGTGGAGGAGAGCTCCCAGTGGGTTATCTGGGGAACAGAGCAGGTAGAGAGCTAAACCCTTCCAGGCCATGCCCCAGTGACCCGCCTCTTCCATCAGTCCCACCTCCCAACACCAAGCTAGCTGTAGCCACTTATCATCCAACCACGATCCCCAAGCCCTGCCTCTGAACACAGGAAGGGGGAGGGTGGGACACATCTAGACAGAAAGCACAACACAAGTACAACTGGCTACCAGCAGCCAGCGTCTGTGCCCTTGCCCACTTTCTCCCAAAGGGACACTCCTCCCCACAAGGCTACCCTGCCATTTTTCTCAACATCTCTGATGAGCTCCCAGCATAAGGGAAGTACCCCTGCATCTCTACCTTGAGCCCTCTCAGAGGTTAATAAAGTCAATTCATAAATTAAGTTTCTGTCTTTTTCTATTAGGGAGCCACTAAAAATGGTTGGATTCCACCAAACTTGGGAGGTTTGTTCAGAGTGGTGTGACTTAAAAAGTAAGTCCCAGGGCAATCCTAAAATTAGCTTTGGATGGCTCTAAGGAGTGTAGCCGGGAGAAAGGGCCACTACCCAAGACAGAAATGCCCTACTGACTATGACAGCCTGAACCCTTCAAGTGTTCCCCGCTGGTTCCAAATGAGGGCCCCAAGTCAGAAGTCACAAGACTGGGCCTTTCAGAAGACAGGATTTCCTCATAGGGAGAGCTGTGCACGAGGATTATCTAATGAAGAGTCCAGATTTTCCTGACCAAGCCTTATTAAAATGACAACAGAAATGTGGCTATAATAACAATGTTTTAAAATGACTGTTTATGATCCAAATAAGAGCCAGGTATGTAATAATCCCAGCACTCAAGAGGCTGAGGCAGGAGGATTGCAAGTTTGAGGTTAGCCAGGACTACAGGGTGAGACCCTGTCTAAAAAAAAAAAAATCAAAATAAGTTTAAAGTGCACAATACCAAGGAACAATTATTTAAATGTTGAACATTTTCTTCAAATTTTTGTTGGCTGTCCTGGGAATTTTACTGGGCCTTTGCACTGAGCTACATCCCCAGTCTTTTTGGGGGGGGCGGTGGTTCTGGGGATCAAACTCAGGATTTGTGCTTTCAAGGCAACCATGGCACCACCGAGGTAAATCCCCGGCCTCTCAAATTTTTGTTTATTCTCTTTTTAAAAGAACTTTAAAAAAATTATTTTATAAATGATTTTATTAATAAAAATGGTTTATATGAAGTTTGAGATAATTTAGTACATTAGCAAAATTCAATATGGAAGCAGGCCTATTTAGTAATGTTACATTTGCTTGAAAAAATAAAAAGCTTTTGGTATAAGATGTGCAAAGAAAAGGATAGCTCTCCATAAAAAATGTTCTACTTTGGTGCAGAACATTAAACATTAACTACAGAGGTACCTCGGGACCTGTCTATGGTTCTGAGAGGCATGACCAGTACCAAAGATCATGAGTACCAAAGAAAGGCTTTTGGTTGGAAAGGGTAGTGAGTCAGATGGCCACGGACAGTTCCAGCTTGCATGCTGAGTACCAAACAAAATTAAATAAAATATAATAAAAGTGCTGGGACAAAGTTTTTGTCAAAATGTTTACAGTACCAAATTTGAGTCTACGGATATACCACCCTGAATGTGCCTGATCTCGTATGATCTCCAAATCTGACAAGTTTCAAGTCAACAGAGTACCAAGATATGACTGTATCCTGTGCTGAAATATGGCAATGAACAGAGCTGGGGGCAATGGTAGAACATCTGCCTCACATATGCATTGCCTTGAGTTTGATCCCCAGCACTGCAAAACAAAACAAGACAAAAACCATGGACTTACTCCTCTGGGATACGGATCCCTCACTCAGTAATCTGGATCGTAACATTCAATCTAAAGCGTGGCTCTTCACACAGTAAAGACTCCTGTTTTCTCCCTTTTTACAACCTGGATCTTTTAGCTGTTTCTTCTTTAGGGATTTCACTTGGGTGACACCATTTATTATGAATATAAAATAAATGATCCGTTAACGTGTTTTTAAAAACTGTATTAAATTTTTTTTTCTGTATTAAAATTTTAAGGGAGCATCAGATGCCATAAATCAATAGAAAATTAGCAGCCACATATAGTATATCACTTACCTGGGGCAATGAACTGCCCACATTGGTGAATCTAGACTTATCAGCCACACTGGCCATAAAACAGCCCTTGGGCACAGTCTAGTCCTTAGTTTTGCTGTTTTTGTCCCTGTCTTCCCTGTTTCATATACCTCTATATGAGGGGGTTTCTCGGCCAGGTTTTTGCTGTAATGACTTAACCCATACTGCGCAATCTGGATTGGGTAGAAATAGCCTTGAGGTCCCCACTGTGTAGATAGTGGCACACCTTCAACCCCACTTATGCCCTTGATTTTGTCTCAGACTTCCACGTTGTAGCCGCGAACACACCACCCGGGTGATAGGGGGCCCTCTGCGCATAGACTTTGGGATAGCTCAATCAAATGAAAGAATCTAAAGCCTAGCACATTTCTGGCTTCAATTCAAAATATATTTGAACCAAAACTTTGGTTTCTTGTTAAACTCCTGGGCAGCGGCGGAGAGCGAGGGGACCCAGAGCCCCGAGGACGAGAGCGGGGTGGCGCTCGAGCAGCAGCCCAGGCCTGCAGTGCCGCAGCTCCGACCTCCGCGTGAGGAAGCGCCGTTGTGAGGAGAGCCTAAAAGAACTTTTAATAAGAAAATATAGTTTGCTTTTGCCTTGTCTTGTTCTAGCAATTCTTTGTTTTTGGTTTTGGTACCAGGGGATCGAACTCGGGACCTTGTGCTTGCGAGGCAACCATGGTACCACTGAGCTAAATCCCCGGCCCAGTTCTAGCTGTTCTTTTTTTTTTTTTGGTACCGGGGATCAAACTCGGGTCCCTGTGCTTGCAAGGCAGGCGGTGGAACCACTGAGCTAAATCCCCAGCCCAGTTCTAGCAATTCTTGAAATTTTTGTGCAGGGGTCTGAAAACAAGCAGTTCCTGAAAGGATTGGTTGTGTGATTTTATAAGGAAAGCATGGTTTCTAAAACAAAGTAGCACCAGGTACGGTGGCGCACGCCTGTTATCCCAGCACTTGGGAGGCTGAGGCAGAGGGATCACCACAAGTTCGAGGCCAGTCTGAGATACACAGTGAGTCCAAGGCCAGCCTGAACTACATAGCAAGACAATGTCTCAAAAATAAAGGAATAAATAAACAAATAAAACAAAGTAGCTCTAGGCTAGACCATTAAAAATACTATTTTGTTTTGTTTTTTAATTGAGATGGATGTCTTCCTGTCTTACCTAGGCTGACCTGGAACTACTTGGCTCAAGCAATCCTCCTGCCCCAGCCTCCCCAGTAGCTAAGGATCTCTGCTATGCACCACCACACCTCACATGAAAAGTACTTCTTACACCAGAAAATCAGTAGGCAGATATTTTTCTTCTTGTTTTGCAACAAGTTACCAAAGAAGGAATTTTATTGGCAAATAATGAATAATGTTAACATATAAATATACTGTCTTTTATATATGTGTAAGTCTTTATTGTGTGTATATAAATTTTTTTTTCTTTTTCTTTTTTGGATAGAGCCCAGGGCTTCATTCATCCTAGGCAAACACTGCCACTGAACAGTATCCTCAGTTCTATTTTTTTTCTTTTGGTCTTTTGAGACAGGGTCTTGTTACGTAGCCCAGGCTGGCCTTGAATTGACAGTGATCCTCCTGCCTCAGCCTCCCGAGTGCTGGGATCACAGGTGTGCACCAAAGTTAAGAAAATAGCCAGGTTCCTACTACTTAAAGGTAAAACCCAATTTTTTTTTTGTACCTGGGATTGAACTCAGGACCTTGTGCCTGCGAGGCAGGTGGTGGGACTACTGAGCTGAATCCCCAGCCCAAAACCTAACTTGCTGAGCACCGAGTCTGTCTTCCATCATCTCCACACCAACGCTCAGGTCACGCCCCCATGGCGGTTCCTGCCCGCAACGACCCTCCTCCTCCTTACAAACTCCTTTGATTTTTGGAACCCACTTCAAAGGAGCCTGCTGTAAAGCTTTTCCAATGCCTCCTGCTGCTGAGACTTCCAACATCTTACTGCTTCCCATTCTGTTCTCCTAGAGAATTTATGTCCACATCTCATAACATTATCGTCACTGGCTGATAATAATGACTGTCTCTTGAGAGAAAACATGCCCCGTTCCCCCCCCCCCGGCCTTCTTTCTCTATTTTGTTTCTTTTTTCTTTTCTTTTCCAATTTTATTTTCTTTATTTTTGTGACACTGGGGATTGAATTCATGCACGTTAGGAGAGCATTTTACTACTGAGCCACAACCTCAGCCCTTTTTATTTTTATTTTTCTGGTACTAGTGACTGAACCTAGGGCCTTCACACTGAACTATATCCTCAGCCCTTTTTTTATTTTTTTATTTTGAAATGGGGTGTGGCTGAGCTGCTAAATTCCCTGGGATGGGCTTGAACTTGAGATCCTCCTGCCTTGGCCTTCTGATTACAGGGAGGCAAAATCATGCCCAGTTCTTATTTCTTTTAATGGGAGGACAAGAAATGTTTGATGACTGAAATGTTTGATGAATGACCAAGGAAGTGAAACATCTGTATGGTTTGTGGGAGTCACCCTAATCTCCCTGTAAGATAAAAACAGGCTTTTTAATGTGAATTACAGGCTAGAGGTGGCAGGGTCAGAAAGACAAAGGGTTACAGTGTGCAGCCGGGCCAGGGAGGGTGGGGACACAGCCACCTCTCCTGGCTCTTGGAACCAGTGAGTTCCACTTGGCCCTGTTTGTCCTGTCCACCCATTTGGAATGGTTTGCTTCCCTGTCTACCCTACACTTGTGGCAAGTGATTTATAGGTTACAGAGAAAGAAAACAGTACAGAATACTGCACAAAACCTCATTAGAAATGAGGGAAATTGTGACATTAGTGAGCTGTGATCATGTATCAGTCATAGGACTGAAGAAGTCTTGATTCGCCGATGGGAGGTAAAGAAATGATTTTGCTCAAAATACCTTTACATGAATGCTCTTCAAAGTGAAGCAGGGGGATTGAGAGTTCAAGGCCAGCCTGGGCTTCATTGCAAAACTCTGTCTCAGAAACAAACAAAAATAAACATCTTTGATTTGGGGATAATAACTGCCCCACAAGAATTGAGGAAAATGGTGGAGGGGGTCCTGTGCACCCTCACCAGCTTCCCCTGAACGTAGCATCTGAGATAAGCAGCAGCGTGCCCTGCGAACCGGAAGACACGTTGGTAGAATCTGAAGGCCTCACTTTGCCTGTTGTGCCAAGTGCACGTACGCCTGGAGCTCTATGTGACCTAATCGCTTGTGTGGGCGCCTACAGCAGCCACCGCAGTGACCCACAGAAGTCTCCAGCACGAAGAGCTCTCTGTGCCTGGGTACAGCTTGGGATAGAGCGCCTGCCCCACACTGCATGAGGCCATGGGTTCCAACTCCACCATCACAGAAGAAAAAAAGAAAAGATTCTTAGGTTATCCCTTCGCAGGCAGACCCATTGTCCTCTCCTCTCCCTCCATCTTTAGGAATGGCTTTTGAGACAGGGTCTCTCCATGTAATCCAGGCTGGCTTTGAACTCACTGTGTAGCCCAGGCTGGCCCCGAACCCAGAATCCTCCTGCTTCAGCCTCTTGAGTGTTGGGATTACAGGTGTGTGCCACAAAGCTTGGCCTGATTTCTTACAGTTTATATTTATCACTAATCTAAATAAAAGAAAGGACAGTTTCTCCTGCTGATTCTGGAAGAGGGCACACAGTAGGCAGTTAGGGGAACATCTGAACCCTAAGGCTGATAGTGATGTGTCACTGGCAGGTTTCCAACAAAATGTACATTGACTCTGATAAGCACTGGGCATAGGAACTCAACAAATATTTATCAGGCAAGGACACCCGTCCAGCAGGGAGTAGCACATTTCATCACAGCTTCCTAATAGAAGTGGGAAACAATGCACCATTTGTTCCAAAGGGCAGTCGTATGCAAATTAGTAAGCCCTGTCAAAGCGGAAAAATAGAAAAGCTGGCAGGTCACCTATTTGATTTTCCTATTTACAGCTCTGTAAGCAAGAGATTAAAAAAAAAGTAGACTAAAAGCCCACTAAAGTCTTTCACCCAGAACACTGAGACTAACACCCCAAGGCCCCTATTCCTGAAACCTCACCGGAGCTCTCAGCACAGGGAGGACAGGGACAGGTACCAGGTGTGTGACCAGGTAGGAGGAACAGCGGTTGCAGAGTGGTCACAGTGACTTCCTTGCTGATAGTCACCTCTTTTGGGGTATTTTTGTTTTTTTTTTTTTGGTACCAGGGATCGAACTCGGGACCTTGTGCTTGCAAGGCAGACGCCAGAACCACTGAGCTAAATCCCTGGCCCTAGCTCTGATATCTTTTAACCCATTTAACACCCCTGAGAGATCTGTGAACTTCTTATCTTCATTTTACAGTGAGAAAACTAAGATGTAAAGAACTTAAATGTTTTGTTTAAGGTCACACAACTAGGGAGTGGAAGATGTAGGATTCCAACTCAGTCTTCACATTCATAAGGTCTGAGGTATGATACAGAAACCTACACACAGAACTTTCTTTTTTGGTTTGAGACAGGGTCTCTCTATGCAGTTCAGGCTGGCCTTGAACTCACTATGTAGCCCACGTTGGCCTTGAGCTCTCAGTGATCCTCCTGCCTCAGCCTCCTGAGGGCTGGGATTCCAGGTGTGCACCACCGTGCCCAGCTTATACACAGAACTTTTAAAAGTCCCTCAGGTCTGGGAGGCCAAGGCAGGAGGATGCAAGTTTGAGCCCAACCTGGACAACTTAGTGATTTAACTATTGTCTCAAAATAAAAAATGAAAAAAGGGCAAAAAAGAAGATAGAACCCCCCGCCCCCTTCCTGCACCTCAGTCCCTAATTCCCAGGCCCCAGGCCCCAGGAGACTGTGATACTGGCTCTTTGGGTAGCATTGCTGGAAGGTACTATATTCCCTGTGAAGGACTCTCCAGCTATTTGGGGCGCAGACACAGAAAGAACCGATAAACTTATATCGGAAATGCTATCTAGGGGCTGGGGATGTAGCTCAGTGGTTCTGTCGCCTGCCTCCCACCCCAAGGACCCAAGTTCAGTACCCGGTACCAAAAAAAAAAAATGCTATCTATCCTTTCATAAATGTATACTTATTCCTAAATCATCATTATCATTTAAGCTCATAAAACAGCCAGAAGCCTCAATGTTGCAAGGATTTCCACCAGAAAAGGAATTTAATTACTGTGTAGTTATGGCTTCTTTTTTTCTTTTTCTTTTTTACAGTACTGGGGCTCAAACTCTGGGCCTTCCGCATGCTGGGCCAGTGATCTGTCATTGATCCACATTCCCCACCTCACCTGCTTGTTGCTATAGAGCGTAAGTTTAGTTACATCTAATATTGTGGTGGGTAGATGCTGGCTGGCATGGTTCAGTATTTAAGCTTATTCATTTACATTTTCTTTAAAAATAAAAAGAACTATTAGGCAGATAGAAACTCAGGCTAGCTGGATGTGGTGGTGCATGCCTGTAGTCCTCGCACTCAGGAGGCTAAGGCTGGAGGAGCGCCTCAAGTTCTAGGCCAGCCTGGGCCACTTAGAGAGTTCAAGGCCAGCCTGAACTACATAGCAAGACCCTCTCTCAAAAAAGAAAAAAATAAAGATTATGATACAGAAGAAAAAAGATTCTTTTAATCTGAAGCACAGACATACTTTGCAAAGCAGATATGTAATTGGACCTAATGAAATGTCTTTAATGAAAATGGAAAGACTTCCTTATGAGGAATGAGTGTATGAATTAACATTTTAAAAAAGCGGGTTTGTATACACAGGCCAAAGAATACTAACTACATGTGTCATTTCATTCACAAGAAAGAGGCGGGGAAATCTCTAGAATCACATTTGATTTCAACACACCAAGCCAAACAGCTAATAAACCTCCCACAAAGAATGAAACTATTTTGAACATGTCATTCTACAAATGCAAATTATAATACTAAGATGCATAGCGCTGTGTACAGTAGAAAGTACTGACCTTTCATTGAGAAGAGGAGGAGTCGGGATCCTGACAGGGCTGGGCAGCCAGCCTGCTCTGGGGCACTTCCTGTTGTCACCACACCTCTGGCTTAGCTACTGGAGCTCCTGGGAGGGAGCGCGGGCCCACAGTGGAGACTCTCACGGCTCTTCGGCTCTTGGAGGTGGCACGCTTCCCCCGGCTTCCATATGTGGAAGTTCTACTTAACCATCAGCCTGATGTGCCTGGTGAGGTCAGGTAGGTCTTTATTGCATGGTTTTCTTACAAACTTCAAGAAATTAGTAATATTATCCTCTGGTATTCATCATCCTATGTCCTTCAGTGGATTTTTCATGGCCATTTTTAAGGAAGGGATGGTTAAATGAACTTTCTAATCTTGAATTTTTTTCCCTCAGTAATATCTTTGAATTAACTTTTTCTTGTGTACGAAAGGTAAATATGCTGATCCATCTAGGATAGTATAACTTTCTTTCATTGTTAAATTTTCTGTGCCTTTTTGCTTCTATGAATTGATATCACTTATATTCTGAAATTTTTAATTTACATTAGTTATACTTTTTATTTTATTTTATTTATTTTGGGTTTCTTGAGACAGAGTCTCACTGTGTAGCCCAGACTTTGCTCATCAGAAGATGTTAAGTAAAAAGCCAGATCAAAGAAAATTAGGTTGCCCTTATTCAAATTTTGCAGATAGAGATATATAATAGGATACTCAAAGAAAGTACCCACAGAGCATCACCAGGTTTTTGTGTTAGGGTCCTCCCCCTTAAGATATCTGTAAAGTTATGTTCAATTTTTAAATTTAAAAATGAAAATAAAGGGGCCAGGGATTTAGCTCAGTGTTCTGTTGCCTGCTTCGCAAGCGCAAGGACCCAAGTTCAATCCCCGGTACCAAAAAATAAATAAATAAATAAAAAATGAAAATAAACATACACTTTAGCCAGGCAGAGTAGTTTATGCCTATAACCCCAGTTACGCAAAAGGCTGAGGCAGGAGGATCACAAGTTTGAGGTCACTTGAGATATCTATTTAGATCTAGATCTAGGGATGTAGCGCAGTGTAGAACCCTGGGTTCAATCCCTAGTATCACAAAAAAGGGGCATGGACATACACTCTAAAATGCTGCTTTCTTGGTTAAAAATATCATTAGTATAATTTTAACTTATCAAAAACTTCAAAATCATGTATTAAGGAAAACATACAGATTTCAAATCCTAATATAATTAAATTTCCCATTCTTCTATTCTTTATTCACCCATTTACCTACATGATTTTAACGTAGTTATAATTACAGTTTACAAAATTGAGTTCTTTTTCTCTACTTTGCATTATTTTATTTTATTCATTTATTTATTTTGATATAATTTTCTGTGGCACTGAAGATTGAACCCAGGGCCTTATACATGCTAGACAAGCACTGAGCTATAACCTGATGCTTTTTAAAATGTTATTTTGAGACAGAGTCTCACTAAATTGCCCAGGCTGGCCTGGAACTTCAAATTTCAGCTCCTAAGCAGCTGGGAATACAGCCATGCACCACCATACCCTGCGAGATTGGTGTAATTTTTGAAGGGTAAGGGGGAATACGTTATATATTAAGACCCATAAAAATGTTCATAACCTTTGAGCTCATAAAACCATGACTGAGAATCTACTCTAAAGAAATATCTTTTAAAAGGAAAACAGCAGTGCAGTGTCTGCCTCGCAAGCACCAAGGCCGCGGGTTTAATCCCGGATACCAAAAAAGAAAAAAGATAAAAAGAAGCCTTGAAAATAATTCTGATGCTGTGCAGAAATGTGCAAACATGTTTCTAAAATAATACAAAGTAGGGCCAGGGATTTAGCTCAGTGGTCCCACTGCCTGCCTCACAAGCAAAAGGTCCCAAGTTCGATCCCCGGTACCAAAGAAATAAAATAAAGTCTTTTTTTCAATGACTTTGGGAAACAGTCGCTGCTGCATGATAAAATCTAAGCAGCCTGAGATAAATAACAATACATTTTATCTAGAAGAAATAAAAAGAAATTATAGCCAGTTGTAAGCTAAATTTAAATTTCTCAGTATCTACACAACCCTGAACTTGAGATTTTTCACTCCCAAAAGGTGTTACTCATGTATCTGATAGCAAAAATTATTATTATTTTTTAAAATTCTTTGGTTTTTTTGAGACAGGGTCTTGCTGTGTAGTCCAGGCTAGCCTTGAACTCACTATGTAGCCCAGGCTGGGGTGGAACGCACAGTGATCCTACTGCCTCAGCCTCTGAGTGCTGGGATCACAGGTGTGCACCACCAGGCCTGGCTGATAGCAAAAATTATTAATCACAAATGCTTTGTTTTTTTATTTCTTCCTTCTTTGTCTTGCAGTCCAAAAATTGGCAAGCATTACGATGGGATTCTTGATCAGAGACCTTTGTTTTGTTGTTCCGGTCTTTAGGAAGTCATGTTAGGAATGTTTGCCCTGATCTCACCAGGGGACAAAGCCTGCTTGCAAAGACTGAAGTGGGCTAGAATCACCTGGTGCTGTTGTTCAAAATTCTCTACCCCTCAAGATCAAGAGGGGGGCTCTGAGATAAGATCCCTAGGATCTGCATTTTTTTTGTGCCAGAGATCGAACTCAGGACCTTGAGCTTTTGAGGCAGGCGCTGGAACCACTGAGCTAAATTCCTGGGCCAGATCTGTATTTTTAACAGGCCCTCAAGCCTTTTTTTATCTGTGGGTTGTCTAAGGGACACACATTGATAAATATTGTTCTAAATTAAGGCTGTTTGTCTTAAGCATTTTTGAAAGGTACTTTGCTATCATATCTTGGTCTATGACAGTGACAATGGTGTAAAACTATGTAGCTATTTTCTCAGAGAAAATAGATTATAGTAGTTTTTCTTTATCCTTGGGGAAATAATATTCCAAGATATTCCAGGAATGATTGAAACCCCAGATAGAACCAAACCCTGAGTATATTTGTACACGATACGTTTTCCTGTGCATACACACCTATGATAAAGTTTAATTTACAAATTAGGCACAGTAAGAGATTAACCACAGGTATAAAATAGAATAATTATAACGAGATACTATAACAAAAGTTTCTTTGTTTTGGTACTGGGGATCAAACTCGGAACCTGGCACTTGCGAGGCAGCCAGCAGCACCACTGAGCTAAATCCCCAGCTAAACAAAAGTTAGATGAATGTGGCCTCTCAAAATGTCTTACTGTATTTTTGGACCATTGGTGACCATGGGTAACTGAAACTGTGGATGAGGGGGACTCTGGTCATGCCCCAAGCAGAGAGAATTATTTCCTCAGATATCAAAAATCCCCTTGGGCCAGGGATTTAGCTCAGTGGTTCCAGTGCCTGCCTTGCAAGTGAAAGGTCCAGAGTTCGATCCCGGTACCAAAAAAAAAAAATTCCCTCAAATGGTTTATAACTATGCGTGCATGTGTGTCTGAGTCACCTTTGTCTTACACAGAGGCAAAGGAGAGTAAGTGAGTGTGAAGGTGAATGTGGGCATGTGGCTTAGCTCTTAAGGCCAAATTAGAGGGGCCCCTGCCAAAAGGAAAAAACTCTAAATTGAGTTACTTTTCCAATTTAAACATTTTAATAGGATTTTGGGTCTGGGCATGTCGCTTAGCGGTAGAGTGCTTCCAGCATGCATAAGGCCCTAAGGTTCATCCCCAGCACCAGACCAAATAAATAAATATATAGGTGCTCAACTCATTTTCTGATACCTCCAAGGAGAAGTTTTGGGACTAAAAATATAACATTTCTTAAGATTTTTATTTCGTAGATTTTGGTTACTAGAAACATTCTGGTTTATATCCCTGCTACTAATGTCTGTTCCAGAGTATGCAGAATATTTAAAAATGTCTCCCTTGATTGTTTTTTTGTTTTGTTTTGGTTTGGTGTTTTCGAGACAAGGTCTCGATATGTAGCCCAGGCTGGCCTTTAACTCACTACATAGCCTGGGGTGGCCTCGAACTCCTGGTGATCCTCCTGCCTCAGCCTCCTGGAGTGTGGGGATTACAGGCATGCACCACTAGCCCACCGCTTTCCCTTGATCTTTATTTTTTGGGTACCTGGAATTGAACTCGGGACCTTTCGTTTACCAGGCAGGCAACAGCACCACTGAGCTGCATCCCTGGGCCCTTTCCCTTGATCTTGATTGAAATCTTGGTAATTATTTTCCGGCAGCATCTCTGAGTCTTTAAACTTGACCCTGGGCGCGCATGTAAAGAAGTCATCAGTGCACATCTGTGTCTCGTGTGGGAGTGGGGAACAATAGCTTGGGTCCACTTTGGAGCCTAAAACTTGAAATAAGAAAGAAGCACAAGTCAAGGCCAGGCCTGTTTGACATCCTGACTGGACTAGGGTCAAGTTCAGCGGGTTTCGTGTCAGCTCCTGGGCCGGGAGGACTCAGGAACCTCCCCATGGGGCTGAGGTAAACTGATGCCCTGGTTTTCTACCATGAGCCAATCAGCCCCGCCAGGAGGTGCAGTGAACCCACCTGCAATTACGGACTCATTCATTCTGCCCACACTCACGGCACTGCATTATGGATTATTTCTTCCTTGATTCCAGTTTCTCTTTTCATAAATACTTCTTTGGATGTGTACCAGGAGACTGAGGCCCAGTGCTGGGGATTGAACCCAGGATCCTGATACCACTGAGCTGTCACCTCAGCCCTCTTATTTTTTATTTTGAGACAAGATCTCCCTAAATTGCCCAGGCTGGCCTCAAATTTGCACTCCTCCTGCCTCAGCCTTCTGAATAGCTGCGATTTTAGATATGCACCATCATGACCAGTGGAGACTCCTCTGTTAAAAGAGGTTACCCCCGGCCAGAGATTTAGCTCGGTGGTTTCACTGCCTGCTGTGCAAGCTCAAGGACCCGAGTTCGATCCCGGTACCAAAAAAAAAGAGGTTACCCTCCCCAATCACAAAGGTGGGAAATTGGGTTGGGGATTGAGCTCAGTGGCACCGTGCCTGCCTTGCAAGCACAAGGTCCTGAGTTCGATCCCTGGTATCCCTCCCCCCCAAAAAAGTGGGAAATGAATTCATTTCCCCCAAAAGTGACAGGAACTAAAGAGCCAGAGGAGGATGTGACTGAGAGAAGTGTCTTTTGAAGACACAAAGCAAAAGGATGCCTTAAAGGTTTAATCAGAAAGGAGGCTCAGTCTGGTGAGAAGGTAGCTCAGCGGTGGGGTTCCTGCCTAGCATACATAAGGCCTGGGGTTCGATCTTCAGCTCCACAAGGAAAAAAAAGCAAAAGGTGAATGAGGAAGTGCAGATGGCAGTTGTCAGCTTTATCTCAGGGGATCAGCGTTGTGCCTGGGATCCCTCTGAAATACCTTTATTACGGAAAAAGACATATATCCAAACCTGTTTTTTCCTGGCAGTGATAAAACAAAATGGCAGCTCTGTGTAGTCATGTTGAAGGAGGAGACTGGCTAACCTTGCACAGAAGCACACTGACCAAGGTGGGGGCTTTATTTAGCCTACTGTGGTAGGGAACTGAACTGAGGTCCAGCACTGCCCCCCCCCACACACACTCCAGGGAGAAAGAAAACCAATTGGAAAACCAGGAGCCTGCTTCTATTTTGACAAAAAGTGACCCTTCTGCCTTACTCACCTCCTCTGTCAGGCTAGCCTTTCCATGAAATTGTGAAATTACAGGAAGCCTTTGTCTTTTTGAAACAGTATCATGATGTTGCCAGGGTTGGCCCTAAACTTCTGGGCTCAAAGTCCTCCTTCCTCAGCTTCTTGGGTAGCTCGAGCTACAGTGTGCACAACCAAGCAGGATTAGGATTCTTATTCTGCTTTGCTATGCTGTGAATTGAACTGAGGGCCTTGTATACACTAGGCAAGTGCAATACCACTGAGCTACACTATTTTCTTTTTTTGAGACAGGGTCTCACTCACTATGTGGACCAGGCTGGCCTTAAATTTGAGGCAATCCTCCTGCCTCAGCCTCCTGAGTGCTGGGATTATAGGCATGTGCCACTATGCCCGGCCAAGGTCATAGAATTTAGTGCCCAAAGGAAATGCTACAGATTAGCTAAGTCTCCAGGCTATGAAGAACCAAACTTTCATTTTAATATGGAAAAAAATTGTGGCCCATTTTTCTTTTTTTTTTTTAGGTTTTTTGAGACAGGGCCTTGCTCTAATTCAGGCTGGCCTTGAACTCACTTTGTAGCTCAGGCTGGTCTCGAACTTTCAAAATCCTCCTGCTTCAGCCTCCTGAGTGCTGGGATTACAGGCGTGCATCACCACGCCTGGCACACCATTTTTCTTAATCTTCATAACAGCCAACACCAAACCTGTCTCAGATTCCTAGTCCAGTGCTCTGAGCAGAGAGAATCACTGTCACCTGTGAACTGGCCTAGCCCTTTAGGTGTCCTTAGTTAAGACACTAAAATGGCAGAACGAAAGGAAAATTCATCAGGCACCTGTTACCTATAAAATTGCACGCTAAGTGCTTTACTTACATTATTTCATTTAATAACTCTATGGGGTGAGTACTATTATTCCTATTCATCGTCATCAAAGTTGGCAAGTTTTTCCCCTAGTACTAGGGACTGAACCCAACGTCTTGCGTGTGCTAGGCAAGTGGTCTACCTCGGAGGGCTAGCCCCAGCCCTGTTTGTTCTAAGAAGGAGAGGAGCTGGGCTTGGCACGCAGCTGTAGCCCCAGCATTCAGAGGCTGAGGCAGGAGTTCGTGGCCAGCCTGGGCTCCATAGCGAGACCCATCCCCTCAAGAGGGAAGGTAATAAATGAGCACCATGCTGATCCACTTGGAGTCCAAATTCCTCATCAAAGGGTGTTGTGGACCTCACCCACCTGACTGTAATTCTTCATTTGCGAACAGGAAGTGGCATTTCAGAACAGTTTGAAAGGACAGTTGAAATTTCTCCTGCTTTCCACAAACTCTAGCAGAAGAGGTTAAGCTTTAAACCAGTTTAACATGTTCTGTGGTTACGTGGTTGTACTCTGTTAATGGTTACTCTCCGAGCAACTGTGACTTTGCACTAAAACACCCCAAAGAGGTTTGCTTTCAGAAGTTATGCAAGTAGCCGATCACGATAGAAATACCAGGATACCTGTAATCCCAGCACTTGGGAGACTGAGGCAGGAGGATTGAGAGTCTGAAGAAAGCCTGGGCTATGTAGTGAGTTCAAGGATGACCTGGATTACATAGCAAGGTCCAGTCTCAGAAAAACAAGAAACAAGCAAAAAAATAAAAAGGAAGAAAGAAAAGAGCATTATAAATTAAAACAAAGAACTCCATGTGGGTGAAGCCATTAAACACATTTGTTCTTCACAAATATTTAGTGCTTATCTGCTCTCCAAACTGCCTGAGAATCTGGGGTCCAACAGAAGGACAAATGTCAATGCTAGGTGCTGGGGACACGATATTTGACAAAAAACAAAAAAACCCAAAAACCGAGAAACCCAAATCCTCCCACAGTATCTGCCCTCAGGTAGTTTAATTTGTAACATGGTCCAAGATAAATAATGTTTTCTTTTAGGAATGGTTAGTTCTGGTGGGAAATTTTAAACAAAGAACATGAGAAATGGAAAGTAGAACTTATTTTTATTTGCATGTACTTTCCTGGCCTTGACACCTGCAGATATTTTTACATAATTTCAATCATAGTGTATGATGTGCCCTCTCATTATTTATTTATTCATATACTATTTGCTACTTTTTGCAGTACTAAGGATTGAATCTAAGGCCTTCACACTGAACTATATCCCCAATCCTTTTATCTTTATTTTTTTATTTTGAGACATGGTCCTGACAAGTCACTAAGTTGCCCAGGCTGCTTGGGCAATCCTCCTGCTTCAGCCTCTCAGAATGATGGGCCTCTTAGGCATGTGCCACCACACCTGGCTCATTTATTGATTTAGTTCTGTGGTGCTGGAGATTGAGCTCAGGGTGTCTGCCATGCTAAACATGCACTCAGCTGCTGGGCTGCAGCCTCAGACTCTCATTCTGTTCATTTTATAAACTATATTTTCTTTGTAGAATTCATATGGATCATGGTGAATGGCCCAATACTGTGTTCATGGGTTGATATTCATTTATTCTGAAGTATTTATTAATGTCAACTCGGAACCAGGTGCTGTACTTGGCACTGGGAAAAACATGGGAAAATGTTCCAGGCATGAGGTTGTGAAAAAAGCAAGTAAAATAGAAAGGTGAAATTTCTGTACAGTAAAAGTCAATATAAGAAGGAAGTAGAATGATACTTGTAATTCCTGAGGGAAAGAATATTGTTCAGAGTCCAGAGCATCATTTAGGCTAAGAAACTCTTTTCAGGAATGAATTTCAGAGTCAACCACGAGCCTTCCCTGAGAAGACAGCAAGAGCCAGTGACCTAGGGAGAAGGACTCACTGTGGGCAATGAATAAGTCCTGACTTTGCAGAAGTGAGACCACATCACTGGGGAAATATGAGTACAGAAATTTTGTTTCTTTTGAGATGGGATTTTCCTGGGTTGCCCAGGCTAGATCTGAACGCCTAGGTGCACTTGCACACATAGGTGCAAGTGATCCTCCTGCCTCAGCCTCCTGGAATAGCTGTCACTGTGCTCAGCTGCATAAGATGATTTTTATGTACCCATTCTTGTTATTTGTGGCAGTTATGTACTATAAAATGCCCTCAACCACTGAGTTCAGGAGTACTGAACACTGATCGTAGAGAGACACAGGGTTAGGTTTCTGCATGCCTCTTTTATTGTAATGCTTCTGTCGACTGACCAATCTGGGCACAGCCTTCTGTGTGTTCTGGTTCAAAGACATCTTTTTTTTTTTTTTTAAAAGAGACATTTCAACTTCTGCTTTATTGTATTTTATTTTTTGGTACCTGGGATTGAACTCAGGACCTCGTGCTTTCGAGGCAGGCGTCAGAACCACTGAGCTAAATCCCCGGCCTTTCAAAGACATCTTGATTAACACTGGACTAGGACCAGTGGCCAAGCTTATCTAACAAATGTGTTCTTAGGAAGCCACATCACAGCCTTCTTATGGTTAGAAACACAGCGCTTCGACACTTTGTGTGAAGTGTCATTTGAGGGAGGGAACATGGCAGGAAATGACTATGGCTGTGTAAAGGACCCTCCTTTAAATTAGGAGAGCTGAAACAAACAAGAAGGCAGAGTACCACTTTGTTGCACTTCAGCTGAGACCCGCGGGTGTCAGATGATGAATGTGTGCCACTTGGCATCTGTCCCTGAATCACTGAAAAGATGCCTTAGGTATCGACTATTGAACTACAAATAAATTTGCAAAGATGAAATCTACAAATCATGAGGAATCACTCACTGCATTTAACAGTGAGAAAAGTGTGTGTTTGTGTCTGTTTTGAAAGGGATCAGAGAGTACAGGAGGGTGATACAAATGTACTAACTTTCTCACTTTGCCTCCTCCAAAATGAACAGATAGAATAGCTACAGTAATTGAACAGAGAGCTTTTAGATACTGAGTGCCCAAACTGCAACCCCAAACCCATGTATTTATCCCAAAGTGCCAACCCTGCAGTTAAACCTGAACACTGAGGTTTTAGTTTAGAACAAACACCTGTTATCCGATGCTTGGCTGCTGGGGTGACTTGGCTCGCTCACTGATGGGGAGGCCTGTGTGTGCCACAGGTTTGCCACCACTGCAAGGGTGAATGATACATCCACACATAGAGGATTATTTCATTCTTTTCTGTGGTACTGGAGATTGAGCCCAGGACCATGTGCATGCTAGGCGAATGTTCTACTACCGAGCTATATCCTCAGTTCTCAAATATTTATTTAGTTATTTTGTGGGATTGAGATCGAACCCAGGAAATGCTAAGCTTCAGCCCTGTATCTCCAGCCCTTTTAAGGTTTTATTTATTATTTTGCAGTGCTGAGGGTTGAACCCAGGGCTTTGTTCATGCTAGGCAAGTGTTCTCCTATTGAGCTACATTCCCAGCCCTGAGTTTTTATTTTGAGACAGGGTCTCACTAAGGTGTGTGAGCCAGGAGCTTCCAATCCTCCTGCCTCAGGCTCCTGAGTGGCTGAGGTTACAGGTGTGAACCACTGCGCCCACCTAAAGGAGACTTTTGTTGCATGAACTGCATATGTTCTCCAGGCACAAGCGAGAATACACATCAAACTCTTAGAATGTTTAGGACTGACAGAGAGAAAGGAAATCGACTATTTTTTACTCAGTGCTTACAATGTACTTCTCCAGGGCACAGTGCTATAGCCAAGATATTTAAAAAACAGAGGAGCAAGCAGAGGAGGTGGTGCGCATCTGTAATCTCAGCACTCTGGGAAGCTTAGGCAGAAAGTTCACAAGTTGGAGGCGAGCCTGGACAATTTAAGTGGCTTAATGAGAACTTATTGCAAAATAAAAAAATAAAAAGGCTGGAGGATGTAGCTCAGTGTGGAGGCCCTACCATAGTTCTTTCAAATGAAAACTGAAAATTCATTTGTTTTGCCCTTCTTTGCCTTACAATAGCCGTCAATTTTAAGGACTCTGCTAGAGTTCAGCATATCCGGGAGGTTGGCTGAACTGTGCATAGATACTGAAGCTTGTAGTTGTGCTAAAAAAAAATAGCTCCCAGGCAGGAGATTTAGCTCAGTGGTTCTGCTGCCTTGCAAGCTCAAGGTCCCGAATTCAATCCCTGGTACCCCCCCCCCCGCCCAAAAAAAGCTAAAAAATAGCTCGGGCCCCACATTTCACAGCTTTTTTCTGAGCCTTTTAGGACTCATATGTATGACTTACAACAGGCACACTGGCCTGACATTGCTCACAGGCCTCAAAATGGACATCATCACATAGTCCTCTTCCTGGGGAGGGGAACTCTGGCTTCCCCAGGATGACCTCTTTCAGAATTAACCTCACTGCCTTTCTCTCCTGACAGAGAGGAGCCAGAGAAAGATGATGTGGTTTCCCCAGTCGACCTGGTTAGTCAGTCGCCCACACAGGAACAAGCCCCAGTTTACTGATGGTGAAGGCCAGAGGCGCGGTCCTGTCCCGTGACAACTCCTGTCCCAGGAGATGACTAATTAAACAGTCATTTGCTCTGGGGCTTGTTCTGCAAGCAGTGTACAAGTTTCAGTCCGTGTTCTCCAGGAGCATGCAATCTACATGAAGAGGCAGTGAGCGAGGCCGGCAGGTGGCGGAAGTGTTTATTTATACCTTGAGGTGCCTCGCCGCACCTGCTGCTCAAGGGTGTAGAGCAGAAGGAATAATGGAGGGATTGGGGGCTTGAAATTAAGCATCTCTTTTCTAGGGTGAGGAGTTTCCAAGCCTCCTTAACTCTTAACCATCTAGTGGGGCTTCTTGTGCTCGTTCTGTTTGAACTTCACTCAGTCTTGAGTATCAAGGCCTTTGCAAGTTTCACGTAAATGGACCCACGGAAGGACCCAGGTTATTAAAGACAGACAGAAATGTGGGGATGAAGGTTGCTCCCAGGCTCACAAGTGAGGAGAACAGTTTCTGGGCATGAAAGCACAGAGGCCTTAAGAATAGGGAACCACAGCAGAGTTCCCGAATTCACTGTGGAGGAAGCAGGATGGATGCTTCCCAGGGCACACTTGTCTTCCAGGCCCGTCGCAAGGAAGAGCCAATCCTAGGGCCTTGCCTCCCGTGCGGTGTCCTACAGGAGGCTCTAGGCTCAGCTGAGGCTTCGTCATGTGACAGCTCACTTCCTCCTCGGCTGCTCTAGCTCAGTGAGGCAAGGTTTGGGAGAAGAAAGAAAAGAAAAGAAAGAGAGAGGGGGAGGAAGAAAGAAGAAGGGAGGGAGGATAAACACTAAAGCTCCGACTAGTTTCCAAACACAGTATATAATGATTGGGACACTGTAGTATTCGGAAGTGGAAGAATTATTCAAAACCATGCTGTGGTGTGCCTCCCATAGTGTACCTGCCAAGTATTCATTAGGTGACTTTCAGGTTGGATCTGGAAGCCTGGTAGCAATTTTTTTTGTTTGTTTTTTTTGTGCCAGGGATTGAACTCAGGACTGTGGGCTTTTGAGGCAGGTGGCAGAACCACTGAGCTAAATCCCCGGCCCCTGGTAGCATTTTTTAGAATAAAGTTTTATTAGAACACAGCCATCACAGCCATGCTTGTATCCAATTGATTCTTCTTCTTCTTCTTTTTTTTTTTTTTTTTTTTTTTCCAGTACCGGGGATCAAACTCAGGACCTTGTGCTTGCCAGGCAGGCGCGGTGCCACTGAGCTGTATTTCCAGCTCTTAGCACTTGGAAGAATGCTGGTAAAAGCAGAGGTCACTTGTTAGGAGCCCTGACTCAAGTGTGACTCTGCGACTTCGTTCACCCAGAGCCAGGCCTTGGCAGGTGACAAGGGACAAGGGATCTCTCAGCAGCAGAAGGCAGGGCTCACTTGCTGGATGCCAGCTAAGGAAACAACCACTGTAATGTTGTCCAACTTTGGTTTCCAGATGCAGATGAAACATGTGCCACGTTCACCAGACTGGGCTTCCACAATGCATTGATTGGGACAGAACTGGACGTGAGGCTGTTGCTCTACACAAAGAGAAACTGGACCTGCGCCAAGATCGTCAACTCCATGGCTTTGGGGGGCTTAAACATCACCAAGAAGACCACCTTCCTCATCCACGGGTTCAGGCCTCTGGGCTCCGCTCCAGTTTGGTTGGGGGACTTAGTGGAGGGTTTGCTGCTTGTGGAAGACATGAACGTGGTGGTGGTTGATTGGAACCGAGGAGCTACAACTGTAATATACAACCAAGCCTCAAGTAAGACCAGAAGAGTAGCCATAGTCTTGAAGGAATTTATCGAGCAGATGTTGGTAAGAGACTTCTCTCAGATGGGTCAGGGCCAAATTGAAACTGGCTGGCTGATTATCCGAAGGTTTAAAGCCTAGAGATATCTTCAATGGCTGGGCAGGACTATTTTGTAGCATTTTGCAAATCTGAATAAGCCCCAGGGAAGGGGAGGGACTGCCTGTGAGGCTCACAGGTATGGTTGGGGAGGTTGTGCACCGCACAGGACACAGGTTTAAAGGAATTACATTGTTACTGTAGATGTTATTGATTTAGGTATTTATTATGATAATATACCCACAGGTGATAATGAAGTGTCTTGATAAAGCTGCTTCTTTTTCTGACTCCTAAAGCGGTATCTTAGGGGCAGGAGAGGTTCTGTCTGGGTTTCCTGGTTTATATGCCTTCACTTCTTCAACTCCTGTAGCCAGTCCTTCTGCTAGAAGTGCCAAAGGTTTAACAACCAGATTCTCCAAAGCCAAAACAGGGACACATGGTCCAATGAGATGATTCGTGCTTTTAGAAGACTTACAAATGTGAAACCTTAAATTTTATTTGGTGACTTATCTCATGGTTTGCCCCTTTTAACGGTAACAAAAAGAGTGACGTGAGATCAGGACACTTTCAGAGAGTCAGGCCTGGTGACCACTGTGGCCAGAGGGACCTGAGTGTGATGTGAGCTCACATCGAAGCCACAGCCTTGGGAAAGAGAATATTTGTTGACTCGGGACAAGCTGTTTCAGTGTTGTCCACTGTTCCAACATTCCCCCCCTTTCCTTCCCTCTCTGTGGTGATTTCATTGACTCAGCCAAGGCAAAGACAAAGGAGTTCATCAAAATGTGTTTATAGCCAGACACGGTCGCACAGGCCTGTGATCCTACTGACTTGGAAGGCTGAGGCAGGAGAATTGCAGGTTGGAGGCCAGCCTGGGGAATTTAGCAAGACCGTGTCTCAAAATAAAATTCAAACAAGGACTGGGAATGGGAATGTAGCACTTCCTGCACTGGGTGGTAGAGTGCTTGCCTAGCATGTGTGTCACCCTGGGCTCAATCCCCAGCACCCAAAAATGAAAAATAAAATTGTCATTCCTCTATCCAATTAAGAATGTTTTAAAAGGTATGTCAGCTTGGCTTCCATCAGAAGCATGAGTAGAGACACCACAGTTTAAAAGTTAAGGCACAAACTTGGGGCTGAACAGGCTGATTGGAGTCCTGCTCTGCCCCCCGCCAACTGCCTCATCTAGGACAGACGACTTCAATTCTGAGGCCCAGTCTTTTCCCATCCATATAATCAAAAGAGTAATATTTGTATTACTGTGATATTTAAGTGAGACAGTAGATGTACGGTGCTTAGAAACATTTCTCCAAACATAGTCAATTCTTTAGCCCCTCACAATTTATAACGATGAACTTTCTAAAATTTCAGGCAAAAGGAGCATCTCTTGGCAACATTTATATGATTGGAGTGAGCCTAGGAGCCCACATAGCTGGATTCGTTGGAAAGATGTACCCTGGGCAGCTGGGGAGAATCACAGGTAAGGCCCCATGAGGGGCGGGGTGCAGCTGGGCAGGGTGGTCGCTGGGCCCTGGGCAGGCCACCCTAGGCCTTGGGCTCCAGGCCAGTTCTTCCAGGGAAGACCATGACCAAACTGAGCTCAGAACATTATTTAGTAAAAGATATAACAGGAAGACATTTTCCAAACTGTATACGCTTGGGCCAGGGATTTAGCTCAGTGGTGCCACCACCTGCCTTGAAAGCGCAAGGTCCTGAGTTCAATCCCCGGTACCAAAAAAAAAGTCATAGAAACTGTATATGCCTTAGGAAAGATCAATAGTGACCTTATTTCTTCTATGGTTAGAAAAAACAGCAGTGTCCCATGGGAATTTGATCTGTACACCACAACAGAGAGCCTTCTCCCTTGTATGGAATCTAGGATGGCATGAACTGCACCCCATGCACTCTGCAGTCCCCCATACCAAACACAGCTGGAGTCTCGGGGCTGGAAAATGAGATGGGAATGTTGATAGCCCAGCTTACTCTGTAAATATCAGCTTTCCAGCCCACACAGAATGAAAACACTCAGAAATGTAGCAAGTCAAACCCCAAACAAAGACTCCCTTGGCTAGGATCTCTTACCTGGAGCTGAGTAACTTTCCACAGCTGCTCAAGGTGAGGCAGTTTTCTCTTTCAGAGACTTAAGGCCTCACCTATTTGCCTTTCCCAGAGTCCAACTGTACCCATAGGGCGTGTTTGCCATCTAGAGCATTTGCAAGGGAGGAGAGGGTGGAGACAGGGAGGGAGGGGAAATGTCAGTGATTCCCGTCAACTATATTTGGGATTTCATCTTTTAGGGTCCCAAGTGGGAAGAGTGGGAAGGTGCCATTTGAACTTGGCAACTTGGCAAGTCACCTCTGGGCCCTGGGGAAGGCATGTCTGTGTCTGTCTGTCTGCCTCTCTCACACATGTGTGAGCACATACACACCCCACATTGACCAGCATCTCCTTCAGCCCTGGTATTTGAGGTCCCATTGTTTGTTTTTGATCCCTTTTTCTCACTTTCATCCAAAGGCCAGGCCTGCTTCCTATTAACTTACCTGCTATCCTAGTATCTTTTAGTTCCTAAAGTAGTGTTTAGTTTCAAAAATCGTTTTAGAAAGTAATACGTCTTCACTTTTAAACATTTCCCTCAGGTAGAAAGGCCAAGTGGCTTGAGTTTGGCCATGTCCTTGACTGTTGGGAATTCCTCTTCTGGTGGGAGAGACTTTTCCCAGTGGTGAGGTTGGAAGTAGACCAGCTCTCCAAAAAAGAAAGAAAAAGAACTGGTCTGTAGCAGTTGCTAATTGCTGTGCAAAACTCCCGCTTGACTGATCTGACGTCATTGAGCTCAGCGTTTGGGAGAGGAAAGCTGCTCCCCGGCACACCACAACCTTATTCTACCTTTGCCCCCGCCCGGCTCACTGATAGATCTCGAGAAAACCTGTCATCACAGCCGCTTTGAATATTATTGTAGTTACTTTTCTTGTTGCTGATACTACCTGGCACCCGAAATTAAAGGTGGAAAGGTTTATTTAGCTCACAGTTTGTAGAGAATTCAGTCCATAATCAGCTGGCTCCAAGGCAGGGCAACACGGCAGAGAGCATCACAGAGGAGAAACAGTCCATGGCAGGCAGAAGACAGCAAAAGCAAGCAAGCAAGGGACCTCAGTAGCTTTGCTCTGCCCCTTTTTATATCCTATTTAGGTGACTAGGATTAGGGCAGTGCCAAACCAATCAGCGGACTTATTTAGTAATCACACACCCTTAGTCCCAGCGACACACACTGTAGATGCAGCCACTTCTGCAAAAGCCCCACCTATGTCTGCACAAGGCTTTGGGAGACATCTAGACACACCCGTAACAAATATGAGTATGACTCTGGTCTCTGGCCATGAAAATTTCCCAAGCCAGCCTGCCTTCCACTGTGGGCCCATGGCCTACTCTGTGGCCGGGACTCAGCCGCTGGACCCAGCTCAATTTTTCAGCCCACGGACTGACTTCTCTATGTTCCCCCAAATCTCCCCAAGCTCAGTCTTAGCTGTCTCCAAGAGCATCTCCAGGAGCAGCGCCTGTTCCTTCCCCACTCACCTCCCTCCGCTTTGCCTGGACGGGCTCACTGGGTTGTACCATGAGAAGATGGCCTGTTACCCAACCCCCACATGCTGATGGGTCTCTCTTACTCGGCTAGGCCTTGACGGTTGCTTCATTGCTTCCATTTCCATTTCTTTTGCTCTTCCTTTCTAGGCACATCTGCTTTTACTTCTCATTAATTTCTAATGTATCTATTTGGTGCCAGGGATTGAATGGTGCCAGGGATTGAATGGTCCCAGGGCCTCATGCATGCTAGTCAAGCACTCTGCCGTCGAACCATGCTGACATCCCCAGGAATCCATATTGTAACGGAAGTTACAGGTGGTCTCAACACCATACTCTGAGAAACAGTGCAACAGCCACTGTCTGCATGTTGCCTTTGAGCACTTGCAAGGTGGCTACTGTAAGTGTGAAACTCAGATGGCTTTCAAAGAATATGGACCTAACAGCAAGTCAGAATGTAAAAAGCCTGACATTTCTTTTTGTTTTTGTTTTTTTGGTGCTGGGGATTGAACTTGGGTCTTTGCCCTTGTGAGGCAGGTGGCAGAACCACTGAGCTACATCCCCGGCCCAGTCTGACATTTCTTTATTGATTAATACTTTGGATAGACACACTGTATCCTCGCCAAGTGTGGTGGTGCCTACCTGTAATCTCAGCTTTCTGAGAGGATAAAGCAGGATTGCAAGTTTGAGCCCAGCTTGGGCAATTTAGCAACTTAGCAAAACCCTGTCTCAAAATAAAACATTAAAAAAAGAGGGGCGGGCCTGTGGCTGTTCCTCAGTGCAAAGGCCTTGGGTTCAATCCCCAGTACCACAAAAAAGTATTCTTAAAATTAACTTTTCATTTTTTAAGAACATTTTAAATTGTCAATGTGGCCCTCATTAAATGCCTATGGGCCAGTGCTGCCTTAGAGAGCACCCAGTGAGCTTAGGGATAGGAGGAAGAGGGCCCTGAAATTGCACAAAAAATGTTGGATGGCTTCCTGGGGAGGTGTCCAGATCTTTCATCAAATCTCTGACCAGTTAGTACTGAGTAAAAGCCTAGACACTATTCTGATGATCTTAGTGCAGTAAGAGTGAACTCGGCTTTTCCATTCATTTTCTCTGCTACAATAATGTCAGAATGCTCTGGATTTCGATTCAGAAGTGCTTTTATGAATCTTCTGAAGTAGCTACTAATTCTACCTCCATTTGACAATATAAGGAAACCAAGGTTCATAGAAGTAAAGCAACCTGCTTACTGTGATGCAGCTGATTAGTGCTGGGTTCGGGGCTCCCTGTTTGCCTGCTCACATAGACTATGCAGGTTTGGGGCACTTTTTCTGTAATTTTTGGCTGATCATTTTTGCTTATCACTGTGGATGTCACAAGTCCAAGGTCCTCTGTGGCAGTCCCAGTTTGTGCCTCACCTTGGGGTAGATGTTTTAACTTCCGTGCATCTGAAGGTTGCTATCCACTGTGGGTCTCAAGGTTCGTTTTCTTAGGAAGTGCTGTTGTCTGGTGTGAGGAGGGGGAACTGCTGGGCCAAGTCTTCCCAAGGCTGTGGGGTTTTTCCTGTTGGATTGGGAAGATCATGGTTGTGGGCGCTGGGCGTTGGCTCCTCTCCTCCCACAGTAGTTTCAGTTGGGAGTGCACAGAAGAGGAAGAAAGTCAAGGGGAGAAAAGAGAAGGCGATAAGGAAGGAGGCAGGTAGATAAATAAATGTCTCAAGGAAGCAGAAGAACACTGGGAGAGGAGAAATGGAAATATCAAAGCTAGAACCAGAAAAACTGAGGGAAAGATGCTATCGTTTGGATTTTATGCGCAACACTGTGGGGCGGGAGACTGCATCTAAAGTGGCAGGGACTACGAGAGTGTCTCAGTGGTAGTGCATGTGATTAGCACATGTGGGGTCCTGGATTTGACCCCCAGCCCCCAAACCAATAATAAAATAAAATAATAAAATGGCATTCATAGATTAGAGCTTTGAGGGAGACATCCCTAGAGATCATTTTCACTCCACATAGGGCTCTAGTAAGTTGGGCCTTTGAATCCTCTGACTTTTTTCAAGTTTTATTTTGTGGTTCCAGTATCCTAAGAACTGCTCGCCTGTGTTTCTGGTTGCTTCATAGAGATAGTGAGCAATGCCCAGCTAACACGAGGGCAAGACCCCAGTTAGATGCCCTGTACTACCTGCAGGGAGTGACGGCCTCTGCCGTGCCTGGCCTGACCAGTGAGTTCTGCCCTTCCCTGCTGAGCTTGCTGATGTCAGCCCAGGGAGACTAAGGCTCAACAGACAGTGGGGCCGGTTTCTGGACTACATACAGTTCATTCCTCTGTAAAATGGGAATCGTAGTTGCTGCCCTTCTCCCCCATACATCTGCAATGTGGATGGAGTGAGATAAGACATAAATGAAAGTGGAAACTGTAAAGGAGTTTTATTAATAGCAAGAAGGAAGGGCGGAGTGGGGAACAGAAGCATCTAAAATAGGATAACGAGTACATGGTATGGGCTTTTTCTCTTTTATGTACTCTGTGGTGCTTTTTCACTAAGGAACCGGTTCATCTTGTCCTCTGACCCACACACGTGTGCACGGCCCAGCTCCACCCGCCGTGCCTCCTCGCGGAGTCAGGATGCGGCTCTCAGGGGCACCGCCAGGGTAGCGTCTCCACTGTGGGAAAGAGCTGCAGGCTGTGCAAAGGAGCCCGATGAAGCAGGATGGGAATGGGGTGCGCGCCCCGCTGAGGGCCCTGCGGCTGGGAGCGTCCTCACCGGGAGGGATCAGAGGCCGGGCGGGGTGACTCATGGCATGGGGCTGTCAAACCACGCTGTCTTCCTTCCAGGTCTTGACCCTGCGGGCCCTTCATTCAACGGGAGACCTTCGGAGGACAGATTAGATCCCAGCGACGCCCTGTTCGTGGACGTC
Organism: Heterocephalus glaber; assembly: GCF_000247695.1. Next base: position 71,129,475 of record NW_004624730.1, read on the forward strand.
ATCCACTCGGACACGGACGGTAACACTCCAAGGCTCCCTGGGGAATCCTCAGGCAGGGACAGAGCAGGTTTCTCCAGAGGCCCGCCCTCCCACCGGCAGGGCTCCAAACCCACAGAAATCCCGGAGGGAAGCTGGTGTCATGCAGCGCCCCCCGCCACATGATGGCGCTGCTGGGAGCATGATTTTCCCATCCTTCCTTCTAATTTGTAAAGTTACCACCTTGCCCAATGAAGGAAGGCAGGTCTGCACACTGTGGACAGATTTCCGTATGTGCAACTGGCTTTGTTGGGTGCTTTTCTGGTTCTCATGATTTCCTTTCGCAGAGAGATAAGCTGAAGTGTCGCATTTGTCCCCATGGAGCGACTCCGGCCTCCCTTAGCTCCCAGCTCTCTGTGGCTCGTCCAGGCCCTTCTGTCTCTCCTGAGGCCGATTTCACATCTGGGATTGTGTACGTGCCATGTGGGCTGGAGTGACAGTCATGGGTGGGTGTCTGCCACAGCCAGATGTCTGAGAGAAGAGCTGGAGTGGGAACTTGACAAGGACAGGGGACAAAGCAGAGCGGTCAATTAACTAACTATACACCCTCTTTGGGATACGACCTTCTGAAATACCCTCGGCCCGGGACAGGGCAGCAGCTCAGTGGTAGAGCGCTTGCTTAGCATGCATACACGAGGCTCTGGGTTTAATCATAGCACAAAACAACATTTGCTCTACCACAGGCACTCTGATGTGGTATTCAGCAGTTGTTTGCCTTAAAAGAGATGCATCTGTGTTTAACACCTGCCTTCCTACTGTGGAGTTTGCCAAGTATAACCTTACTTATTTATTTATTTTTTGGTACTGGGGATCAAACTCGGGACCTTTCGTTTTTGAGGAAGGAGCTGGAACCACTGAGCTAAATCCCCGGCCCTAATCTTACTTACTTTTGAATGCTTGATGGAATCAAGCAATCTGCATTTCATTTGCATTTCATTCACTCTACATGGTGAATTCTGAAGGAGAGAGTATAAGCTTTGTGGCCAAGCTGATGTGAACTCCGGTCCCAGATTCTGCTCTTTGGTGATATCACATTAATTTCTTAAGTCTCTGAGCCTACATATTTTCATCTGAATTTACCAGTGGCTACTTTGCAGACATTGTAAGAATCAGAAGAAAGGTGTGAGACACCTAGTAACATACCCACAAACACATGTAGGATCTCAGTATACAGTAACTATTATTATTATTACCACTTTTGCATATATGTCCATACATATATTTCAGGAGTGTTTTAATCAAGAATTTTACTGATTATTTTGGGGTTACATGGTAAAAGAAGATAAGCAGTTGTTAAATCTGGCTATAATTCTTTTTCCCCTTGAGATGGATTCTGTCTCAAACTCCCAGGCTCAAGTAATTCATCCACCTCAGTCTCCCAAGTTCCTGCGACTACAGGCATGGGCCCCTAGATACTAAATATTTGTTATTGTGTGTGTTTGGGTTTTTTTGCAGTGTTGGGATGAAACCCAGGGCCTCAAGTGCTAGGCAAGTGCCCTACCACTGAGCTATACCCTCAGCCCACCCAAATGATGTCTAGTTCCCTCATTCCCTCCTCATGTATTACTTTGACTGCTCTTTTGGTGGCTCTGGGATCAAATCTGGGCCTCAAGCCTGCTAGACAAGCACTCAACCACTCAGCCATAACCCTGGCCCTATAATTTTTTAGGAAATTAAGAAATAAATTTTTAGGAACATTTTCTAGAAGTGTTTCTTTATTATTATTATTTTTTTTTACTACCTTGGACTCTAAAAATGCTTAAATAGTTTACCCACTAGGTAAAACTTCATTTTTTCCTGTTATTCATTAAAGATTTATACAAATTCAAATGGAGACTCAGGAGCACCTGGCAATTACAGAGTTCCAGCAAAATGTAAAGAAGAAATGTATCATTTTTAGTAGCTTGTAGTGACTCCAGCTCCCTTATGTCTTTAGAAAGAGTGGAATTAAATTTTATCACCATTTTCCCAGTCACCTAGAAATGGAACAGCTTTCCATCACTATAACAAATACCTGATATTATTACCTAACTTATAAAGAGGTTTATTTTGGCTCACAGCTTTGGAGGATCCAGTCCATGGCTGAGTGGAGCCAGTGCTTTTAGGCCTGGGCAAAGGGAGCGCATAGTGGGAGGGATGTGTGGAGGAGCCAACTGCTCACCTTAGAATCAGGACTTGAAGAGGGAGAGGAAGGGTGGGGTGCCCTGAGAGAGCACCCCCACAGTGACCTAAGGACCTCCCTCTAAAAGTTCTTCCACCTCTCATACCACCACTCTGTGACCAGGCCTTTAACATGAGGGCTCTGGGTGACATTCAGGATCCAAACTGTATTAGATGTGGTAGAATTTATACTCTGCTTTCTAACTAGCTGGGTCCCTCAGGGAAAAATATTTAAATGGGTATAAAAATGATAACAACAACAATAATAGTAGTAATAATACAGTTCCTGCCCTTGTCCTACAGGCAGATGAGCTATGGAGTGTGAAAAATTCAAAGCCGTGTGAAAACATAATATGTTTTCTTTTAGCACTGGGATATGAAGGACCACTGGGAAACATAGATTTCTACCCAAATGGAGGATTAGATCAACCTGGTTGTCCCAACACAATATTTGGAGGTAAGTGCAGATGCTTTGTGTTTTGTAAAATAATGTAGTTAAAAAAAATATTATTTTACATAAAGTAGTTTCTTTTTGACAGAAAATGAATTTCCTAAGAAGACAGAGATGGTATAAATAAATATAAATTAAAAATTGTAGGGCCGAGGATTTAGCTCAGTGGTTCCGCCGCCTGCCTTGCAAGCACAAGGACCTGAGTTTGATCCCGGGTACCAAAAAAAAAATTATAACTCAAACATATTGCTTTAAAAATTATAAATATATGATTAAAAGCTATTCTGAATTATTTTTTATTTCTCTTTCTTGGAAATATATGTCTTTGACCTAGGAATTGCATATCTGGAAATAAACAATTGGGAAGTGTAGACAAGAAATTAAAAAATGTACAACACAGCATTATTTATAATAATGTTTTAGAGGTAATTTAAATGCCCAACATAGGGAAATTAACAAATGAATTATGGTTCACCCATGTAAGGAATATAATTGTTAAAAATTATATTTTCAGAAATTAATGAAAATTCTTATGGCATTAAGTGACAAAACATAAAACCATCCAACATGATTTCAGTTGCTGTCTCTGTCTCTGTCTCTTTCTTGGTGCTGAGGAGCAGACCTAGGCGAGTGCTCTAGCACAGAGTTACACACCCAGCCCTCAATTTATCTGTTCTTCACTTCAAATGCATGTTTGTGTAAGTGTAGGTATAAGAAGAAAACTCAACTAAGAGTACTCCAAATAATTATCATTGGTTAGGTGCTTTTTGCATCACTATTTCTATTAATTTATGATTTCCAAATGGGCAATTTTTTTTGTACCGGGGATCAAACTCAGGACCTTGCAAGCACAGGCACGGTGCCACTGAGCTACATCCCCAGCCCCAGATGAACATATATTACTTTTAGAATGAGAAAAACTCTACAAAACAAAAATGGGGAATTGGAGGGCAATGTAAAAGTGTGTGTTTGGGCAGAATATAAAAATCTACTGCCAGTGCCATAAATCAGTTTTCACTGCTGCTGGAAAAAGTCGAACAACTTGCCAGGCGTGGTGGTGCACACCTGTAATCCCAGAAGTGGGGAGGCTGAGGCAGGAGGATTGCTATGAGTTCAAGGCCAGCCTGGGCTACACAGTGAGTTCAAAGACAGGCTGAACTACATAGCAAGAACTTGTCTCAAAAAAAAAAAAAAAATCAAACAACTGGGCATAATTAATTCTAGAAAAAGAGATGATCATGGTACAAAATGGGAGCTATATATGGCCCCATTAGAATGACACAGTGTTTGAAAATGATCTGGCTGGAACTGTGTAAGTAGTGCGAGCCGTGTTGTGTCATAGCAAGTGTGATGTGTAACTGTGTCCACAACAGCCACAGAGAATGTGCTTTGATTGGGAAGGCCACCCCGGGATTGGTATTAACTTGTTCCTGAAAAAGGAAGTTCCAGGGATGAGGAATGAACACGTGTTGGCCTGCTGGGTTTGACCTAGCCCCAGGGTCCCCCTTATTGTCCCAGTTTATGTTCCTTGTCCTTCACTGGTCACTTCTGTGGGCACGAGTGGATGCTGGAGGACTTGAGAAACTTTGATCTGATTCCAGCCTCCAAACCCCTGGCTCACAACTGCAGCTCCTCTCTCCATGGGCTTTACTGCTTCCTGTTCAGATCCTACCCCCGCCTGGGGACTCAGTTCTCTTTTTTGAATGACATCAGTAGTTCACCCTCATCTCTAGCTCTTCTAACCCAGTGTCCATGCGTCCTCAGTCATCATACCACCCCTTTTTTCTTGCTGGTTCACGGTTAAGTGCCACCTGCTGTCCTTCACCCTTGTAGCAGAGAGGGAACCCCACCACATGGTCTTATCACACGTGCCCTTTGCAGCCCCAGTCCCTCAGGTCTCTGCCATAATGGAGCCTTCTTTGCTTGGGACACTGCAGGAGAAGTCCTAAAGCCATGTTGAGTGGGTTCAAGGTCCAGGCAAGCTTGGAGCCCTCAATGACAGGCTCTCCTACTCACAGATCTCCCTTCAGCAAACCTTCACTTCCTACAGATGAGCTAGATTTGACCTTTGTCCCATCCAGGAAAGCCACTTTGTCTATCTTTATCTGAGTTCATGAGGCCAATGTTTATATTCACATTCCCCTGACCCAGGATAGAGGCATCTTCCCTTTCCAAAGCCATTTCCTCTCCTTGTCCTCCTTGGGGACCTACCTCCATCAGTGACTCCCAATGCCTTCTTTTTCTGGTCCCCCTTACCCCATCCCTAATACTAGGCATTGAATCCAGAATCTCACACATGCTAAGTGAGCATTGTACCTCTAAGCTACATCACCAGTCCTTTTTAATTTTTGTTTTTGTACCAGGGATTGAACTCAGGACCTTGCGCTTTCGAGGCAGGCATGGTTTTTTGTTTTTTAAATTTTGAAACAAAGGGCTGGAGATTTAGCTCATTGGTGTTTCCACCTGCCTTGCAAGTGCAAGGTACCGAGTTCCAAAAAAAAAAAAAATTTTTTTTGGTCTTGGGTACCAAAAAAAAATTTGTTTTTTGAAACAGAGTCTTACTAAATTGCCCAGGCTGGCCTGGGACTTGCCATCCTCCTGCCTCAGTCTACTGTCCAAGTAGCTGGAATTACAAGTGTGAGCCTCAGCTCCCAGCTAAATTATGGCTCGATTAAGATTCAAGTCTGTATGCCAGGACCCTCCCCAGCCCTCTACACACTCCCCTGTTCTGCAGCACAGCCCTGGTTCTCAATCTTTAGCCTACGTCAGAACCACGCCGCTGGAGGCTCTTTGACACCCAGACTGTGAATACCCCACACCCTCAGGGCAGGGTGTCACAGGCCAGCACCTGAGAGCCAATGAGTGGCTGTGGTTTCCAGTGACCTGTGATGCTGAGCAGTTGTTCATCATACCTGTCTTGGTTGCCTGCCTGGTCTCTGCTCAGTGCCAGCTCTGTTGCTTTCGACATGGCCAAAAACGGTTGCAGTAATTATTAGTGCCAACCAGTAGCAGACTGAGGATGATCATGACTAAATCCCCACTGCCCCAGTGCTGAGGAGCGAACCCAGGACCTCACACATGCTAGGCAAATTCTCTACCTCTGAGCGACATTCTCCAGCTCTTTTAACATTTTCTTTTGAGAGAGCATCTCGCTAAATTGGCCACCACTACTGCAGGTGGCCAAACGCCCGTGGAGCAGACACACGTGTACAGTACACAGTCTACAAAGGAGCCTCACACAGTTAGACCAGGGGTTCTCGGATTTACGTGCTCCAGACCAGATGGGGGAGGGCAGGCAGCAATATTTGTTAAAATGCTAATTCCTAAGCCTCCTCTGAGTTAGAAATAATTGAGATTGGCCCTGAACTCTTAATTCAATCAGCACGATAGCTGGCTGAAACACTGGATGACAACGAAAGATACCTCAAGTGCTACAAACAATCAGGTTTGTTCTGGGGTGGTACTAAAGATACAACCAGTGGCCCTGTGCATGCCGGGCACATGCTGTCACTGAGCCACACTCCCAGCCCTTTTAATTTGTTTTGAGACCGGGTCTTGCTAAATTGCCCCGGCTGACCCGGAACTCATGATCCTGCTGTCTGTCTCAGCCTCCCAGGTAGCTGGGATTGCAGGCATGCACCTGCGTTCCTGGCTCCCCAGGTCTTTAATTAAAGTAGATTTGCTGTATTTCATTCCTGCCATAACCTAATCTGGTTTAATCTCTTCTCCTGCCACTTGCCAGCGTGGATCTTCATCTATGTGTTTTTATAAGGATGAAACAGACACAAGCATACTGAAGCTTTTAGTGTGGTGCCTGGGGTGCAGGAGACATAAATTGTGTGTATAAAACGTGCATCGTCCTTCTATTAATTGATTTAACTACTCTACTCTGGCTTCACCCCCTTTACAACCAAGGACTGCAGAGCTATTTCAAGTGTGACCACCAGAGGTCTGTGTACCTGTACCTGGCTTCCCTGAGAGAAGACTGTGCTGTCATCGCGTATCCCTGCGACTCCTACCGAGATTACAGGAACGGCAAGTGCCTCAGCTGTGGCACAGCGAGGACGGAGCCCTGTCCCCGTGTGGGTATGTCCGACAAGCAGTGTCCCTCTCTGATGAATTAAGAGCTCATCTTTGGTACAAGTCCCAGAACCATTTTAGTATCTAACTTAATATGCCCCCCCCAAAAAAACCCTATACCTAGGCAGCTTTCTGTAGCTGATTTGTCCTTTGAGTTATTCTGGTCTCCTCGGTAGTGTTATAAGGGCAATGTGCCTATCCAGAGCTTACCTCCCAGAACTAGCCATTCTATCACATAATACGGGGTTCCCCCAGAGCGCTCCCAAGCCGACCCAGGGTGCAAGCACTTCACACAGCCTGGTCCTGTGCACATGAAGTCTCTGTTGGGAGAGGTCCACAGAGCCAGGGACTCTTCTGAGTGGCCCCTGCCAACAAGTCACTCTGCAGATGCCCTCGTGGTGCTCTATGATGCTCCCAGGCACAGCAGGGCTAGGATGGAGGAGGAGACACTGTGGATGCTCTTGGATGTTGGCTAGGGGTTAGTGGGAATATTCTAGGCAGTCAGGACTTTGAAACTGGATGAGAATTGTCTCATTCTTTTTTCCAGAAGGAAAAAATGCAAGACAACAATAGGGCAGGCTGCAGACAAGCACAACCTTGATTGTACATTGGAATCAGCCAGGGGATTCTAAAAAAATATCAATGCCTGGGTCCTATCCAGGTGGAGTAAGTTGACAGGGAAAAAGGCCCACTGGACAGCACTCTACTTTGACTCCTGCAAGAAGAAGGGAGACATCACCTGCTTGGTGACATTGTTACATGGCAAGGCCACATTCTGAACAATTTTGTGGCCTAACTGTCACTTATTTTTTGTACTAAACCCGTACTGATTTCTTCTTTATTGTTCCCTATACAATACAATTATTTATAGAACATTTACATTGTATTAAACATTATAGGTAATCTAGAGATGGTTTAGAGGAATACCACTTCATATATGGGACTTGATCATCCTCAGGTTTTGGTATCTACAAAGGTCCTGGAACCAATCCCCCGCAGTACCAAGGGATGACTGTTTATCATACTTTGCACGGCATATTTTGATGCTATATTAATTACATAAAAATTGTTATATTTTCCTAAGAAATATGACTATTAATATTAAATATCCCTCTTTGTTCCTTTTAGTCACTTCTTCCTGAAATTATAAGTCTTTCATTGATAATGTCTGTCACTTTTTAAGAATGCCCTGGGCTGGGGTCTAACTCAGTGGCAGACCATTTGCTTAGCAGGCTCAAGGTCCTGGGTTTGCTCCCCAGTACCACCCCCAGCAAAAAAGTATGATGTTTTGCAATAATGATGCTATTTTAGAGATAAATCTAAATCTGTTTTAATGTAGAAAATGATTGTATTACCAAAAACATCACTGCTATTTTTGGTCCATACCAGTGTATACCACTCACTAGTGTGTTACTGAGAGCCAGTAAAGGAGAAAAAGCCACTGTGGGGTCCTTCTGCACCCCAGCTCTTACGGTTGGGGACAGCCATCAGGATGGGCTGGCTGGTGACCTGCAGGTCCTCACCATGGCAGGTGATGGTGGGAAGAGGTTGACTCCTCAGTGGTTTCGAGCTTACTTTTCTCACTGCCTTGGTTGCTTTCACGATTATGTAGGACAAGTTAATGACATGCTTTTGCAACTTGTTTTATAGGTTATTATGCTGATCAGTGGAAAGGCTATTTAAAGGAGAAGGCTCTTCCAACGACGAAGGCGTTCTTTGACACAGCTGAGCAGAAACCATTCTGCAGTGAGTGGTGACTGTGATTGGTTATTTTTATCAGACCCTTTTCTTTTGGACATAGCTGAGCATCAGCTTCCTGGCTGCTTCTTGGCAGGTGAAGGCTATAGCAAAGCTTGGAGTTTGGAGCTGGAAAGGGATTAGGTTGAATCCTGATTCTGTCACATAATAGCTGTGTGACCTTGGTCAAGTCCTTTAAGCACTGAGTGTCAGAGTCCTGATTGGTAAAATGGAGATAATAATGCCTATTTTCTGGGTTATTAGGATTAAAATATCAGTGAATCAGGATTGTTGGCATCACTGAATGGCCACTGTAATCACTAAGAAATTGTTTCCTCAAGAGACAGGAAATTGGGGCTAGGAAAATTCAGGTGGCAGGAACATCTAATGGGTTAATCCCAGCTCTGCAGCAACCATGACCTAAAGACATCAAGAGGTGGAGCATTTGAGATGGGAGCTAATTAGGGCAGTGGATGATTACATGTCCTGGGATACAATTAAGATCCACCTGGGCAAATGTATTTCTTCTTGAAACCTTGCATTTCCTTTTCATTATTCTTGGGAGCAACTGTTTATAAAAGGTGGCAGATGCCTGGGTTTCCTTCTTCCTTTGGAGCCATACATGGCATCTCCCTGGTCTGTGAGGGACAAGCTGCTGAGCAATAACGAGCCATGAACTGGTAACTCCAGAATTCACTTTGTTCCTTCATGGGACCATCATCTCTCTGAGGCTTTTTCTATTTCCTTGCAAGTCTGACCAAGAAATAGCAAATCAGACTATCATCAGGAGACTCCCATCTTTCCAAAATACATTTGACCTTGGGGAGCAAATAGCAAGGAAGAAGATAGTTTTCTGAGCACATCCTGTCTCCTTTATTCAGCAGTAATTTATTAGGTGTCTAGATGGGTGTGACTGCTGGGATTATAAAGAGGAATAATCACCCCTTGTAGTATAGTTTTATCTATTAAAAAATCCAATTATTCAGATAATATTTCTGCAGATGTGCTCAGCACTTCTCTTGCAATTTGTGAGTGTAGTTCAGGTGCTGAGTAACCCTGGGGGAACCCAGAGCAGGACTGGGACTCCGAGAAACGACACCTGGCTGATTCTGAGGGGCAGGGAAGGACAAGATATTTCTTGGAGGAAATGATATTAAGCTGAAATCTGAGGGACGGCTTTGCAAAGCAGGAAGGCCAGGGAGTAAGACAGAGAGCTTGGCAGTACAGGGGGTTGGCATGACTGGGAAAGAGATGAGGGAGGCCAGGTGGGTTGGCTGTCATGGCCCAGATGATGGAAGACCTTATCAGCTGTGTAGGGGCTTCAGAGGGCCAGTTGGTTGTTTTATTATAAGGTTGGCAGGAGTTAAAGTGAGCTGGTCCTACTCAGCAGTAGGCTAAGAGACTTCAGTCCATAAAGAGGGAACCCATTGTGCCTGAACATGGAGCCTGGACACCATGGAGCTCTGCTCTCTTGCATGGCATTAGTGCAGAGGGAAGAGAAAGGAATGATGGGAAAGGCTGCCATCTTTTTCAGGGAAACTCCAGAGGAAGAACAAAGGAGACTCAATGATTATGGATGTTGGCTTTTTGGGAGCTGCTCCTTCTGGGACGTTACTGGGGGAGGGATGCCTCTTTAACTGAGTTCTCTCCTTGTTCGGCAGTATATCACTACTTTGTGGACATTATATCTTGGAACAAGAATGTAAGAAGAGGGTCCATCACAATTAAGTTGAGAGACAAAGATGGAAACACCACAGAATCTAAAATTGATCAGTAAGTTAAGCTGCAATAGCCTGTAGTTTGCTCTTTCTCTTTTTTCTTGGAGAAATTAAATCCCTAGTACACATGCTTTTTATTTCTGTGATTATACTTTTTCTTGTTCTACAAAAGACAGAAGACTTTTTACTTGGTTATTACTTGGTTACTTTCCCTGGTTCTTGATTTCTCAGGCTCTCTGTAAGTGGGATTGGTGGCAAGGTTTTCTTTCTCCCTTCCCTCCCCTCCCCTCCCCTTCTTCCTTCCTTCCTTCTTTCCTTCTCTCTTTCTTTCCTTCTCTTCATCCCTTTACCTCTTTCTTTTCCTCCTTACTTCCTTTGATTAAACATTTAATTACAAAGTTACTCTTGTTTACTGTAAAGTGCTAAACAAGGAATATGCTGATTTAGTCATTTCATATCATATATAGATATCAATACTTCATATTGTTCTCCATAAATGTATATGATTGATTTGTTAACCAAAAATAATATTAATTCATAAATCTAAAAGAATATTCCACATGAAATTACAAGCCCTTGCTCACGTTCCCCCACAGTCCCATCTCCAAAGGCAAAGGGCATCTACCACACAAATATTTCTATGTAGCCCAGCTGTCCCTGAACTAATTCTCCTGCCTCAGCCTCCCTAGTGCTGAGATTATAGGTGTGCACCACCACACCTGGCCATATTTCTATACATATATGAGCTCATAATATACATATATAAACTTATGTAACATAAATATAACATATATATGTATGTATGTATATCTAGATATGTTGTTGAAACTAAAAAAAATACAATTTGCAACAAAAATTGGAAACACCAGTTGGGCGTGGTGGCACAAACCTGTAATCCCAGCATTCTGGGAGGCTGAGGCAGTGTTTTAGTCACTTTCTTATTGCTGGGACAAAATACCAGGTACCCAAAACTTAAAGGAGAGGTTTATTTTGCCTCACAGTTTTAGTCTACAGTCAGTGGCTCCAAGGTAGAACACCATGGCAGAAGTCATGGCAGAGGAAACAGGGTCACATCAATATGATCAGGAAGGAGACACACACACACCAGGGACTTTCCAGGTCACATCCCCAGTGACCTGCCTCTAACTGGGACCCACCTCCTAGCCACACACTCAGCTGCTGACCTCATTAATAGATGAACCCATTGAGGAACATAACACCCCATGATCCAGTCACCTTCCAAAAGCCCTGCTTCTCAGCATTTGAGAGTTTTGGGAAACATTCTAGACCTAAACCACAATAGGCATGAAGACCTCAGGTTCAAGCCCAGCCTGGTCAATTTAGTGACAAGCAAGATCATGTCTCAAAATAAAAAATAAAAAGGGCTGGGGATATAGCTTAGAGAAAAGGCCGTGGGTTCAATCCTGAGCATTGCAAAAAAAAAAAGGTGGGGGGGACATACCCTCAAATCCAACAATGGAAAGTGGTTCATTTAAATATTTCTATGTAATAGAATATTATTCATACAATGAAGGTTTTATGACACGTTAAAGGCAAGCTTATAATATGCAAGTGAAATGTAGACTAGCAAATTACATAAAGTATTGTCTTAGTTACTTTCTTGTTGCTGAGACAAAATACCTGACACTCAAAATTAAAGAAGGAAAGGTTTATTTTGACTCACAATTTGTAGAGGTTTCAGTTCATAGTTGGCTGGTTCCAAGGCAGGGTGGCATGGCAGAGGAGCATCACAGCAGAAACAGTCCATGGCAGGGTAGGCAGGAGGCAGCAAGCAGCAAAGCAGCAGCCTTCCTTCCTTCTGTCCCTTTATGTTCCATTCAGGTTACAGACCTCTTGATTGGTGCCACCAACACCCAGACAGGGCCTTCTATTATCCACACCTAGAAGTATGCCACACCAATTTATTTATCACACACTCTTAATCCCAGTATCACACACCGTAATCCATCACACACACATGATTCAGCCATCTCTTGAAAGCTCCACCCATAAGCACATGAAGCTTTAGGGGGACATCTAGATACAGGCACTAAGAATTATAAAATTAGCTCAACAGTGTGAAAAAAAGAAAAAGAAACATGCCAAATTTTAGATTGCCATTTAGGGTTGTGGGGCATAGGAATGCTTTTTTTTTTCAGCTTCTTTTTAGTTTGCAATCTTTTATTATGGCTGTATTTTAAATTGTAAAATAATTAGAGCCAGGCACAGTGGCACACACCTGTAATCCCAGTACTTGGGAGGCTGAGGCAGGAGGATTGGTGTGAGTTGGAGGCCAGCCTGGCCTACAGGCCAGCCAAAGCCAGCCTGAACCGCATAGCGAGACCCTGTCTCAAAAACAAAAACAGTTTTTATCTATCACTTCTATAAGCAAGAAAAGGGGTGAGGGAACCTTTGAAACAAAGGAATTTGAGGTTCATTTTGTTCCTTTACTTGCAAACGTTTCCTGAGTTTGGCTGGCTTCCAGACACTGAGGTTTTGTGTTGGCCACATCCGCAGAAGAATGACAGAGTGGCATCTGAAACTGGCAATCACATCAGGGGCTCCCTGGGTGGATAAAGAGCCGTGTTTGTGGATGGCTTAGAAGTGACTTCTTTTTCTTTTGGTGCTGGGGTCGAATCCAGGGCCTTGTTCATGGTAAGCCTGCGCTCTAGGCAAGCGCGTCCCCATGGAGCCACACTCCCAGCCTGAAGGGGACTTCTCCCAAGGGCTCCAGTCTCTCGAATCCTCACCAACACCAGCCATGCCAATGGGTGCAGGTGATTCTGTCATTGGGACATTTCTGTCCTTCTCTGGGCACTTCCTTCTGGTCTTAAAAACCAAAACCCGGGCCCCTTTCAGATTAATCTTATCTGTGGCACTTCTGCTCTCCACAGGACCGGACAGGATGGGGGGCTGGGGTGAGACACCTGTTCACATCTGCCCCACTTCAAAATTAAGGATCCTGTATGGAGCAAGCCACTGTTCCTTTTTTAAAAAAAAATTTTTATGAGCTCATGTTTGCAGTACATACACGATTATCTTCCTTGTGGGGAGCTGGTATACTACATGACACGTCTTCATTCTTTCTTCATCTGCTTCCTGTCTTTTCCCTCCCTGCCCTCCATCTCCTGTTCTCCTTCCCTTTTGCAAAAGATGTATCTCCTTGTTTCCTCTTATCTTCTATTTCGCTCTTTAACTTACTTATACTTTGGGTTCCTCAGATAAGAGAAACCATGTGATATTTAAGCTTGTGTATCTTTTTTTAACTTACCATTATGGTCTCAAGGTATATCCATTTTCCTACAAATGACTCAAATTCATCCTTTATGGCACAGTAGTACTCCAGTGTATACAGGCCTATCTGTTCCTGAACCCAGGGGCCCCTCAGTTCTCGGTGCCCTCCTCTCCAAGCTCCCCACAAGGACAAGTCATGCTGAACCTCTCCAGGAGACTCTGTGTACCTTAGGCCCATGGGGTTGTGACGGTAGGAAACATGCCCACACACTTGGGTAACGTATTAGAACTGAAATTCAGCTGTTTTGTGGTTCATCTTGTGAGGGAAGATGGAACAAAGACTAACTTCTCTATTAGTACAGAGTTTGGCTAGAAATATCCCTATGGCACTAGCAACGCAGTTCAATGGAAAGACTGTGACTTTGAACTTCTGGGCCTGCATCCCCACAGCGCCACACACAATCTCCATCCAGGGGAGTTTGAGCTCTGCAGCTGTTCTGTCTGCAGAGCAGGAAAGCAGTGCCCACCGCTCGGAATGGCAGGGCAATGGGCAGCTGTGTACGGGGATGAGCAGACCCCCACACACAGTAGGTGCATTTTGAGGGCAGTACCTTTCCTCAGGCTGCCCTTCGGAAGTCAGGGGGTGCTCCTGAGAGCCAGCCAGTGCGGCAGTGGGGCCAAGCGGTCACCTGCCTATCAGTGACTTGCAGGCCTCAGAACTGCTTTCTCTCCTGGGCTCTCTGTACTCACCTCATGTGTCATTGCTTCCTAGTGAACCGGCCACATTTCAGAAGTATCACCAAGTGAGTCTGCTGGCGAGATTTGATCAAGATCTGCGTGAAGTGGCTGAGATTTCCTTGGTGTTCTCCACCGGATCTGTGGTCAGCCCCAAGTACAAGCTCAGGGTCATCCGCATGAAGCTGAGGTCCCTTGCCCATCCGGACAGGTGAGCCGAGACAGGGCGACAGAGGGTTCGGGGTCCTGGCAAGTTTGCTTGGCTGTTCAGTGAGAGAAGTGAAGGGTTTTCCAAAAAATAGTCTTGATTGGTGCACACCTGTAATCTCAGCACTCAGGAGGCTGAGGCAGGAGGATCGCTGTGAATTCAAGGCCAGCCTGGGCTACACAGTGAGTTTAAATCCAGCCTAGCTACTTAGTGAGACCCTTTCTCACAACAGAAAACCAAAAACCAAAAAAACCCAATAAATACAATAGAAAACAAAAACAAGTAGCCCTGTTATCCAGTTATACTGGTGTATGCTTAAAGAGAAAGGACCAGCAGGCGAGGAACTGATTTGTTATAGCCTCAGAGTTACATAATTCCTCTCTAACCACCCATGCTGTTTGCAAGCCAGTAATTTGTTGTAGGAAAAGAATGCTTTGTATCATTTGGCAAGCTGATAAAGCTGAGGGTAATGTTTAAAGAGGTTAAAGAAAAACTGGATTTTTTAATTGACAGTGTAAGACAATTATTATAGCAATGTTAAATTTGGCTGAATTTGACAACTGCTCTGAGATTTTTTTGTTTTTGTTTTTGAGACAGGGTCTCACTGTGTAGTCCAGGTTGGTCTTGAACTCACTACGTAGCCCAGCCTAGCCTCAAACTCGAGGTGATCCTCTTGTCTCAGCCTCCAGAGTGCTGGGACTACAGGTGTGTGCCATCACGGCTGGCTGAGAATGTTTTTGTTCTTAGGAAATACACACTGCAGTATTAAGGTATAAGTAACTTACTTTTTTAAGAAACATTTATTGGTACATTTTAGATACACACGCCAACATTCCTCATAGAGAATGTTACCAGTACATGATACATCTTGCTTCTATTTTTTCCCATTCCTCCCTCTTTGAGTCCTCCTCTTCTCACCCACAGACACTGTTTCCATTTTTCCTTCTATTCTTTTTGTTCTCGTCCTGTCTTTCCTTCCCGCCCCTCCCTCCCTTGTTCCCCTTCCGATTTGAATCTTTTCTTCTCAATTCCCACTATCTATTACACATTTCAGTCCTCATTTCCACTTTCAGTTTCTCACACCAGAGAAACAATGCAGTATTTAAACATGTGTCCAATTTATTTCACTTTAGAGTATGGTTTCAAGGTCCATCCATTTAGCTAGAAATGTCTCAAGCTTATTTTTCTTTATGGCAGAGTAGTACTCCATTGTATAAAAATGACATCTTTATCCATTTGTCAACTGGTTTAGAAAAACATGTGGGAGGGGAGAGAGATTTTAAAAAGTACATAGCTGTGTTTATGTTGTGATGTCACTTTTCCTAGCACTTAATCTGGAGGGAGGGAGGGAGAGAGGGAAGGAGGGAGCTGGGGGGGATGATGTAGACTTTAGGGTTATGAAGTTATTTTTCTTGAAGATTTAGGGAACTCTAAAATATTTCATAATACAAATTCCTTAATAACACAAGTTTTGAAAAACAGTAAGTCTCTTCTAAGAGGATACCGATATTAAATCTTCCTGGACATGGTGCACACCTGAAATCCCAGCACCCGGGAGGCTGAGTCAGGAGGATCATGGGTTCAAGACCAGCCTGGGCTATGTACATAAGAGAGTTCAAGGCCGGCCTGGAATACAATGAAACTGTTTCAAAAGCCCAAACCAACCAAACAAAAAAGAAACAAATGACCAACAACAAAATAACTGGGACTATTTAATAGTTTTTGTCCTGATTTTCAAAGGAACACATGGTCACTTTATACAAATTTGGGAAGTATAGAAACTGATACGGAAAAATATCACTTGTAATGTATTCAGAGGTAACCACCGTTAATGTTTTTGGCTATTTCTTTTGAATCTTTCTAGTATTGCTCTTAGGCCTAGTGGAAGTTGCACGGTAACAACAATTGACATCCTACTCACTTGTTGCTGGCTTTTTCCTTACCATAGCATTCGAAATAATTGCTACATAACCCTGGAGCCTAAGGATATAATGCAGTTTGCCTGAGTAGCACATGATGTTTCTGCTGTCTCGTGGATGATGCTATTTTGTCTTGTCTTCCCAGGCCACAACTGTGCCGCTATGACCTTGTTCTGATGGAAAATGTTGAAACTGTCTTCCGGCCTATTCTCTGCCCTAAGCTGCAGCTCTAACTTCATGGGGACCGGTGGCAGTGCAGTGTCAAGCAGGCGACATCTACAGCCTCTGTCAAAGCTTCACCTCACCTTTTCTTCAAGGTTCTGAAAGTACAGAAGAATGAAGGTTATTTCCAGCATCGTCCTACAAATGTCACATCGTCAAACATCAGGTGACCTTGTGGTTATGCAAGGATCCAGGAAAGCAGCCCCTAACTAGGGCAAGTCAGAAATAGCCAGGCTCCTGCCAGCCAGGCCTGCGCTGTCTGCCTGCGTCCTGGGGCCTCCTTTGTTCCGACCTGTCTCTTCTGGTGTGTGTCACCGGTGCCTGCTGCTGTCCCTTGGGGCTGTGGGTCTCACATCTGAAAAGGAAGAATGGCTGGACAGCCACCATGGACTCCCATGACCTGTGCCAAATTCCCCTTGGGTCAGGCACACAGTGCAGAGTGGAACTGACCTACCTCGCTGGCCTGCTGTGGGCTTGGGAGCTGAGTCTGTGAAGGGTTCTTTGAAATCCCAGGGGTGCTGCATCTGGGAGAGCTGTGATGAATGTGAATTTGCTTTTATTTATTTTGATATGGCTTAGCTTCCTTGCTTAGACGACTGAGAACACCACAGCCCTGACTTCCCACCTTTGCGGAGGGGAAGGGGTGACAGCCCCGAGGGGAGTAAGTGGGGGACGGAAGGGGGGCGTGGAAGCAGGGCACAGCCTCATGGTGTGGGCACAGGGCAGAGGAAGAGGCAGGAGAGGAAAGCTAGAATATTATTATTATTATCAATTTTTTTTTGGTGTGGTGCTGGGAATGGAACCCAGGGCCTCATGCACTCTAGGCAACTAACTGCACTACCACTGAGCAACACCCAGCCCGTCGCTTTAAGCAACCCTTAAATAATATTTATTTTTCCCTACGACCAGTGTAATCCATGATTATTGAAGGATTTTTTTTTTTTGGTACCAGGGATTGAACTTGAGTCCTTGCACTTGCTCAGCAGGCGGTGAAACCACTGAGCTAAATCCCCGGCCCCTATTGAAGGACATTTTAAAAATGCAAGGTGCGAAATGAAAAAGAATGCTGCACATAATTCTACCTGTTAGGAGGGGCTGATGGGATGGTGCTGTTAACTTGTTTTGCTGAGAATGGAATTCACAGCACAGATGGTTTGGCTTTTGGGGCATCCAGAGCCTCCAGTTTGAGGAATTGTTTGGTTTCCCCGGAAGGTGTGATCAGGGAATCCGGGGTGACAGCGACAGGTGAGTAAGAGGTCCCTGAGAGCCGAGGCCAAGGAGGCTGGGGCGAAGGGAGGACAATCCTGGAGCCGGATGTCCAGGGCCTGGGACTGCAGTGCTGCAGGCCCGGTGCCATCCGCCACCTGCAAGTGACTTCTATTGCCTTCTGTGACAACAGCCCTTCTTGTAACGGAACAGATGACTTCATAGATGACAGAAATCTGTGTGGTGTGTGCTCTCCAGGTTTCCATATGTATCGAAGAAAGTGCTTGCTTTACAGAACGGGGAGCACAGACCTCTGAGTGGAAGAAAGCTCTGGGCCGGGCGCTCTGCCCACCACACTCCGTCACCTCATTGCCTCCTTCCATGTTTGCACAGCGATGATGGAGAGAGAGGTCAGCATGCTGAGAGGCCCCAATGTCTTTTTATAGTTTTGTCCTTTATTTTGATTAGCACAGTCACTTTTTGTCCTCTCCCCCTTATCCTCAAATATGGGGTCATGACAGCAAGAAATGCAATAGAATTTCTATGAATTTCCAAACTCGTTGGGCCACGGGTTCTGGCACCATGGCTGCCTCACTGTGGGAAAGTGTCAGGGGGTGGGGTGGGTGGATGAGCAAGTGGAAGAGTGAACGGAGAAAGGGAGAAGGGAGTTTGCTTACTGCAGTGGAGATGAATTTCAAGGGGTTTTGGAAAACAGCCACTGGCAGTGAAGGTGGTTCAGAAGCGGCCCCTGCCCTCTGTCTTTCTTCTCTGGCCCCCAGAACCTCTGACTCGGTCCCTTGCTGCTTTGCTCTCCTGCTCTGTGTCAGTGTATCTGAATCTCAAATCCACATGCTGTGACATTGCAGCCTGCCCCTTCCCTCCCTCTTCTCTGATTCTCTCCTGCTTAGCCACCCCTTCTCCAGGGTCTTCTCAGACCTCATGTCACTTACAGTTTACTATCCTGCCCCCTCATGCACTTGTTTTTTGGTTGAGACAAGGTCTCACTATGTAGTTCAGGCTGGCCTCGAACTCACAGTGATCCTCCGATCCTCCTGTCTCAGCCTCCTGAGTGCTTTTGGGCCACCACGCCCACTCCTCTAATGCACTTTTAAAGTCTCTTTTACATTTATTTCTGTGATTATTAGATTAACATCTGTCTTCTCTACTAGACTCCTCTGTAAGGCAGGGACCCTATGCCTGCTGGACTCTGTTCAGGAAATATGTTAAATAAACATCTGCATTATCACCCAGGCCCTGTGGAACCATCCTTGGTAAAGACCTCCTCTGTAACCTTGCCTTCGTGTTCGATATTCGATTCCTTGCCCAGCACAGGCTCAGTAACGATAGCTCCTCATTCACTTCCTCTCCTACATTCTTTTAGCTTCTCTAAGTCAACATATACCAAGCCGGGTCTTTGCTAGAACCTGACACACCAATTCAATAAAGACGAATTAAGTCCCAATTGTAAAGTTGAGCACAGGGTTACAGACTGATGAGACATCGCCTCTTATGGAGCTGTTCACTGTCTCGTGATGACATTGCTCAGGGAGCTTGAAGAGGAGGTGACAGTTGTCCTGGGTGTAGCTAAAGGGGGCATTTTCCAGGCCAGGGAGACTGCCAGATGGGGGAAGAGTATTGCCCAGGGCAGGAACTAAGAGTGCTCAGTTGGATAGAAGGCTGAGACTACTTCCCCTTATTTTCTTAAATGGAAAATTTCTAACCTAGAGAGAAAATAATATAAAATCCACCTCCACGTGTCCATTACCCAGCTTCAACAGTAATCAGCTCCTGGTCAATCTTTTTTTTTGGTACTAGGGATCGAACTTGGGACCTTGTGCTTTCGAGGTAGGCGGCAGCACCACTAAGCTAAATCCCAAGCCCCTGGTCAATCTTGTTCTATTTATTGTCTACCCACCAAAACCCTGTAATGTTATTGTGATGCAAATCCCAGTCACTGGGATTCATTTGTAAAATACTTCAGTATCTTGAAAAGATAAAATATAACTTTTTTTTTCTTAAAAATGAGTCATGGTATCCTTTTTTTTGGTTTTCTTTTGTTCAGTACTAGGGATTGAACCCAGAGCCTCACACATACTAGACAAGCACTCTACCACTGAAATGTATCTCCAGTCCTTTATCTCAAAATTTATTTTGAGACAAGGTCTTGCCAAGCTGCCTGGGCTGACCTTGAACTTTTCATCCTGCCTCAGCCTCCAGAGTAGCTTGGATTAGTGTGCACCTCTGAGCCTGGCCCACAGCATTTTCTTAATCCCAACCCGTGTCTGATTTTTATCCTGGCCATGCATTTGGCAACTGCTATCAGGATTTACTGCTACTTGCCTGTTTCAGGCGGCTACAGACAGTAGAATTCCATTTGTGAGTATGCCATCATGAACCTAGCAGGCCCCCAGCTGATGGGGGTGTGATCCATTCCCAGTCTCTTAATATCAAAACAAAGCTGAGAGAACATCTGTGAACATGTACTCTTGCAAACCTATGGAGATCTCTGTAGATTCAATTTTTGGATGTGCAATGACCCGACTTTGTGCACTCGAATTTTTTTTTTTGGTACCGGGGATCGAGCTCGGGACCTAGCGATTGCAAAGCAGGTGGTGGCACCACTGAGCTAAATCCCCGGCCCAGAATGTGCACTCGAATTTTGACAAGTGCTCGCTATTTGGACCAGGAAATGCTTTGACTGATATGACAAGGACACTTTCCTGTTGCCCATGCTGTTGAGCCTCTCTGTCCCTTCCTTCATTTAATCAGACACACGCCCTACCAACCCACCTCCCCCAGGCTGCCCATCTTCCTTCCCACCACTGTAGTCTGCGTCCCTTCTCAAGCGGGCAGTCACAGCTGCTGACTCAGCATGCACAGTATTCACCAGCCAAAGTGAGCATCCTAAAATGGGAAACTGAGTCACGCTTATGCAACACCTCGGTTGGAGCCTCAGCATCTATGAAGCAGGACTTAAAGCTTGCTAACAGGGTCCTGTAATGTCCTGGTTACTGGAGAATCTGCCTTCCTGCAAGGCTGGTCCCCCACCCCTTACTGATAAGGTAGTCACATTCCTGTAAGTGAAGTTTTGTAACCCCTGAGGAACTCTGTTCTCAAAAGGTACAGATAAAACTGACAACTATGTTCTGTAAACAAAGTCTGTGACACGGTTCTCATGATTCGTAAGACACTGTCCTCTTACAAGGCTAAGTTACTAAACTCTGCCCTTGTCCTGTGCACACTTTTGTCACTAGAAAGATTCCCCACCTCCCATCAGGCGTATAAAAGCTAGAACTCTTCTTCAATTCAAAGCTCTTCCTTTGGACAGCAGTCCTTTGTGCCGGTGTTCACCTTAAATAAATCCTCCTAAATCCCACTGGTCTCTCCTGTCTCTCGGATTCTGCAACACCTACCATATGAACCGCCCGGCTCCTTAGCGGGCCTTCCAGGGCTTTCCAGGTGGTCCTCAGCCTCTCCGTCCTTCTCATACCTCGGGGCTTCCCTGAAGCTGGACCCGGGTGCTGGGCCAGCTCACTGCCCTGAGGGGCTACTCAAGCCCCACCGCCTCCAAATCCCCGCAGGGTGAGAACCACCAGTTTTGGAGCAGGCTGGCTTGGGTTCTTGGTCCGACTCTTTTGCGTAGAATGCCACTTAGTCTAAGACCCGGATTTACCTATTTATCATAAATTTTGGGGCGCTGGGGCGAAACCTAGAGGCCCGGACTCGCTGGGCAAGCGTTCTGCACGAGCCACACTCCGACAGTGACTAGAGTGTTCCACTCAGATGTCGGGACATCGCTGAAAGCGCAAGGCCGCGGGAACCCGGCAGCAGGTGATCTCCGCCCCCGCCAGCTGCCCAGCCGGGGAGAGGGGCGAGGCCTCCCCGCCAGGTGGGGCCCAGGCCGTGCAGACTACCGAACTCAAGACTTTTTTTTTTTTTTTGGTAACGGGGATCGAACTCGGGTCCTTGGGCTTGCGCAGCAGGCGGCCAAACCACTGAGCTAAATCCCCCGCCCGAACTCAGACTTTTAAATACCAAAACAGCTACCTCGCGGGGCGGCTGTGAAGAACACAGTAACGGGAGCGGGGGGGGGGGGGGCGGTGACGAAAGGTAAGGCGGGCTCTGTCCAGGGTCACGGACACTGCGCCGCACAGGGCACCGGAGACCCTGGGTCGGGCTGCTTTGCTCTGTGTGACGGAGACTGAGGCTGACTGCAAACCGGCTAACAGCTCGCCCTGAGCCTCCCAGCCCGCACAGAGGCCGCATTCAGAGCGCTCAGCGCCCGCGGAGTCGGTGGAAAAAGAAGCGGGGACAACGAGACGGCGACGGAAGTACCGGCGCCCGCCGAGGTGCACGCGCAGACAGTTTCCTGCCCGGGGGGGGGGGGGAATACCTCCTGGTCCGTCCGCAAACGTGTTCCGTCCGCAAACGTGTTCCGTCCCGCAGTCCGCGTGCGGCTAGGGTTCTGCGCTGCCACTAGCGTGGCCGGCTCCCGTGCGGCCCGGCGGCGGGCAGGGCCGCGGCGCCGCCATGCGCCCGCTCCTCGGCCTCCTCCTGGTCTTCGCCGGCTGCACCTTCGCCCTGTATCTGCTGTCCACGCGGCTGCCCCGAGGCCCGATGTCCGGCTCGGCGGGGGAGGCTGACGGCAGGTGCGCGGCGGGGGTGGCGGGATCGGGGTTCCGGACAGAGGAGGGCCCGTCCGCGAGGATGAGCGAGGTGGACCCGGCCTCCGTCTGCATGGCCTGGGCCACACCTGGCGGGGCGGCCTCGCCTCTCCCCGGCTGGGCAGCTGGCGGGGGCGGAGATCACCTGGTTCCCGCGGCCTTGCGCTTTCAGCGATGTCCCGACATCTGAGTGGAACACTCTAGTCACTGTCGCCTGTGCCCTCACCGAGGAGACTCGGACCGTGGGGAGAACCCGCGCCAGAACCAGGGGGCTGCTCATCCTTGATCGGTGATAGGCTCAGGATTGTTCCGATGGCGGAGGCGAGGCAGCCTTTGCCCTGTGACTCTTGGGCAGGGTTCAGAGAGCCCTGAGCGGCATTATTAATATCAGGGTGAAAAAACAGACTCTTCGAAAGGATTCGTTTCAAGCCTGCCCTGTTATCAAGAAAGTTACGTGGTGTTTTTGTTGGTTTGTTTTGTTTTTCGTTTAGTGCTGCCCATGGAACCCAGGGCCTCAAGAATGCTAGGCAGGAGATCCACCACTGAACTACAGCCCCAGCCCGAGAATGTTGTGTTTATGGGATAATAATGTTTATAGGCTAGGTAGGCTTCCCTAGGTAATCTGTAATTGTTAGTGAACGGTGAAACAGTCGTTTTTCCTAGTATCTCAGGAGCAGGATGAAGCCTGAATTATTCTTGGCTTGTGGGAGACGTAGTATCCTTAAGAGGACAGCAGTCTAAGGAGTGTAGTGCTCACCTGGAAACAAATCTTCTCAAGAATAGGTCACAAAGGGTCTGGGAGTGTAGTCAGTGGCACAGCACATGTGCTTAGCATGGGAGAGGCCCCGAGTTCAATTCCCAGCACCAAAGATCAATCACTCATAAAATCTAAGACTTAAGGGAAGTTCAGTGATTGCCCAGCACCAATGTCTCCTTTTTTAGATAAGGAAACTGAGGCCCAAGGTCACACAGTTGGGAAGTAGCACAGTGGGGATGACACCCCAGGACCCTTGCTCTTCTGTCCGGCTCTGCTGTGTTGTATTGGGTCACCTGTCATGTGTTCAGGTTATGTATGTGTTCCCAGCAGACCCAGTGATGGGCATGTTTATAAACTTACTTGGAAAAAAGAAACAGCAAGCAATGTTCATGGGCACTGGGCAGATCTGGACTCCTGTTTCCATCCGATTTTCCAAATCCCCAGGTCAGTGTGGTTCCCTTCCGACCTAGCCGAGCTACAGGAACTCTCCGAGGTCCTTCGAGAGTACCGGAAGGAGCACGAGGCCTATGTGTTCCTGCTCTTCTGCAGCGCCTACCTCTACAAACAGGGCTTTGCCATCCCTGGCTCCAGCTTCCTGGTCAGTGTCCTGCCTGCCTTCCAACCCTGCTTTCCTTGGGAAAGCCCTGCGACTGTTTTGTGGGAAAAGACATGAAATAGTGGGTGGCATGCAGTGGCTCTCAGCACTTACTAAATGATCAAGTGGCAGACCAGGAAGTCCCGAAAGCTCCCTTTTGTCTGGCTTGTTTCTGTCTCCTCCCCCAGCACCTTCTCTATACTCTCGGCTCAGTCTAGATCTCCCCAAGCAGTCTGTTGGAAACTGGAAGATAAGCAGACATGTCTGGGGAGGAAGGGAGGTGTGTGGCACTCGGGCCAAGGGCTGACTCCTCAGGGCTGCCCTGGGCTCATCTTCCCCATTGAGCTGATCCTTCTTTGGGGCTGAGAGCCAGCTACTACTCGGTGGGGGCCTCATACCTGGACCTGGGGTGCATCCTGGCTCTGCCGGGGATGCTCCTGCTGTGAGACTTAATCTGTCACCTGTAGCATGGAGTAAGGCTAGTGCATGACTCTGAAGACATCTACATACTAGATGCTCAGCAGGTCCCCACCTCCTCACTGCCAAGGCCTCCTTTTGCTTTCTCTCTTGGATCCCGGGCTTTGGCAGGATGATGTTTACTAGCCAGACTGTATTTATGAAGCACTGGTTTACTTGTCCATTTCTGTGAACCTAAAACTAACGTTGGCTAGAGTGTTGGTCAAGACGGAAACTTCAGTATGAGCATACTACACAGATGTAATTCTAGCAAACAACAACAACAGAAAATCTTCTGTAACCTGTGTGGTCTTACTGAAGGAATATTCATGGTGTGTATTCATCTTTTGAGATAGTAGAAATATCTTGTGAGTTTCATTTCTACTTTCTCAGAGCCCTGGTCATCTCCGGTCACATGCAGCAGGAGGCTGGGCACTGTGTACACACATTAGCTCTTTGGATTTGCTGCTGCCCTTGGAGGTGTTAATCCTGACCCTTGTTTTAAAGATGAAGAGACTGAGCTGGGCATGGTGGCCCACGCCTGTAATCCCAGCACTCAGGAAGCAGAGGCAGGAGCATTGCTGTGAGTTTGAGACCAGCCTGGACTATATTTTGGGAGTCAAAAAACTAACAAACAAACTGATGGAGAGACTGGGGTCAGGGCTACAGTTCCCAGCCTTTTCATTCACCTCTTTCAGTGGGTGATGGGTTTTGGCTGGGAAGCTACAGAAGGAGAGAGAAGCCATGACTCTCTGCGTGGCTGCAGGGTAAGGTGGTGACACTGGTAGTTGCCCCATGTTGTCATGGCTGAGTGTTTGCTTTCTTCACAGAACGTTTTAGCCGGCGCCTTGTTTGGGCCATGGCTGGGGCTTCTGCTATGCTGCCTGCTAACCTCGGTGGGCGCCTCGTGCTGCTACGTGCTCTCCAGCGCTTTTGGCAAGCAGCTGGTGGTCTCCTACTTTCCGGATAAAGTGGCCCTGCTGCAGGGGAAGGTAAGGAGGCCTGCATCTGAGCACCAGCCAGAGTGTCACCTCATGGCCCCAGGGCAGTGAGGAGCCCAGATGTTCCACAGGGCTCCTCTGCCCTTCTCAGCAGGTTCAGGGATTCTCTTAGTGCCATCAGGAGGCACAGACTTGGGATCAAATCCCAGCTCCAAGCCATGGGTGCTGGGGCACCCCTGTAATCCCAGTACTCGGAGCCTGAGGCAGGAGAATTGTAGGTTTGAGGCCAGCTTAAGCTATATGGTGAGACCTTGTCTTAAAAAAAAAAGCAACAAAAGAATTCCTAGCTCTGTGGCTTTGGGCAAAGTTCCCAGCTTCTCTGATCCTTAGGTGCCTCTGTTTGAAAAACAGCCCAAATCCTGAGGGTTGTGGCAAGAACTGGGGGTAGAATGCAGTGTCCAGGACGGTGCCTTTCGTGACTTTCCGCCCTATCCTCTTGCTCCAGGTGGAGGAGAACAGAGACAGCCTGTTCTTCTTCTTACTGTTTCTGAGACTTTTCCCCATGACACCAAACTGGTTCTTGAACCTCTCGGCCCCGATTCTGAACATCCCCATCGTGCAGTTCTTCTTCTCAGTCCTGATCGGTAAGGGATTGCAGCAGAAGTTTGAGTCTTGGGTGCTGTCGTGTTGGGGGGCTGCCCAGGGTCCCATGTGCCTGCCTCCGAGAAGACAGGGTCCCAAAGAGCATCTCCAGGCCTGTGACCTCATAGAATTAAATTCCTGCTGATTTAAAATCTACTCAGGCTTGAACATGGAAACCCATAAAAATACTTAAGAAATCAATAGGGTCACTCATTTTGTGTCTGTATTTAGTGCTTAACCGGTATCAAGCGCTGTGTCAGGCATGAGATCGTCTGTGTGTGAAGCTCATGCCTTGGCCCACAGAAAGTGCTCAGTAAATGCTAGCAGGAAGAGCAGCGTTGGGGTGAGGGTGTGTGGCCCTGAGTTCTGGGTGTGGGCAGAAGAGTGGAGCCGAGCAAGGGACTTTCTGTCTGGCTCTAGCCTGTGTGAGTAACTCTGTCTTAGGAAGAGCTGGCATCAGTCAGGGCCTTCTTGCCTTTTGATAACTGCATGACATTCCGCAGGCTACTTACCCTCAGGGGACAGCTTGGCCAGGTGAAATGCTGGTTATGAAGCAGTGTTTCTCATTGGTTTAATCCCCAGCATCACCTTCTGCTGAAGTATATATGTATATAAGTAAAAAATAAAGATCGCCTGAGGGCTGCGTGTGCGTGTGCGTGCATGTGTGCGTGTGCATGTGTGTGTGTGTGTGTGTGTGGTGCTGGGAATGAAGCCCAGGGCCTGCACATGCCAGCCAGGTGCTCTACCACTGAGCTACATCCCAGCCCGCTCCCTACATCATCATCTCTGGGTTGGGGCACAGGACTCAGCATATTTTAGTTTTCCAGGTGATGTAAGGATCCAGTTGGAGTTTTTATTCCTTGGAAGGGATTCTGAGGGATCCTGAGTTTTGAAATCACCTGAATTAGATGATTTCTAAAGTCTCTGCTTAGCTTGGCAATTGTACAACCTCCAGCAAGCTGCTCTCCCTCAAAAGGCTGGGACCTGGGCTGGGGATTTAGCTCAGTGGTTTCGCTGCCTGCTGCGCAAGTGCAAGAACCCAAGTTCGATTCCTGGTACCAAAAAAAAAAAAAGGGCTGGGACCAGAGCAGCATTTCTCCAAGTGTGGGCCTTGGTCCACCTTCATCAGGGTGATAAAACGCTAACACCCTGTAAAGCTGGTGACCGTTTCTTTCCTTGCCCTGTAAGCCTAAAGTAAGGGTCGCCTTCTCTGAAAGCTGCCTTAGGGTGTGGTGGAACTGGCACTCGGGGCTTTCAGGCCTAACAGAAATCTGTCCTGGAGCCGCTGCTATTAATAGGGAAGGCCTGAGAGAGCTTTACGAAGCAAGGCCAGCCACAGCCACTTCCGGCACTAGAGCGCTTGGGCACCTCAGCTAATGGGGTTAATGGTATGTGTTACTGAGGTGTCATGAGGCAGGGAAGACTCTGGAGACCAGAGTTCCTTCCATCTGCAAGCTGTGTGGCCTAGACTGGTCTGTGACCTTCATCTCCCTTCTGTTGCCTCTGTTGTAGACGAGGAGGGGATTGTTGAGGCCCAAGGCCAATCAGAAGCTTGGAGCAGGGGGTGGGGAGAGACTTTAAAATGCAGGCTCCCAGGCTCCACCCCGGCACCAAATAACCAGCGTCTCTGCAGTAGGGCCTGACCATGTGTTTTAAGGGTTTCACCAGGGTGGTGTTGTGTGACTAACCTACCTGGCCACTAGCTGGGCTTTCAGTGGCTTAGATTACTTCTGAGAGACAGTTCGGAATATGAAAAGTATTTTTTTTTTTTTTTTTTTTTTGGTAGCAGAGATTGAACTTGGGACCTTGTGCTTGTGAGACAGGTGGCAGAACCACTGAGCTAAATTCCCGGCCCAAAAGTAGTATTTTTTAAAAAAAGAACTTGCTTTTTCAGTCCTGAGGGTTTGAACCCAGGGCCGCATGCATGGCAGAGAGTACTCGACCGCTAAGCTATTTGTTTCTTTAATCTTATGCATACTGTAAATCTCATAATGATGGCAGTTTAGTCTCTGCTGTGGCTGTTGGACACTCAGAACCAGATCTGGGGCCCACCTTTAGTAAATACAGGAACTCTGTGCATTTGAGTTCTCACCTACTCTGCACTCATTTGTCTTTCTGAGCTTTAAATCTGTATCTTACTGTAGTGTGTCTATGTGCAGACCAAGGTGTTGGGCTGGGTTGGTGGGTGGAGATGGGAAGTGAGGAAAGGAAGGAAAAGACCAGAAAGGAGAGAAGGAGGCGATTGTGGCTCCAGGTCAGGAGCTGGGCTGACAACCGGAGTCACTCTTCCGAATCCCTGAGGTCACTGCTGGAACGTTCTTTTCTTAGTCTCCCTGCTCCCACTCACAGGCTCTTGCCCTCCCTGCTCCAGGTTTGATCCCGTACAATTTCATCTGTGTGCAGACCGGCTCCATCCTGTCCACCCTCAGCTCCCTGGATGCTCTCTTCTCCTGGGAGACGGTCCTGAAGCTCCTGGCCATGGCTCTGGTGGCCTTAGTTCCTGGAACTCTCATTAAAAGGTTCAGCCAGCAGCACCTGAGATTGAATGAGAAGGGGGCTGCCAATTACACAAATAGTAGAAAAGACACGTGATCTGGATTTTCCATTGGTTCGCCTCTTCCCTGAAGTCTATTGCTGATTTGCATACCGGATGTGGTTCACGACGCCATTGATCTGGGCTCATTCCACAGAGAACTCAGGAAGGATGGTTGGTTGGTTGGGTTCGCCTCTTGCCTGCCCCTGGCAGCCTTGGGACAAGATGGTTGTCCTTGTCCAGAGCACAGGGTGTGTGACAGTGTTCCGGGGACTAGTGCCATTGCTCACTGGGAGCCCACATTGCTGACATGGCCCTTCTCTTCTGTCAGTCTCTCAGAGAGTGTTGTGTACTTTTTTTTTTTTTTTTGGTACCGGGGATCGAACTCGGGACCTTGGGCTTGTGAGGCAGGCGGCGGAGCCACTGAGCTAAATTCCCGCCCCTGTTCTGTACTTTCTTGCAGATGACCTACCTCTTCCTTAAGCCAAGGGAATCAAGTGGATGAGCGACCTAAGACTTCCACATGTGGCTCAGATGCGCAGTGATTTTTGTGATGCTCTTATGTTCAGTCTCCTGATGTCCCTCTATGTCACATCTCCTCCTGGCTCTATGCTCTTACAATTAAGCTGGTTGCAAACGGACTATTAAAGATTAATGGAACAAACTCTGTGTCTTGTGGATATGTTCTGGACAGGGCAGGGCCCTGGACAACTCAAGTCCAGTGACCATCTACATTTTCTGGTGTGTCCTTTCTGTGTCCTACCTCTTCCTGCTAGGAGAGTGATTCCATATGCTAGGCTACCAGCCAGGGTCCCCTGGGAATGTTCTTCATTTTGTCATTTGCTGAGAATAACTGAGGAATAGTTGTTTCTTTTTTTTTAAATTGAAAGAGACAGAATTGCCTGATGACTGGGTAGCATTGTATTGTAATTACCTACAGCTGTCATTGCTTCCTGTAACTGTGAGGCTGGTTCGGTATGGGCGTGGGTCATTGCCTCTAAGGACAGATGGACCCTGGCACCTGAACTGACCTTTTATCCTCGTCGCAGCTTACCAGAACCGTTACCCTTGGTCATCATCTGCTGGGTTAATTTGGGTTTGGCCAAGAATCTTGTCAGGGCTCTAATCTAGGCCTCTTATTCTACGTGAATTCTTGAGGTATACCATGTTCCACAGGAAGAGTGGACTCCCAAGTAGTGTTTTTTTGGATGCAGTAGGAATCTTGTGGATTTCAATAAAAACTGTATTTCCTTTTAGGAAAAGGTTTGAGTGGAGGTGAGGAAGCGACTTTGATAGTGGTGGCTTATTAGAGTTTGGGAATAGGGGGAAGGAAGAGGGGCGGGGGTTCCCTACACTGTTGCAAATGTGTGCCCCTTGTCCCTTTGCAGGACCCTTAGATTTGTCTTTTTCCTTCCTCTTGCATGATTTTCCAAAAATGTGCCTTATTGGTTATGAGTTTACAGGTAAAGCACTTTCCCAAATAAATGGATATAAACATTCTGCATTAAATAAATGGACATAAATGGTTGGTTCTACATGTTGCTAAATTTCAATTGCCCTTACCAAAGAGAGTCAGGCTTGGCTGAAAAGCAGACAATCCAAAGTGATGCTTTAGTTTGCCACTCTCAGTAGGCTTCTGACCAAAATTATTCCAGGTTTCTGTTTTCCTCTCCTCATGTTATAGCGGTGTCGTTAGGAGTAGGAGCAGCTGCACAAGAGCACAGGAAGAAGCAGAGTGCTTGTCTGGGCTCTGAGGAAAACTCAAGAAGAGACTAACAAAAATGATGGTTATCTCTTCCTTTTGTGGTTGTGACTGAAATGCAAGAGCCACAGAAACTGGCTTTCTCCAGCCCATGTTTTTCCTGGTTGCAGAAAACCCATTCATGTGAAGTCTTCATTTCTCAGTGTTCTGACCAGTGCTGAGGCCTGTCAAGGCAGCCCACAGGACACAAGCAATATGTTTAGGAACAGATGGGACCAGAAGACAGGAGTACGCTTTTTGTTTAATCTCATGCATTTGTTTCACTTTGATAGTTGTTCTTGTTCCCATTGCTGTTCAGTACAGACATCAGAAAGTAACACAGGGAGCAGGGAACCGACAGTACAGACCACAGGGGAGACAGGCGAGGGAGTTCATTTTGAGACAAGCACAAAAAAGAAATTCATTTGCTCCAAATTAATAGGAACTCAAATTATTTATCATACAGAATCAGAGGGTCTCCCACTTGCAGTCCGGGAAGTGCTCACTCGAGGTAAGCACAGGGGTGCTGTGGTTACGGTGGGGTGTCTCCCTGACAGCTAGCATTCTGCCCGGGGTTCCCGCTGGCTTGCAGCCATGGGACGGGATGACTGTGTTGCTAGACAGTAGCCTGGGGCCAGAGCCAGGGATCCCCTGAGTGCTGAGAAGTGGCTCCGGGGAGCAGTACTGCCGGGATCCTGCTGGAAGCCCCCTGAGAGGCCTTGCCATCTGCTCGGGGCCTGGCTCTGGGAAATCCTGCCATCACACATTGGCTGTGTGACAGTTAACCAAAACCTGAACCTACTCCTTTTCCTGTTTCTCAGAGCAGTGATTTCAGAGCTCCCCTCTCCTGCCACCTGTCCCTGAGAAATGCTCCAGGTACCACAGGGTCCTCTGCTTAGCAGCCCAGTGTGTTCCGAGGTGAACAGGCCTGTGCAGTACCGGCTGTAACACGAAAACAAGCAGGCTAACAGGATTCTTCGGCTGGTCTGTGAGGCTGCTAACACCAGCAGTGTGAGTACACTGGGACATTTGTTCTATGAAATCAGCAAAGAAAACCTTGCTGCCTGGAAAGGCACTAATTTCATACTGACAGGATTAGCCGAAGTCTTGAAAAGGATGTCACACAAGTCTCAGCACCTTGGGAGGAACATGCTCATTCGACATAGAGGATGTGAGTGAAGAGACATTTTGGAATTTGACCCATCAGTGGTAGGTGATTGTTCAGGTGGAACTGCAGTCCAAAAGGGCAGTGAGGAGAGGCGAGTGGCTTTGCCCTGCCATAATACAGCCCCGGCCAGCCTTTGTGGCCTCCACTAGGAGGACACTAGTGGGATCCTGTCATTCTCCCGCCGGGACGAACTCAAGAGCTCGGGATACCTTTTGGAAATTGAGTATGAAATCTGAGGTGGGATGGCGGGATTTCCCTTTGCACATCAGTTCCAATCAGATGGTTCAATCAAATGCTTCAAGTGCAGAGTTGTGAGTGGTTCTGAGGCTGAATGTAGAAGGAATACGGTGCTCAACAGCTACAGTCTCAGGTGTTTAGGATGAAGGTGGCAGATGGTGTTTTTGTTTTTGGCCCAGTAGAAACACAAAATATACCACACTGTACTGTGGAGTAGGGTAGGAATTTCTTGGATTTTAAATATTATGTTCTGCTCTGAAAAATTCATTTTTAGGAAGTTTAAGTAGGAATGTTTTAAGAAGAGGAAAAAAAAATGAGACCTAAAGGCATAGAAAAAAAAGAGTGAGCCATCTGACCAAGAAGAATGGACTCATATTGGGAGGATGTCAGTGAGTGCTCCACAGTGGGGAAGCCACTTTCAATAGGCTTGGTTATACCAGGAAAATCCAAAACTGGCACATCCGTGACTTGGGGTGGGACAAGGGAATAACTTAGCACAACGAGGCCCTGAAATAAATGCCCAGTACTTTTAAATCCTGCTAAAAATGACCCTACTCCTAGAAAGACACATGTGTTGATACTAAAGTTTTAAAATATTTTAACTTCAACTAGGCCATCCCTAATCACCTTACACCAGACAACATTGTCACCTCTCCGGGTAGAGCGCTCCACAATCTTGCAAACAGGTCTAAGCTTTAGAGGCATAAGGTCCATTATCATTGAGGACACGATCTAGAAAAAGATAAAAACCCAAACTAAGCGCTGGTCAGCAATACAAATGGAAACACATCTTGCAGTCAGTTAAAAACATGTTCAGTGAATGTGCACATTCATTCCAAGGGGGTCTTGGCTTTCAATCTGTGATGTTGCCGGAAATCACAGTCCTGTGAGGTTCCTTGAAGCACTGTTATGGTTGATAAGACCCAAAGAATTAGCTCTGAAATTCCTGGAGCTCTTGATTCAACATTCTTCGGATGGCTCTGGAGCTGTTCTCAAGCAACACCAATCCAAGATTGCCCTGGTTTTCAGGAGGCAAGCAATGAAGGACAAAGCTGGGGTGTGGAAGGTATTTCTCTTTTAACCTGGACGAAGGACACCCTTCTTGGAAACCTCTAGTCAGTTCTACCAAAAAAACGGGTTCAATGTGGACTTTATTCAAATCTTGACAACACAGTGAATGACTGAGGATTCAACACTATCTACTCCCCCGACAAGCTCATAGGAGTCAATCTGAAGAGAGTGGCATTGGCAGGACAGACCCCCAAGGTGGGGAATCAAAAACTGATCAGAATGATGAGGTATGGGGTGGGTTTTCTAGGAAGACCCTCACTGAAATGTGATTCTTCATGCTTTATGCCCTGACCTGGGCTTTGTTGATCCACACGTTTTTCTGTTGCCACTAAATGGGGGCAAGAATGAATGAACTGAAATGCCGATGTTTCGTGCTGACCGAAAACAGGACCTGGAGTCCTCACACTTCCATTCTGAGGAGTGGTGGCGCCGAGGGGGTCATAGCGTAAGCAAGATCTGAAGCCAGCCTTCGAGACTCTCGCCTGGCCCTGTGATCCTCTAAGTGACTCAAGTTTTTTGAGTATCCTATCTTCTTGAATTTCTTTAGCCTGGTTATGGGATGGCATCACAACTAGGCCTTGTATGTCATGCCATCTTTATGTCTTTTCTTTCTTTTTAAAGTCTTCCTGCTCCTCCCACTCAGGGGGAAAAGGTTGGTGTTGTGCAGTCTGGCAGTAAGGAGATTACACACTACTGGTGACAAGGTTTGAAGCTAATCCACAAGCCCCTTGTAGAAACTCTAGGTCTGTTCCTCTCAGAGTATTAAATAATTCTCTTTTTGTTTCTAATGTCATCCCATGATTTTATTTCTCATGAAATTTGGGAAAGTTTACAGCTTCTAAATTATTTATCCATCTGCTCCGTCATCTACCCACCCAGGCACTTTCATGGTCAAGCCAGAATCCCAGTGTAACCTTGGGACTTCAGGGCAGAGCATGCACCCTCAGATGATTGTTACTGTACACAGGAAATCAGGGAACACAGCTAAGATGGAGACCAGGGAGCTCCCGAAAGGCAGTTCCATATTCATGCCTTCATTCAAATCATAAAATACATAATAATCCGTCTAGCAATAAACACTGTTATTGCGCTACATTGTAAACCACACCTTCTGATCGACAGAAAATGAGAATGATAATACAAAATAAAATAACAATGATAATAACTCCATAACTTAAGCTCTTTCATGTAGTCCAGCTACAGAAGTTATACAAAATGGAATAATTTAATGCAAACAATACTGTTCTCTGTATAAGTTAAACATTTTCCTTCATCCTACCTATGAGCTATAAATTATAGACACTGCATTCTAAATCAATATCTCAACATAAAGTGTAAACAAATGGAGGGATCAAACAAACAAAAGGAACTGCTCTAAATTCCCTCCTGCCTTTCCTTTTTGGCTGATGCAGTCAGTGAAACCCAGCAGAGGGGGCCCGTTTTCATCCCCCTGGAAATGCTTTAATATCTGTATGTGCAAGCCTTTCCTAACATCCTACAGGAGGCAGGGTCAGAAATTCTAGCAAGCGTAGAGAGGTTGTTTGATCTTGGAGACAGAGACAAGAATTAGGTCAACATCTCTTTGTAAAATTCTAAATCAAATGTTCCTTAAAGCCAAGGCACCAGGAATTCCCTTGGGGTGCTTTTCAGAGCCCGTGACCTTTGGGACAGGAAGGGCTCATGCCTTTGACATGGAAAATCTTTCCAATTCCCTGCTCGGCATCAACTCTTCTCTTCACCAATTTCCAAGTCCAATTAATAAAAACTGCACTGATTCAGAGTGAAGTAAAATATATTTTACAAGTAGCAATGAACCAAAATGCTATTATGGGGTGAGAGGGGTTGCCTTTTGCAAGGTGCTTGCTTTGCCTTTATTCCAATGGTGATAGCCTGTCACTAAAGCTTCAAGGAGAGAATGAGTTAATAAAAACCAGGGGACGTTTGGGTATTGGACATTGGACATGCACATACACACATATCCTTGATGCCTTCAAATTCTGTTCTGTTTGAATCAATATGATTCTAGCAGACAAGGAAACTTTCTAGAGAGGGGCTTCCATTTTCTCTACACAGCTGAACTGAGCATCCTGAGTATGTACTTTTACAAATTCCACACTTGTTTTCCTAATATTATTGCAGATGTTCCTTTTCTTTTGTCCTTTTCTCCTCCTCAGCAACCCCTTCCACCCCAACCCCTTCCCAAAGAAAGTGGTCAACAGCTGGAAAGGGAAAAGCCACCGCAGGAAAATGGCACTTGAATCTGAAAGATCAACACATTGGTCAAAGTAACACATTTGTCAAGGTAGCGACAATGACAGCATTAAAAAGGGAAGTATTTGCCAGGGACAAGGTGTGACACTAGCTTGTAAGCCTCACTGCCAAATGCTGCTGAAAGTTAAAACATGGAAGCAGCTTCCCCATGTTCAGTTTTGTTGGGTTTTCCTCTTAGAGGAAGCACAGCCATCAGAGACCTCCAGTGTGAGTGTCTGGTCACCAAACTTTTCTAGGTCATTCCCATCACCCACCTGGACGAGCTGGTTGAACTTAATGTATCTGTTCACAAGTTACCTGGAGTTGCTTTTTCCTCTGTGTTCTTTGTATTCTGAAATGCTCTATATGTCTTGCTCTGGTTCTTCCTCAGTCACGTATAGCCAAAAGACCTGGTCCCCTGTTCAAGCAGCAGTAATACCTCCCAGCCCCACAAATTCCCAAGGATGTTGCTCCTAAAGTTCACTTCTTTCCTTTCCTTTCCTTTTTTTTTTTTTTTTGCAAGAAATTATGTGTCTCTATCATATATAGTTCACTCTTTACAGTACAAAGTGTTAAAATGTCCAAGAAAAATAAATATCAATGTTACAGTAGCTAGAATATTCAGTAAAATAGATCCCTGCCATTCTTGATTGAAATGTTCAGTGAGACTTAATTTCATTTGGATATTTTTTTTTCCAGAGATTGGTGAAGTCTCCTGTGCCTGTTATTGCAGCTCATTTCTAGGGGTGGGATGGGGCAGCTCTCCTTCCAAACAAAGAAGGGAGCGAGTGGGAAGAGCGGGGAATCTGAAATGCCGCTGTGCCATGGCTGGGTCAGGACGGGCACTCCATCCTCACCAGGTGGCAGAGCTGTAGTGTTTATTGGTCCTCACGGTGGCATCGGAGCACTCCCCGCCCGAAGAGTCACAGTCTGATTCTTCAAACTGCATGGGGTTCTGCAAAGACAAACAAAATCAGACTTCGTTCATTCCGACCAGCCCTCCCTCGGTGGGCACATGGGGGGACGTTAGCCCCCCCGCGTGACCGGCACTGTGCTGGGGAGGGGGCCGGGACGAAGGGATGGGCCTGTTCTGATGGGCGAACAGGGAAAAGAGCCACACACAGCTGCTCAGGAGGACCGCGCTGCGACACTTACACCACCGCCTCCTGGCCTGTAGCATTTACTATGTTCCGGGCACTGTCGCCAGAGCTTCACAACCATTTAATCTAGGCAGTGACCCGGTGAGGCAGGGCGCACCTCACCGATGGGTCAGACGTGACCGTTCCCATTTTCACGCTCTCCGAGGGGCTGAGCGACATGCCCTGGGTCACCTGGCCAGTGGAAAGGCTGAGATGTGCGGGTGGGCGGCCCGAGTTCAGGGTACAGACTGACGACCTCCCACCCTGCCTGTCCGAAGGCAGCACCGAGCCTGAAATGTATTCATCATGTGCTGCGGGGCGGAGGGGACAGGGCGGGAAGCTGAGCGCCCGAGCGGGCCGGCGGCGGGCTTAGAGGCGAGCAGCTCCGGGAGCCGCGCTGGGGGCAGCTGCCGCTGGCCTGTCTTCCCCTTGGTCCACGGGGGCCGCCAGAGGAACGGGAAAGGCCCCGAAGACGCGGCCCGTGCCAGCCCCGGCCGGGAGGGGTCGCTGGGAGGGCGGGTGACCCACCTCGTAGCCGCGCTCCTCCGCGCACAGCCTGCCCAGGGACATCTGCGTCTTCACGCGGCGCACGGCGCACTCCTTGTCCGACAGCCCGTCCGAGTGCGAGGAGATGTCGATGGGGATGTCCGGCGTCTGCGACAGCAGCTCGTCCAGCTTCTCCGCCAGGCGGCCCTCGACCTTCTCGGCTGACTCATCGGGGCTGTTTGAGTGGTCGCTAGTGTTTCCCTCCTCTCCGTCGGACACAGAGACGTTCTCCGAGCTGAAGGTCGAATACGACTGGCAGCTGCTAATGCAGCGAGGCGGCCTGGAAGCGCGGAGAGCGGGTGACAACCTGGGCGCCGTCCCGGCCTCCCCCTCCCCTCCCCGTCCGGCCCAGCTGAGAGGCCCTGGGTCTTCCCCTCCTCGCTGTCCCCCCCCCCCCCCCCGGGTCACGGCAGGCAGAGACTAGCTGGAAAGGCACAGAGGAGCGCTAGGAACTGAACTGCGCAAGGCCCCAGCCGGGAGAGCTCTCACGGGACCCGGGTTGGCTGCTCCTGGGCCTTGGCCTTCCCCGCCTCCAGCAACGTGAGGCCTGAGTTTCCGCGGTTGACCCAGGCTGGGCATTCTGTTAGGGCAGCCCGGGCAGGTTACCACAGGCAGGCCCACCGGAAGCGGGCACAGCCCCCCATCGCCGCCCACCGAGCCAAGAGCCTGGCGCTGCGTCTGGCTCAGCGTTTATAGAAGCGCCCAGAGCAACTATCCGACTGTGGCAGCGGCAAAACCAAGCGCTGCGAGTTCCACTTCTCGGTGCGGTGGCTGTCAGGGTGACCTGTGCTCGAACAGCGGGAGTGGGAAACCCGGGCCCCCCGCTCCGTTGAGAGCAGTCGCACGGGGCCCGTTGGTTTTACCTCTGTCTTCGTGGAAATTCAACTTCACTATCCACTTCCCCTTCTTCTTCTGAAGAGTCATCCCCACTCTGAGGAGAACAAGGGGAAAGACTTGTATCTCTTTTCACCTCTGTCTCCCCCCCGGCTTCCCACTATCTGCAGAAGACTAAATTATCACCAAGAGGCCTTTGGTAAAACTTGCTGAATGTCACCTTTAACATATGCCTCCTCATTTATTCATTTAGCAACGTGTCCTCGGTGCTCAAAATGACAGGCCTTGTACGAGATGCCAGAGGACACCGAATGGAGTAGGGTCAGCCGAACGGTACACACCAGTAAGCCCAGCTACTGAGAGGCTGAGGCAGGAGGATTGCAAGCTTGAGGGCAGCCTGGGAAAGCTAATGAGACCGTCTCTCAAAATAAATAAAAAGGTCTGAGGGTGTAGCTCAGTGGTACAGCAACCCTGGGCTCATTCCCCAGTGCTGCTCCCCGCCCCCAAAGTTAGAACTTAATTTTTGCCCTTAAGGAGCTGAGTGATGAAAGGGAAATTGGAGAGGACGTCTTGGATTTGGGGACAATCTCGTCATCTTTGTCACGAGTGGTTCCAGCCTCTTCCATAGAGATTCCGCAAGAAGTGATCCTTTAGTTCTTCAAGGTCCAACAACCACCCTCTCCTCTTTTCTATACTGACTACTCTGTCACAGATGTTACACTTGTACAGGACACATTCTCTGAGGGTCAGAGCACATCTTGTTTGTATTGTTTCCCTTATTCCAGTGCAGCATTGCATATGAGCAGGTGTTTATGACCCTAAATATACACAATTCTCATTTGCCAGTTTTAAAAAGGTACTTCATGCATTTTTATTGCATCAGCAGGTTGGCAGGGCTGAAGGAACTCTGACCTGGACGCCTGAGGCCCTGTGACTGCCAGGCCCTATGGGTGACCTGGAAGGCTGGGGAAGGGACCCAGCTGAACACATCACCTTTCCTTCCCGGGAAGAGAAGGGCAGAAAGAGCAGCCTTGCTCAATGTCACAGTCCTTCACTACAGCACCAGGATGCACTGGAACAGGTAGACTCTTGCAAGCTTCGTAATTCAGTCCAAGTAACTGAGTCCAAAGTTGAGGACAGTTTACCCTTCTGAAAGTTAAGGAACCCCACAACATGTATTCATGTGTTGTGACACGCTGTTTTGCATAGGGAGATGGAGACAGAGATGTGGGGTGGCTGGGAGTACTCCCCTTAGGCATGGGAGCTGCTGGGTGGCTTTTGGTCCTAACGAGGCCAAGCCTACAAGACTTGTGTCTGGTGGCACTGGGTGTTTCAAAGGCTGTAGGCTTCCCTTTGGGATGATGAAAATATTTAAAAATTGGTCATAGTGATGGCTACAGAACTATGTGGATAAAAAAACACTGAACTGTATACTTTACAGTGCTGGGGATTAAACCCAGGGAGTCCTGAGCTACAACCCAAGCCCTTTTAATTTCTTTTGAGACAGAGTCTTGCTAAATTGCCCCAGCTGACCTTGAACTTGTGATCCTCCTGCCTCAGCCCCCTAAGAAGCTGGGATTATAGGCATGCACCATCGCATCTGGTAAAATATACATTTTAAATGGGGATCAAACTCGGGACCTTGCACTTTTGAGGCAGGTGGCAGAACCACTGAGCTAAATCCCTGGCCCCTATATTTTTGTTTTTTGAAGCAGAATCTTGCTATGTAGCCCAGACTGGCCTCAAATTTGCAATCCTCCTGCCTCAGCTTCCCAAGTGCTGGGATTATAAACCTGCACTAGCAGGCCCAGCTGAATCGTATCGTAATAAAGTCATTACCAAAAGCTACGTGTTGCTGGGGAATGGAGAACAGATGAGCCCAAGTTGCTTGGACTACCTGAAACACAGTTACGCCCTGGGAGTGCTCAGTTGGGTGGCAGCAACGTGTGTAGATGAAAAAACACAGCAGTGCCTCGGTTCATGAATGCTTCTGTTTGAGAACAATTCGGTTCCCAAAAAGAAGAGTTCGGCAAAATTTTACTATTGTTTGCAAACTCTGAATCGGATGAACATTACCTCTGCCCTTCTTCCCCAGAATTGAGTGTGTGATGAATTAAGTTCATGAGCTGAGGTAACCCTGTACAGTTCCAAGACAAGATTCCTAGCTTCACTTTTTTCTACCAGATGTGTTGACCAAAACATACTCATTTATATTTTACATCAGGATTCGATGAGACAATACTTAGAACTGAGTGGGGAATTACAATGTTTGAAACACTTCATACCTAATCTTTTTAAATGCAATAGCAGATGTGCGGAAGGTTGCTATGTTCCAGATACTGTTCTAAATGCTTTTGATGTATTAGCTCCTCTGTATTAATCCTCATATCAGCCAATGAGGCAGAGTCCATATTAGTGGAAATTCTTAGACAAGGAAACGTGGCCACAGAGGTACCAAGTGGAAGAGCCTGGCTTTGAACTAAGATCTCAGCCACTACAGTAGATGCTGCCCAGCCAGTAAACCCCAGGCAGCCAGTAGATGAGGAGAGAAACAGGTTTCAAAGACTGAGAACTAGGTCGTTCCATGTGTTATTAATTAAGGCAATGTTTTAGAAAGTATAATGTGAAGAAAGCTAGTTCCACGAGGGATTAATAGATGCTACCTTAAAGGTCAAGTAGGTGAGAGAAGTGCTGGGTCACAGGAGTTTACCGCATG
The DNA here is from genome assembly GCF_000247695.1 of Heterocephalus glaber. The sequence goes on from NW_004624730.1 coordinate 71,169,471, forward strand.
GTTTCCAAAGCCTATGATTTATGAGCTGGGTGTGGTGGTGCATGCCTGTGATCCCTCAGCACTCAGGAGGCTGAGGCAGGAGGACTGCTATGAGTCCAAGGCCAGCCTGGGCTACATAGTGACTTCAAGGCTAGCCTGAACTGCATAGTGAGACCCAATCTCAAAAAACAAAACCAAACAAACAAAAGGTATGATTTCTGTCAGTGTCTACTAGGACTCTCCAAGAGGAGACAGAATGGTGCGTCTCGAACTATTAGATAATGAGTCCTAGGATAGTGGTTTCCAAGCTATTTGATTACATATCCCTAAGATGTGTTTATCCATGGATTATCTACATTCGAATCAGCCCCTACTTCAGTAGTTCCCAAACTACACTCCTAGTCCTCACTTAAGTGGTATAGAAAGTAAAGCGAAAGAAACTTCTGTTTGTGTTCTTGCTATCTCATTCTTTTCTAAAACGTAGACTTCTAATGGATGTTTCCAGTGTGCAAAACACACTGGGCTCCGATGTTCTTGGGAGGCCTAGACCCCTCTCCTGGGCACACCTTACCTTCTGAAGGGGCCTTGGTTTCCGAGGTAGCGTGGGAGGGCTGGCGTGATGAGGGAGACCAAGGGATGATGCGGACCCGCAGCCCCTGAGGCCCTCTCCTTCCACTGCCTCAGAGCCGCGGGTGTGTTCTGAGAGCCCACTGTGTGCTGCTGACTTGGAAAGGTCAGGGCTCCTCCCCACTGGCTCGGCAGAGTGTTCATCTAAGACCCCGCACTGTTCCGGCCTGCACTGGAGGCAGGGGTCGTAAGGGTCAGCCTGGCAGCAGCCCCAGGGGCCAGCCCGGCCCTTGCCAGGCTCCGAGCTTCTGCAGCCATCAGCTGCCATGGCTGTGGAGATGAGGTCAGGGCTGGAGCCAGGCATCTGTCTCTGAGCATGGTTGCTGAGCGGGCTCCGCAGGGCTGCCGCAGGGCCGAAATACCTCAGGTTGTTGGCGCAGGTGGCAATGTCCTGTCCGTGCATGCTGAGTCTGGGATGGTGACTCTGAGACGTGGCTGGAGGGGGTTGCTGGTGTTGCTGCTGCAGAGGACTATGGTACTGGGGTTGAGCTTGATGCAGGGGTGAGGTTTCCTGGGCTGGCTGGTTTTTCAATATGGCTGCAAAGTCACTATGGCTGCCTCTACTGTTCCCCCGGCGGTGGCGTGGTTTGCTTCGATACCTGCTCTTGCTACTTGAGGAGGACATTTTGGGACTTCCAGACAAAGGGGATGCAGTGGGAGCCACCTCTGTGCTAGGGATACCTTCAGACCTCAACAGGTCTGGCCTAGGAGAAAAGAGCAGGCTTAGTATTGAACACATGCAAACACATTACAGTTTACAGCAATATATCCCAAGTCTTAAAAGACACGTGCTCTTTGATTCTTTTTTTTTTTTCAGTGCTAGAGATCAAACCTAGGGCCTTGCACAAACCAGGCCAGCGCTCTGATGCTGAGAAACATCCCCAGCCCTACACATCCTTTCAGTCAGCAGTCAGACATACAGGGATTGAGTTAGTGGTGGTAACAGATGTGCACACAGACGTATGTTTCTTATTATTATATTGCAGCATTGTTTAATAGCAAAAACTTGAAAACAACCCAAATGTTCACTTACAGAGGATTTGTTTTATTCCTTCTGGATTTTATTCTGTGTCTCATTGGCCTAGGTACTCAATCCTCTAAATTGTAGTTCTACTTTACAGGGTTCTTGATTTCTTCCTCATCATCCTATTGGCTTGGTGCTACTATGCCAAGGTATGGACTTGGGTATTTGTTCACCATCAGAAACCCGCCTGATGGTGGATCTGGGCAGGAGATCACAAAGAAATAAAGCCTGGTAGCAGGAAGGAAACCTGGGGTTAATAAGCAGGAGCCCTAGATGAGGTTCCCAGAGGCCAGAGACTAAGTCTTACCCATATCTGCATGTGAAGGACCCTAACAAGGACTGTTATTTATAGTGAAAGTATTAGAGGGCTGAGGGAGCTGAGCAAAGGTGACGAGAACAGGGCTGGTGTGAAGTGACACAAGGTAGTGATCCTAGTGTCCCCAGGGCCCTTCTGGCTGTGATGCTCACTGCGGGAGGAAGCCTGAGCCCTGTCGGCAAACCTCGCCCACAACGATCCCAAGGTCCAGAGATAAACAAAAACTGAGTCCTGAACCGATTCAGGGCAGAGACTAGCATGACCAGAAAGCCTGCCACTTCCTTCCTACTAATGAGTAGCCCGGGCCTTATTTTTGACCACATAGATACAAATCAGTAGATTTTAGAACTGGAGGATCCAAACTTTCTTGGTTTTTTAAACAACAGAATCTTTGTCTCAACTGAATTATCAAGAAAAATTCAGACGAGTGGGTGTAATTGAGGGGAGGGGGCTCCCCCCTTTGTCCTCCCTACCCCTGCGGAGCCTCTGAGACACCACGTGCAGGCCCATGGGTGCCCCAGGCACCGCGTGGACACCACTTCCTCTATGTCACGAGGAAACCAAAGACCATCTGAAGTGGCTCAGGTTCTCACTGGAGAGACAGAATCCAGGCAGCAGTCTCTCCTAGCTTCCGGCCTGGCTTACTGGACAGTCCGAATATAAACCCGAAGGTAGCTTCCGGTACCTCGGGTATCACCCCAGGAGCTTGTTAAAATGAAGACTTTGATTCCGTAGATCTGGGGCAGGGTCTACAAGCCTGCAGGTCGAACAGGCTCTCAGGGGCTGCTGAGCTGAAGCCCTCATTTGTCCTCTCCAGGGCTTGCAGGCTATTAGGAGGCCTCAGGGAGTCAGAGATGAGCTTTTTGCCTTTTCCAGGAGAAGTAAGGTTAGAGGCCTGCTTAACAGACATTGCTGGTTTATAAGGTGGGCAGGGTTCTGTGCTCCAGCAAGACTTCTTTGCAATCTACAGTCAGTTTGTGCTGTAGAAAGTTTCTGAACAGAAGGGGTTCTGAATCTTCTACTGAGATAGGAAAGCCCTCCAAAGCCCGTTAGAGGCATCTGCTTATAAGGTAACTGGCCATGGTGATACCTAGGAGAGGAGAGCTGAGCTCAAAGTGTCCTCAGTCAGGGGAGGTTTCTCTCGCCCAAGCTGACAGTGCAAAAATCCCACAACAGACTTGCTGGGCAATGCCACAGTCTGCACAGCACTTTATAATGTACAAAGCACCGGGTTCCTACCGTTACAGGGCCCACTTATAGACAAGGGCACCGAGAGTCAGAGGCTGGGCTGGATTCGTATAAAGCAGAGCTGGTGATGTGACACGGCCTTTCAGTTCCGGAGCACAGGTCTTTCCCCATTTCAAGCTTCTCCTCAGGACATGCGTAGCCCATCCTATTGGGCTGTACTCACTTGTGACAGGCTAGGAGGATCTGAAATTGGACAATTCTATTTTTGCTAGTCTCTAGCTAGACACAGAGTGAAATCTATACTTAAAAATGGTGAGCAGTTTTGGGCCGGGGATTTAGCTCAGTGGTTTCGCAGCCTGCTGCACAAGCGCAAGGACCCGAGTTCGATCCCCGGTACCAAAAAAAAACCCCCCAAACAACAACAACAACAACAACAACAACAACAAAAAAGAATGGTGAGAAGTTTCTCTTCTCTGACCTCCTAGGAGGTCTCTGAACCTCCAGCTTGGCAATCACTAGATTGTCCAAATCATCTGGAACTGAAATCCTTCAAGCAACCAGTGTGACGCCCGGCAGGTGTCTTCCTCGTGTCCAGCTGACTTACTGATTAAATAGCTTCTGGTGGTGTCAAACTCTCAAACATTTCTCATAGCCAACATAAAAGCAAACGTGAGCTCCTATTTTAAAAAGTTAACAGTCCTATTATTTTCTCCCCCTGTGCTCCTGGTTTGAAAACTGTAGGCAGAATGCAGGGAGGGTCAGCGGTAGACTCTGTCCCTAATGAGATCTTGGGATTTCCCCAAGCATCACCCCAGGGACCAAATGAAAACAGTTTCTCAGACTTTGACCAGAAGACAGTCAGAGGCAGGAAGTAAGGGCAAACCTGGAATTAATTCATGTCATTATTTTAGAATTTAGTATTTTATGTTTACAGTAGTCATACTGTGGTAAAACGGCCACCATTCTGCAAGCCTTAAAATACGTTCTTAGTTTGGGTTTTCTAATTACCTTTATTCTTCCTCTATTTAGTTCAAGTCTCACTCCTGAGTCTGTACCTGTGGTTTAGGGACATTTATTTCCTTAAACTTATCTAGGACAGAGTCAATTCACTGTTACTTGGGAATTATATGGCTCCATAGCATTTGGGAATGAAAAAGAAGTATAAGGGTATACTAAGGTTATATTAAGTTTGTTTTGGTGCTGGAAATTGGACCCAGGGCCTCGTGTATGTTAGGCATGTGCTCTACCAGTGAGCTACACTGATAGACAGTTAAGTTAGGTAGAAATATTACAGGCAGTCACAAAGGGCTGGGCCCTCGAGAGTCAGGACAAAGGTAAAGCACATCACAACCATGGCCAGAGACACATCTGTTGGAGACCAGGCCTCAAGATAAAGGCAAAATGAACAGGCCTGCATACTCCCTAAAGGACAAGGTAAGTTGGTAACACAGGGCCTGATGAAGTCTGGATAGGCATCAGTCACCCCAGTGGGTGACCAAGACCTCTGGACCCATCATTTCCTAGAGAGTCTTTGTACTTTCCATGCACACTTGTTGCATGACTCGTTTCCCCATTGGATCACTGTTACCTAAGCGACTATATTTGTAACCTTATTGGTTGATCATAGCTGTACCCCACGTTGTACCCACGTGGGTTTTACTCTATAAAACTTCCCTGTAAAGTGGGGTCCTCTGCCACCCATTCGGGACCCCTCCTGCCTCTCAGGAACTATCCTCTCAATAAACATTTCCTACTCTTAACCTTTGCTGTTCCTAGAACTAATTCTTTAATTTTTAGAGAACATGAGCTCGGTGTATCAGACATCTAACAGGTTGGGAGATACAATATTTTCATATTTCATTTCTGGTATCATTAGTGAGACAGGAATATAGGATGTGGCTAAAACTGTCCAGGAAAGGAGGCATACCTGGAACCCGTGCTCAGCACAGTTCCCAAAGCCTTGTTTGAGGACTTCTGGACTAGGACGGCCTAGACCTGACATCAGCCTGGGGAGTGGGTGATACAAAAGGACAGTCAACCGTGGGTTTTTGCCACTGTTCACTCTTGCACGGTGGCCCACCCTCACACCTTAGGCTGTACTTCTTCTCCTGCTTTTACTTGGCCCAAACTTGCTCTTCAGAGCCTGTTTCTTTTCCTACCTTCAATAAAACTTTGCTACTGTTTGTGCTTGTCTTGACCAATTCTTTGCTCAGGACAGAAGGAATTTAGAAACCACCTCTAGAAGGAGACTCTAGCACTCCAAAAACCCAGTAACACTGCCCCCCAAATTAAGATTAAACTAGTATAAGGCAAATGTAAAAAAGGGAAAAGAGTGGTCTTATTTTTATTCAAAACTAGTTTTTGAACACCTGTGATCTGAAAGATGACTTTATGTTAAAGTTCACCAAACTCCATAGAGAGGTAGAATGAAAGGAGCCATGCGGTCAGACACAGGTGATTATCAAAGCTTCAGCTTTGTCTTTGGTGGTGTTATTACATTATGGGAAACTAAGCAGGAGGACGAGGCAGGAGAATTGTAGGCTGAAAGCCAGTCTGGGCAACTTAGCAAGACTCTGTCTCAAAAAATACAATGAAAAGAGCTGGAGCCAGGTGTGGGGGTGCACACCTGTAATCCCAGCTACTTGGTAGGCTGAAGGGGCATGCGAATCTGAGGCCAGCCCAGGGAATTTAATGACACCCTGTCTCAAAAAATAAAAGGGTCTGGGGATGTGGCACAGAGGCCAAGCAGGTATGAGGCCCTGGGTTCAATACCTGGCACGGGAAAAACCAGCCAGCCAACCAGCCAACCAACCAAATACTAAAAGGGCTGGAGATGTAGCTCAGAGAAAAGAAAAAAAAAAGGCAGAACAAAGCTTGACTTTCATTTATATCTGTCTCCTTTATGTCTCCTTAAAACTTTGGGCCAGACTCTGCCCAGCCATGTTAATCATTTAAGGAGCATTTGTCTAAACACTGGCAATACAAGATGATTCACCCTAAATTTGCATAACCTGGCTCATCCCTTCCAGACTGAGGACACCAAGGTAAGAGACTCACAGGCTCATTTGACTGCCAGTGAGCACCCAGAAGTTCCGGCTCTGCCTTGAACCCACAGTCACCTTGGATTCCGCTGCAAAACCGAGACTGCCTGAAGTGGAAATGATGCCTCAAGGAGACCATATCAGAGCAATTCGGGCTTCCCTGGAGCCGCTTTGCAAACCAGAACCCTCGCCCACCCCAGTACACCCTAAGCTGGTCTCATTCCTTTGTGTTTTGGTACGGGGGATCAAACTCAGGACCTAGCACTTGCAAGGCAGGCGCCATAACCACTGAGCTAAATCCCCAGCCCTCATTCCTTTGTTAAGGGGCCAGCCTGATCCTCTCCATCACAGGTGCCTCCTCCGCTCCTCCAGCTGAAGTCACTGCCCGTTTTCTTACTTTCTGACGCTAACACATCAGCCTATGCCTCTCACTGACACGTCCTAAAATACTTTTCTGCGATCAGGCAGGCATCTACACAGGCTGGGTTGAGGTCCCCATCTCCTCTCTAAGGGGCCTTCTCAGGTCTCCTCTGGTGACTCTGTCCTCAAATCATTTCATCCACAGGGACACTGGGGTTGAAAGAGGGTGAGTGCCCAAATAACACAGCTTACAACGTGGGCTGGGATTTGAATCCAGGTCCCCTTTCCTCTGTTGGTGTTAGGATAATAAATACCTGTGCCTCAAGAGTACAGACGAGATCTACAGTATGCAGGCCACAGTGTCTCTCACCTTCCTACTCTGTTTTAAATAAGCCCAGTGTGCTGACCAGATGCTACAGAAGTGACCGCATCCACCCTCCTCTGCCTCTGAAAAGTCTTATTAAGGCCATCTTCCCATTTATCTGCACAGCACTGGTGAAGGAGGTGTCTCACCGCTTGGTCTGCACTCCGGCTTTGTGAGGCACGCCCTTCCTTTTCATGAGTTTCTCCATGGCATTGGGGTGGATTATTGGGCGGACAAGGTGTCGTTTGCAGGTCCCTGGATACTTCTTTTCCACCGCTTGCTCTCGCCTGTGGGATGAAAGAAAAAGCCACAGCTCAGCCACAGCTGGTGGAAAAGATGAGCAGAACACTTTTTTGGTCAATTGTCCCCACAGGCTCCGGCCACATTCTATACAGGCTGTCTGAATAACAAGGCTGCTACTCAGGTTAAAAAAATAAAGAGGATACTAAATTCAAATGAACCTGAGTTCCTCCTGATCTTCAGCTCATGGTTCAGGTGCTTCTTTTCTCTTCCCCAACACCATAGCGGAAATCCTGCTTATTTTCAGTGGCTGCTGTTCTGGTCAGGTCCCTGGGTTTTCTTGCCACCATGAGGGACACCTTAAACCACCTTCAGCAGCCACTTTCCTTCCCCCAAGGCGATAAGCTCCCGCTTCTGCACACCAAGTTCTTCCCGACATGAAGACCTCTGCACTACGCAGCAGGGTGCAGTACAAATGCTAGGGCAGCCAGATCCCTTGTAACGGTATCCGTGTGCCTCCCCGGAGCAGGGACTGGGCACAGCATGTCTCTTGGGGACTTCTGGGTGAATTAGTAAAACATCTGCCAGCTCTGAGTAGCTGCAATGTGGAAGCATGGTACATCCCTGCTGACTGACAGGCACAAATCAATCAGGAGGCCCTCCACTGGTCTGCATACGTACTTAATGAGCTCTTTCTCCCGCATTTCTAGCTGCAGCATGATGGCACTGAGCTCCATGTATAAATTATTAGCCCGCTCCAGCTTTCTCTCATAGTGTTCGCGAATATCCAAAGCATGCCTGTCAATGAAAACACAGGATCGGTGAGGTCCACTAATCTTGGGGAGAACAGGGGCAGGCTCTAATCAAGTAAGAAACAGGAAGGTTTACTTCAGAAGCATTTGCCCCAGGCCCTCTGTTTTTAAGGCTCCCTTGTCTGATACAATGACTCAGACAAGGACAGAGAGATGGGAAATGTAAACTTTCCTCTTGGTTTATCCTTAAGGGCCACAGATAAAATTGGAGCATAATTTGTAGCCTTTGTCTGTGTAGAACTGGTACTGTCTTAAAAAGGATATAGTATGCTCTATGCATATGTCAGTGGAAATATGATGATACCATTATCACTTGTTTGTACTTATTCATGGCACAGATCAATGGGCTGAAGGTTTGTAGCTCCCCATTCTCATGTTAAAACCTAACCCCCAAGGTGATGATATTAGGAGATGGGGCCTTTGAAGGTGTTATGTAGGAGGGTAGAGCCCAAGTGAAAAAGATTAGGATAAATGAGGCTTGGGGAAGCCTTTTCGTCCATCCGTCCAGTAGGTGAGGACACTCGGAAGGTGTGGTGTGTGAGGAACAGGTCTTCACCACATACTGAATCTGCTGCTGCCTTGGTCTTGGGCTTTCCAGCCTCTGGAATTGTGAGTAATACATTTCTTCTGTTTTTAAATTACCTCTAAGGTAGTTTGTCATAGCAGCCAACATAGCGGTTGTCCGTGAATATGTCTTGTATCCCCTAATAAATTATAAAGTTCTGGAGGCCAGGGACCAAATCTTATAAATTTCTGCCCTTCCTTAGCACTAGCCCAGTGGCAGAATGAACACATAGCATTGCCCCATCCATCTTTGTTACAGTAGATCACAAAGGAGAATAACAGAGTTGGGAGGGGAGGACAATAGAGTTGGAAGGAGAAGATAAAAGAGATGTAAAGAACTGCTAACTCTTTGTTGTTGTTTAAACTTGTAAAGTTTAACTGATTCAAAAAATTGTGCATGTCTATGGAGTATCATGTACCATTTAGATACATACATACATGGTATAATGTTCCAGTCAGGGTAAACACATCGATGGCCTTGAATAATTATCATTTCCTTATGGTAAAAACATTCACATCCTTTTTTCTAGCTTTTTAAATTAAAAATACAGTATGTAGGGCTGGGGATTTAGCTCAGTGGTTCCGGCACCTGCCTCACAAGCACAAGGTCCTGAGTTCGATCCCCGGTACCAAAAAATAAAAAATACAGTATGCCATTGTTATCTCTAGTTGCTCTGCAGTGCAGTGCAACATAACAACTTCTCCCTCTTATCTGACTAACTTAGTAACCATTAACCAACCTTTCCCTTCCTCTACTCTCCCAGCCTCTGGTAACCATCATTCTGCTCACTGTTTCTATGAAATCAATGTTTTTTAGAATTCATAGAAGGGCCAACTTTTAGGGCAACTTTTAAAGAGCATAACAGTGAAAAGCAGAGGCAAGAAGACGTGTAGGAAGTGGGGCTGGTGATTGACCAAGGGGGTTCCTGCCGATATCTGGAGACCAGGGAATGAGAAGAAGTAGAGGAGAAGCCCCCTGACCTGAGCTCTTCTCTGCGCCTTCGAATCAGTTCTTCATCTAATCGGTGGATGCAAGTTCCTTCACTTTTGATTTTCTCAAAATGTTTTTTTACTTCTTCTCTCCATTCAGCCTGGATAAGGAAGATTTGATTTTGTTAATATGGTAGGAGTTTCAATCCCTGGTATTACCACAGGATCATGTACAAGATTTTTTTGCTGTGTATTTCTACACACTTTCTCTGCTTCTTGCAGGAGCCTTAGTCAGAATAGATGTTCAAGAGATATTGGTCGATCAATAACAGAAGAATTTTATGCTACTGTGTCTGCACACCCCACCCCATATTCTGTATTCTACTCCAAATGTGATGTTTCTTTCCTGGTTTCCATGCACTACTGGTCACCAGAAACATCACACCTGCATACTGGTCATCAGCTCTGGGAAAAAAGAGTTCAGTTTAAGATGGTGTCTGAGACAGCCTGGCAAGAAAAACAGCTCTGATAATCACATGGGTACACAAATCCATGAGAATGTAACCTGCCTCACATTTGGCACCAGAATTCCTTGTAAGCTTTGTTTAAGAAAATACAGTGGCACAATTTGTGGAAAAAATTGAGTTCGTGAACCAGGTACCACTGTACCTTGAGAAAATATTGGGAGGACAAGATCCCAGGAACATGCATAGCAGGAGATGGGAATAAACATATGAGAAACTATTCAGAGATTTGGAATTGAGGGAGAGAACAGAAAAAAGAAGGAAAACAAAGCGAGAATAGAGCTCAACAATTTAGTAGTCTGACAAAAATTTTAGGACAAAGGATTCAATATCCAATATGTGATTCAAGTTGTTCAGAATTTAAACCATTTCCATTTCCTAAGCCATCAATAAAGTCTCTGGCATTCTTCTTGGATGAGTGCTGGTTTGTTTTTTTTTTGTTAAATCAAGAAAAGGTGCTGAATTTCTCAGTTGGATCAATGACAGGACAAAGATAAAGGAACAATCATAAGGGAGCGGAAGTGGGGATCAGGAATTGTGGGAAGGCAGAGCCAGTGTGGCCATAAAATTATAAATCTGCCAGGAAGTCCCAGAAATGTGAGAGAAGACATTGGACTTTCCATAGGACATGAAATTTCAAGCCAGTTTAATCTAAATTTTAGGAAGCAGGGCCAGGAATTTATCTCAGTGGTTCCGCTGCCTACCCTGCAAGCGCAAGGACCCAAGTTTGATTGCCAGTACCAAAAAAAAAAAATTTTAGGGAGCAGGAAGACCTCTGCTGGAATATATAGAGAGAAGTAGTTTCTAGAAAAGAGCTAAAAGGAGAAGTTTCCTTATACTATATATAGGTTACCATCTCAAGAGGCTAGTAAGATAACTTCCAGCAAAGGCCAGGTGTGTAACTGTCTTGAATTATATAATTATATAATATTCCCCTACAACTATTCTAGTACTTCCAGGTACATGTCAGGAGTACATCTCTGTCACGATAGTTCTGTTTTTAATTTGCTCAGGAGTCCCCATTCTACTTTCCATATCAGCTGCATCACTTCACATTCCCACCAACAGCATACAAAGGCTGCAGTTTCTCCACAATCTCATCAACACTTATTATCTTTTGTTTTTCTAATAACAGCATTGTTTCTTAATAATTTCTCTTCTGGGATCTATCCAGAAGAATTGAAATCAAGATCTTGAAAAGATAATGACACTCCTGTGTTCATTGCACTAGTCACAGTAGCTAAGATGTGGGAATAACTTAACTGGCCGTGAATGGATGAAGAGTATGAGGTATATACATAAAATGGAATATTATCATTGAAAAAGAAGGAAAGTCTTACAGTGTGTGTCAAGGATCAACCTTGAGGTTCAAACTGAAATAAGGCAGTTATAGGAGGACAAATATTGTATGATTTCACTTGTACAAGATATCCATCATAGTCAAACTCTTAAAAGTACAGTTAGTTGAACGGTGGTTGCTAGAGGTTGGAGAACTGCTAATCAATGGATATGAAATTTCAGTTATCCAAGATGAATGAGTTCTAGAGACAGGCTAAATAACACTGGGCCCATAATTAATGATCTGGTACTGTACACTTACAACATATTTTTTTTTTTGTACCGGGAATCAAACTCGGGACCTTGTGCTTGCGAGGCAGGTGGTAGAACCATTGAGCTAAATCCACAGCCTGACTTACAACATGGTAAGAGGGTAGATCTCATGATAAGTGTTCTTACCACATATAAAAAAAGTCCTCGAATCATAGAAAAAGTTATATCTAATTAACTGTAAATTTACAGAAAGTTTCCCCGAATTAGCTGTTTCTCTCTTTTGCTGTTGTTGTTGTTGTACCAATGACCAGGGCCTCATGCATTTGAGGCAACTGCTTTACCACTGAGTTCTACCGCCAACTTTTTTGTTTTGGTGGTAATGAGGATTTGACCAAGGGCCTTCACACTAAGCTATAGCCCAAGCCTTTTTTATTTAATTTTGGAGACAGGGTCTCACTAAATTGGTAAGTTGCCCAGGCTGGGCTCAAAATTTTGATCCTCTTGCCCTTTTCTCCCAGAATGCTGGAATTACAGGTGTACACACCTGTTCCTCATCTACATTTACAGAGGAAATTATATTATAATTCTTTAGAAAATGACTGTCTTGGTTATCTATTTACAATACACTAGATTTTAATATATATGTTGATTGGGGCTGGGGATTTAGCTCAGTGGTTCTGGCACCTGCCTTGCAAGTGCAAGGTCCCGAGTTCAATCTCCAGTTAAAAAAAAAAAAACAAAACAA